>CM027846.1:15000-1215000 GCA_016097595.1 Eucalyptus pumila | reverse complement strand
GTGGAAGTTGATAAGCTTCTTATGCAAATGGTGGTTCAGCGGATGACATGACCATTCACCTGCGACTGTTGTCAAGAGTTAATAACCCGAAACATACGAAGTAATGTGGTGCACATTGGATAAGCAACTGTGTCTGCTTTATATACATGATTATACACATGTAGTTATATGCCAGGATTAATGGACTTTAGGATGTTGGCAGTTCCTTGGTCCATCTGGTTGATCTTTCATTTTAATGATTTCATTTCCTTGGCTTTTAAAAATGAATCTATCTCTATCCAAGGGAAAGACAGGGAAAAACTATATATATGAGGTGTATACCTTTCAACACCTTTCATATAGAGATTGTATAATAGTTCCAATGGTAGCTTTAATGTGATGATGATGGGAAACGTTGCTGTGCTTGCAGGAATGCGTTGCATTGACAAGGCAAAGAATGAAGGAACTTCAGGAGATTATAGATGAAGCCATTTGCACAATGGAGATTGATTAGAATATGTACGTGTTAGTGAGTTTTTTTTTTCCTAGTCGATTGAAGATGAAATGCCCTTCTTGCTAAATCAAAGTTCAAATTAGGTGAGAAGGGTTATTAAATGTGTGAAAATTCATATTATAGACATGTAGCATTGTGTTGCGTAACATGTTAATGAACGTGTCAAATTAAATTTGATTGTTAATACAGTTATTTCATGTAATTATCATTGAGATGTTGTAAATCAAGATGCTTTGTATCATATTATGATGAAAATGAACCGATGGCTTTCGACATTGTGCTCTAGGCACCATAAGCAAACCCTTATTTACAGTGTGGAGAAGATGAAAAAGAGAGTAAAAAGAACAAATTGAGCTACCGTCGGACTCAAACAATGTCATCACTTGCTGCTCGTAGGCACCATAACTCGGCAATTATGCTAGACTTAGTCATGGCCATTGGTGGCGCTTCCAAAGTCACCCACCTATACTGCCCCAAGACTTGGCGCCACCTCCACCACTAGATGCTCAAGTAGATTGGCACTGGTTAGCCACCGTTGCCCCCCTATCACTAAGTCGTGGGCTTTCACCCACTCAATACCCAACCCCAATTGGACTCGCTTGGCTCACCCTCTTTCTCTTCAAGTTAAAGTTCCGTCTGATGATTACCCTCCTTGGTGCTATTCTCATACGAATTTTTGATAGCCCATCGACCTCAAATATGGGGTTTTACGTATCACATCTCGAGTTTCACACACACACATAAATGAGAACTGCTACATAGATCTTCAAGTCCCTCCCAATCCACATGAGATGCAGATATTTTCTTGACCTACATTCCAAATCACCTTAAATCCTCTAATCTTCACTCTCCAATCCTCCATCCTTGACCTCAAAATCAATTCTAATTCCAAGTATTCTATGGCTCATATGTACAAAGAACAAAGAAGCAGCAAATGAACTTCCACATTCCCAAAATTGCAAATTATTCCAAAACCCGTAGTTAATTAGGTCAACTCAAAAGACCCAATTCTTTTTTAAGGTTTATATAATAAAAAATCTCAGATTATATCCATTGTTAAAATATAAATAGTATGTGGCAATTCGAAGACAACATCTTGAAAAACAATCCAACTGAAAGAAATCATTAACATTGAGAGATAACCATCATAACATATATATCCACAATGATAAATAAAAAGACTATACCGAGCAATCTGTTTGACATGGTGGCGTGAGAAATTCCCCAGGGTAGGCAGCAAAACATGTGCTTCGGGTGCTTTGTTATGTTGTGGAATATGAACAAGCGAATTGGATAAAATAGTCGGAAGGACGGAAAGGAAATCATATACCGGATTTACGTGATTCGGTCCGAATATCAGAACCTATGTCCATGGGGAGAGCAATACGGAATTCCACTATAGAAACAAATGATACACTAGACATTATAATTAGCACTCAAACACACTCTCAGTGTTTTTCAGCCCCAAATTACACCCAAATAACTCATACAGTATTTAGCCCATCATAATTCCTAGTGAAACCTCACTCAAGGAATTAAATAAATTCTACTCACAATAATTTAACTGGCTAAAACACTCGGGTATAATTACAACGAGAAAATCCCTCACCTAAGAGAACTCTCTTTGCACTTCTACAGTCTCTTAGAGCTCTCTTTCTTGGCCATCGAAATAACTTGGCTCCTTTCTTCTCCTTCACTCCTTTGCCTTTTATAGAGAATACATCTCAATGTTGCATCTGTTAAATATGACTCAAGTTTGAGCGTTTGCTAAAACTTGAAATTTGGTGGACTCGCGAAGGAATTACAAAAGAAGGTTTCCTCGTAGGCCCAAGATAAAATATAAAAGCTACGGGTGAAGTTTTCTGTACGCGTTCGAAAGGTGAGGCCCAAAGTCAAATATTTGACTTTGGGCACACAGTGGAAAGAATGAAGCCTTCGCACGTGGAGTCCCTGCACGTAAAAGCCGAGAGAGGGAATCTGCCGCGTGAAGCCAAAAAAAAAAAGGAAACGAAGGTGGGCCCATGGTCAAAGTTTTGACCTCATGAGCACACGTATAAAAGGAAGTATTATTGAGGCCTTCTTTTCCAGTGTGCTATTCAAAGAAGTCGCCGAACCCTACGTATGTGTTTAGCGAAGCCACATCTTGAAGTGTCGCGTGAGTGCTTGAAAGTGGGCTTGTTGTTTTTTCGTTCGTGCAATTACATCCAAGAAGTTTAGTGTTGTAGTCGATTAAATCTTGAGGTAAGATTTGCGTGTAATTCCTCCGTGAGATTGAGAGATTATTTTAGAGGAATTTCGGGGCTAAACACTGCGTGCGTTATTGGGTGTAATTGGGGCTTGGGAAACACTGAGAGAGTGTTTGAGTGACTTGAGTGTGTAATCTCCTTGTATCGCTTGATCTATAGTGAAATTCGCTGCTGCTCTCCCTATGGACGTAGGTCTTTACGACTGAACCACGTAAATCTGGTGTCTGATTTATTTTTCTTCTTCCGTCTATATTTTGTTTGATCGCTCGCCCTATCGCAACAAGTGGTATCAGAGCCAGGCTTGGCTAAGTTGAAGCGAATCGATGGCGACAGAAGCAGTAAAAGTGAAAATCAACAAATTTGATGGGAAAGATTTTAGTTTCTGGAAGATGCAGATTGAAGATTATCTTTACCAGATGAATCTACACTTGCCTTTATTTGGGGAGAAACCAGAGATAATGAAGCAAGTTGATTGGGATTTGCTGGATAGACGAGCTATGGGTGTTATTCGGCTAACGTTGGCTCGTAACATCGCGTTTAACATCCTAAAGGAGAAGACCACTGCTGATTTGATGCAAACCCTGTCGGATATGTACGAGAAGCCCTCTGCGATCAACAAGGTCTGTTTGATGCGACGTCTGTTTAACTTGAAGATGAAAGAAGGTGCTTCAGTTGCAGATCATATCAATGAATTCAATGTGATTGTTAGTCAATTGAGTTCAGTTGAGATTGATTTTGAAGATGAGGTACGTGCTTTGATTCTATTATCCTCATTGCCTGATAGTTGGAATACTACTGTTACTGCTATTAGTAATTCCTCTGGGTTAACAAGTTTGATGTTTGATAGGGTTCAAGATTTAATTCTAAGCAAGGATATTCGTAGAAGAGAATCTGGTGAATCTGTATCTACTGCTCTAGTAGGTGAAAATAGAGCAAGATCTGTAACACGTGTGGGTAATGGTAGTATTAATATGAACAGATGTAGCCGATCTAGGACTGCTAATGTTGTCTGTTGGAGCTGTGGCAAGAGGGGGCATCTCAGAAGGAATTGCATTGAGTTAAAGAATGAGACGGGTAAGGGAATTATGGTTGATTCTGCAGATAATGTTGCAGCTGTAGCAAATAATGCCGATTATGTCTTGTCTGTCACTAATGATTCATCACTTGAGGGATGGATTATGGATTCTGGTTGTTCTTTTCATGTCACACCAAATAGAAACTGGTTTATCACTTATCAGTGCACGGGTAGTGATAAAGTCTAGTTAGGGAACAACACTGAGTGCGATGTTGTGGGTGTTGGTGATGTTAAAATCATAATGCATGATGGTATCGTGAGGACATTGACTGGAGTGAGGCATGTTCCAGAATTGAAAAAGAACTTAATTTCCTTGGGTGCCCTAGATTCAGCTGGTTGCACCTAGATTCAGCTGGTTGCAGGTATTCTTCAAAAGGTGGAGTTCTAAAGGTTGTTCGAGGTGCCCTGGTGATAATGAAAGGAATCAAGCACGATGGCCTGTATAAACTTCAAGGTGAGACAGTGATAAATTTAGCTGCGGAGACGTCGGATGCTTCTGTTTGAGAGTCTATTGACTGCTCGAGAAAGACCTGGGTGTTTGTGCCAAGGCACAAGTTTGATGCTGGTGTCAGGATCTCGCAGTCAAGAGCTTTGATCGAGACGGAGACTGATAAGTCGATCAAGCATGTGCGGACTGACAATAGCATGGAGTTCTGCTCGAAGCTGGCAAATAAATTTTGCATGAAAGAGAGCATAGTGAAATACCGCACTAGTGCCAATAAATCACAACAATTTACAGAATTGACGAGTAGAAAATTACTAGAGATGGCCCGAAAAATTATCTCTAGTGCTGGTATTGCTAGGAGAATCCTAGCGGATGTGCTTAGTATGAAAGCTACCTGGTGAATGGCAGACTCTTAAAGAAGTGTTGTCAGGTAACGTTGCTGATTATTCTATTCTTAGAATGTTTGGTTGCCCGTATTATTTTCAAGTGAGTGATGGTAAGCTTGATTGGAGGGCAAGGTGCATATTCCATGGCTATGCACAAGGTGAGTGGGGCGATCTGTTGTGGTGCCCAGATATAAATTCACCTGTTAACAGCAGAGAAGTTACCCTTGATGAGTCTTCAGTACTTCTGGCTAGGAGTGTTTGTGGCAATGTTAATATGGATCTGGACGGTGTTCAGCTTGAGGTAGAGTTGCGACCAGAAACTCCTGAGGTAGCGAATATGAGCATTAGCAAAATAATCAACACATATGGTGCTCATAGCGAGGTGGAGCCTATAGAGCCAATAGTTGCTGTAACTGCTGAAATTAACAAGGTACGTGTTCGATCTCCTGATAGATATGAATGCAATAATGGTTTTGCTTTATCTTTGATTGAGGAGGTTGCGTTAGAAAATACTTGCGGAGCAGTTAAAGGTGCATGTGGAGTTGGTATTCTGATGAGATCCTCGATTATGGCGAAGTTCAAGCAAGGCTTGGACTTCGATAATATCTGTGGCGGTTGAGCCCATCGAGGGCTATGGGAAAGTAGCATTAGAATTTGAATTTTTACGAAGCGATTGTAATTTGGCTCAAACGTCGAGCCAAGGTGGAGATTGTTAAATATCACTTGAGTTTGAGCGTTTGCTAAAACGCAAAATTCGGTGGACTCGCGAAGGAATTAAAAAAGAAGGTTTCCTCATAGGCCCAAGATAAAATATAAAAGCTACGGGTGAAGTTTTCTGTACGCGTTCGAAAGGTGGGGCCCAAAGTCAAATATTTGACTTTGGGCACACAGTGGAAAGAATGAAGCCTTCGCACGTGGAGTCCCTGCACGTAAAAGCCAAGAGAGGAAATCTGCCGCGTGAAGCCAAAAAAAAAAAAAAAGGAAACGAAGGTGGGCCCATGGTCAAATTCTTGACATTTACATGATTCAATTGCCTATTATTAATGCACAAATGCATCAACCCATCATTCTCTTTCACAACAAGAGTTCTACAGGCTTAACCATGCTTCCGCTACGCCACTATGATAAATTTATCCCAGAAACACCACCTTCCCAGTTCAGTTCATAGTTCGGTTCACTCCTGCCCCGTTTTGCCATTCTAGAAGCCTGCCAGGAGCCGCTCCTTGTTCAGGTCCTCTGACCTCGGTGTCCACTCCTCGCTCTCATCAAACCGGGACGTTACAAGTACACCAGCTTTCGCCTGGTTCGAACCTGAACTACACATCTACTGAAGGGTCTCGTTTCAACAGGGATTAACTTACAGAGTTATTATCTGTTTTGGCCTATCCCATACTAGGCCTCATGGTTTCATCCTTAGCGCATGGGTAAGTACTATCTTAGGAGATCACTCATCCTAGTCCATTGCTTACGGAGCTAGTCCATTCCTACAATGACATCAAAGTCATACATAACTATCACTATCAAGTCCATTTCCAGATCTCATTCCCCTAGGGTTATGTCACACATCTCACATACTAACGTAGATAACAACATATCTTTCAGCGATGTAGAAATACGAAGAGGCATATCTAGAGATTTGTTCCTACTCCTCACAATCACCTATATTTTTCGGACACAAAAGAATGCACGTCACTCATATCAAATAACACATGCCTTCTTATCCCTCTATCGAAATCATACCTGAGATAACACTTTTGGAAGCTCCTGCTTCCTCTTGAGTGACCGCATACACCCTTCCTTGTGGCGGCCTCTGTGGATTCCTTGGTAAATTTGGTCCACCAGTACTTTGTTGTACTTGTCGCCCGAGCTAACATTCGGTTGCAACCTTCCTTGTGGACAATCTTTCTTAAAGTGACCTCTCTGCCCACAGCCAAAACATTTCAATCGATCATTACAGGGTCCTGGTCCATGTTGTCCACCGCATCTCTGACAAATGTTACCCTGGTAGGGTACTCTTCCTAGAATCGGGCCACTCCTGACCTTTCTAGAATTCCCAAAATTATTCCTCTTCTTAGATTCCCAGGTCTAACCTTGACTAGGGTAGGGTCTCTTACCCCTTCGAACATCATTAAAGGTCATCTGCCTCTTAGATTCTTATTGCTCTCTCACTAACTCTTGCTCCACCAACTGTGCCCTCTCATAAATCTCATCCTAATCCCTTATATTCAAAGGCACCAGTTGTTTTCTAATATCAGTCCTTAATCCTTTCAGGAATCTCTTACCCTTTTCCTCTCGATCCTCAACCAACCTAGGAGCATACCTAGACAATTAAGAAAATTTTGCCTCATACTGATCTACCGTCAGCTCCCTTTGTTCTAACTGAACAAATTCAGCGATCTTCCTATCCTTGGCACAATCAGAGAAATGCTTCCTATTGAAAGCCCTAACAAACTCATCCCAGTTCACATCAGTACCTAGTGGAAAGATCGTATCCCTCGAAGCTCTCCACCAAAACTTTGCATTTCCCTCCAGTGGTACTCGCCAAAACTATTTTCTCAAAGCATCACTGTAGTCCAACAACCGGAAAATTCGTTCCATTCCATCAATCCATTGTTCCGCCTCCTCAGGACTCCCCATTCCACTAAACTTAAGTGGCTTCAACTTCAAAAATTGTTCCACTAGTCCTTGAGGGCGACGTTCCACTCCGGGTTGTTGCTGCGCTTGTCTATCCATCAGATTTCCAATATTGGCCAATGCCTGCAAGATGTCTTCCATTCGGGGTTCAGCCCTTGCAGCAGAGGCTTCAGCCCTCAATGGACAAGCACTTCCAGCTCGTACCATGACTTTCCTGCAGTTTCCAAGCATTGCCTCAGGAATAATCTGAGACTCACTGTCTCCTATTCAAAGCAACTACTACTACTACATAAATAACATATGCATGTTACTGGTACCTAAAGACAACTCAAGATAAACTACTAGGGATCTACGAGTCAATACTCATCACCCGTTATTCAATTATTTCGTTTTATATCCTATGGTGTGCATCGTTCTATCCTCATTTCCATCTGAGGCACCTTATCACTCCAAATTGACCATAGCTCTGATACCAAAACAGGGCTGTGACACCCCTCGACGGCCCCCGATCCGATTTGGGTCGCCATAGTTCGCTTACCTTTCACTTTCCTTATTAACATATCACTCTGATACCGTTTCTATTGTAGCGGGTCCATACAACCATGGGGTTTTACATTTTTTATTAACGGTCCCTTGCGCAATTTACATAACGGAAGCATATCCAACAATTCCCTTCCCTACATTCAGAAATTGATGCACACCAACTAAACATTTATAGGTAAAAGCCGTACACTTTTGTTTACATAACTTGATGAACATCATTAGTCGATACATCAAAATTGCCACGGTCTTTCTATACTTGGCTATATTTTAAAAGATGACCGACATCTTCTCCCACAATCGTATGCTTAAGGTCCATCAACTAGTGTCGGCGTCCAAAGGTTCCCTCCTTTGCTATCCTTCTCCTCACGGTCATAACCGCTCAAACCATCTACTAATATGAAATGTTGGTCCCCAAAAGGGGTGAGTACAATCACTTAGCAGATAGGGAAATCCAATAACAACTCAATGCATCATGCAATCATACATGCATTGCAAGCATTACTTACCTTGAAGCCATGCGCATACTATCATGCATCATCATACCAATTCATAACACATTCATGTGTATCATTACATCATACATGACATCATCATCATCGCATCATTTCATCATACATGTCTTCGAGCCATATCATATATCATCATCATTAACATTACCATGCATATCATGCATATCATATCATAGGTGATCGTCATATCACATCACATATCATCATCATCATCATCATCATCATGCATATCATCATGCATATCATATCATGGGTGATCATCATATCACATCACATATCATCATCATCATCATCATCATCATCATCATCATCATCATCATGGGTGATCATCATTATTCCACATCACATATCATCATCATCATCATCATCATCATCATCATGCATATCATTATCATGGGTGATCATCATTATTTCACATCACATATCATCATCATCATCATCATGCATATCATCATGCATATCATTCCATGGTTTAATTTCCACTTTTAGCTTTCAATTTGATCACCACATCACCTTTCCTCGATTCATCAATTTCATCTCATATTTTACACTCGCATCCCATGCGAGAAAAACCTCCGGGCATGTATCCAAGATACAACCGGGCATCCGGCCCCCCACATTCCGGGCATCTCGCATCCCAACTAGCATCACGAGGAACCTCCGGGCATGTATCCAAGATACAATCGGACCTCTGGCCTTTACCCTTCTAGCTAGGCATCTCGCACCCAAATCCTGGCATCGCGAGGCATTCCCTTCGGGCAAAGACCTCCGACAGGGCTTCCGGAATTATGTACCGACATACCACCAGGCCTCCCCTGGAATTACGTACCGTATACCACTGTGCATCCCGACACTCCCGGGGAAATCCGGCAATGTATCTCTATACATTCTGGCCATCATCCTCCACCACAACCATTTCCTCATTTCCCATCATCCACATTTGCCAATATTTTAATCTCAATTTAACATGGCAATTGGCATGGTATCAAACAAATCACACTTGACATGGAATTCACACTTGCATCTCAATTCATATGTCATACACATGCCAAAACTTTATCCCATACACATCTCAATTCAATACATGTACAAGGACCATGTCATACGCATACCAAGACTTTATCACATATGCATCTCAATCCAACACATGTGCAAAGACCTCATCACACATATGCCACACAAATAGAATTGAATCCATGGCCAAATAAAAATCCATTTTATTATTTTATTATTTTATTATATTATTATTATTATTATTATTATTATTATTATTATTAATTTTATTATTTAATATCAATAAATTCCCAAAATTACATAAATCCAAGAAATTATTAAACAAACCCATAGGATGATATTTACTTGCAAAATTCATGGCCAATATGAATTTTTTTACCAAATTCCACAATTTTCCCAAAACATCCTATGATTCTCGGATTTAAACCAAATGCACAGTTTCCGAATAAATTCAATTAAAATATCCATTCGGCCTTCAAAAATTACGAAATTTTACAGGGTGATAGACAAGACATTTTCGTGCATCTTTTATGGATAAATCCAAGTCAAATTCCTTATATATTATTTTATTCAACCTCACGAAGCTTCTGGAACCCTTACCGCATCGTCCAGAATACACATCTCCGAAATACTAAGATTTCACCCATCTATTCTCTTTCGTTTCTTCTGAAATTCGGATATGTTATTTATCAAGGTGTCCTTTACAAGTTTCATGAAGAGATCTAGGTCAAATAACCAAATTATGGTCACCATTTAAGTCCATCAAGTCTCGGGTGTCTCGGAACACATCACCAGAATCATCGTCTCCAAGATCTAGCCGATTTACTAGGCTATACTGGTTCATTTCTCTTAAAATTTGATTATGTTGTAGTTTAAGGTGTTACCTACAACTTTCATGTAGACATCGAAGTCAGATTTTCATCACAAACCAACATGCAACCAAGAATCCAACAAGAAGTCAGTGAAAACATCATAGATCTGGGATCTCCGTAAGATGAAGATTTAACCCCTTAAATATCCATAATTTTCCACGAAATTTCAGTATGTTATACTAAAATATGTTAGCTACAACTTCCATGAAGACATCGAAGCCAAAATCGGTCTCCAAACACACATGCAAGTTCAAACAAGTTTCGGACTCACACAACCCGAACAAGAACAGTTACACGGCTTGAAAACAACCAACCCTTACCTCGGTATTTCTCACAAATAACACCTAAAATCGAACATGCAAACCATATACACACATGCAAGAGAATTTATAGGACTCCACTTGCCTCTAGGATGAACAACAATGGCGTACGGCGGACAGACGGACGGCGGGACACGGCGACTCCTTCCTCTCGGCTCCTCCTCCCTTTCTCTCGAACTCTCTCTCTCGCACACCTCTCTCTCTCGGCCAAATGAAGAAAAACCGGCCACTCTCCCTTCTCTCTCTTTTTATATCCCCATCTTCTCATGATTAGCAATCATGAGATTGCCTACAAACCACCCAATGCATGCTCTTGCCCCTTGCCACTTGTCATTTTTATTTTTAAACTTGATTGGGCTTGGGCTTTGGAGTTGGGCCGTCCGGCCACTCCTCCTTGGGCTGGTCGACAGCCTTCTTGGGCTCTAATGAGCCAACTAGCTTGGCCCACCAAGCTTTAGGCTAATGGGCCCAAGGCCCATTCCAAAAATTAACCCCTTTTTCCTTTTTTTTTTCTTGAAATTCTTCTATAAATATTTTTGAATTCCAATTTTCATCTTGGCCAAAGTCTTGGGATATTTTTAATTATTGAAATTTAATTTATGAATCATATGGCCAAGCACAAATTATTAATCTATTAAATTTAAATTTCCACAATCACAAGCACAAATCATTTAATTAAAAGACTAATGGCTAAAACATAAGCCATGGAAATTCTACCACCTAATTAAAGACTCTAACACACCTTAAGTCTTGGCTTTGAATTTCTGGGATGCCACAACATCAGACCCAACTGTCCTCTTCTGAGGAAGAAGAAAGGAAAAGCTGAAAAGTATCGAAAGGCTCTTAAAGAATAAACCTGGAGTGATACAGAGTGTGAATAAAGTGATGATGATTATGCCAATATATGTTTGATGGCATAATCGGATTTAGATTCAAACTCCGAGACAGACTCAGATTCAGATAGTGAATTTGAGGTGAGTAACTTCAAAATCCCTATTGAAGTTTCTAAATACATTGATGAGTTGTGTTTTAGTCTTAAGACTTCTCTTAAAAATGATTTCCGAACTCAAAAAGGAAAATTCTGCACTGAAACAACAAGAAAATGTTTTGAAAGAAAAGGTTAAATATTTAGACATGAATGTTTCTACTCTTAAAGAAAGCGGAGATAATCTTTTAAAAGAAAATGCATTTTTAAAAAATGACTTATCAAATATGTCAAAAATATTTTCAATAGGATCTGAGAAACTCGAGAGAATTCTTTCAGCACAAAGACCTTATTTCAATAAATCTGGTTTAGGAATGACAGCAGAAACTATTCCTTTAATTGATTTTCCTAAAGTGAAGGAAAGAATTAAGCAAAGACCCACAAGAGATGCTTACAAAAATCATTTCAAAAAGGTTTTTGTAAAACCAGTAGGTCGAAATGCTCTCAGATGTTCAAAGTGCAATAGTGCAGATCATTTTGAAAAAGAATGTCATATGGTTTGGAAACCTGTTAAGAAAGTATGGGCAAAAACTGCATTTTATACTAACACCAATGGACTCAAGAAAATATGAGTACCAAAGAAAGCTTGAGTCTCTTTTTTAAATGCAAGTCAATATCAAGAAAAAGGTAAAATGGTATCTGGATAGTGGATGCTCAAAACATATGACAAGAGATTCAAATTGCTTCATAAAGCTCATTCAAGTAAATTGTGGAAAAGTCTCATTTGGAGGGAACAGCAAAGGAAGAATTGTGGGATTTGGAACTGTAAAGATTGGAAACCTCAAAATAAGCAATGTTTCCTTAGTGGAAGGACTCAACTACAATCTGCTCAGTATTAGTCAGCTGTGTGATACCGATTTCAAAATAAACTTTCAAGAAGGAATATGTTCAGGAACCAGTTTAGATTCTACTCAGTCATTCATGGGTCGAAGACATGGAAATATTTACCTCTTGGATGTGAAACCAGATGAATCGCAATGTCTAATCTCAATTCAAGACGAAGCAAGATTATGGCATAGAAAGCTTGGGCACATCAATATGAAGAAGATAGCCAAAATTTCAGCAAAGAAGCTTGTTCGTGGCTTACCTAATTTGTCATACCAGAAGTCTGATCTATGTACACCATGCATATTGGGAAAGCATGTAAGAAATTCCTTTAAACCAATAAATCAAGTTTCCACTAATCGTGTACTGCAGCTTCTGCATATGGATCTCTTTGGACCAACCAGAACTCAGAGCATTGGAGGTAAGAAATATTGCCTAGTAATTGTGGATGACTACTCACGATTTACTTAGTTATATTTCCTGGCAAGTAAGTCTGAAACCTTCTCTTACTTTGAAAAGTTTGCTAAAAAGGTTCAAAATGAAAAAGGGTATGTTATCTCAAGTATAAGAACAGACCATGGAGGTGAATTTGAAAATCAAGATTTTACAAAATTCTGTGATGAATCTGGTTTTCAGCATGTGTTCTCTTCTCCATATACTCAAGAGCAAAATGGAGTTGTGGAAAAAAATAATAGATCGCTTCAAGAAATGGCTAGAACTCTTTTAATTGAAAGTAACATCTCTTCACGATTTTGGGCTGAAGCAGTTTCAACAGCATGTTATATTATTAATAGAGTTTTTATAAGGCCTATTATGGAAAAAAAAAACCCTTATGAGTTATTCAAAGAAAAGAAACCTATTGTTTCATATTTTCATGTGTTTGGATGCAAATGCTTTATATTGAAAAATGCAAATGATCGAGTTGGTAAGTTTGAAGAAAAATCAGACAAAGGCATCTTCCTTGGATATTCTACCTCTAGCAAAGCCTACAGAGTCTATAACAAGAAGACTCAATCTGTGGAGGAATCAATGAATGTCAAATTCCAAGATTCTATGCAAAATGAATCTATTCAGACTCATCTTGAAGAATCTGAACCTGCTCCAGACTCTACAAAGTCTAAATCTCAAGAAGCAGCTCAGACTCTGAAAGACCAGCAACAAGTGGTTATTGAAGATTCAAATGAAGGAAGTGATCATCAACCTGACAAATCAACTAGTAGCTGGAAGCATAAGTCCAATCATCCCAAAGATCTCATTATTGGCGACATTAATGAAGGAATTCGCACAAGATCCAAAAGGCGCGAAGAGTCTAGTGCTGTGGCTCTTATTTTTGAAATAGAACCCAAAAGCATAGAAGAAGCTTTATCTGATGAAAGCTGGATTGAAGCTATGCAAGAAGAACTCAGACAATTCAGCATTAATGATGTCTGGGAGTTGACTCCTAAACCAAAAGGTAAATCTATTATTGGAGTTAAATGGGTTTTTAGGAACAAGATGAACAAGAAAGGAAAAGTCGTAAGAAACAAAGCAAGATTGTGGCCAAGTGATATACGCAAGAAGAAGGGATAGACTATGACGAGACTTACGCACCAGTAGCAAGGTTAGAAGCAATTCGATTATTACTTGCTTTGGCTTGTTATAAGAATTTCAGGTTATTCCAAATGGACGTCAAAAGTGCTTTCCTGAATGGATTTATCCATGAGGAAGTCTATGTGGAACAACCACCTGGGTTTGAAGACCTAAGGAAACCAGACTCAATATTCAGACTGAAAAAGGCCTTGTATGGTTTAAAGCAAGCACCTCGAGCTTGGTACGACAAGCTGAGTAAGTTTTTAATTCAAAACGGCTTTGTCAAAGGTAAAATAGACACTACTTTATTTATCAAAAGAGAAAGCAAAAGTTTTCTACTTGTTCAAATATATGTTGATGATATTATTTTTGGATCCTCTAATGAAAGTTTGTGTAAGAAATTATCTAAGTCTATGCAGGATGAATTTGAAATGAGCATGATGGGTGAACTAACCTTCTTTCTTGGACTTCAAGTGAAACAATTGAAGGAATGTACTTTTATTCATCAAGAAAAATATGCTAATGATCTTGTCAAAAAATTTGGTCTGGAAAATTGCAAAAAGACTGATATACCAATGTTAAGTTCCTTGAAGATAGACAAAGATGAAGGAGGAAAGAAAGTTGACCAGAAGCTATACAGGAGTATCATTGGTTCACTTCTTTATCTTACTGCGTCTAGACCTGACATTTTGTTTAGTGTTTGCATTTGTGCTAGATTTCAAGCAGACCCTAAAGAATCTCATCTAAGTGCTGCAAAACGTATTATCAAATACATTGCTTCAACTTCAAGCCTCGGTCTTTGGTATCCTCAAAAGGGAGACTTTACTCTTCTTGGATACTCAGACGCAAATCTAGCTGATTGCAGAGTTGATAGAAAGAGCACCTCGGGTACCTGTCAACTACTTGGAAGCAGGACAGTGTCTTGGTTTTCAATGAAGCAAAAAACAGTAGCTCTTTCTACAGCAGAAGCAGAGTATGTAGCTCTCGGAAGTTGTTGTTCACGAATTTTGTGGATAAAACAACAGCTAAGAGATTTTGGAATTGAAGATTCATGCACTGAGATTAACTGTGACAACACCAACGCAATCAATCTTACCAAAAATCCAATTCTTCACTCAAGAGCAAAGCATATAGAGATTCGACATCACTTCATTAGAGATCATGTTCAAAATGGAGAAGTTTCGATTCAGTTTGTTGACTCAAAGAACCAACTGGCGGATATATTTACAAAGCCTTTGGAGAAAAATCAATTTGAAATCATCCGTTCCAGACTCAACATCTTGAAGCTTGAAGAAGTTAAAGTCTAGAGACTCTCAGACTCAGACAAACATGGTTCTTGACTGTAAGTTATTTTATTTTCTCTTATATTAAATCTCGGAAAGGTAGGATCATCTATCCATAATTGATTTTTCCGTGAAAAGTGCAATTTTTCCTTTTCAAAAGGAGTTAATTTTTCTTTAAAATGGCAGTTATCTATTTTTGAAAAAGGCAGTTATTTTAAAGAGGCATCTTTTACTTTCCTTTACGACGTTTAGTATTCCCCTCTTCGACTGAGATATATACAGTCGGTTCCTCTTCGCTTAACTCCAAAACCCTAAAAAGAATCGATCTTCCACTCCTGTCTTCTTCTCTTGTTTAATCTTCAAAAAAGTTGTCATCTTTCTTAGGAAAGTCAAGTTCGGAATCTTTCAAAGATTGTGAAAGATGTCGTCTTCAAGAAATTCTTCGAGGATCGCAAGCAGGGGACCATGGAAAATGAGTGAGGGGCCTACTCACTTTGATCTCACCGAGGAAGAGGAGTCACCCAGTCAGCAGCAGAGCCCACAACATTCTCAGCAGCATCATTCTCCACCAACTAGTCCAAAGGGTGTTAGTCATCGACAAGAGGAAGAAATCGTTGAAGGCGCAGATCCTGTAAGAATTCAAAAGCCCTCTTTTATTTATAAGCTTTACCGTGCTTTAAAGAGAACTGGTACTCTATTGAACTACATCGATGAGTTTCTTAAGGACAAGGGGTATGGTAATGAGTACATCTTTTTGAGAAATATGGAGCGTTTGGGAATTGCTCCTAAGGGGTTGGCAGAAGAAACCCTTGCAAATATCCCAAGTGATCCGCATGTTGGTGGACTGAATCCGATAGATGGGAATGATGATGACAAGTTGTTCAGCCAGTTTCAACCGAGAATGGGTGTTGCGGCAAAAATTCGGGGAAAAGGGACAGAGTTGTTTCGATCGAAGGAACAGAAGGATCTATACTCCAAATTGTTGAAGCGTGGGGTGATAAACCCTAGGATTGTGGATTTTGATTTCCTTGATGCTGTGAACGTTAATTTGAGGGAAAAGTTCAGGTTTCTTCAACTTGAACAGTTCTGTTCTGACACTACAGAAGCCTATGCTGAACTAACTGCATATTTTCATTCGAATCTTAGTTTCTTGGATGCGAATAGAGTCTCTTTTTTAGTGTCCGAGATTAAGACTTTGTGGTGGATGTAGATATGCTGGCTGATGTGATTGGGGTTGAGAGAGGGAGATATCAACCCATCAATGTCTCTATTGCTCGTGCCACATTGGAACTTGTTAAGGATAGAAGCACAAAGGGAAGGATTTCCTACTCAAGGATGCGTGCGTTCAACATTCTACTTCACAAGATTGTGATTAATTGCCTCAGAACGAAATCTACTTCCAAGAATGATGTTTCAAACTCAGAGGCAAAGTTGATGTACGCCATCAATGCTGGGAATAAGTTTTCTCTTCCTCACACTATTTTGTTCCACATGTATAGAGTAGTGGTGAAGGACAAGGGTCAACTTCCTTATCCAGGTCTTATGTCAAAGTTATTCAGATATTTGAATGTTCAGCCTCCACAAATTCTATGTGTTCGATCGTGTGATAAAATGGTGGTAGGACTGAAAATGGTGTCCAAAATGCGTCTGAAGGAACTCGACAAGGCGTTGGAGAAATTTAAGGAGAAAACCCCTATCAAAACTCATCAAGTCTCTTTGGCAGCAAAAAGAAAAGGGAAGGAGCCCATGGTTGCTCCATCCAAAAAGAGAAGAGCTCTCATCGTTGAGGATGAAGATGATGAGGATAACATCACCATTTCTGCTATGGCATTGAAGAACCTGAGTCGTTCTGTTCCAGAATCAATGGAACGACAGGAGAACGAAGCAGAGGAGAAAGAAGAAGAAGAGAGAGAAGCAGAAGAGATAGAAGCAGAAGAGATAGAAGCAGAGGAGAAAGAAGCAAAGGAAAGAGAAGCAGAGGAGAAAGAAGAAGAGGAGAGAGAAGGTGAAGAAAGAGATGCAGAGGAGGAAAGGTTTGAAGAAGAAAAAGAAGAAGAAAGAGGAAATCAAGGGGAAGGAGAGCATGAGGAACACTCTTCTCCACCTGAAGGCATAGAAACATGGGTAGATGGTGAGAAAAGAGGAATGTCCTCATATCCTACTACCAGTGAAGGAGTTAGCCGCTCTCCAGCAGATCTAGAGGACATCCATGCCTCTCAATTTCCTGAGGAGGGACATGATGCTTCATCGCCAAATCTGCGTGACTATGCTGATGTGCCATCGTCTGCCTTTACTCCATCTGATCGTGCAGAAGCCAGTACGTAGACTGATAATTCAGCAGATTTTCGTAGAATCATTGATGTTCTCTTGGAAATGCGAGGTCAGATATATGCTCTGGGATGCAAAGTTCAAAACTTGCAGAATGCAGGACAAGCTTCTTCAGTTTCCTTGAATGATCAGATCCAAGCCATTGCTTTTCAGATTCAAGTAACTGCTAAGGGTGAAGAGGTGGCTCAACTGAAGGAAGAATTGAAAAAGCTAGAAGGCATCGTCCAATCAATAGGAGATTTCCAGCTTGTTCGTGTTCCCAAGCAATCTTGACTCTATTCTATTTCCATCTCAACCTTTTTTATGATGACAAAAATGGGGAGAGATGCGAGATTTGAAAACTTTGAACTTTGAACTCAAACTTGTTGAACTTTTAGTTTGTTTTGATGTTTGACTTGACTTGTGTGTCTAGATGTGGACTGAATTTGGATTTGGATTTGACCGCTTATATTAAGTACTATTGATATCTTATGAATGGCTTTACTCTCATGCAAGACTAACCTATTTTTTGTGTTTGCAGATTCTAGTGTTATCATTAAGCCATTGATCTTTATGAGATATCCATATTTGCTTGAGTAATGTTTTGCAGGTCAAAGTTATTCAAATCTGCAGGAAAGTTTTGTCACCATCAAAAATGGGGAGATTGTTGGAGAAATCTTTCTGGAATATTTTGAAGCTGACAAAACATTTCCATCAGTCTAGTCTGAAGATTTGCAAACTCTACTATTTAAAGTCTGAAGACCTCCGGACTACCAGACTCAAGACTCAAAGTCTATTCTCATTGACAGTTTCTAATCCGTTGAAGAAAGGCTATCCAGAACTGAGTGATTCATTAAGGATTTAGCCTTATCGATTGGAGAAGATCTCTTGGCTGGATATGACATAACGGATTCCTTTATTCGAATCAAGATTGATTAAGGATCCGATGATTGGTGAAGTATACTTGGAAGGTTCTACTTATGGAAACCGAGATCCTGATTGTATGGGCGAGCAGGATTGATGGGCTATCGACATGTTCCTTTAATAACTCGAATGATCTTCCTAATTGATTCTATCCAACAGGAAGATTGGAAGAATTCCTTTGGTAAGTGCCAACGGGTATGATGGCATAAATGAGTATATAAGGAAGACGTTCTAGTTGTTCGAGTTGGTGCACGATAGAAGAATTCCAAAGTCTGAAGCTCCTTGTTCTTAGTCAATTCATTTACTGAGCAAAATCTTGTACGCAAAAGAGAGTCTATATTTTGAGATACCTTGAGGAAGTGTGGTAGAGTATTTACACCGTGGAATCAAGGGAAAGTATTGCTGTAACATCTCTTTTGTTCATAGTGAAATCCAGCCGGTGGGCTGTCAGTGCGGAAGAGTAGACATAGGCTTGAAATAAGGCGAACCACTATAAACCTTGTGTTCAATTTTTTCTTCCATACTCTCTGCTTTACTTTGATTATAATTTGTTTTGTTAACTAAAGGAGAACTTCCTTTCTATTGTCTGCCTAGTATTGCTTTCGTATCTCGAGAAATTGTTTTTACACCTATTCACCCCCCTCTAGGTGCTTATACTAGTCATATCAGTTCTTTATGTCCATGTATTTTATCCTTCCATGATGTGGCACCCCTCGACATGGCCCTCGATCCGATAGGGTCACCATAGTTCGATTACCTTTCACTTTCCCTAATATCATGTCACTCTGATACCATTTCAATTTAGCGGGTCCATACAACTTGGGGGTTTACATCTTTTAGATCGGTCCATTGCACAATTTATATAATGGAAGCATATCCAACAACTCCCTTCCCTAGATTCAGAAAACGATGCACACCTACTAAACATTTATAGGTAAAAGCCAAACACTGTTATTTACTTAAACCATATGGACATCATTCATCGGTACATTAAAATGCCGTATTCTTTTATACTTGGCTATACTTCCAAAGATGACCGACATCTTCTCCAACAGTCAAATACTTAAAGTCCATCGATCAGTGTCGGCATCCAAAAGCTCCTTTCTTTGCTATCCTTCTCCTCACGGTTATATCCAACCACTCGATCCATCTACCGGTGGCAGTGGCAGCAGAGGTATTTTATCTAGTCTAAAATGTTATTCCCCAAATGGGGTGAGTACAACTCAGCAGTAAAGATCCACCAAACTACTCATTGCGTCACACAGAACAATCAAGGCATCATAACAAAGCATATATCATTCATGCATTCAAGCATAACTTACCTTGCAGCCATATATATGTCATCATACCATACGTGCATATACCACCATGCACTCATCATCAAGCATTCATGCATATATCACCATGCCATATGTGCATATACCACCATGCACTCATCATCAAGCATTCATGCACATCCATGCCATATGTGCATATACCACCATGCAGTCATGCATATCTCACCATGCCATCATGCATATACCACCATGATTCATATCATCTATGTTATCAAGCATACATCACCATGAGATCCATTCATGCCTTTATGATCGCATTTTCAATATCAAATAGCATTAATTTACTTTCATAAGCAGATCATGCATCATGCCATATGCATACACCCATGCACATGATTCATTTTCAATTCTCATCTTTCACAAGGATCTCATCAGTTTTTCTTTCCAGGGACCAATGTTTGCATCCCACAATTTATCGCTTGCATCCAACCACGCATCGCGAGGAACCTCCGGGCATGTATTCAAAATACAACCAAGCATCCAACCCCCCACATTTCGGGCATCTCGCATTCCAACTAGCATCACGAGGCATCCCCCCGGGCACAAACCTCCGGGGCTTCCGGAATTACGTATTGACATACCACCAGGATTCCCTCCTCTGGAATTACGTACCATATACCACCGGGCATCTCAAAACTCCTGAGGAATAACCTCTAGCATTCAGCCATTTAAGGCCACCGAGCATCCGGCCCCCCACATTTCGGGCATCCCGACACTCCCGGGGCATCGTCGGCTCACACCTCCGATGGCCTTCTCATCACCACAATGCATATTCCCATACATCTAATTTTTAATTTCACATTTGATGCAACAATGCCAATGATTTGACAGCAGCCCTTTTTAAAATCATATAATATGCCTTGGGAAAAGTATCATTTGATGCAATGGTTTTGAGAACTTCATTGAGTTCATGAAAATCCATCAATCCTTTGATGTCATAAGAAATGTATGAATGTCATCATGTCATTGGACTAATAATCCAGGATATCATGATTTACATAATAAATCCAATAAACAGTAAATAAAGCAATTTCCAGCTTAAACAGAATACGTGCTATTCATGAAAAATTCTATAAAATTAGCAAACGATGGAATTTAATTCTGAAAACTTAACACATTGTAGATATGATCTAATAGAACACATTTCGTGAAGAACACCATATCAAACAAGGCATCACAGAAAACGTACAGGTCCATACATCACCGAAAAAGGATTTTAACATCATTCATGCACAGTTTTGAAAACAATTTCGATTAAACCCTTAAATAAACTCAGAAAATTCTGAAATTTGGACACGCTGTATTTAAGACCTAGAGGTACAAGTTTCATGAATAAATTGTAGTCCAATTCGTTCTAGATTAAAAGATAAAATCAATTTACTTTTCCTATTCTTGGTATCGTTTTCCAGATCTACCCGTGTTGAAGGAAAATCGTTTCCTTAGTCATTACTGGTCTATTTACTCTGAAATTTCAGTATGTTGTTCCTCAGAATCTTACCTACAATTTTTATTAAGGACTTATGATCAAATATTAACTGTGTGATTTTATAAAAATCCCGAAAACATACTACGTCGAAGCAGCATTTTTCCCTGATCCAGTTTCTTCAAAAGACAACGGTTTCACCAACCTATTTTCGTTTATTTCCTCTAAATTTTTTTATATGTTCTACCTCAAGAAGTATACAACAACTTTTTTTAAGAGATAAAAGTGATATTTCAACAATAAAGTTACTTTACAGACCACGAAACCACTGAAGGTCATCACAACGAATTCCAGATCTAGTCTCTCCAAAGGAAAATCGTTTCACCAAGAAATAATTGTTCATTTTATCTCAAATTTCAGTATGTTATTCCTCAAGATGTTCTCTACAAGTTTAATTAAGAGGTCAAAGTGAAATTCCAAATAAAAAGTCACATGCAACACACGAAATCACCAAGAGGTCAACAAAATAGTTTCCAGATCTAATGTTTTTGTAGAAAAAGGGTTTCACCCGTCAATACTTGTCTATTTTGTGTCAAATTTTAGTATGTTATACTTCAAGATGTTCTATACAATTTTCATGGAGAGTTCAAAACAAGATTCCAACCAAAAAGTCACATGCAACACACAAACTCGCGGACGGTCAGACTGGTCTTTCCGAAATCAGCATGCATGACCAACGAATCTCTCTTCAAAGCTCCGAAATCTCATCCCATCTACCACAACCAAGACTTACCATCTACTACACATACACAAAGCAATGCAAAGAGTAGGTTTTAGGACTTCACCTACCTTAGATTCAAGCACAAAACAGCACCAAACAGAGGCAAAACAGCAACGAACGACGGAGGAACAGGTGGACGAACTCTCTTCCTCTCTTTCTCTCTTCCTCCCTTTCTCTCTTCTCTCATTGGACGGTACTCTCTCTCTCTTCTCTCTCTTCTGGTCGAAATCCCCCTCCCTTTTTGCTCTTTGATTAACAATTAATCTCTATTTTTGCATGCAAGGGACAAGTGGAAGATGCATGGACAAGTTGAACAAGTGGAGGCAATTCAAAGACAAGTGTCCACCATGCTTCACCTCCTTCATGCGTTGGCTACCCCATGGGCTCCATGGGCCGATGGTTTGGGCCTCTTGGCCTGCTTTGGGCCCCAAAATTTTGGGCCAAGTTGTCCCATGTCCAAATTAAATAGCCCATAGGAAAAATATCAATGATAAGCCCATAATTCCTACACCACTTTAGGGCATTTGATTTTGATTTTTTATTTATTTATAAAAATCAATTAACATTCCCATAATCAATTAACATTTTCATAGGGGGTTCGGTCTAAGAGATAAAATATCGTGGCCGATGATGTAATTGTCCCTATGGCCATTCAAAGACAAATATCGTTTCCCCCTAATTTAATATTCCGGGTTGTTGAAATTCCCGGATGCCACACATGATACTTAGGATTTTACATAGATAATAGCTGCTTGACAATCGCAATAAACTATCACCAGTCTTGAAACCTCAGTGACAATGATTAAATTTTCTAAGAAACGTTTTAGCCAAACTGCTTCTTGTATTACGGTAGAGCAAACAATAAATTCTGCCTCCATCATAAACAATGCCGTGCATGTCTGTTTCTTGCTATTCCAAGAAATTGCACCTCCATTGAGCAAGAATGCATATCCAAAAATCGATTTACGCTCATCTAGGTCTCTACTCCAATCAGCATCTGAATAGCCTAATAGGCATAAATCATTTCCTTGGTAACAAAGTCAATAGTCCATGGTGCCTTTTAAGCATCTCAGGATCTTTTTCACTGCTTTCTAATGTGTTTGACTAGGATTTGATTGATATTGGCTCACCAATCTCATGGCATAACATATGTTGGGTCGAGTACACATCATAGTATACATCAAACTTTCAACCACACTAGCGTAAGGAACAATTTCCATTACTTTATTTTATTCTAGAGTCTTAGGACACATCTTAGTATTTAGGCCTTCACCCTGTATGACAGAGGTATCAATGGGATTATAGTGTTACATATTGAAACATTCAAGAATCTTCATTATATAAGATTCTTGTTATAAAGCAAGGAGTTTCCTTGATTGATCTCTTTTGATCTTAACTCATAATATATAAGCAATTTCTCTCATGTCTTTCATTTCAAAATTGGAAGACAACCATTCTTTTATGGTGATAACCAAAACTTTGTCATTTCCAGCCCATAGAATATCGTCCACATAAAGTGATAAAATCACAAATTTATCTTTGGACCACTTGACATATATACAGTGATCTTCTTCGATCATCATGAATCCAAAAGTTGTTATGGCTCGATGAAAACGAATATATCAATGCTAGATGATCGCTTAAGGCCATATATTGAGCGATGAAACTTGCAAACTTTATGCTCTTGACCTTTAACTATGAAACCTATTGGCTATTTCATATAAATTTCATCATTTAGTTCTTCATGAAGAAATGCAATCTTTACATCCATTTGATGTAATTTAAGATCCAAATGTGGCTAGTATAAGGTGTATCGAGGCAAACCTTACAACCGGTGAAAATGTTTCCTCATAGTATATATCCTCTTGTTAAGTATAACCTTTCGCCAGAAGATGAGCTTTATACTTTTCAATGGATCCATCCGCTCTTCGCTTAATTTTAAAAACCCATTTGTTTTCAATAGCCTTACGATTGGGTGGTAGATCAACCAAGTCCCATACGTGATTTACCCTTATTGACTCCATTTCATCTTCCAAATCTTTTTCTCCATTCTTCCTTATCAAAGGATGAGAGAGTCTCTTGAATAGTCTTAGGCTCGACATCGTCTTCCTGAGCAATCATAAATGCTTTCTCTTCAATCTCAAAACAACGACGAGGAATACCTTTAAGATTACTTTTACGTAACTGAATTTCTCTTGAGTTCAATTTGCCAAGCAATGAAACACTCCCACTAGATATTGTATGTTGAGGTAAATCTTCAATTTCCTCTACAACGTTAGTGGGTGTGTTATTAGGATTTTCCATCTCATATAAACGAAAATCTTTATTAATCTTATCTTTACTAGGAAAATAGTTCTTCAAGAACGTGATATCTCATGACTCAATTTCGGTCATACTTCTATCAACTTATTTACCTATGAACATGTACCTTTTGGAGTGTTCAGAATATCTTATAAAGATATAATTCTTTCCTCTAGGACCTAATTTGCCATATTTATGGAAAGAATCATGAACATAAGTTGCACACCCTTATGGACATAGATTACTTAAGTCTGGTTTCCTACTACTCCACAATTCATAAAGGGTGGAAGTGACTGCTTTTTAGGGCACTCGGTTAAGTACATAGGCAGCAATCAATAACGCATGTCCCCAATAGTAGATAGGTAAATTTGCTTACGTCATCATAGACCTAACCATTTCCAATATGGTTCGATTCCTTCTCTCAACTACCCCATTTTGTTGTGGAGTACCAGGAATAGTCCATTGTCGTGCAATTCCCTTTTCATCACAAAGAGCATTAAATTGCTCAAATAGATACTCACATCCGTGATCAGTTTTCAATGCCTTTATTGTTTTGTTCAATTGATTCTCTACCATTGCTATATATTGTCTAAAGCAATTTAATGCTTCTGACTTATGGGAGATCAGAAAAACATAACCTAAATGCGTGAAGTCATATATGAAAGTGATGAAATATGAGGCTCCATGCCTCGTCCTCATGTTCAAAGGACCACAAATGTTAGAATATATGAGTTGCAATGGAAATTCGGCTTTAGTTCCTTTACCAAATGGTTTTCTAGTTGTTTTTCCTGCTAAACAATGTTCACGTACGAGTAGATTAACATTAGTGAGTGACCCTAAAAGGCCTTCTCTTGCTAATTTTTGTATTTTTTGTAACCCAATGTGACCTAATCTAGCATGCCAAGTACTTGCATCAATCTCAATATTACTAGAAGATGCACTTAAAGAAAAACAACCATCGATATTAACATTGTACTAATCATAGTCAATGTCTAACACCATAAAACCATTCAATATATGACTTGAACCATAATAAACTGTTCCAAACAAAATGTCAACACAATCACTATGGAAATTCAATACATAATCTAGGCTAAGAAGAACAACTACAGAGACCAAGTTTCGTCGAATATCTGGAGCATAGAGGACATCATGTAGGAATAGGCTTTGACCACCACGTAAAATTAATTTATATGTGCCGATACCCTTCACTTCAACTCTTGAGTTATTCCCAACATATATACATCTTCTCCTAGGCTGTATTCGACGATACTTCACAAATGCTTCTTAGTCTCTCGCTATGTGATCTGTTACTCTTGAGTCTACAGTCCACATTGGGTAAGATTAGCAAGCATTATAGTACTAGAAATAAAAGCATTATTTAAAGTAATTGAGTAATATGATACCTCTTTCAACTCAGTGTATTCACGAGCAAAGTGACCCATCTTGCTACAATTGTAACACTTCATCTTGGCATTGTCTTTCTTCCCACCATGCTTTTTGCGTTGGAATGTCTTAGCCTTCTTAGGTGCCTAATCAATCTTCTTTCTTTTGTTGTTGAATTGATGATTCCTTTTGTGCTTAAAGCCCGAAACTTTGCGTGAACTCAATTCAGCAACATAAGCATGGGTAGAGGATTTCGTAGCTTCTAGACGTTCATCCTCTAATTCCAAATGACGCGCTATATCATCAAAAGTGACAATATTCTCATTATGCATCATATTGATCTCCATATGCTCTAAATTATTAGGAAGAGACCTTATAACAGCTTGAACTTGCTGTTCATCAGTAAGGGAGTGACCTGCTGACTTCAGCTCATGTCATATTTTACATCTCCTGAAGATGTTGCCTCATCGTTACATTTGGGTGCTTTCGGTATGTGTTAAATTTGATGGTGAGTCTCCTCAACTTAGTGGCCGATGAACCCCCAAACTTATCTTTCAAGGCAACCTACATTGTTTGAACTTTATCATAACTTTCAAACTCACACATAAGATCATCTTGCATACAACTCAGTAACGTGATGCGAGCAATGCTATTTTTCTTCTTCCAAGCTTGATAAGCTTCTAGATCTCTCCTATGTTGAGTTGAAGTTCCACAATCAGGTTCATACAACTCAGTAACGTGATGCGAGCAATGCTATTTTTCTTCTTCCAAGCTTGATAAGCTTCTAGATCTCTCCTATGTTGAGTTGAAGTTCCACAATCAGGTTCATACAACTCAGTAACGTGATGCGAGCAATGCTATTTTTCTTCTTCCAAGCTTGATAAGCTTCTAGATCTCTCCTATGTTGAGTTGAAGTTCCGCAATCAGGTTCATCCATAGTGTACTTGAGGGTTTTCAAAACCTCTTGCTCCTCAGTGATGTATTGAACCTTTCGGTGCCAAATATCATAATTGTCACTGTTCAGATTTTCACCCTTATTGAGGTCAGCCACAATGGTCTTGGATGCCGAAGGCATAATTAATTATTATAACGCATTGACATAATAAACATAGAATCAATACTAGCACACTTTTAGAGATACACATATTTAATTTGCAATAAAGACAAACTAAATTAATGATAATTCAACAAAAGACACAGAGACGAAGTTCACTATGTTCCCAACCAGCTCCTATTTATGATTGTTCTATTATTATTAATTAGTTTAATTTGCGCAAATTTTAAGTTCTAGATGAGAACTCCTTCAAATTCTACCGACCTACAAACTCCCACTAGAAAAAATAATTACATGACCTCATGTAATTTATACATTTTTCCATTAACACAAAAGGCATAGCATGATTTGAACCAACGTACAAAAAAACAATCATGCAGCAACTCTAATCAAAACCGTAATTCAACATGTAATGAAAAATCAAGGATTTCCTACCATTATTTAAATTTTCTTGGAACTAGAAATTTGCAAGTATATTAAACTATATATATGCTATCATCAAATCAAGCTCTACACAACATACATGTTTCCATTTTCATGTAGGTTAGCTTATGTATTTCCAAAACCATGAGAAAATACAGGCTAAAAATGAATATACAATGCATTTGTACCCCAAAAATATGCATATTTTTGGGTTCTCTACACATTTTTATACCTTTAAAAAACTAAAAAATCTAATATAATTATACTATAGTGTAGAGAACATTCATACAAACCAAATGCCATCGACCGCTCTCCAATCGGACACCCTACGCACCTACATGCACCGCTTGAGAGTGCAGCGCATGTGGCGCACGTGCTAGCGAGCCAAAAGGCTCCTGGTTGGTCCGACCGGTTGATCGGTTCGGTCACGGTCGGGTCAGGTCTCGGGTCATACCATTCTCAGGTCGGGTTGGGTCGCCGGCCGGCAACCGATTAGCCAACTGCCGTCGACTGTGACGTTATCGATGACGTCACAATGACATCAACACGTGTTGGTTCGCTGACACGCGTGTGACGTTCACGCATTGAGCATGCCCAACGTGTCTAGCGTGTGGCTCCCACGCATAGTGGCTTCTAGCCGCACGTGTGGGCGCGTCCGGCGTTCTCCGGCTACGTTCAACCCATCGTTCGACTTGTCTTGACGAGTGTTTTCACCCTGTATATTTGAAAATTGATTTTGGTTGAAAAACTTTTCCGAAAAGTGGCCAAAATTTGTACGGGTGTATGCGGCCCCAAACCCGTTCTTTGCTTCAGTTCGTTTTCGACGATTCAGATTGCAATTCCGGGCAATAAACATCCAGATAGTGTAAATTTCATTTTCTTGATCTCGATATTAAATGATAAACGAGAAAATTTGAAGAAAAAACAAGGTAGAAATTGCAACCGGGCTTTGATACTAATGTTGGAAGAAAGTCAGCAGAAGACAACTTACCTCTTTCAAATTTACAATGAACAATTTCCCCTGGAACGAACGTTGAATTTTGGATGAATGACAAACAATATTACTTCACGTTGGTCTGAATGCAATCACAAGGAAAACATCCAATTTCTATGTGGCACCCGAGAATTTCGCAAACTGTGATGTGCAACGGCAGTGACTGATCAATAAAAGTATCACCAAATGGTGTCATTAGTATATTGCATGAGCGTTGTTTGATTCCATCGACGGACCAATATCTCATGCTTATTAAGGGTCCGATCGTTGAATAGACTATCGACTTCGCTGACCATATGTAAATATATATATACAAATATTTATATATATATATATATTCCTTTTTATGACTCGACACAATTATACCACTTGAGCGCACATGAGATAAGAAAAGAAATTGAAACACCGTGCAATCTCGTTCTTCTTCTATACAAGAATCTGAGTCATGAATAAGTACACTTGATAAATTATTGAACCACCAAGACCATGGGATCGAGAATGCTCCCTATTTGTGCAAGTTTAAGGATCAGTTTATTTTATTTTATTTATTTGGGCCTTGTTATTGAAGGACTGCACGTCCACTAACCTACTAGCCCAAAACAATCCGAAGACCCCTTAATAGTCGACATTTAAGTCAACTAATTGGAAGAGATGTTGACTGAAGCTTGGCTAGATGATGCCACGTTGCTGGCGTATGGATAGCCAGCGAAATGCACAGGGAGGCATGCTGAAGACACGTCCATTCCAGCTGTCCGTTCCCCTTGCAACCACCGAAACATGCCTCTCTTTTGTTAACTGGTTTTAGCAAAACCAGTGGTCTTGTGCTCGTGAAAGTGGGTAATCGAGAGAGTGAGCGAAACCAGGAGTAATCGAGAGAGAGTGAACGAGAAAGATAGCGAGTGAGCAGCGAGAGAGTGAGTCGGCAAGGGAAGGAAGGAAATTAGTCCCTGCCGTGCGTGCGCGTTATTGCCGTCGTCAAGCTGTGCACTCCTCACCATCTCACCACACGCCGTGGAATCGTAGGACATCGAGGCAAGTGAAAGTCCATGAATCTATATAATGTGATGCTGTTATTGTCCAGTATGGTGCAATATACTTGGAAACAATTGAGTTCTGAAAGTAGAATGTTAAATTGTGGGTAATCGAAGTAGAGCGGGACCATGAGATTTAGGAATTACTTTGGTTTTGTGTACATTTGATCATGTTGATTTATTGATGAAAGACCGACTTTTAGTAGACTTGTGGAAGTAAGATAGTTATGGTGGAAGTGGGATTTTATGGGATTCGCTTAATCCAATGCAATTTCATGTGTAACCCTGTAACTTTGTGAAATTTTATGAAGAGTTCTAATATGAATTTGATCCCGATTTCTTCATGGAAGTTGTGAGGAATTGCATGAGATAGAGTATATATTTTTATCAGAACTTCTCAGAATCAATACGATGGCTTAAACCTCTTTTAATATGCAATGCTCTCTGTCGAATTTTATTCTGTGATAAAAGAAGCCTAAACTGAGTTGTGTGAACTACTACTCATTATACATAACGAATCTGGCTTAGTGTCCTTAATGAAAATTTTTCCTCTAGATCTCAATTATAATGTGTTAAAATTTCAAAATTTTCCATGGTCATTTGCTGGTTATTTCGAAATCTCTACTGAAAGCGTGCATTCTAGCCTTTACATTGTTTTACTATGAAACTGTTCATTTTGTTCTACGAGTCATTGTATCTTGAATTGTTATTCACTTGATAGATGCAGTGACATTCAGCATATCACATGACATTGGAAAATTTGATAAAGTCTTATAGATCCATGGAATCCATGACGTCATTGCATCAAAATGTATTTTTGTAATGAGATGTATATTATGATGTGGTCGGAGGTGTGAGCCGATGATGCCCTGAGAGTGTCGGGATGCCCAAGGGTCGAGTGATTCGACGCCGTTGGATGCCCGGAGGTTTGTGCCGGAGGGTCCTCGGGAGTTTCGGGATGCCCGGTTGTAGGGATTGTACGTAAATCCGGAGGGAAGGGGCAACCATTTTCATGGCGAGCCCTGGATATACCTCATGATGCCAGGTAGGGTGTGAGATGCCCAGGCTTGTGACAGAACACGCTCTGGATGCCCGGAGGTTTGTGCCGGAGGGTCTCACGATGCCAGGTTGGGTGCAAAAGCCCAGAGGGATGCAAACACTAGTCCCCGGGGAATGAAACCTTTCTTTGAATGCTAAAAATCCGGTACGCTAAAGGAGTGCATGCGTGTGCATGTGGTATGATATGAGAATTTGTCTATGAAATTGAGTTGGCTTCATCCGGTACTGAAAATGCGTTCGTTATGGCATTGAATTGTTTTTATGAATATGGTGCAAATAAATAAACACTTGATGGCATGTACATATATAAATGACATATGTGTCTTGCATGCATTTGGATGGTTAGAGTTTCTACATAATATAGTGTAATGGATCTTTTATTGCTGAGTGGTTGTACTCACCCCTCTTGGGGACTAACATTTCAGACTAAAAGAAAATGCCGCTGCTGCCTGCGACTCCTGGTATGTTTTATGGACTCCTGATTGACCTACAATGGGAGTGGTCAAAGCACCGTCATCCTGGGGTGCACGGGTTGGTATTCGAGCACGTGAGGATTTTGCTGACTTTTGAGGTAGGCCTCTCTGCCGGGCCTATTCACCAGGAGTTCATATCAGTTCTTGTCCATATGGATGGCCGCCTTCTGAGGGTGCTACCACCACCACCGGCTAACAGACCTGACTGGATATGACCTAGAGTCGAGGGTAGCAGGAGATGCATTTTTGGGACGCCAACACATGGGTGATGGACGGATGCAGATGATATCTAAGGATAGAAGTTGGTTTTCTTTTGGGTAATCGCCAGGCACAAAAAGTCCTCGGCGTTTTGTTGTACCAACTATCATAGTCCATCCCTTATATAAATAAAAGTGTTCGGCCTAAATTATGAAAGTTTTAGTATGGTGTGCATCACTTTATATTTGATGAAGGGTAGTTGAATTATGCTTCCGCCATATTATTTGCGCAGGGACCGGTAAAGAAAACAAATGAAAACCCCCAGGTATTATAAGTTATGTTAAAATTTCTTTGGTCTCAGAGTAGTATGCTACAAGAGAATGTAACTGTGGTGACCCTAACGGATCGGGGGCTGTTTCGGGGGTGCCACATTCTACATTATAAATGCCAATTGTTTTCGTAAAGAAGGAATGGAATGCCTTCTTTTTCTTTGATGGAAAAGGGAGAGAAAAGAAAACAATTTTTTTTTCTGAATGTACGTACTGCCAAAACCGTCCCAATGGTTATCTTCAGAAGATTTTGTATACGACTCCCTCATACTCTTTCAAATGGTGTCTTTCCATCATAACATATCAAGACGAAACGGTGCGTTCTAATTGCATTCCATCATGGACGCACTAATAAAGTACAATAGAGACGAATCAATAACTTATATCCATAAGTGTTCATATAGATGAATAGGAATTTAAAAGGGAACATAGATTTGAAAACAACAAAACAAAAACAAGAAAATTGCAATACACATTACCCATCTACTTACTACTTATTGACTTCTTTTCTTGTTCTTAAGCAGAGAGAGGTTAAAACACAATGCATAAGAGAGGTACACGAAGAATGCCCCAAACGAATATCTTGAACACTTCCTTCCGCCGCTTCCACTGCTCCTGCTTCTCCCCCTTCTGCTGTTGCTGCTACTTCTACTGTTTCCACTGCTCTTCCACTGCTTTCACTCCTCCCTCGCCTCACTGCAGTCCATGCGCAGACCCTCCACGGTAGTTATGCTTGTAATCCCTTTTATTTCACCCTTCCCTATACTCCCATCCTGCATGCGCAGGTCCTGCATCCTAGCTATCTCTGTAGTACTTCTGCTTGGACCCCTCCCTCTTTCTACATTTTCTCTGCTTGGACTCCCTCTCCCAGAACACCGCTGCACTTGGACCACAATGAAATTCCACATAAGTTTTAAGCACTGCACAATTAAGTTAATGCAAATATTTTCTCACTAATCATCTAATCAAGAACAGATTAGGTTGCTTGTGGAACATATTGTCTATACTCCTACAGTTACTCGAAAATTAGGGTCAATAGAATTATTTCTATAAAAAGAAAAGAAAAGAAAGGAAAATCTTCTTTGACTAGTATAGTACTAACATTGAGCTTGACTAATTCCTATTGGCACATATAAAACTACCACATCTATTTACTTCATATAATGATACACATCTAGACATGTGAGGTCCTAAAGATTATTTTGTATCTTGCAATGTTTATCCTGCTTACAACCAAAAACTGTAGTCAAGGTGGTAGGGTAAGAAAAATTTCATACGCTGTCTAACAAAATGAGATTTGTCTTTTGCAATTCATTGTATGGAAGAATTTTTGAAACTGGAAGGGGGGCGGGGGAGGAAAGGAAAAGAGACTGTTGAAAGCTAGGAAAAGAGTACTTATTAAAACAGTAGCACGTGCACCGCCATCCTATGCCATGTCTATATTTAAAACTCAGTTTCTGTTTGCAAGGCAATCGAGCAAAAAATCCACTTTTTTTTTTGTGGTAAAAATTCTAAAATGGAACTTGAGTACGCCGGAGAAGATGGGAGGAACCGGCAAAGGCAGAAAACGAGAGGGGAAATGGGGTTGGAGGATCTGTCGAGCTTTTACAAGCGATGCTTTTGCTAATCGATCTTTGAAGAATAGCCTCCCGTCCTAATGCTTTAGGACAACAAGATTTTAGGTAACATTTGATGGTAATGCAGACTGAAAAACTAGAGAAGGTATGGGATAAGCTAAACCATTTTCGAAATCTGCAGGCTAATACACAACAATGTGAACGTTCAACGGGGTGATTATTACAAATAGTATGACATTAAAAAAAAAAAAACACTCATCACATCACAGAGCGTCCACCAATGAATTATACAGTGAGAAATGAATTTAAAAATTACAGTTTATAAGACTTGTATTTGTGTACTTATTTAATTTATAGGAAAACGGCACTTCCAATTAAAAAGAACATGTTGAAGGAACACTAATTGATCAGTAAATATTTGTTTCGTACTCGTAAATTTTGGAATAACATTTAACTTTTTGTAATTTGTGTAGTTTTACCACATTATAGCATCAAGCCGAGATCTAAACAAGTCAAATTTCCAATCCGTGCATTCATGCACGTCTATTGTATATTGATGAAGAAGAGAAATCATACCTTTATTGCGTGATTCAATAAGTTGTCAAGTGACTGTGTCAAGTTATCAAGCTTAATCAAATGCCCATGTGATGGACGTCTTCTGGTCATTCTGGCCATCTCCTCCTTAACCTTTTGAACAACCAAGTCGACAATTTCTTCGCTGAGACTATATACAAAAGTGCTTTCATTAGTTGATTGGACTAAATTCATAACCACACATCGCTCGTGGTTACAAATGATATGTAGACACATTGAAGAATAAGTATAGGGTAATTTAATAGAATCCAATTCACCGAATGCATATTTTCTATGTGGTAGTGGTCTACACGATGCTCAAAATTACCAAGTGGCCACCACATGGTGCCCAAGCAAAATTTCGGTATTTAGGGCTAAGCTTGGAAAAGAATTTCAGCAATTGTAATAGGGAGAAAATGTAGACAAATTCAAGGTCATCCATTTAACACTGCAATTTGGTGATGACAAATTATATAACCCCGAAACTTGTAACAAATTCCCCAATACACTAAAATATTTGGGAAGGTATCTCGAGTAGAGGATGTAAAGTTCAATAGATACAGCACTTGGAGTTGGAGGTGGTTTTCAAAATTTTCCATTTAAAAAGAAGAATAAAAGACATGAATTGATAGGGCAATGTTTTATCCCAAAAAACAAAGAAAAAACAAAAAAAAACAAAAAACAAAAAACAAAAAAAGAAAGAAGAATTATGCAGGCATCTTAAAAGTAGTTTTAGGGCGCGTTTGGTAACGCTTTTGTTCCCGGGAATAATTTATGATCATAAATGATTCTTTTTTATTCTGTTCTTCGGAACAATTTCTAAGCATTTTAAGTCGTTTCGTAGCTGTCCAAAATTTCAATTTCTGAAATAAAATTACGTTTGGTACCGTACTCAAAATTTCTACTCCAAATTATTTTCTTTTAATTTTTAAATAATTTTATTACTCTTTTTTTCTTTTTTCTTCTTTTTTTTTTTTTCCTTTATTTCTCTTATTTTTCTTCTTCAAGTCGCCAATCGCTAGCCTTGGGATGATCGGCGACCAGCCAAATGAGGGTCAACGACCTCACCTGAGGGTCGCCGGCCCTCATCAGCCAAGCTTGCCAAGTCGACAACGGGGCTCGATCTCGCAAGATCTGAGTGAGGTTGAGCCTCACCCAGCCACGGCTTGGCCGAGCCTCGGCGGGGGTAGCTGAGCCTCGCCTGGTCAGGTGAGCCTTGCCGGTGGCCGGGGGAGGCTTGCCTTACTGGTGGCTGGGCTTGCCTCCGACAAGCTCGCCGGACCTCGCCTTGGCTTGGCGAGCCTTTGGCTAGCTTGCCGGACTGGTTGCCATCGACCAGTAGTGGTGGCCAAAGAAAAGCAACCGCGGCAGTGGTAGCACATGAAGAAGAAGAAAAATGGAAGAAGAACAAAAGAAAAGAAAAGAAAAAAGAAAAAATAGGTGCTTGATTCTAGAATTGTTCCCGAGAGCAATGATCAACTTTTTTTTTCTTGATTATATTCCAAATCTGTTTCCGGAAACAAAAATTTTACTAAACGTGATTCTGTTCCAAAATTACTCCGAGAACAAAAAAAATAGAAATAAACACTATTTGGTAAGTTAACAAACAAGCCCTTACCTTTGTCGGTCCTTGACATTCCATCCCATGATTGGACCAACCTTTGCAAGAGCCTCTTTGAACGTCGTAAGTTCGACTTTGGAGGGAGGATTCTCCAGGTGTGGAGTCCGATGTTCAACATCCCCAGGTTTCACTTTATAAAAGATGGGGAAAATCATTTTTTGGCCCTTTAACGAAGACACATTATTCATCATGCATTCAAGCTTGATGAGACACCATTTGTGGTTGAGATAAGTTTGAGGGATGATGGGTATGTAGATTTTGGAGTTGTTGATAGCTGTTAGAATTGTCTCATCAATCTTATCACCCTCCTTGATTTCCTTCTTGCCCCCGAATACTTTGATGTTGCAACCTTCCAAGGCTCGATTGAGGAGGCCCGTGAAGTCATCACCAGTATCAACTCCACAAAAACTGAGGAACACATGGTACTGAACTTCTGGTGCTCTGGTCCTTGAGGATGTCATATTTGGGAAGCGTATTACTTCCAGACCTCTATCTCTGCCCCCAGAAGAGGTAAAAAGGTTGGTAACTTGGTGTGGCGTGGCCTAGCTAAGAAGTAAGCAAAGGTTTTTGGAATGCTTCCGCAGCAAAGCACACACAGATGACTGATATTACAATGAAGACGGAGATCCTTGGGAATATACTGTATGTTACACAGACACGAAAAAAGAAAAAGAAAAAAGATCATCCAGCAGCTGTCGAAGGGGATTTCTGCTCATAGTGCACAATCACGCGCAAAAACACAAATAAATTCGGACGAGATTTTACCTAACTTCACAGGATAATAGTGCCAACTTTGGACTTCATCGGAATCGCCTCGATGAATGACCGGTACGGGATCTCCCTGGCAAAGGATGGCCGCAATGGTTGTTCGGCGAGGTGCACGCAGCAGTGACTCAGCCGACGATTTGTGACACAGCTCGGCTTGTCTCGTCTCGGCAGTGACTTTCGGCCGCGGGTGGCGATGCAAGACGAAGCCACAAGAGACGCCGAGGGGACCTGAGAAAACAGAAAGTGGTTTCGTCGTCACGACGAAGGATCATAAGCACCGTCGGCTCAGGATCACGATGCAACAGCAGCAGCTCGGGACAGAGAGCAGCCGCGTCGTTTCTGCTAGCTGGAGGTGTGGGAAGCAGCGGCAGCTCAGAAGAAATGCAGCACAAAACAGGGTCTCAGCTTTAGAATCCCAAATTTGAGGGAGGATTTTTTTGGGAGAGAGAGAGGAATGCCGACAGATAGGTTTGGCGGGAGGAGAGGGCAGTGCCGTCGGAGCTCGTCGGAAGAAAGGAGAAGGCAGCGGTGAGCAGCGGGCATCGAGAGTGGGAGGCAGTGCCGTCGTCGTCGCTCCCGGGGTGGAGCTGCGACGTCGATGAGTGCAGACGAGCGTAGGAGCAACACGAGCGAGCGGCACGTTTTAAGAAAAGCCTCCCGTGATCTACCTCCTTCTCTCTCTCATCTATTATTTCGTGGTCAAGGGCCGACCAAAAGTAAACGGGCCCCTTGCAGAGATCTCGAGACTTATAGATGGTTTTTTAAACGTTTAGACAAAATGAAAATAGAAAGGCACTTTTTTTTTTTTTTCTGGTCTTTACTTTCCTGCCCAACCATAATGACGATCTTAAAAAATCCGATGCCATGATACGACATGCATTAAGGTTTGAATGCTTCTTATTCCACCAGAAAGAAAATATTTTTTTCACCTTTTTATATATTAGGGGATTTCATTTAGATAAAAAAAGAAATGTCTCTTGCTCATGGCTCCGTCCGTGTTAATAATCGTGAGTTCCATCACACGAGATCTTGGGCCTATCTTTTCATCCCCTAGTTCAAGTCCATGGTTAGCAGCTAAGTAGCACTAACACGTGACACGAACAAGCGATATGACACAATACGACACGTCATTTCTAAAAAATAGAGAATTCTGACACGTTATGACATACTGTATATTAAATCAAATATTTTTATTTTTAATTAATTGGATTCAAATTAAAAAAAGGAGCCTACAATGAATTTATACTAATAATATTAATAAATCAATTCATTGAAAATTCGAAAAACATATTCATAGTTAATGTATATCCATGTTTGGAAACATGTTTTTAACTTTAACAAAAGTTATTGATGAAACTAATGATTAATAAGAAATTAGAATCAATTTATTTAAATAAATCCATGATCTTCTACAAATGACCAAAATTTATCATTATTCAAAATTCAGTATTTTTATTTTTCAAAATTATTTTTTAATCTCATTTTTGGTAAATATTTTAATCTCATTTGTTTATTTTTCCGTTATAAAAAAAGGTCCCCACTCCCTTCTTTCCCTCGTCCATGTCCCCCCACCCCCAAATAGATAGGCTGTCACTTCCCCTCCCCCCAAAATTAAAAGTCACGCCACCAAATCCCTTTTTTTTATTATTATATTTGAGTTTTCTTATCAAAAACCTTAGCCAGCCCTCCTTTTCCTCCTCCTCCTCGCCGCACAACCCCTTCCTTTCCGCATGACCCTCTTCCTCTCCTCTTCCTCTTGATCCTTCTCCTCCTCCTCGTCGCATGACCACCTTCCTCTCCTCTTCCGTCTCTCGCCGTCACGAGCTCACCGTCGCTCGCAACCTCGTCTCTGCTCCCTTGCCCTCGCCTCCACCCTCCATCTTTTAGACAGGCGTGTCAACGTGTCTAACACGCTCCGACACGTGTCAAACACGACATGGAAACACAGGCAATGTGTCCGTGCTTCATAGGTTAGCGGTAGTAGGTGCTCATGGATGAATGTCTATTGTTCAAATAGCATTTAGCAAAAAAAAAAAAAAATTTGTTCAAATAGCATACCTCCATCATTAAACCTAAAAATGTAGAGAGAAAAAGAGTATAGGCAATAGTCATGATGGCTATAAAGCCTCACCTAGACCCTCCAACAACCCTCGCCCAAAGTGACTTTGCTAGCAAATATTCAGGATATGTGAGCTGCAAAATTCAAGATAGAACTCCAACAAGAATGGCCATAAGGATCTTCAAGTCTTGCCTAATCTACATGAGATGTAGATATTTTCTTAACCTGAAAAATCCTTTGATCTTCACTCTCCGATCTTCCATCCTTGACCTCAAAATCAACTCTAATTTTAAGTATTCCGTCATTCATAGGTACAAGGGGCAAAGAAGTAGCAAATGAACTTCCACGTTCCCAAAATTTCAAACTATTTCAAATACTATAGTTAATTGGGTCCAATTTTTTTTAGGTTAATATCATTAAAAATCATAAATTATGTCCACTGTGATACAAATACCTTATATCCTAAATTTATCCATTGTGACACGAATATATCAATTTTTTTTATAACATAAAATAAGGTTGTAGGGTAAAGAAGGAAAGGCCAAAAAAAAGGGATTTTCATCTTCTTTCCCTCTCTTCCTTTTCAGTTTTGGAATCTCCTTTCCTTTTGGGCAAGTGGGGTGCATGTGAAGCTTGCTGAATCAGACTCCATCTCGTCTTAGTGTTGTCGCAAGAACGTGTCTCGCTCCTCCGCGAGTAAAAAGACAAATCGGGAAGACGACACAAATACCCAGGCGCCACTAAGGGCGTTGGCCTCTCATCAAACTCCTGACAATTAGGTACTTTCTTTCTGGTCATCACCTTGCCGGCCCACCAAAATGATGATCTTAAAAAACCCGATGCCATAGATTCAAATCCTATGGAGTGTGATTTCGAATCAACAAACATCCCATTATGTCGTATTAAGATACAAATGCTAAGGACAAGAACATTAGAAGTGTCAGAACTTTCATATAGTTCTCACTTGAGTGCCAAAACTATTTTTTTACTCACTTGAGTCTCACATCAGAGTAAAATTGCTCACTTAAATGACACTTACGTACAAACGTTATATGTGGAATTATTTATTTATATATTTATTTATTTAATTATTATTATTGTTGTTTTTATATTTATTTTGCTTTTTTTTTCTTTAGGGCCGGTGACCACGAAACCCTTCTTGTCAGCCGCAAAGGCAGGGAATGAGGCCGTCGAGGCCTCGCCGGCGAGGTCGAGATGCCCTCACCAACTCTGTTAGGCATCGCCCGCTCGTCGGCAAGGGCAAGGCAGCCTTTGCCTAGATCTAGGCACGAAGGCCATGGGCGAGGGTTTTGTGACTGGCGAGGGTCACTAGTGACCCTCACTAGCCCTAAAGAAAAAAGCTAAAAAAAAATAAAATAAAAATTCAAAAATTCAAAAAATAATAATAAATATTAAAAATATTAAAAAAAATTATCCATTGACGAAGCCATGTTAGATAACCGGCATCCACATTGGATTTTCCAGTGAAGCAAATCAAAATTAACACTCAAGTGAGCGATTTTTCAAATTTGTGGCACTCACCTGAGTGAAAAAAAAAAAAAATTGGCACTTAAGTGAACGTCGTACAAAAGTTTTGACATTCCTTGTATTCTTATCCCCGAATGCTTCTCATTCCATGACAAAGAAAGTATTTTTTTTTTTCATCTTTTTATATTTTAGGGGATTTCATTTTAAAAAAAGAATGTTAGTGGGTTCGTTTAGTGAGTTCCATCGCAGGAAATCGTGGGCCTCTCTTTTGATCCCCTAGTTCGAGTCCATGGCTAGCGTTAGTACGTGCTCATGGATGAATATCGTGTGATGACATCATCCTTCCTTTCTCTTCCTACACTCCTCATCTGCTCCTCATCTTCGTACTTCCTGTACTTCCTGTCCTCTTCCCTTTCTCTAGGTACACTCGTCTCTCTCTCTCCTTGCATATCACATTCCCCTCAAGTTTTTATTTTTATTTTTGAGCAAACACATTCCCCTCAAGTTGACGAATCCTTTCTTTGCTTAGACTCCTCTCTCTCCCTATATTATCCCTTTGCACCTGAACCCCGTTGAAATTCCATGTAAGTTTTAAGCACTACACAATTTAGATAATGCTAATCTTCTATCATCTAATCAAGAATAGATTAGGTCACTTGGGAAACAGTTTCTTTATACTACTACGGTTACTTAAGAAATAGGGTCAATAGAATTAAAAATAAATAAAAATAAATCCTCTTTTGAATAGTATAGTGCTAACATTTAGCTTCTGATTCCCATTCGCACACATAACTTCCACATCTATGTACTTCAAATAAGGCTTTATCCACATGTAGACAAGTGGAGCTCCTCAGATTATTTTGTATCTAACAACGAAAACCTGTAGTCTAGGTGGTACAATAAGTAATGACACAATAAGTAAAATTGCATACACTATCCGAGACATGAAGTTTGTCTTTTGCAATTTATTGTATGGCAGAGCATTTGAAACTTGAAGGGGGGAAGGAAAAGTTATTGCTAAGAGCTAGGAAAATAGTATTCATTAAAACAGTAGTGTGTGCACTACCAACTTTAAGCCATGTAAATATTTAAAATTCCAGTATCTATTTGCAGGGCAATTGAGCAGAAAAATCACAATTTTTTTTTTGTGGGAAAATTTTCTGAGATGGAACTAGAGTACGTCAAAGAAGCTGGAAAGTACTGGCAATGGCAGAAAACGGGAGGGGATATGGGGTTGGAGGACTGGCCGAGCTTTAAAATAGCTATGCTTTTGCTAAGCAATCTTTGGAGACTAGCCTCCTTTCCTAATGCTTTACTACGACAAGATTTTAGGTAAAATTTGACAGTCATGCAGACTAAAAAACTAATGAAGGTAGGGTGTAAGCTATACCGTTTTCGAAATCTGTAGGCTATTACACAACAATGTGGATGTTCAAGAGGGCGATTATTGCTAAATGGTATGACATAAAAAAGAAAAAAAATGAAAAAATCATGCACGTTTATCACATCACATAACGTCCAACAATGAATTATACAACAAGAAATAAATTTTGAAAATTACAGTTTATGAGACTTGTATTTGTGTACTTATTTAATTTATAGGAAACAACATCTCAAATAATAAAGAACCTGTTGAGGGAACACTAATTGATTATATTTCCGTCTGCGTAAATTTCGGAATAGTATTTAACTTCTTGCAATTTGTGTAGTTTTACCAAATTATAGCATCAAGCTAAGACTAGAACAAATCAATTTTCAAATCTGTGCATTCACTCACGCACGTCTACTGCTGTATATTGGGTAAAATTGCTAAAGGGGAGGAGAGATGAGGCTGAAACTTCATCTTTCATTCAGAATCTTGAAGTCTTTTACAAAGACAAATACATAATGTAAAAACACCACTAAAATAGGACACATAACTACCCATGTTTTGCATAAAGCACTTATTCCACTAACACCTAAAAACTAAGACAATTAACACACAAATTAGCTAGACATGACTCCACTAACTCATAAAGACTAGAATAACTAAAAAAGCAAATCAACAAAGCGTGCAGAAAAAAAAAAAAAAAAAACAACTATTACTTCAACAATCCCTCCCTTAAACTGATGTTTACTAACGTACAGTTTAGAACCTTGACTGTTTTCAACGTGTAAACACCTAGTAACCTTCTTAGCTTCACAAATGACTCCATCTTGAGGGCCTTGGTGAATATATCAGCAACTTGATCTTCACTCATGCAATACATTAGATCAATTGTTCCATCATTACTAAGATCTCTCGAGAAATAAAACTTCATATCAATGTGCTTGCTTCTTCTATATAGCACAGGATTCTTGGAGAGTTTTATTATTGAGTTGTTGTCACAAAAAATTTTAGTAGCTCCTAGTTGCTTGAATTACAGCTCCTCAAGAATTATCCTTAGCCAAATAGCTTGACAAGCACTAGTTGTTGCAGCAACAAATTCAACTTCTGTACTTGACAATGTGACAATTGGTTGTTTCTTGGATGACCACAAAATAGCATCGGTCCCAAACATAAAAGCATAACTCGAAATGCTCCTCCTATCATCTTGATCTCCTGCATAGTCATTATTAGTAAATCCCAACAAATTGGACTTTTCACCCTTCTTATAAAATAGCCCAAAGTCTTTAGTTCATTGCAAGTAACGAAGGATTCTCTTGGTAGCTAACAAATGCATTTTTGTAGGATTCTTCATATATCTATTGATTAAACTCAAATAATACATTATATATGGTCTTGTTGTAGTTAAATATATCAAACTGCCCACAATTTGTTTGTAAAGTGTGCTATCAACCTTCCTCCTTTCATGATCTTTTATATCTTTAAGTCAAACTTAACTATAGTGTTTATAGGATTACAATCCTTCATCTGAAACCTATCCAAAATTACTCCCACATGTTTCTTTTGAAAAATAAAAATCCCATCACCTGATTGTACCACTTCTATGCCAAGAAAGTAATGCACCATACCAAAATCAGACATTTCAAACTCTTTCGTCATAGATTGCTTGAATTCTTCAAACATGGCATCACAATTTCTAATAAATATAAGATCGTCAATATACAAGTAGACAATGAGCATTTTACCTTTATCTCCAATCTTGACAAAAAGTGTATGCTCATAAGGACATTTTGAAAAACCAACTTTAAGAAAATAAATTTTACTACGACTATACCAAGCCTGAGGGGCTTGTTTTAGCCCATAAAGAGCTTTCTTCAATCTATAAACTTTATGCTCATTTCCAATCTTGACATAACTAGGGGTTGCTCGACAAATACTTTTTCCTCCAAGTACCCATGTAAGAATGTCGATTTGACATCTAACTAGAAAATAGGCCAAGAATTATGTGTTGCCAATGCAACTACCAATCTGATCGTGTCATGTCTCGTAACTGGAGAAAATTTTTTTATATTGTTGATTCCATATTGCTGCTTGTATCCTTTGGCTACCAAACGTGTTTTGTATTTGTCAACTTTACCATTTTCTTTCAATTTTGTTTTAAAGACCCACTTTAGACTAATGGTTTTTTGTCTATTCGAAAGATCGGATAGCTCCCGAGTATCATTTCTTTCAATGGCATTAATTTCATCATCCATCGCTTTTCTCCATTTTTCTTCTTTGATAGCACTCTTAAAAGTTGTAGGGTCATAGTCTAAATATAAGGCAAAGTGAGTAATCGAATCTCCAATTCCTATTACCTCATAATCTTCCATCAAAGTAGGCTTTCTTCTAACGCGGTAAAGAGATTGATCTTCTTCTTCATTGACTTCAGTGGCTGGTGCAATTACAGCAGCTGTAGAAGTTGTATTTGATGAATTTTTGGGCATACAAGGTACTGAAATCTACTCCTATTGAACATCATTGTCATAGGTGAGAGTACTAGTATGAACAAAATAAAGGAGTTAGGGAAGAGAATAAGAACACGAGATTTATAGTGGTTCGGCTTAATCCAAGCCTACGTCCACTCTCCCACGATAACAGCCTTCTTGGCTGGATTCCACTATGCAATCAACAAGAGATTACAACTCCGAGTGCAAACACTTAGTAGTAGATCACACTATCTCACTAAGTCACTCTCTTGGTATTTCTCTCACGATTACAAACATTTAAGCTCTCAAGAGACAAGTATATGATCTAAAGTCGCTTAGACTTTGGAATTATAAATTCTACGTTCCGTCTCTTACTTGCTCATCGGTCCTTCATCTTCTTAAATACTCCTCCATTTCCAAACTACCCGTTGGACAATATCCCGGAGAATCGTCTTCCAATATACCCATTGGACAGCTCGTATCTTAGAAGATTTGGTAGCCGTTGAGTGACAAAGGTAAAATCCCAAATTGATTCCGATCGCCCATACAAACGAAATCTTGGTTTCCATAAGTAAAGCTTCTTCATGTAGAAAGTTCTTGTCTTCAATCAAATCAATCTTGATGTGGAATCCAAACCAGATCACTAGCCGTTATATGATTGGGCTTGACTTACGATTCATCGAATCTGGATGTAAAGTCTGAGTCTTGAGACTTTACGATATGAGTCTTGAGACTTTACAATCTGGGTCTCTAGACTTTACAATCTGAGTCTGTACCCAGTTCAGCTTCAGCATAGAGTCTGTCTTCTGGTTCAGCTTTCACGTTCAGTCTGGAATTTATCAGAGAGAGCAGACTTCTGATGTAGAACAGACTTTGACACTAAAGTCTGGTAGTCTTCAGACTTTGAGTCTTGAGTCTAGCAGTCTTCAGACTTTGAGTCTTGAGTCTAGCAGTCTTCAGACTTTGACAATATCCTTTACATGTTTTATCATCTGCATGGTCTATTACTCAAACATCAAACATGTTAGTAGCCTTTGATTTATTTTGTCATCTTCAAAACATCATAAGGGATTTCCCTAACAATCTCCCCCTTTTTGATGATGACAAAACAATCTCTGAATATGCAGATTTGTAAACATGCTTTTAAAAATATTAATTTAAATCAAAGGATATCAGAAGATAGAAAATAATTGCAGCTCAATATTATGCAATAAATAATATCAACCAATCAGCACATATGCATATTCATATCTTCTCCCCCTTTTTGTCATAATCAAAAAGCAATAATAATAGATTCACGTAGAGAATGATAATCAATATCTTGCATGAATCACAATTTCGAAAAATCAGCTTTTATCGAATATTAAAGATATGCAATATAGCTCACTTCGATCATATCAGCAAATATCCAATAAAAATCACGGATGCATCATAAAATTCACGTACCATTTTTGTCATAATAAAATGATAATATCAATATGAGATTTGTTAATGACAAAAGGTAATAAGAGATGCACTAACCGGATTTTATAGAATAAATTCTGATACAATTACCTTTCCTTCCATCCATAATAAGATCACGATCAATCAAAAAAGATTTTTCCATAATTGATCAAAGCTCCCCCTCAATTTGTTGCCTTTTTGAGATGATCACGATTCTTTTCATTTTCTTTTGGATTTGCTTTCTCCCCCTTGATTTCCTCATCGAATTCTGAGTCTGGTTCTGAATCAGACTCTGATTCTGAGTCTCTGTCTGAGTTAGACTCAGATTCTGAATGTGCCATCAAGCATAGATTTCCTTGTTCTTCCATACGTCATATTCCTTTCCATCAAAATATGGTGGCCTTGTGTTGCTTTGCCCTTCCATAAGTCCTGGTGCCAACATACTAGCCATAAAGAATCTTTAGCTCAAAAGTAAAAACACTTCAAACAAAGTGAGTACACAGGCTCTGATACCAATTGAGAGTACTAGTATGAACAAAATAAAGGAGTTAGGGAAGAGAATAAGAACACGAGATTTATAGTGGTTCGGCTTAATCCAAGCCTACGTCCACTCTCCCACGATAACAGCCTTCTTGGCTGGATTCCACTATGCAATCAACAAGAGATTACAACTCCGAGTGCAAACACTTAGTAGTAGATCACACTATCTCACTAAGTCACTCTCTTGGTATTTCTCTCACGATTACAAACATTTAAGCTCTCAAGAGACAAGTATATGATCTAAAGTCGCTTAGACTTTGGAATTATAAATTCTACGTTCCGTCTCTTACTTGCTCATCGGTCCTTCATCTTCTTAAATACTCCTCCATTTCCAAACTACCCGTTGGACAATATCCCGGAGAATCGTCTTCCAATATACCCATTGGACAGCTCTGTATCTTAGAAGATTTGGTAGCCGTTGAGTGACAAAGGTAAAATCCCAAATTGATTCCGATCGCCCATACAAACGAAATCTTGGTTTCCATAAGTAAAGCTTCTTCATGTAGAAAGTTCTTGTCTTCAATCAAATCAATCTTGATGTGGAATCCAAACCAGATCACTAGCCGTTATATGATTGGGCTTGACTTACGATTCATCGAATCTGGATGTAAAGTCTGAGTCTTGAGACTTTACGATATGAGTCTTGAGACTTTACAATCTGGGTCTCTAGACTTTACAATCTGAGTACGTACCCGGTTCGGCTGAAAGCATAGAGTCTGTCTTCCGGTTCAGCTTTCACGTTCATCGGAATTTATCGAGAGAGAGCAGACTTCGATGTAGAACAGACTTTGACACTAAAGTCGCGGTCTTCGACTTTGAGTCTTGAGTCTAGCAGTCTTCGGACTTTGAGTCTTGAGTCTAGCAGTCTTCGACTTTGACAATATCCTTTACATGTTTTATCATCTGCATGGTCTATTACTCAAACATCAAACATGTTAGTAGCCTTTGATTTATTTTGTCATCTTCAAAACATCATAAGGGATTTCCCTAACAATAGGCTACTGCCTATTCCAATCCCAAGTGTTCTCTTCATCAAAAACAACATCCTTGCTAGTCACAATTTTCTTTGTTAGAGGATTGAATAATTTATATGCTTTGGATGCTTCACTTACACCAAGAAAGACACATTTTTTAGCCTTGTCATCAAGTTTCTTCCTTTTCTCATCCGAGACATGGGCATATGCAATGCATCCAAAGATTCTAAAGTGATCTACAACTGGTCTTCTCCCACTCCAAACTGTTGAGAAAACTCCTATCAGCTTTTGAAGTTGACAAAACTTTCATTATCTTATTCTTACTCTTACTATGAAGAATACTAGACTTCTGTGTTATATCTGGGAATGCTATCAAAGTCTATTTTACATCAAAAGTCGTTCCCATTCTGACGAAGATCCAAACTGAACCCAAGTCAAGAACGAAGATATAATCTGACTCAGGATTATTGATCTTTCAACAATGATTTCAGTACATACAAGATTTATTTTTAATATCTGGCTTTCTGGCGAAGAATCTCACTTACCTTTCCAAATTTATTGATGAAATCAATCACGAATTGATAAAATCAATTTCGAAAACAAGTTCCTTTTTGGGAAGCATCTACTTATAGAAACCTAGATTTTAATTATATAGGCGACCAGAATCATTGGATTTTCACCTCAATCTTTAAACGGCTACAAGATTTCCTTCGTTGATTCTGTCCAACGAGTTGATTGTAGAAAATTCCTCTGGAAAATGCCAATGGCTAGAAAGGCGTAGAGGAGTATTTAAGGAGGTCGTCGAGTCCATTTGAGAGAGCGCATGAGAATTCAAATTACAAAGCTTGAGGCCTTTACAATCTCTTGTTCTTCATCGATAGTGCTTACAAGTTGTAATCAAGAGAGAAACACAAAAGGAATGAAGGAGTGACTTAGTGAGAGAAAAGAAATTCTTCACTGAGTGATTGTACTCAAATCATTGTAATTCTCTATTGATTCCTTAGTGAAATTCAGCCCGAAGGCTATCAGCGTGGGAGAGTGGACGTAGGCTTAATCTAAGCCGAGCCACTATAAATATTGTGTTAAATTTTCTCTTCCCTTAACTCTCTTGATTTGTTTGTTGCAATATTTTTTTTTTTTTGAGTTCTGCCAATTTCTAAAACATCTTATTTGAGTCTAAATTTATATCAGAAGTCTGGTATCAGTCACACTTTGTTTGAAGAAAATAACTTATACTGCTTTTATTAGATTAATTTGTTTTACACTTATTCACCCCCTCTAGGTGGTAATACTAGCACTTTCACAAGCCTCTTATGGTGTCATATTTTGAACATTAAAAGTTGGACTTCTATTCAAAACATGAATACTCCAATTTACTACTTTTGGCTAGAAAGTCTTTGGAACTCTTCCTCTTGCCAATAAACTTCTCACTTTGTTGAGAATGGTTTTGTTTTTCCTCTCAAATACATCATTCTATTGTGGTGTATATGCGGCTATAAGCTCTCTTCAATGTCATGCTCTACAAAAAACTTCAAATTCTTTTGAGCAATATTCACCACCATGATATGTTTGAAGGGTCTTAATGGTCTTTCCTGCTTCATTTTCCACATGAGCTTTGAAGCTTTTAAATGTGGAGAAAGCTTTTGATTTTTTCTGTAAAAAATAAACCCAGGTTTTTCTGGAAAAATCATCAATGAAGGTAATTAGGTATCTTTTACCTCCATTAGAAGATGGGTTTATAGGACCACACATGTTTGAATGCACCAGCTGCAAAACATCTTTTGCTCTCCATGACTTCTCTTTTGAAAATTGAGAACGATGTTGTTTGCTAACAACACATTCTTCGCAGACTTGGGAAGGAGTAGTAATTTGAAGAAGACTTATCACCATGCTTTTCTGTTGGAGAGTTTTCAATCCACCAAAACTCAAGTGACCATAGTGAAAATGCCACAACCATGAGGGATCTTTCTTTTCACCCATCAAACAAGTGAATATTTTCAATCTTTAATAGAAACAATCTATTTGAACTCATAGGAACAACTACAATAGCACCTCTAACAGAATCATAAATTTCACAAGCACTCCTCTTAATGGTGATAAAATAACTCTTTTTCTTGTAATTGACCAGCACTCAATAAGTTACTTTTGCAAGTTAGGAACATACAACACATTAGAGATTTGTTTCCACAAAACCATTCTTGGTTCTTATCTTAATATCACATTTTCCCATCACTTTCACAGTAGAATGATCTCCAAAACTTACAGTGGAATGAAAATCTTCATTTAGATAAGAAAAAGAAGACTTACCTCCACTCATGTGGTTACTGCAGCTTGTATCCACATACCAAATATTTGACTCGGGCTTCTTTTCATCTTGAACGGCCATCAACAACGTTTCTGCTTCCTTTTCTTCAACAAAATTTGAACTCTCTACCTTTTCTTTATTATTAGGCAGCCTAGTATAACATTCAGATACATAATAACCAAATTTATGACATCTAAAACACTCTACCTTGGATTTGTTAGGATCCCATCCTCTGCCTTTGCCTTAAAATTGGTCATTATTGGCTTTGAAATTCCTGTTAACATCTCTACTTCCTCGATCTCCCTTTCCTCTACCTTTGCCTCTACCCCTTCCTCTGAAATTGTTGGAATGAGTATTGGTAGAAGCCTTCAACACTTGCTCCTCTACTGTTGAAATTATGTTCATCTTCTGTTCATAGACCAATAAGGAGCTTTGCAATTCATCAAGAGAGCGCATCTATGTCTTTCGACTCTTCAATTGAGTAGACAATATAATTAAACTTTGATGTTAGAGAACGTAAAATCTTCTCCACAATGGTGACGTTGTCTATCTTCTCACCATGGAATCGCATTTTGTTGCTAATCTCCATTGTTCTAGCACAATAGCTGGTGACTGATTCTCCATCCTTCATTGCTAGTGTCTCAAAATCTCTTCTCAAGACTTGAAGCTATGCACGCTTCACCCTAACAGAACCTTGATATTTCTTCTTCATAGAATCCCAAATATCCTTGGAAGTTTCTTTGCAAAGAATAGTCTCCAAGATGGGATGATCAATAGCTTGAAAGAGATAATTTTTTGCCTTTAGGTCCTTTAGATTTCTAGCTTCCAATTCTATTTTTTGGGGATTTGTCAAAGCCGTGCCTGCTGGTGGCTCTTGAATTCCAGATTCGACAACCAACCAATACTCCTTTGACCGTAAAAAATTCTCCATCAACATGCTCCAATGGTCATAGTGACCATCAAAGCGTAGAATTGCTAGTTGAACAAAATTGTCGGTGGCCATTGGAAATATTGCTGCTGCAATTATCTCATGAAAATATCTCACACCTCTAAACCTTATTTATCCTTTTTTTTTTTAAAAACTCTCTCACTCTTCTCACAGGCTCTGATACCACTGTAAAATTGCTAAAGGGGAGGAGAGATGAGGCTGAAACTTCATCTTTCATTTAGAACCTCTAAGTCTTTTACAAAGAAAAATACATAATGTAGAAACACCACTAAAATAGGACCCATACACTTTCAAAACCTTCAAAACCTTGTGAACAGCATTATTGACAATTTCAAATGCACTTTTGGACTGGATTAAATTCATAGCCACACATACACAAATATTACTTTTCATTAGTTGAGTTTGTCATGGAGGATTAAATTCATAGGCTAATTTACACATCACACATGAAATGCCAAAAATTATTTTATCTAAAAACATTTCTTAAAAAAATCTTGAAGTGCAATTGAAAAGATTGACTACCACCAAGTTTGTCATGGAGGATATCTAAATACAATGAATAATCGGTATAGGCTAATTTAGTAGAATTCACTAGACATGTCTTTCTGTATAGTAGTGGTTCAATATAAACAGGCCATCCACTAAGAAAATGGCCAAAAAAAGATACATAGCAAGGGAAACACAAGCAGCGAAGAGCACATAGACAACTGCGGCCTCAATTAAATAAGGAAGGGTGAAGACCCCAACTCAATTGAAGACTCCTATTAGCGGGAGTATCTGGGATCTTGTCAAAAGTATAAGCCTTGTCTTTGATAGCTTTACGGAGGTGCTCTTTTAGCGCCGGGAAAGATAACCTTTGATTGCGAAATATGATGTTATTCCTCTCCTTCCAAATAAGATAACATAAGGCCCCAAAGGCAAAGCGAGCGAGGGAATGGTGAAAGGTAGCATCCGACAGGTGATCAATAACCCATTGGATATTATCTTTCGCAGATTGATTACGCCAAGAAAGATTACAATTGGCCGCCCAAAAGGAGGCAAGGATGCTAGTAATAGGGCAATCAAAGAAAAGGTGGTCCACCGAATCCGGCCTAGCTGAGCAAAATGCACAAGAAGCATTCGGTATTTTGATATAAGCTAGCAATAAAACCTGGGTAGGCAAGCGATTGCGAGCTATCAACCAAAGGTGGGATTGGTATCGAGGAATAAGGGAAGAGTTCCACACAAGTCTTGACCAGGAAACCGTATGACCCCTCGGCCTTAGAAGGCTCCAAGTCGAAGCAGTAGAGAAAACTCCTGAAGCATGGCCAGTCCAAAGGAGGTGGTCATTAGTCTCATTGAGGCTCGGTAGGGGATCATCCCAATTCACAATGGTGGTTACAACAGTAGAGGGTAGCGGCAATGATGTTAAGGCAGCTGCAACAGATGCGAGGCGAGGAATTCCAGAGCGATAAATTTCACGATCAGAGAAGAGTTTATATAGGGGCCCACGAGGGTGCCAATAATCGAACCAAAAGGAAACCGAAAGACCATTTCCAATACGCCACTTAAAGTGATTCTGAATAAGATCACGGAGGCCAAATAACTTCTTCCACGCCCAAGAGCATGAGGTAGGTCTTGGGGCAATCCAGAAGTTTTTGCGCTTCAAGAAATTTGAGTGAATCCATTTACACCAGAGTGATTCCTTATCAGTAAAGAGGAGCCAAAGGTGTTTGATCATAACAGCAACATTGCTGATCCGAAGTGAACGTATACCTAGTCCACCTTCCTCTTTGGGTAGGCAAACTTCTTCCCAAGCAACCTTTGCTCCGCCAGATCCCAGGTTAGGGCCTCTCCAAAGAAATTGCCGGAAGATCTGTTCAATTTGCTTAGTGACCGAGGAGGGTAGGATAAACACAGTAGACCAGTAAACCTGAATAGAATGGAGGACCGATTTAATTAGCTGAAGTCTACCAGCTAAGGATAGAAACCGATTGGTCCAGGATTGAACTCTTGTAGTTATTGCATTGACCAGGGAGATGCAATCTTCCTTGCCCAATCTAGATGAGATAATAGGTACACCAAGGTACCTAAATGGGAGAGACCCTAGATGAAAGCCAGAGGTACTTACCAGGGCGTCTCTTAAGGAATCCGGGCCACCTGAGAGGTAGATTTCGCTTTTGTTGAGATTAGGATTTAATCCAGACCAGTCAGCAAAAGAATGAATTCCATCCATAAGAAGACGTAGGGAATTCATATTAGCTTCCGAAAATAGGAGGACATCATCTGCGAAAAACAGGTGAGAAAGCCTTGTATTTTTACATCTCCAAAGGAACTTAAAACCTGGTTTCTCGGATTGAGCATTGAGAATTCCGGTGAACACTTCCATCACTAGCGTGAAGATATAGGGGGATATTGGGTCACCTTGTCGAATACCCCTTCCACTTGAAAAAAATCCATGAAGTTCACCGTTAAGGGAGATGGAGAATTTGGGAGAGCGAATGCACGACATAATGCGGTTGACAAAATCCGGAGGAAACCGAAAGGCTAATAGGGTTAACTCAATAAAGTTCCAATCAACTGAGTCATATGCTTTGCAAAAATCAACCTTAATGATACATTTGGGTCGATAAGGTTCATGATGGAATCCACAAAAGAGCTCCTGGGCTAGCATAATGTTATCACTAATGCGTCTTCCTTTGATAAAAGCATTCTGAGGAGGACTAATGATCGAAGGAAGAACAGAGGCTAACCTGTTAGCCATAATTTTGGTGATGCACTTATACAAAGTGTTGCAGCAAGCAATGGGCCGGAAGTCATTGACATTTGATGCATTAGGGGTCTTTGGGATTAAGGTCAGAATAGTGGCATTGATCTCTTTAAGAAGCTGACCAGAATTGAAGAAGTCATGAACTGCCAATAGAACCGAGGGGCCTACAATCTCCCAAGAATGCTTGAAGAAGTCCACATTAAAACCATCCGGGCCAGGTGCTTTGCCACTCGCGAGGGAGAAGAGAGTATCTTTAATTTCCTGGTCAGTAATAGGGCAGGATATACCACGAATTTGGGCATCATCAAGGGTACGATTCAACTTAGCTTGGATCTCCTCAATCATGGGAACACACGAAGGGGAGGAAGCCGCCAAAAGGGCTTGAAAATGAGATACAAAGCGCTGTTGTACCTCAAAAGGGTCAGAAATCAGGTTGTCCCCATCTTGGATTGATATAATACGATTCTGGAGGTGTCTACGTTTGACCGAGTGATGAAAATATTTTGTGTTACGATCTCCATCCTTAAGCCAACGCACCCTGGATTTCTGTCTAAAGAATGATTCCTCTTGAAGACGAAGCTCAGAGAACATACGAAGGCAATCCTGCTCCGAGTCTACCAGTTCCTGATTGAGAGGGTCCATAAGAGAAGCAGATTGGGCAGAAGAAAGCCGTCTTCTAGCCTCAGATGTTTTTGCTGAAATGTCTGCATACGCTTCCTTATTAAGACCTTTTAATTTGAACTTGAGAGCTCGAAGCTTACAACAAAGACTAAACATTGGCGTACCCAAGAAGGAAGAGTCCCAAACCTGGGAGACCAAATCAAAGAACTTGGGATGGGACATCCAGAAGTTGAAAAATTTAAAAGGCTTACGAGAGATTGGGATAGGCAAGATCCTGACAACCATTGGGGAGTGATCCGAGACTCCAGGATTCAAGAAAGAGGCTTCAGAGAAGGAAAAAACCGAATTCCATGAAGCATTAACCAAGACTCTGTCAATTTTCCTTTGACGACGAAGAGGTCCAGAGGATGCTGCCCAGGTAAATCTATTACCCACATACCTAAGATCATCTAGCCCAGCTTGGGTGAGACATTCTCCGAACTCATTAAACGCAGGGATCCAGTAGTTGGATCTATCAGCCCTGTCAGAGGGATACCGAATAGCATTGAAGTCGCCTGCAACGATCCAGGGTGAATCCGAGAGGTGGATACTAGTCCGAATCAAATCAGACCATAGAGGTCTTCTCAAGACAAACGAGTTTTCCGCGTACACCACTGTAAGATTTAAGGAAATACCACTATACAGACAAACCAAACGACCATGGATAGCTTGGGACGAGCAAGAAGATAGCGTAAAGGAGGCAGCAAAAGGATTCCATCCCACCAACACTCTACCTCTAGGAGAGTGGATATTATTTGAGCACCAACTCCAACCGGGAAGAAGGGCTTCGGAGACCACAGGGAACACCGCAGGGGAAATCTTGGTTTCCAAAATACCAATACAGCTAAGGTGATTGGATTTAACAAAATGCCGGATCTCAGCTTGCTTGAGAGGAGCCCCAAGACCTCTAATATTCCAAATTCCAAAAAGCATACTAAAAAAAAAGGGAGGATAGTTACCGCTTCTTGCCCCCACGATTCTTTACCGAAGAGGGCAAAGGTTTGGAACGTGGGGGTATATCCGCATCAGTAGAGGCAGCTCTGGTAGTACCTTTCTGGCGGGCCATGCCACCCTTCAAGGGTTCCGGAGGGATCTGAGGAGGGGGAATCTCCTCTGGGATAGAGGAAGCAACCATTCTAGGGGAATCGTGTCGCTACCAGCATTGATCTCCCCCAAAACTTCTTCATCCGAGGATGAGGACAACTCTGGCACAATATTTTCAGGCACATTTATTTGGCCCATAAGAGGGGGGACTAGGGATGTACCGTGGAACAGGTCAAAGGAAGGAGGGGGAGGAGCTTCTTCCTTGTTCTTCACTGGTGCTGCCACCTTAGGAGCCACCACTTGCGGTGCAGAATGGCGAGTTTCTATTCCACGGAGAGGAGGATCGGTCGAGCAAGCAGGAGGGGGAGCTTCATCTGGATCAGGGATTCTAACATTCCGCTTTCCACGAACTTCTCGCCACTCACTAGATGGAATAGTGTTGGAGAAATCTTTCCAGAAGATTTTGAAGCTGACAAAACATTTCTATCAGTCTAGTCTTGATATCATTGGTTTAAAGTCTCAAGACTTTGTAATCTAAAGTCTCAAGACTCAAGACTCAAGACTCAAGACTCAAGACTCAAGATTATTCTCACTGACAGTCTTTCTAATCCAGTGACGTAGGATATCCGAAGCCGAAGTATATGGTTGGGGATTTGATCTGATCCTCTGGAATAGATACCTTGGTTGGATAATCATTTCGGATTCTTTTGATTCTTATCTAAGATCAATTGAAGATCTGATAGTCGTCGAAACATTCTTGGAATGATCTATTCTTGGAAACCAAAATCCTGATTGTATGGGCGAACAGGATTGATGGGCTATCATCGATTCCTTAAACAAAGCTCGGATGATCTTCTTAATTGATTCCGTCCAACGGGAAGATTGGAGGAATTCCTTTGGTAAGTGCCAACGGCTATGATGGCATAAAGGAGTATAAAAGGAAGTCGTTCTAGTTGTTCTAAGGGTGTGATCGATAGATAAATTCCAGAGTCGAAGAACCTTGATTGTTAGTCGAGACTGCATTCGAGCGAAATTGTATACACAGAGAGTGGTTGTACTTGGTGATACCTTGAGCGAGTATAGTAGATCATCTACATCGAGAGATCAAGGAAGATCAACACTGTAACATCTCTTTGTTCATAGTGGAATCCAGCCAATCGGCTGTCAGTGCAGAAGAGTGGACGTAGGCTTGAATCAAGCCGAACCACTATAAACCTCGTGTTTAATTCTCTCTTTCCTTTACTCAGTCTTACGATTGTTTTTTTAATCCTTCATCTGTTTAAGTATTGCGCAAACTGCAAGAAAATTTTCATAAACCTATTCACCCCCCCTCTAGGTACTTGTACTAGCATTATCAATTGGTATCAGAGCCTGTGTTCTTACTTTATTTGAAGTGTTTTACTTCAGAGTAAAAGATCCATGGCTAGTATGCTAGCACCAGGGCTGGTGGAAGGGCAAAGCAATACAAGACCACCCTACTTTGATGGAAAGGATTACAACATCTGGAAAAACAAGATGAAAGCTTTTCTACGATCAAAGGATCCTATGGAATGGGATGTGGTGGAAAGAGGAATTACTCCTACTGCTGCATCAGTATCCGAAAGAGGGAAAGATATTGTTGAACCCAGCGGAATGTCTCAAGAAGAGATAAACAAGAGACAAGCACTCGATGCAAAAGCAATTTACTCTTTATATTGTGCTTTATCACCAACTGAATATAACAGAATATCTTCTTGTGATACAGCAAAAGAAGTCGGGATAGATTACATATCACTTATGAAGGGACGAGACCGAGTGAAGGAGACAGAATCAACATTCTCCTTGGTCAATATGAAGCATTCAAAATGAAACAAGGAGAATCTATAACCGACATGTTTAGCCGTTTTACGAGATATTGTCAATGGCCTTGAGAATCAAGGACAGAAAATTTCGATCCTATGAAGGTGAACAAGCTACTGCGTGGACTCTCCAAGGATTGGAATCATATAAAGACTTCAATAAGAGAGACGCAAAGAATTATGCCATTATCGTAGACGAGCTGATTGGAACTCTTGATCTTATGAAGTGGAACGAATTAATGAAGAAGAAGATCCAAGAGGTAAGAAATCCATTGCATTAAAATCTAACGATGATTCTGATGATACAGACTCTGAAGAAGATCTGGATGATGAGGAGCTTGCTCTTATGATTAGAAGGTTCAGAAAGTTGAATAGAAAAGGAAGAAGGTTCAACCCAAGGAAACAAAGTTTTCAGAAACAGCAAACCAAGTTTGTTGATAATGAGGAACCAAACAAAGATGTAGTTTGCTTCGAATGTAAGAAAAAGGGACACATCAGACCAAATTGTCCTCTCCTGAAGAAGAAAAGAGGAAAAGCTGAAAAGTCTCGAAAAGCTCTCAAAGCCGAAACTTGGAGCGATACAGAGTGTGAAGATAGTGATGAGGAATATGCTAACCTATGTCTGATGGCACAATCAGAATCAGACTCTGGATCAGACTCAGACAGTGAATGTGAGGTAAGTGATTATAAAGTTCCTGTCAAAGTCTCTAAGTATATTGATGAATTATGTTTTAGTCTTAAGACTTCTCTAAAAAGGATTTCCGAACTGAAAAAGGAAAACTTAGTTTTAAAACAAAAGGAAAATATTTTAGAAGAAAAAGTGAAAAGTTTAGACTTGAATTTTTCTAATCTTAAGGAGAATGAAGATAAACTTTCAAAAGAAAATGCTTTCTTAAAAACTGACTTATCAAATATTTCAAGGAAATTTTCAATAGGGTCTGAAAAACTTGAAAAAGTTCTTTCAGTCCAAAGACCTTACTTTAACAAATCTGGTTTGGGTATGACAGAAGAAGCAATTCCTTTAATTGATTTTCCAAAAGTAAAAGAAAGAATTAAGAATAGACCAACAAAGGAGACTTACAAAAATCATTTCAAGAAAGTCTTTGTAAAGTCTGTAGGTCGAAGTGCTCTAAGGTGTTCAAAGTGTAACAGTCAGGATCATTTTGAAAAAGAATGTCCTATGGTTTGGAAGCCTGTTAAGAGAGTATGGCCTAGTAATGCTTATTCTACTAACGCCAAAGGACCCAAGAAAATTTGGGTACCAAAGAAAGCGTGAGACTCTTCTTTGAATGCAGGTCTCTGTCAAAAAGAAAGTGAAGTGGTATCTTGACAGCGGATGTTCAAGACACATGACAGGAGACTCAAATTGCTTCATAAAGATTGTTCAAGTGAATGGTGGAAAAGTTTCATTTGGTGGAAACAGCAAAGGAAGCATTGTGGGTTTTGGAACTGTGAAAATTGGAAATCTCACAATAAGCAATGTCTCTCTAGTGGAAGGACTCAACTACAATCTTCTAAGCATTAGCCAATTGTGTGATACTGGTTTCAAGATCTCCTTTCAAGAAGGCACGTGTTCTGGAATTAGTAAAGACTCAACTCAGTCTTTCATGGGTCGAAGACATGGAAATATCTACCTTCTTGATGTAAAACCAAATGAAGCACAATGCCTAATCTCAATTCAAGATGAAGCAGTCTTATGGCACAGAAAGCTTGGCCATGTCAATATGAAACAATTAGCCAAAATCTCATCAAAGAAGCTTGTTCGAGGTCTACCTAAATTGCCATACCAAAAGTCTGATTCATGCACTCCATGCATTCTGGGAAAGCAGAAAGATCAGATGAAGGCATCTTTCTTGGATATTCTACATCAAGCAAAGCCTACGAGTCTACAACAAGAAAAGCGGTCAGTGGAGGAATCAACGAATGTTAAATTCCAAGACTCAATGCAAGATGAATCCAGTCAGACTCAGTATGAAGAGTCTGAACCTACTCCAGACCTTCCAATGCTTACAACTCAAGAAGCATCTCAGTCTCTGGAAGTCCAACATCAAGAAGCACATGAAGATTCAAACAAAGAAAGAGATCATCAACTAGGAAGAACAACCAGTAACTGGAAGCATAAATCCAGTCATCCTAAAGATCTCATTATTGGCGAAATGAATGAAGGAATCCGCACCAGATCAAAAAGGCATGAAGAATCTAGTCTTTGTGGCTCTCATTTCTGAAATCGAACCAAAAAGCATAGAAGAAGCTTTATCGATGAAAGTTGGATCGAAGCTATGCAAGAAGAACTCAGACAATTCAACATCAATGATGTCTGGGAATTGACATCTAAACCAAAAGGTAAAACTGTTATTGGAACCAAGTGGGTATTCAGGAACAAGATGAATGAAGAAGGAAAAGTCGTACGGAACAAAGCAAGACTCGTGGCCAAAGGATATACGCAAGAAGAAGGAATAGACTATGATGAGACTTACGCTCCAGTAGCAAGGTTAGAAGCTATTCGTCTATTACTTGCGTTTGCTTGTTATAAAAATTTCAGGTTATTCCAAATGGACGTCAAAAGTGCATTCCTAAATGGATTCATCCATGAGGAAGTCTATGTGGAACAACCACCTGGGTTTGAAGACTCAAAGAAGCAAGACTCAGTCTTTAGACTGAAAAAGGCCTTGTATGGTTTAAAGCAAGCACCTCGAGCATGGTACGACAGACTAAGTAAATTCTTATTACAGAATGGTTTTGTCAAAGGTAAAGTAGATACTACTTTGTTTATCAAAAAGGAAAGCAAAAGCTTTTTACTTGTTCAAATTTATGTGGATGATATTATTTTTGGATCTTCTAATGAGAGTCTATGCAAGAAATTTTCTAAGTCTATGCAGGATGAGTTTGAAATGAGTATGATGGGAGAATTAACATTCTTTCTTGGACTTCAAGTTAAACAAATGAAGGAAGGAACTTTTATACATCAAGAAAAATATGCGAATGACCTTGTCAAAAGGTTTGGATTGAAAAATTGCAAAAAGACTGACATACCAATGTCATGTTCTCAGAAGATAGACAAGGATGAAGAAGGGAAGAAAGTAGATCAAAAGCTGTACAGGAGCATGATCGGCTCACTTCTCTATCTTACTGCTTCTAGACCTGATATTTTGTTGAGTGTTTGCATTTGTGCTAGGTTTCAATCAGATCCCAGAGAATCCCATCTCAGTGCGGTAAAACGTGTTATCAAATACGTTGCCTCATCTTCAAGCATCGGTCTCTGGTATCCCAAGAAGGGAGACTTTAAACTTCTAGGATACTCAGATGCAGATCTGGCCGGTTGCAGAATCGATAGAAAAAGCACCTCTGGAATTTGTCAAATACTTGGAAACAGGACAGTGTCTTGGTTTTCAAGGAAGCAAAGCACTGTATCTCTCTCAACGACAGAAGCAGAGTATGTAGCTCTTGGAAGCTGCTGTTCGCAAATTCTCTGGATAAAACAACAGCTACAAGACTTTGGGATTGAAGACTCATGCACAGAAATCAGATGTGACAACACCAGTGCGATCAATCTCACCAAAAATCCAATCCTTCATTCAAGAGCAAAGCATATTGAGATTCGACATCACTTCATCAGAGATCATATTCAAAATGGAGAAATCTCGATTCAATTTGTTGATTCAAAGAGTCAACTAGCGGATATATTCACAAAGCCTTTGGAGAAAAATCAATTCAACCTTATCCGTTCAAGACTCAACATTTTGAAGCCTGAAGAAGTTAAAGTCTAGAGACTCACCAACTCTAAGACTCTAATCTTTCAGACTTTAAATCCTCAGACTCAGACACTCGTGGCTATAGACTGTAAGTTGTACGAATTTTCGTTTAAACTCAAAAAGGTACGATCTTTCGTTCAGTTATTCTATAATCCGCATGAAATTTAAAGTCTTATCTGCTTAAAGGAATAATTTTGGCAGTTATTGATTTTGAAAATAATAAATCGTTCACTTTCCTTGCACCGTTTGAACTTACCTTTTCAAAACTGAGTAACATATATACATATACAGTTTTTCTTTTCTCAATCTTCAAAACCCTAAAAGGCACTCTCCTCCCGATACTGTTCTACTGCTTGTTCGTCTTCGAGAAAGTGGTCATTTTTCTTGGGAAAGCAAGTGAAGGAATCTTCCAGCGACAAAGAAAAATGTCTTCTTCGAGGAAATCATCAAGAATCGCAAGCAGGGGACCACAAAGAATGGAGAAGGGACCTACTCACTTCGATCTCACTGAGGAAGAAGACTTAACAAGTCAGCGACAAAGTCCGATTCGCTCTCATCCACGTCATTCAACGCCTCCTGCCCCACAAGGTGCAAGTCATCCTTTGGAAGAAGAGATAATCGAGGATGCTGACCCAGTAAGAGTCCAAAAGCCCTCCTTTATGTATAAACTTTATCGTGCGTTGAAAAGCTCAGGTTCTTCATTGAAGTTTATAGATGACTTCCTTAAGGACAAAGATTATGGGAATGAGTATAGATTTCTGAAGAAAATGGAGGAATTGGGAATTGCCCCAAAAGGAACAGCAGAGGAAGCACTTGCGAACATTCCGAGTGATCCTCTTATGCAAGGACAAAATTTAATTGAAGGGAACGATGATGACAGAATGTTCCTTGAATTTCAACCGAAAATGGGCGTGGCTGCAAAGGTGAAAGGAAATCAGATGGATTTGTTCAAATCCAAGGATCAAGAAAAAGTGTATTCCAGGCTGATGAAAAGAGGGGTGATAAACCCTAGAAGTGTCGATTTTGACTTCCTGGACGCCATCAACATAAACTTAAGAGAAAAGTTGAATTTGTTTCAACTTGAGAATTTTTGCTCTGACTCAACAGACGGGTATGCTCATCTGACCGCTTATTTCTATTCAAATCTTAGCTTTCTGGATGCGAATAGAATATCGTTTAGTGTTCTAGACAAAGTCTATGTGGTAGATGTGAATATGTTGGCTGATATAGTTGGAGTTGAACGAGGACGTTATCTACCAATCAAAGTCTCACCTGCTCGTATTACTCTGGAACTTGTCAAAGATAGGGACGCAGAGAAGAAAATTACCTATTCCAGGATGAATGCTATCAACATTCTGCTACATAAGGTTGTAATCAATTGTCTTAGACCAAAGTCTACGTCAAAGACTACTGTGTCTCATTCTGAAGCAAAGTTGATGTATGCGATCAACTCAGGACGAAAGTTCTCTCTCCCGCACACTATTCTCTTCCATATGTACAGAGCAATGTCGAAAGACAAAGGACAATTGCCTTATCCTGGTCTGGTGACCAAGATCTTCAGACACATGAATATTGAACCGCCTCAAACACTTTGTGTTCAACCATGTGATAAGATGGTGATAGGTTTGAAGATGTTATCGAAGATGCGTCGAAAGAACTTTCCAAGGCAATGGAGAAATTCGAGTGAAATCTCCTGTTCGCCCCGCTTCAAAGAGAAAAGGAAAGGAGGCCATTGGAGCCCCATCGAAAAAGAAGAAAAGATCTCTCATCTTGGAGGATGAAGATGAAGAGGATGAAGATCCTACTATTCCTGCTCTGACAAGAACAAGACGATCTGTGTCTCAGCCTACAGAATTTCCGAAGAAACAGAGAGAAGAAGAAGAGCAAACCAAAAGCAGAGAAGAAGAAGAACAGAGAGAGAAAGAAAAAGAGGATGAAGAAGAGAAAGAAAAGTCTGCTGCTGAATCTGGAGAGAAGGGAAATCTAGAGCAAGATCATCACTCTTCCCCTTTGGATGTACTAGAGACAGGGGGAGTTGGCGAGCATGAAAGGTCTACACCTCATGCTGCAGATAGTGAAGGTCCAAGACAATCTCCAGAAGACCCAGAAGAATTTCAGGTTTCTCAATTGCCTGAAGAAGGTGATACATCAACACCAAATCTGCAAGACTATACAGAAGCGCCATCGTATACATTTACTCCATCTGAAAAAGCTGATGCATATACTCAGACAGAGAATTCTGCGGATTTTCGTCGTATCATGGATATTCTTCTGGAAATGCGTAGTCAAATATATGCTCTGGAATGTGAAATTCAAGTCATGAAGAATGCTGGACAAGCATCTTCAGTAAACCTGGAGGACAAGATGAAAGACCTTGCTCTGCAAATTAAAGCCAATGCCAAAGGAGAGGAGGTAGCTCATCTAAGGGAGGACTTGAAGAGACTAGAAGGCATAGTCCAGTCAATGGGAGAATTCCAGATCGTGCGCATTCCCAAGCAGACATGACTTCTTTCTCACCCTCTTTTTAAATGATGACAAAAAGGGGGAGAACCAATTTGAACAAACAAACATTATTTTAAACTTTGATTTTTGTGGTTATGTTTTTGAGTATGACTTGAGAACTTGAACTTAGGTGTGAGACTGAATGGCTGTGGAATTTGATGCTTGACTGGTTGCATTTATATTAAGTATTGTTATATGGTATTACTCATGAAAGACTAACCAATTTTGCTGTGGATGCAGAGTCTGGTTGTTTATTAATCTTTATGAGTTAGCCATATTGCTTGAGAAATGTTTTTGCAGGTCAAAGTTGTTCAAATCTACAAGAAAGTTTTGTCACCATCAAAAAGGGGGAGATTGTTGGAGAAATCTTTCCAGAAGATTTTGAAGCGACAAAACATTTCTATCGCCTAGTCTTGATATCATTGGTTTAAAGTCTCAAGACTTTGTAATCTAAAGTCTCAAGACTCAAGACTCAAGACTCAAGACTCAAGACTCAAGATTATTCTCACCGACGTCTTTCTAATCCGGTGACGTAGGATATCCGGCCGAAGTATATGGTTGGGGATTTGATCTGATCCTCTGGAATAGATACCTTGGTTGGATAATCATTTCGGATTCTTTTGATTCTTATCTAAGATCAATTGAAGATCTGATAGTCGTCGAAACATTCTTGGAATGATCTATTCTTGGAAACCAAAATCCTGATTGTATGGGCGAACAGGATTGATGGGCTATCATCAGATTCCTTAAATAGCTCGGATGATCTTCTTAATTGATTCCGTCCAACGGGAAGATTGGAGGAATTCCTTTGGTAAGTGCCAACGGCTATGATGGCATAAAGGAGTATAAAAGGAAGTCGTTCTAGTTGTTCTAAGGGTGTGATCGATAGATAAATTCCAGAGTCTGAAGAACCTTGATTGTTAGTCGAGACTGTTCGAGCGAAATTGTATACACAGAGAGTGGTTGTACTTGGTGATACCTTGAGCGAGTATAGTAGATCATCTACATCGAGAGATCAAGGAAGATCAACACTGTAACATCTCTTTGTTCATAGTGGAATCCAGCCAATCGTCTGCCGCGCGTAAGAGTGGACGTAGGCTTGAATCAAGCCGAACCACTATAAACCTCGTGTTTAATTCTCTCTTTCCTTTACTCGGTCTTACGATTGTTTTTGCAGAGAATCTGAGAGCACCAGTATCTACCACCAATTATGCTCTATAAACTTGAGAAAAGAAGCAAACATTTAGTCGCCCGTATCAATTCAAAAGACTGGTTGCAAAACAAAGGTTTATCCAGAATTGACATAAAAAGACAGCTCACCCCATAGAAATGAAGGGCATTTACCAAGCAAATTCGTTCGAAAAATCATGAAACTTTAGCACAATGTGGACGAGACTCCAAGGAACGTTTTTCATGAGGATTCGAGGTCCACTTTAACTTATACAGGTCCCAATAATTTTCTAAAATTCAGGTCAAAACAGAGCACAAATCCAGATTGCAGTCGGGTAAGAAAATCGCATTTTGGACATCTAAATGAACTCCAAAAATCATGGAAAAATTTCACATTACAGTTTAAGATGTGATCTAAAACTTTTTGGAAGGACACTAGTCCAAATTGTTTGTCAAAATCCGGTAGAAAATGGAAACTTAACAAAGGTTGGGAAATGGCTTATAAAAACAATTTCGGACCCACACAATTTTTGAAATATATTTTGTACATACAAAGTCCAAAAAATCTGAAATTGAAGTATGTTGTAGAAAAACCTAAAATGCACAACTTTTGTGAAGAGAGCCTCATCAAATTTGTACCACAGAAATCGAGATAAAATTGGCAAAATCCACTGTACACAGTAAACCGAATTTCAAGATGATCGCGTCCCGGATTCTGTCAATTCATGATATTCAAACTCAAATGCACTTAAATCTCAGCAACCAACATTTCAACAACTTATTAATATACTCAATGTACTAAATTATTAAAATTTCTTGCAACATGAATATCCCAAAACTGTCGATGAACATGATAAGCACGAATTTGATCCAGGCGACTAAAACTCGAGGAAATCAACCTCGACGCACAGAAATTAAGCTACGTAGCATAAATGGGCAGTAATTCACTTGCCTCATGTCCTAAGCAAGTGTCGTCATGGCTTGGCGAGGTCTCAGAAGTCCCGGTTGCTGCTGTTCTCAGGCGGTCCGCGTTGCGTTGAGATGACGACGCGGGACGACAAGGGGCCGGGCTGAGGTGTTGCTGGCAGCCGAACTCGTGAGGCCGTGGTGGTGGGGTCGCGGGAGAAACAGAAGGGCGAAGGTGGGCGGACGTTCTGTTCGATGGAGGAAAGGTGAGATGGGAGGATGGATTCGGGCTGACGAAAGGAGAGAACGCCAGCCCTTCATACTTCGACCGTCTCCTTCTTGCATTGCCGGGTCTTCAAGCGGTGAGGATGTTGACTCAACAGCAGCAGTGGGCGACATCTGTGCATCAAACGACGAGATTAAGAGGGGACGTGGTTTCATGCGCTGAAAGGGAGTGGCGAGGCTTCTGTTCTCTCTTGATGATTCTAGTCGTTTCCCCTGTGAGCGGTGCTGCGTTGACTCACCAGCTCGTACTTGCGACGTTTGGGCAGCAAGCGATGAGATGGAGAGGTGGCATCGCACGAGAGAGGGATGGGGGACGTGGCTGCCTTTAGGGAGCCTTTTGGTCAAATTTTTCACATTGTAGCTGCGCTAGAGAAGGACGCCTGGATGTAGGCGTGTCTTGGCTTGGCCAATCCTCATTTGCTCTCTTGACAACTCAATGGGAAATCGTTGCTGATGAAGGGAGAGGACGTGGCTGCTTTTGGCTTAATCTTCTTTGGTTAATTGCCAAATTTCGCATGAAAGGCAGCTGGTGGCTCGAGAGATGGCTGATTTGGGCTTTAATCCCGTGATAATTTCTTCACTAATTAAGATGAAAATCTGTCATTATCATGGGAGGGACGGATGGATGGAGAGAGAGAGAGAGACGTGGCGAGGTGGCGCATGGTCGCGGGTGTCACGTGCTGCAGTGCCGTGGGGGCGTGATGAGATGGCGTGGCAATGATGGGCTTGGTCTTCAAGAGTGCACAATTTTGATGAGTGATGACCTGGATGTCACAATGTGCTTACAGATTTCGCTGACTGCATATTAAAACATGTCACAATTTTCTTAGTATATTTCTTTTGAAATAGACGTAAAAGTCTTGCAGCCCTGTCACGCAAAACCTCCATGCCCAATATTTTGTTTATAGCACCCAAATCTTTTATCCCAAACTCAACACTCAATTGTCACTTTAGCACATCAATATCTAACATATTCTTAGTTATTATCAGTATATCATCAACATATAGTAATAAATATATCAAATAACCATCCTCCAATCTCCTAAAATAAATACAGCTATCCATCTGACTTTAAAGCATGGAAATGCTTGTATCACCGCCTATTAGATTGTTTTAGCCCATACAAAGATTTCCTTAACAAGCAAATATAATCCTCCTTACTTGGAATAGCAAATCTCTCTAGTTGTCTCATGTAAATCTCGCTCTCTAACTCACCGTGAAGAAATATCGTTTTCACATGTAGCTATTCTAGCTCAAGATCTTATGCAGCAACTAAGGCAAGTAAAACATGAATAGAAATATGTTTTTCCACAAGAGAGAACACATCGTTGTGGTCAATGCCCTCCCAATGCATACCCATTCGCCACAAGTCTTGCTTTATACCTCACTGCCTCGACATCAGGAATGCTCTTCCTTCATTTAAAAACCCATTTACTTCAGACAATCTTCTAGCTCTTGGATACTTTGACCAGCTCCCATGTCTAATTTTGATGAAGTGATTCCATAGCAGGCAAATCGCTTTAGGTTAAAATAAAACCTATTCGGTTAACCTTGAAAGGGCTAGTAGGAGCACCTAGAGGAGGAGTGAATAGGTAATCAAAGACGTTTCTAAATACTTAACAAATTAAATTGTCTTTTAATAATGATAGATTGAAGAAGTAAAAGACCATAAACAGTTATATAGAGCTAGGAATTGAAGTAAAGAGATTAGGGATAGAGAATCAAAACACAAGGTTTATAGTGGTTCGGGTTAGACCAAGCCTACGTCCACTCTCCACACTGACAGCCCACCAGCTGGATTTCACTATGAATCAAAAGAGATTTTACAGCCTCACGTCATTGATTCCATAGTGTAGAAACTTTGCTACACTTCCTCAAGGTCTCACAAGTATCTAATCTCTCTTTTGAGAACAAATTTAAGCTCAACAATTGAAACAGCAAAGAACAAGGAGCTTCAGACTTTGGAATTTTTCTATCACGCATCACCTTCGAATAACTAGAGCGTCTTCCTTATATACTCCTCCATGCCTTCATAATCGTTGGCATCTTCCACAGGAGTTCTTCCAATCAACCCGTTGGACATAATCAATTTAGGGAGATCTCGAGTTATTTAAGGAATATGATGATAGCCCACCAATCCTACTCGCCATACAATCAGGATCTAGGTTTCCATAAGTAGAACCTTCCAAGTATATTTCGCCAATCAACGGATCTAAATTACTCAAATTAATTTCAATAAGAATAATAGATCTCGATATGCCATCTCTAGCCGTTAGATCTTCTTCAACCACATGAATCAAATCCTTGAAGATATACTCGCATCTGGATAAATTATCTTCAACGGATAATACTTCTCTTCGTCGGTTTGGAAACTATCAATGAGATTAGACTTTAAATCTTGAATCTGGAGGTCTTCGGACTTTGACGATAGAGTTTGTAAGTCTTTAAACTAGACTGATGGAAACGTTTTGTCAACTTCAAAACAAATAGGGAAGTTTTCTCCAACAATCTCCCCATTTTTTTATGGTGACAAAATTTTCTTGTAGATTTAGATACTTTTGTCCTTCAAGACAACACTTAAGCAAACAAAGATATCTCATAAAAGATAAGAAGATTAGGATAAAAATAGTAATGATTCTGCATCCACAAAAAACAAGTTAGTCCTGTAAAAACAACTATCTTTACCAAAATCATCAACATAGCTTAAGATATTGCAAGCATTAAAAGAATCAAAATAGTCCAAACCAAACTAGTCCGTCCAAACAAAAGATAAGTCAAACAAAATCAAAACCAAATCAAAATAGAGTGTCAAATCTGCACCACTTCTCCCCTTTTTTGTCAACAACAAAAAGTGGAGAATAAATAAAAGAGATGTAAAAACGGAGTCAGAATCATGGCTTTTTTTGGAAGGCGAACAAGCTCGAATTCTCCCATTGAATTGACTATTTGTTCAAGCCTTACAAAATTCTACTTCAGCGACTAAAACTCTTCACCCTGCATAGTAGACTTCACTTGATCCTTCAGGGCTTGTAACTGATCGTGCAAAGACATTGAAGTGGCCACGAAAGCGTTCTTGAGGTCCTACATCTCATGCCCCATAGCATATTGCTGCTTCCTCACATCCAATAGAATCTCGAGCAGCCTTGAAAAGTCTGTTGTTTGCTTTGTTGCCGTACTAGGACTAGCCAAATCAAATCCAAGGGTTTTGAGAATGGAGGAACTTTAGCAGATTGTCCACCATGATTGTGAGTGGAGGCTTTTGGGTAATGAGAGGCATACACATCCTCAGGATCTTCTACAGAACGACTCACATCATTAGTAAAGATAGGCGAAGAAATACCTCTTTGTCCAACAGCTCCCCTTGTTTGATTGCCTTAAGGTGGAGTAGGTAAAATTTCTTCTTGATCAGCTTCAGCTTCCGAGTGATGCGCATCACCGATTTCAATTCCTCCTACCTTAGATTCACTGGACAAGGAAACAACCAAAGTTGGCTCAAAAGAGTCTTATGGACCCTAGTTTCTCTCTTGTCCTCTATCATCTTCTCTTTCTCCTTCTTCTTCCTCTTCTCTTTCTCCTTTTGCCTCTTCTTCTTCTATGCTTTCTCTTCTTTCTTCCTCTGTCCTCCTTTGTTCAACATCTTCCTTCTTTGTGTCTCCTCTCTCATTTTCTCCTTCTTCCGACTCTTCTCTAGTCTCCTCAAAACTGACAAAACTTTTCAAATTTCGTAAGACTGAAAGAGTCATTTCATCCTCATCCTCTTCATCTTGCAAGATGAGTATTATTTTCCTCTTTACTGGAGCAACTATGGGCTCCTTGCCTTTTCTCTTTGTTGTAGCAGAGTCTTGTTTTGCTTTCCCTGGAGACTTCTCCTTCATATGCTCCAATACCTTGTTCAGCTCTTTCAAGTGCATCTTTGTGACCATTTTAAATCCAATCACCATTGGAGAAATAGTTGTCAAGCATAATGGTGTAGGGATGTGAATTTTAAAATGTCTAAAAAGACGTGAGATAAGAGCCGAATAAGGGAGTTGTCCCTTATCCTTCACCACTGATCGATACATGTGAAACAAGAATGGTGTGGGGGTGAAGAGAATTTGTAGCCAGAGTTGATGGCATACATCAATTTTGCTTCAGACTGAGAGACATCAGTCTTCGAAGTTGACTTTGGACGGATATAGTTGATGACTATCTTGTGCAACAAGATGTTAGAAGCATTCATCCTAGAATAGGAAATCTTGCCTTCAACATCTCGATCTTTCACCAATGACATAGTAGCATGAGCAGCGGATACACTAATTGGCTGGAAACTCGATCTTTCCACTCCAATTATATTAGCTAAAGTGTCCATAGTCACCAAAAACTCATTCTCCTTCACAGTGAAAGAGAAATTGTTCGCATCCAAGAAAGATAAGTTCAAGTAAAAGTATGTTGTGAGTTCAGGATAGGCCGTAGCAGATTTAGAACAAAATCGATCCAATTGCAGTAGAGTAAACTTTTCTTGTAGATTTATTTTAGTTGAATCAAGGAAATCAAAATCTACACTTCTAGGGTTCATGACCCCTCTCTTCATCAAATTCAAGTAAACCTTTTCATGGCTTTTCGTTCTGAAAAGACTCGAACCATCACATCCAACATTTACAGCCACTCCCGATCTAGGCTAAAAATGGGTAAACATACGCTGTCGTCATCCTGTCCCTGTGGCTAATTCGCTGTCCCAAAACGAGGGTCACTAGGAAAATGAGTGAACGCTTTTTCAACCGTTCCTTTCTCGGCAATCCCCATCTTTTCCATGTCACGCAAAAATATAGTCTCGTTTCTATAACCTCTCTCTCTCTCAAGTATTCCTCAATCAAGGACATAGGAGTTCCTCCTCTTTTCAAATTAGAGTACCGCTTAAAAGCAACTTGAGGAGTTAATGTTCTTACGGGATCCACTTCTTCCAACACCTCTTCTTCTAGAAGAGTTGATGGTGGAGTTTGACGCTGCTGAGACGGTTGTTGCTGTCGTTGTTGCTGTTGAGGAGTAGAAGTTTCTTCTTCGGTCAAGTTGAAGTGGGTAGGACCCTCGGGCATGTGCCGTGGTCCCCTGCTTGCAATTCTTGATGACTTTCTCGAAGACATTGTCTCTTTCAAGAGAGAAATTCACAGCCTTGCTCGAAAGGTGAAAATGTTTTGGATTAAACAATAGGGAAAATGAGAGCAAGTGGGAGTTTTGGAATTCTAGGGTTTCGAGAGTGAAAACGAAGAAGACGGATTCCAACAGTATATAAACCAAGTGAGGCGAGGTAAACGAAGCAACATAAAAGGAAAAAGTAAAAATGCCTTTTCGAAAAAGAATAACTACCTTTTTGAAAATAGATAACTGTCTTTTCGAAAATGAATGAATCTCATAAAGGAAACTTGGAAAAATAATTTCAATCAATCAGCGATTAATGTGTAACATACCTTTTTCAAAAATTTTAACCAAAAATAAATCGAAACAACTTACAGTCTTAATTCTTGGTCTTCTGAGTCTGAACATTTTCAGATTTATCCCTGAGTCTGAGCTTCTTCAGACTTTAAGAGATAAGATGTTAAGTCTGGTGCGAATAGACTTAAATAGGCTTTTCTCAAGTGGCTTTGTAAATATATCCGCCTAGCTGATTCTTGAGTCAATGAATTGGATAAAAACTTCTCCATTTTGAACATGATCTCTAATAAAATGGTGCCGAATCTCTATGTGCTTTGATCTTGAATGAAGAATAGGATTCTTTGTGAGATTAATTGCGCTGATGTTGTCACATTTGATCATGGTGCAAGAGTCTTTGATTCCAAAGTCTCTTAGTTGTTGTTTTTTCATAGAATTTGAGAACAGCAACTTCCAAGAGCCACATACTCTACTTCTACTATTGAAAGAGCTATAGTACTTTGCTTCCTTAAAAACCAAGATATTGTCCTGTTACCAAGCAATTGACAAGTGCCTGAAGTGCTCTTTCTATTAACTCTGCAACCTGCTAGATCTACGTCTAAATATCCAAGGAGAGTAAAGTCTCCTTCTTTGGGATACCACAGACCTAACTTTGCACTAGTTGCCACATATTTGATAATGTGTTTTGTAGCACTTAGATGAGATTCTTTTGGATCTGATTAAAATCAGGCACAAATGCAAACACTAAACAAATTGTCAGGTCTAAAAGTAGTAAGATAAATAAGTGAACCAATGATACTCCTGTATAGCTTCTGGTCAACTTTATTTCCTCCTTCATTTTTGTCCAGCTTTGAAGAATTTGACATTGGTATATCAGTCTTTTTGCAATTCTCCAACCCGAACTTTTTAACAAGTTCTTTTGCATATTTTTCTTGGTGAATGAAGATTCCTCCTTCAATTGTTTCACTTGTAATATGAGAAAGAAGGATAGTTCACCTATCATGCTCATTTCGAATTCATCATACATAGACTTAGAAAACTTCTTGCATAGGTATTCGTTAGGTGATCCAAATATAATATCATCAACATAGATTTGAACAAGTAATGATTTTTTACCTTCCTTTTTAATAAACAAGGTAGTATCTACTTTTCCTTTAACAAAGCCATTTTGAATTAAAACTTACATAACATGTCGTACCAAGCTGGAGGAGCTTGTTTTAACCCATATAGTGCTTTTTTTTCAGTCTGAATACTGAGTCTGGTTTCCTTGGGTCTTCAAATCCGGGAGGTTGTTCCACATAGACTTCTTCTTGAATAAATCCATTTAGGAATGCACTTTTGACGTCCATTTGGAATAACTTGAAATTCTTATAACAAGCAAAAGCAAGTAATAATCTAATTGCTTCTAACCTTGCTACAGGAGCGTAGGTCTCATCATAGTCTATTCCTTCTTCTTGCGTATATCCTTTGGCCACGAGTCTTGCTTTGTTCCTTATCACTTTTCCTTTTTGTCCATCTTATTCTTGAAAACCCATTTAGCTTCGATAATAGACTTACCTTTTAGTTTAGGGGTTAATTCCCAAACATCGTTAATGTTGAACTGCCTGAGTTCTTCTTGCATTGATTCAATCCAGCTTTCATCAGTTAAAGCTTCTTCTATGCTTTTGGGTTCTATCTCAGAAATAAGTGCCACAGCACTAGACTCTTCTTGCCTTTTGGATCTAGTACGAATTCCTTCATAAATGCCACCAATAATGAGTTCTTTGGGATGACTAGACTTTTGCTTCCAGTTGCTGGTCAGTCTAACAGATTGTTGATCTTCTTCTTCAGTTGATTCTTCAACATTCATTTGTTGTTGATCTTTTGAAGTTTAGGGGAGGTAGACTTTGTAGAGTTTGGAGCAGGTTTAGATTCTTCAAGTTGAGTCTGAAACAATTGATTTTGCAAAGAGTCTTGAAATTTGACATTCATCGATTCTTCCATAGTATGAGTCTTCTTATTGAATATTCTGTAGGCTTTGATGGAGATTAAATATCCAAGGAAGATTTCTTCGTCTAATTTTTCTTCAAACTTACCAATTTGATCATTTGCATTTTTCAAGATAAAACATTTGCAACCAAACACATGAAAATAAGAAACAATTAGCTTATTTCCTTTGAATAACTCATAGAGAGTTTTCTTCAAAATAGGCCTTAAGAATACTATGTTAATAATGTAACATGCTGTAGAAACTGCTTCAGCCCAAAAATGAGAAGAAATATTACTTTCAATTAAAAGAGTTCTTACCATTTCTTGCAAATATCTATTATTCTTTTCCATAACTTCATTTTGTTTAGGAGTGTATGGAGAGGAGAACACATGCTGAAAACCAGATTCATCACAAAATTTAGCAAAGTCTTGATTTTCAAACTCACCTCCATGGTCTGTCCGTATGTTTGAAATAGCATATCCTTTCTCATTCTGTACTTTCTTGGGAAACTTTGAAAAGTGAGAAAATATTTCAGAGTTACTTGCTAGGAAATAAACCCAAGTAAATCGTGAATAATCATCCATTATTACTAGGCAATATTTCTTTCCACCAATGCTTTGAGTTCTGGTTGGTCCAAAAAGATCCATATGCAGGAGCTGCAGCACACGATTAGTGGAAACTTGATTTATTGGTTTAAAAGAACTTTTAACATGTTTTCCCAATACACATGGTGTGCATAAGTCAGATTTTTGATATTTCAGGTTGGGTAGTCCACGAACAAGCTTTTTGGAAGAGATTTTGGCAATTTGCTTCATGTTGATATGGACAAGCTTTCGATGATAGAGATTTGCTTCATCTTGTAATGATATCAAGCATTGAGATCTTTCTGGTTTTATATCCATAATATAAATATTCTCATGTCTACACCTAGTAAAAGATTGAGAGAGATCTTTACTTGTTCCCAAACATGTTCCTTCCTAGAAATTGATTTTGAACCCAATGTCGCACAGTTGGCTTATGCTGAGTAGATTGTAATTTAGTCATTCCACCAATGAGACATTATTGATTGTGAGACCTCAAATCTTTACTATTCCACATCCAACAATTCTTCCTTTGCTATTTCCACTAAAAGAGATTTTTCCTCCATTTGTTTGAACAAGTTTTAGAAAACAATTTGAATCTCCTATCATATGTCTTGAATAGCCACCATCCAAATACCATTTAACATTTTTCTTGATAGTGACCTCAATTTCATTGTCTGAGTCTGTATCTGTCTCAAAGTCTAAGTTTGATTCTGATTTTGCCATTAAACAAATATTGGCATAATCATCATCACTTTATTTGCATTCGGTATCACTCCATGTTTATGCTTTGAGAGCCTTTTTGTATTTCTCAGCTTTGCCTTTCTTTTTCTTTAACAAAGGACAGTTGGGTTTGATGTGTCCATTTTTCTTGCATTCAAAGCAAATCACATCTTTATTGGATTCATCATCCTTGGTTGATTTGTTCTGAAATTTTTGATTGCTTTGTTTCTTCCAATTGAATCTTTTTCCCTTCTTGTTCAATTTTCTGAACCTCCTTATCATAAGTGCTAGCTCTTCATCGTCTAAATCTTCTTTAGATTCTGTAACATCAGAATCATTGTTAGATTTTAAAGCAATAGACTTCTTACCTTTGGGATCTTCTTCATCATTGATTTGCTCCACTTCATAGGACTGAAGTGTGCCAACCAATTCGTCTATGGAGAGCGGCATGATCCTTTGTGTTTCCCTTATTGAAGTCTTTACGTGATTCCAGTCTTTGGAAAGTCCACACATCAATTTGTTAACCTTCATGGGTCTTGAGATTGTCTGTCCCTGATACTCTAGACCATTTACAATTATAATGAAATGACTAAACATATTAGTGATAGATTCTCTTGGCTTCATCTTGAAGGCTTCATACTGTTTGAGTAGAATATTGATCCTTGTTTCTTTCACTCGATCAGTTCCTTCATAGGTAATGTGCAGCCTATCTGTAACGAGCTGTGACGTCCCAGAGCGTCACATACTAAGAGCAAGCCGAATTATAATTATTATTATCTTCTTGTCTAGCTTGTAATCTCCTTTAGATAACCCACAGTGTTTACCATTGAATGTTAGCATGTATAACATGGATTATTTAAATTCTCAAGTTTATATTATAAGGTTATCCTACAATGCACATAGACAAGATCATAAAAGGCTTCCTTTCATTTTATCATCATCGGGGCATACAAAATTATCGACTGGACTCATTCCATGTTCTTCGCCTATATATTTACATCATATACAAAACAAAAGTAAGGCATAACAAAAGCCAGGGATATGGGTGAGGTTATCTACTCCACGAGTTTCCCACACTAGCCCGCATCTAACAAAAAACAAAAGTCAGTCAGCCTCTACACAATCCAAGGCATCTAGGCGCCGTCCATCCATGCTCCAGGTCCTCCTGCTCCAAAGGGTAAAGGTCCGAACATCTCTCCTTCATGGTTGACAAACCATGCAACGAACGTCTTCGGTAATAACTCAGCTCTACCGTCATCCATCCATAAAGTCGCCTCATACTTGTAGAAAACCATGTCAATGTCGGGATCATACACGTCATGAAGAGAAACATCAAGACTCACTACCGCCCCATATCGAGCTACCGGCGGTACATCCATGCTATCAATCTGAAAATGTAAGGTATGAGCAAACAACCTTGCCCAGTAAAGAATGATAAAACTCTAACTTGAACAATCCATAGCCATCAAAGTTACAAGTGAATCATCAAACAATTTAGGATACTAAGAGAATATATCACAAGCATAAACAATACTATTACTTCATGTAAGAAATCACCTTATATGCATCCACTTCTATACTTACCCTTCACAAACTCAATCTCACATCAAAATATAATGCAACGATAATAGATGAACTCACTCGCCAAATAATTATATTTAGTGTGCATAAAATCCACCCTCGAATCAGTCACAACTGGGACTCTACCAGCCATCAAAGTACGTTATCCGAACTTCCAGAATACCTCTAATTGTGGGCATCTCACTCCGAGGCATCCCGGCATCACACAACCGAGGTCCTCCCAAGACCACTCAGCAAGGGGCATCTCACTCCGACGCATCTCAGTATCACACAACCGAGGCATCCTTGATCACACACAAGGGCATCTCACTCCGAGGCATCTCAGTATTTCTCTACCGAGGCATCCAAGACCACTCAGCAAGGGCATCCCAAACTTCCGGGGGCATCACCAGTATCTCGGTACCGATGGGTTCATTCATCTTAAGCACACGTTCACACCACCACACCTTTGATTAATGCATTTATCGTATGCAAAAGAAAAAGGCTCTAAAGTATCTATCTAACTCTCATGAACCTAGCACACGTGCGTGTCCGGATTATAAGATAAAACCCATTACGTCATGTCCCATTCCATGGCGAACAGATATTTATCCCATAATCAAGCACTATGCACCGCACTCATTGCACACACATGATTCTATATGCACTTAAACCTCTATCGACATATGAGACTTAATTATACACAAATAACATCTATTATAAGGTTTCTTAGACTCTATGTTCATCATACAAGTCTAAGATACAAGACACTACATCTAATATGTGTTCTCGGGTACAAACAGTATACTAGCTAAATGAACAGTTTCGGTTTCAAACACAGAAGGTATATTAATTCTTGTCGAAATATTACCAAATTTTAGTATGTTATATTTAAGACATAGAATAAAAATTCCCATGCAGAAACTTAAGTCTTATTCTCACTGTATTAAGAGTAACAGTCGCCATAATCTTTACTAGTACCCTGTACCGACGTCCAGATTCTTTATCTACAAAGAAAATTGTTTCACTAACCAAATCTTATCGATTTAATATCAACTTTTGACACGTCATTCCTTAAGATGTTTCCTACAATTTTCATTAAGGATTCGAAGTCCAAATCTAACTAGGTAAATACAGAAAATTCGCATAATCAGTAAAGGTCAAACCGTTTCCACAAGAACAGTTTACTGGTTTTACTAAGTTCACTTCTGTCCCTATGTTTTTATAGTCATATGATTATAGCTACGTGTATAACTTGATCTTATAGATGTTCTGTTATGTAGAATAGTTTCTTTCTTATTTCTATTAACATACATAAAGAAAATAACACAGAACAGAAGACTCTATAATCATTTTCACCTAGAACAGAATACGTACACGATTTCCTTTACTTCTAACCCAACTAAACCACTCATCTTTCCACAAATCTCTTCTACAATACTCCAATGCTTACTCACAGCAACTTAAGACACCTTCAGCATTTCTTTCTCTATCAAATAATCAATCCACAACTCGGCTCGAAATATAAACGCATCCGTGAGTTCACTCATCACGATTTCTACCAAAACAACACACTCGGCATCCATTTCATCACTTCGCTCAACAAAACAGCATACTCACACAAGGATTTCGAAACATTCAGTCCTCAAAAAGAACATGCAATGGCTTCTAACTCTAATCTAATACTTACTCAGCTTAGATCAATCACAAAACAGCAACTACAAACTATATCCATCACTGTTTGGTTAGATCCTCAAGCTCCCTTGATGAAACAATGGATAACTTTAAATTTAGAGTTAGATCTTTCCTTACCTTGCTTCAGCTACTAAACAACACAGAGATACTTCAAGATCAACACTCAAAATCAGCATGCAAGAAGAAGAAGGTTGCTGGTTTGCTTCTGGTTTTTCGCTGCTCAGCCGAGAGAAAAGATGAAGAAGAAGATGGGTTGCTGGGTTTTATATGGAGAGAGAGAGAGAGAGTACGAAGCTTAAGGGGGAAAATAAGTCTACAAACTAATCCCTAGGCTAGTGTAATGATGAGATCTTGTAATGATTGTTTTTCCTTCAAGTTTACATCTCTCGGTTCATGGGAATCAAAACCGTGGGTAAAGAAAAACAAAGAGAGAAGAGGGGTGTCGTGGCCTCCAAGCTTGTTCTCTCAAGTTTAATTTATCACTCAAAATTAATTAGTCTCTAATCCGAGTCATTAGTCGGTTCATTGATTTCTAATATTTTTCCATTTATTCCCTTTTGTTTCAACTTGATTTCAATTATACAAAGTCATAACATATATATAACATATCGAATGACATAACGTATCGACTAGTCAATGTTAGTCTATAAAGAATTCATCACAAAAGAATGCTAAAGTTATAAGTAATTCACTAATCAAATCACCTTAACTATAATCTAATAATCTTAATTGAAAATAAAATCACTTGGGCCTAATTATCCATTCCTGGCCCAACAAGCTCAATCTACAACGATCCGGCCCACTAAACTTATAAATCTAATAATTCCGAACCTTGGCCCGCTTCAAGCCAAGTCCAAGCCCATAATCACTCATTCGATTTCTTAAGTCCAATTCGTGTGGCCCACTCACTTCTCAAGCCCACACGTTCCTCACGATCCATCGGGTTCGTTCTCCGGCCCAATCTAATTAATCTAAGTTCCTAATGATCTAATTAACACTAATGAAGGTCAATGAAATTTGGGATGTCACACTATCCTAGACTTCTTTGGTTTTGCATCAAGAGCCTGTCTCTTGGTTATATTCTCTTGAGTCATCTCACTGGCTTCTGCAATTTCTTTTCCCCTTTTTGAGACTGATGTAGCCTTAGGAATGATTCCTTTTTCTACCACATCCCATTCCAGAGGATCTTTTGATCTTAGAAATGCCTTCATCTTATTTTTCCATATGCTGTAATCCTTTCCATCGAAGTAAGGTAGTCTGGTGTTACTTTGGCCTTCAACCAAACTTGGAGTCAACATACTAGCCATAGATCTTTAACTCAAAAGTAACAAACACTTCAATTTAATGAGTACACAAGCTCTGATACCAATTGAAAGGGCTAGGAGGAGCACCTAGCGAGGGGGGGTGAATAGGTAATCAAAGACATTTATAAATACTTAACAAATTAAATTGTCTTTTAATAATGATAGACTGAAGAAGTAAAAGACCATAAACAATTATATAGAGCTACGAATTGAAATAAAAAGATTAGGGATAAAGAATCAAAACACAAGGTTTATAGTTGTTCGGCTTAGACCAAGCCTACGTCCACTCTCCCGCATTGATAGCCCACCGGCTAGATTTCACTATGAATCAAAAGATATTTTATAGCCTCACATCCTTGGTTCCACAGTGTAGAAACTCTACTACACTTCCTCAAGGTTTCACAGGTATCTAATCTCTCTTGTGAGAATAAATTTAAGCTCAATAATTGAAACAATAAAGAACAAGGAGCTTCAGACTTTGGAATTTTTCTATCACACACCACCTTCGAATAACTAAAGCGTCTTCCTTATATACTCCTACATGCCTCCATAACCATTGGTACCTTCCAAAAGAGTTCTTCCAATCAACCCGTTGGACAGAAACAATTTAGGGAGATCTCGAGTTATTTAAGGATTATGATGATAGCCCACCAATCATGCTCGCCCATACAATCAGGATCTAGGTTTCCATAAGTAGAACCTTCCAAGTATACTTCGCCAATCAACGAATCTAAATTACTCGAATTAATTTCAATACGAATAATAGATCTCAATATGCCATCTCTAGCTGTGAGATCTTCTTCAACCGCATGAATTAAATCCTTGATATGCTTGCATCTAGATAAATTATCTTCAACGGATAATCCTTCTCTTCGTCGGTCTGGAAACTGCCAATGAGGTCAGAATTTAAATCTTGAGTTTGGAGGTCTTCAAACTTTGACGATAGAGTCTGTAAGTCTTCAAACTAGACTGATTGAAACGTTTTGTCAACTTCAAAACAAATAAGGAAGTTTTCTCCAACAAACCTACTTTCGAAAACTATTACTGCAGATCGACATCGGAGGTGGCCCAAACCTAGGCTGTGACGGTTCAAACCAGCTCTCATGTTTGATTCCGATGAAGTGATTCTATCTCTTCACTCATAGCCTCTAACCACTACAATGACTCACTACTAGCCATCACCTCAAAAAAAGTGAAGGCTCATCTGTCTTCATCTCATCATCTATAGTTAATGCATAAGCAATATCTATATAACCATAATGTACCAGTGATTTGATTTGCCTTCTTTATCTATCTGAGGCTATAGTGTGTTGCAACTATGCTGGTAGTTCACTATTACCAACTTCAGGAACTACGGCCTTATCTACAATCTCTACTTCTCTTACCTCTGAGGTTTCAGAGTCTCCACCTAAAGCTCCACCTCATTAATGACACAATGATTTGTCTGCTTTGCTGGTTGTGTCTCAAGACTCCTATGTTGAAGCATTACAATCTTGTTGAAGGTTATGTCTTTGTTGATTAGAAAACCAAATGATCCGAGATTAGTGCACAATAGCTAGCAGCTTTTCATGCCATGTGCATAACCTAGAAATATGCACTTCTTCATCATCGGCTCAAGTTTACTAGTACTCGCATAAGCATATGCAAGACATCTGGATACTCGTAATCCGGAGTAATCACCAAATTTCCCTAACCATATTTCATTAGAAGTCTTTCACTCGATAGCAAATGATGGAGCTATCAAGTGCAAAAGCATGTATCAAGCTCGCTCGAGTAAAGCTTTGCTCTTTTGTTCTGCCACGTCGTGCAGTCTCTCGAGTATTGTGTGATGTCTCACAATCCCCCTCCTCTCTTGCAGAACTCAGTAAAATCTTTACCATAGAACTATGTGTCATCATCAGTTCCTAGGTATTTGATTAGTTTATCTAACTGCTTCTCAACCGATGCTTTAAATGTCTTGAACCGATTGGCCATATCGTATTTATGCTTTAGAAAATATACATATGCATTCCACGAATAGTCATTGATAAATTTCAGCATATATCGAGCAATTCCTCTCGAAGGAATCAGAGACTGGCCCTAAACATCTGAATGAATGTATTCAATTAGTCGCTTGGTCGAATGAATAGCTATAGAAAACTTAATTTGGCGATGCTTTCCAAAGATACAGTGCTTACATAAGTCCAACTTGCCTATCTTCTGACCCTTCAACAACCCCCTTTCACTCAGCATCATCATACTTGCCTCACTTATGTGCCCTAAATATGTATGACATAGCTATGTCAAATCAGAGTCTGATTTGCCTAATGAAGCTGCAATAGTTCCAATCACGATCTCTCCCCATATATGATAGAAATTATTTACTTTATTCCCTTTCATCACTGTTATGGCACCTTGAGGGATCTTCAGTATTCCACCTTCAGCGGTGCACCTACACCTAATGTCATCAAGTGTCTCTAGAGAAATAAGGTTCTTCTTGAGCTTTGATACGTGCCTCACGTTTGTTAACGTGCACACCACCCCATCATGCATCTAGATATGAATTGTCCCTATCCCCACAGCCTTGTAGGTTACATTATTCGCCAAAAGAGTTCTACCACTATCTGTAGTTTGATAAGTAGTAATCTAGTTCCTACAAAGCATCATATGAGAAGGACACATTGAATCTAGCACCCATTCGTCTCCTGACGAACTAATTGTCATAGATAAAATATCAACTGCATCACTAGTGCTCTCCTTGACAACGTTCACCACACTACTTGTGGCATTCTGCCTGTCACCTTGGTTTCTTCACTTTGGACAATCTCTCTTAATGTGCCATTCCTTGTGACACTCAAAGGACTTCACACATCCCTTGGACTTTCTATAGCGTGATTTCAACCCACTTTTACCTCTATTGCTACTAGGCTCTCGATGTTGATCGCTACCCCGAATCACTAGTCCTTGCACTACCCCTTGCGCCAGACTATCATCTCGCAACTTTCTCTACCTCTTTAGAGAACAAAGTAGACTTTACCTCTTCAGAGGTTATCGTAGTATGCCCTTACAATAGTGAATCAATATAGTGTCACCATAACTATGGTAAATAAGCTAACAATATCTTGCCCCGTTCTTCATCATCAAGTATTTTACCGACATTCTTCAAATCCATGATGAGTTTATTGAATCCATCCAGGTGGGATCTAATAAATGTACCTTAAGTATATCTAAACTAAATCATACTCTTCAACATGCATTAGCGATTGTTCAAATCATTCGTTACATAGAGTGCCTGAAGTTTTTCCCATAACACCGCGACATCCTTCTCCTTGGCCACCTTTATTAACATCTCATCTAACAAATTCAATAAGATTGTGCTCTTTGTTCTCTCCATTAACTCTATGCTATGAGACGCTTTCATTATAATCAACAACTCATCTTCATCATCCAGTTCCTTGGCCAAACCTTGGGTTATCAAAAGTGCACACATCTTGATACTCCATAACCCAAAGTTGTTCCTCCCGTTAAACTTCTCAATTTCAACTTTTGCCTCAGACATAATTGCAATAACAAAATTTTCAAATAATAATCAAATAAGCAAAAGCCTCAAATCATAATTAAGAAATCTAATCCCAAGCTCTTATACCAATTGTTGTAATATTAACACGGAAATAATAGGATCTTGTAAATTGTCAATACGAAAATACTAAAGACATAAACGAGAAATAATAGAATAGCAGAGATTTACGTGGTTTGGTTCGAGTATTAGTACTTACATTCATATGGAGAGCCAGCCACAAATAATCCACTAAAACCGAAGAATTAGTGTTATTTCCACATCTGAATTTAAATTTAAACCCAAAGGCTATATTTGGTCAACTGGATAAAAGCCATGATAAGATTTGTTTGATCCTATCTCATGTTTGGTAGCCGTCTAACATAAGATAAGATCGGATACAGAAGGGATATAGCCTGGATAAAAAATTTGATGGGGGGTGGGATAGACTCGGATAGGATTTCTCTTGTCGATCTATTTTTCAAAAAGCTATACGCTCTCCTTTTCCTTGGGCTCCTCTCACATGCACAACATTTCTCATGAAAACACTAGTTGAAATGTCTTTTTCTTGGTAGCTCTAATTCGACGAATTCAAGCACCATCTTCAGTGAAGAGCCACAGGCGGCTCTTCTTCCTTGCAAGGTTTCGTCTCTATCTATGCATTGATATTCTCACGCTTTACAAGGTTCGTGAATTCCTTCCTTGGTTTAGCTTTCATGGGTGCCATCAATTGTGGCTTAGGTGTGACGATTCTTTTTCCATGAAATCCTACTTTACAATGCCATATTTTTGTTTCCTCAAATTACATCACTTGGTCACCTTTTCTTTTTATAATGATTCAACTTTGATCCTTATTGCCGAAATTTAAGGGAATGAGTCAATATAGAGTGATAAGTAGTAAAGAGTGATGATCCCTACCCTGTTTTTGTCAGGATGAGCTAATGTTTATTCGGAGTGAGATTCAATCTATAATGTTTTCATTGTTAAAGCGATCTATCTCTTTTCATGATTATGCTTTGTGAATACCTGATCTTAGTATTAGATATTCATTATTTGTGTGGCATTATCTTTTACAAGTTCAATGTGTGAACACGTATAAAAATCATAAGTAAATGTTAGAACTGTGTTGTTGTTTTACCTTGTCGATTTATGTGTTCGTGTGGTTGCATAGCTACAATTGTATTCATATGGCAGATGTGATCATTGATTCATTCGTGAATTGTCATTATAGATTTATTTTTTTCTTGATCGCATCACTCTTGTCAAGAAGAGTGTTTGCCATTTCTACTGCTTGGCTTTGCCGGTCTTAAGGACATATGTTTTTTTCTTTGATCGGGCATAGTATTCATTATCATTAGTGAGAAAGAACAAAAATTAACATGCATTATGTGACATCCTGATTTTCAACCCTGTTTTCGATGAAACGAAATGGGTTTTTCATTGATGTGTCTATAGTCTTTTTCTCTAAGCTGATCACTCATGAGATAACTAATCTATTAGGTGAAGCCATTAAGGAATCTAAACATAGCAGACTTGAGAAATCGATCAGATTTCAACTGTTTCACCGTGCTAATCTGCAAGGGTTAATACGACACCGTTAAAATCGATCAGAGACTAGAGATAGGTCGATTCGACATAGGTACATGGTTAAAGTGTTGGTGATTCCACCTAATTGCAAAATTTATGTCGAACGGCACTAAACCAATTTTTCTATCGTTTTTGTACCCTGTGCCCGTATTTGAAACATTGATATTTTCACGACAACCGAGAGTCACTTATGAGTCGAAGATGTATAATGTGGCTAAAAAATAATCGATCACGGGTCAAATGCGCTAAAAATTCCTAAAAGCTACACAGTAGGTTAGGTTACGCTAAAATTGCACTCGGTTGAAATTAATCAGAAAATTGAACCCGATTTCAAAAATTGAAAGTTCTGTTATATCACGATATATTTTAGGAACATCGACTCATCCTCTGAAGAATTTTCGGTAAACCCGAATTTTCGGTGAAAAATCAAAGTTTGGCGAAATTGGACCGGCAAATTCGGAGGCCCGTTTTTTAGTGCACTTTTGGCCACCAAGTTGGATCTTTTGGTGAGGAAAATGTTGGAATTTGATGTGGGCATCCTCCTTGAAATTTTGGCTATTGAATTGAGTCCAATTTGAGAGGATTTGAATTGAAATTGAAGAGGAATGCACAAAATTCGTATGCCATGGGGGCTACAACATTTTTGGCACCTAGAGTGGCTTCTTGAGGAAGTTTTGGAGAGGATAGGGCAGCTGAGCATAGCCATGGACTTTGGGGCCTCTCTCATGATGGTTTAGGATATTTTTGAAGACTTGAGGCTTTGTTTCCCCCCTCCCGCTGCAGCTCTTCTTCTTCTTCCTTCTTGCCTCATCTTCCTCCATTGTTGCTGAAAACGGAAGCCAAGAACCAGAGAAAACCAGCCAGCCACCGTTGATCGCTCCTCACCACCGTCCGAGCACCACCAAGCCAACCGAAGCTACTCAACCGCGCCCGCAAGCTCGTCCGCACGTCCTCGCTATCCCGCGCCTGCTCGCCATCCCTGTCCACGCCCTGGTCACCTTTGCAAGTCCCCAAGCCACCTCCGCCACCTGTCCAAGCCGCCGTCGCTTCCGCCAAGACCCGCCGTTGCCGTCCACCTCCCGCGTGGCCCATTTCCAGCTAAGTCGAGCCTTCGACCAACCCCTTCCAGCCCTCCATGAAAGCAAAACCTCAGCTGTGGGCTGAGGCTTCATGGGCTTTTTCAGGCCCCTTCCAGACCTCATTAGGTGTCATCGTAGGTCCGTGTTCCATTGACCTCCGCGTCGCCGTTGCAATGAACTCATCAGCTCGTCAAACCGGTGAGTTTACTCTCTAAACTCTACCTCAAATTTGAACACCGAATCTCGAGCTCTCTCGATTAAATTCCACTCTTTAACCAGCAGATAAGCGACTGAAGATTTATGGCTTAAAGCGTCGGCAACCTTATTCACCTTCCCGGGGTGATATAGGATATCGCGGTTGCAATCCTTCAAAAGTTCCATCCATCGTCGCTGTCTCCTATTCAACTCCTTCTAAGAGAATATATACTTGAGGCTCTGATGGTCCATCAAGATCTGGAATCTTTCTCCACACAAGTAATGTCTCCAAATCTCCAAAGCAAAAATGATGGCTGCAAGTTCTAAGTCATGCGTCGGGTAGTTCTGCTCATGAGGCCTCAATTGACGGGAGGCGTATGCAACAACCCTACCATATTGCATCAACACGCAACCCAGTCCTCTAAACGATGCATCATTATAGATCTCATATCCTCCAGGACTAGATGGGATGGTCAGCACAGGCGCGGTAGTTAGCTTTTGCTTAAGCTTTTCAAAACTACACTTGCACTTGTCTATCCACACAAATTTCTCTTCTTTCTTCAGGAGTCGAGTCAATGGAAATGCTAAAGCTAAGAACCCTACCACAAACCATCTATAGTAACCCGCCAAACCCAGAAAACTTCTTATCTCTGTCACTGTAGTCAGTCTTGGCCAGTTGATCACTGCTTCAATCTTGGACGGGTCCACAGAGATTCCTTCACATGAAATCATGTGACCTAGGAAAGCAACTGAAGTCAACCAAAACTCGCACTTGCTAAAATTGGCGTACAGCTGATGAACTCTCAGAGTCTGCAGTACTACTCTCAGATAACTCTCATGCTCTTCATCACTCCTCGAATACACCAGAATATCATTGATGAACACGATTATGAACCAATCCAGATATTCCTTGAATACTCAGTTCATCAAATCCATGAAAGCAGCTGGAGCATTCGTCAACTCGAACGGCATTATAGTAAACTCATAATGACCATAACGAGTACGAAATACTGACCTTAGAATGTCCTCCTTCTGATCCTCAATTAATGATATCCTGTCCTAAAGTCGATTTTGGAGAAGATTGATGCCCCTTGTAACTGATCAAACAAGTCATCTATCCTCAGGAGTGGATACTTGTAACGAGCTGTGACGTCCCAGAGCGTCACGTACTAAGCGCAAGCGGAATTATAATTATTATTATCTTCTTGTCTAGCTTGTATTCTCCTTTAGATAACCCATAGTGTTTACCATTGAAGGTTAGCATGTATAACATGGATTATTTGAATTCTCAAGTTTATATTATATGGTTATCCTACAATGCACATAGACAAGATCATAAAAGGCTTCCTTTCATTTTATCATCATCGGGGCATACAAAATTATCGACTGGACTCATTCCATGTTCTTCGCCTATATATTTACATCATATACAAAACAAAAGTAAGGCATAACAAAAGCCAGGGATATGGGTGAGGTTATCTACTCCACGAGTTTCCCACACTAGCCCGCATCTAACAAAAAACAAAAGTCAGTCAACTACAACAAGATCAAAGGCGTCTAGGCGCCGTCCATCCCCGCTCCAGGTTCTCCTGCTCCAAAGGGTAAAGGTCCGAACATCTCTCCTTCATGGTTGACAAACCATGCAACGAACGTCATCGGTAATAACTCAGCTCTACCGTCATCCAACCATAAGGTGGCCTCATACTTGGAGAGGGTCATGTCAATGTCGAGATCATACACGTCATGAAGAGAAACATCAAGACTCACTACCGCCCCATATCGAGCTACCGGCGGTACATCCATGCTATCAATCTGAAAATGTAAGGTATGAGCAAACAACCTTGCCCAGTAAAGAATGATAAAACTCTAACTTAAACAATCCATAGCCATCAAAGTTACAAGTGAATCATCAAACAATTTAGGATACTAAGAGAGTATAACACAAGCATAAACAATACTAATGCATCATGTAAGAAATCACCATATATGTATCCATTTCTATACTTACCCTTCACAAACTCAATCTCGCATCAAAATATAATGCAACAATAATATATGAACTCACTCGCCAAATAATTATATTTAGTGTGCTTAAAATCCACCCTCGAATCAGTCACAACCGGGACTCTACCGACCTGATCGAGTCACTTCCGGAAAGTACGTTATCCAGACTTCCACAATACCTCTAATTGTGGCAATCTCACTCCGAGGCATCCCGGCATCACACAACCGAGGTCCTCCCAAGACCACATAGCAAGGGGCATCTCACTCCGAGGCATCTCAGTATTTCTCTACCGAGGCATCCAAGACCACGCAGCAAGGGCATCCCAAACTTCCGGGGGCATCACCGGTATCTCGGTACCGATGGGTTCATTCATCTTAAGCACACATTCACACCACCACACCTTTGATTAATGCATTTATCGTATGCAAAAGAAAAGGACTCTAAGGTATCTATCTAACTCTCATGAACCTAGCACACGTGCGTGTCCGGATTATAAGATAAAACCCATTACGTCATGTCCCATTCCATGGCGAACAGATATTTATCCCATAATCAAGCACTATGCACCGCACTCATTGCACACACATGATGCTATATGCACTTATATCTCAAATGATATATGAGACTTACTCATGCACAAATAACATCTAGTATAAGGTTTATTAGACTCTATGTTCATCATACAAGTCTAAGATACAAGACACTACATCTATTATGTGTTCTCGGGTACAAACAGTATACTAGCTAAATGAACAGTTTCGGTTTCAAACACATAAGGTATATTAATTCTTGTCGAAATATTACCAAATTTTAGTATGTTATATTTAAGACATAGACTAACAATTCTCGTGAAGAAACTTAAGTCTAATTCCCACTGTATTAAAATTAAAAGTCGCCATAATCTTTACTAGTACCCTGTACCGACGTCCAGATTCTTTATCTAAAAAGAAAATTGTTTCACTAGCCAATTCATATCGATTTACTCTCTAATTTTGACAGGTCACTCCTTAAGATGTGTTCTACAATTTTCATTAAGGATTCAAAGTCCAAATCTAACTAGGTAAATACAGAAAATTCGCATAATCAGTAAAGGTCAAACCGTTTCTTACAAGAACAGTTTACTGGTTTTACTAAGTACACTTCTGTCTCTATGTTTTTATAGTCATATGGTTATAGCTACGTGTATAACTTGATCTTATAGATGTTCTATCATGTAGAATAGTTTCTTTCTTATTTCTATTAACATACATAAAGAAAATAACACAGAACAGAAGACTCTATAATCATTTTCACCTAGAACAGAATAGGTACACGATTTCCTTTACTTCTAACCCAACTAAACCACTTATCTTTCCACAAATCTCTTCTTCAATACTCCAATGCTTACTCACAGCAACTCAAGACACCTTCAGCATGTCTTTCTCTATCAAATAATCAATCCACAACTCGGCTCGAAGTATAAATGCATCCGTGAGTTCACTCATCACGATTTCTACCAAAACAACACACACGGCATCCATTTCATCACTTCGCTCAACAAAACAGCATACTCACACAAGGATTTCGAAACATGCTGTCCTCAAAAAGAACATGCAATGGCTTCTAACTCAAATCTAACACTTACTCAGCTTAGATCAATCACAAAACAGCAACTACAAACTATATCCATCACTGTTTGGTTAGATCCTCAAGCTCCCTTGATGAAACAATGGATAACTTTTAATTTAGAGTTAGATCTTTCCTTACCTTGCTTCAGCTACAACACAACTCTAAGATGCTTCAAGATCAACACTCAAAATCAGCATGCAAGAAGAAGAAAGTTGCTGGTTTGCTTCTGGTTTTTTCGCTGCTCAGCCGAGAGAAAAGATGAAGAAGAAGATGGGTTGCTGGGTTTTATATGGAGAGAGAGAGAGAGGGTACGAAGCTTAAGGGGAAAATAAGTCTACAAACTAATCCCTAGGCTAGTGTAATGATGAGATCTTGTAATGATTGTTTTCCTTGAAGTTTACATGTCTCGGTTCATGGGAATCAAAACCGTGGGTGAAGAAAAACAAAGAGAGAAGAGGGGTGTCGTGGTCTCCAAGCTTGTTCTCTCAAGTGTAATTTGTCACTCAAAATTAATTAGTCTCTAATCAGAGTCATTAGTCGGTTCATTGATTTCTAATATTTTTCCATTTATCCCTTTTGTTTCAACTTGATTTCAATTATACAAAGTCATAACATATATATAACATATCGAATGACATAACGTATCGACTAGTCAACGTTAGTCTATAAAGAATTCATCACAAAAGAATGCTAAAGTTATAAGTAATTCACTAATCAAATCACCTTAACTATAATCTAATAATCTTAATTGAAAATAAAATCACTCGGGCCTAATTATCCATTCCTGGCCCAACAAGCTCAATCTACAACGATCCGGCCCACTAAACTTATAAATCTAATAATTCCGAACCTTGGCCCGCTTCAAGCCAAGTCCAAGCCCATAATCACTCATTCGATTTCTTAAGTCCAATTCATGTGGCCCACTCACTTCTCAAGCCCACACATTTCTCACGATCCATCGGGTTCATTTTCCGGCCCAATCAAATTAATCTAAGTTCCTAATGATCTAATTAACACTAATGAAGGTCAATGAAATTTGGGATGTCACAATACTTGTTCTTGATCGTTACCTGATTAAGTTGGCAATAGTCGATTGTCGCGACCAATTTTTCGGGGTGTGAACCACCTAGGGTTTGGCTAATGGATTGTTAAGCCTAGACTTAACTCGGGCTCTCCCAAGCCCATACCAATTCGCGACTTAGGTTTGAATTGTTAACATGCAATTGAATTTTAACTAGGAGTCGCCACTAATCTATTTTTGGTGGGTCGATTAGAAACCCAAGTAAAATAACGGGAGAATTACTTTACTTCTACGAACCAGAGACTATGGGTACGGGGACTTGATTACGCTAGATTTCTCTAACGCCCTTTCGGTACCATTTCTCTTATTTAAAAAAAAGGTTTTGCAGACAGCTTGAATTGATTTTAAACTAATTCCCTAACATGTGAGGTGTTCATGCAGGTGCGCAAACCACCAATTTAACACCCAAGTAAAGCAATAAATAAATTGCAGGATTTACCTCAAAGCAACAAAAGCATCTGTAATGTTAAATTAAAATCCACATCAACAACCCTAGATATGGTTTCTAATTAACACGCAATTTTTGTTTTGTTTTCACTTAATTAATGAAAATCATGCAATATGCAATGCAATATTAACTAAATGACCTAATTCTAATGACATGTAATTTCTAATTAAATGGGCCTAGCAAAAATCACTAAATGACGTGCATAGTATGAACCTAATTCTATAAAACGTGCACATGATTTTTATTTTCCTAATAAGTATGCAATCTATCATAATATGCAATGACGTGCAAAAATGCCCTAATTCTAAATTTTTTATGAAATTCGAAATTTAAAATTGCCAAATAATTAAACGTGCAATTTAAATTAATGAGAAGAAAATATGATATCCTAAATTAATGTTTTTGGTCTTTTTATTTAAGAAATTCGAAATAAATTTCCTATCCTAAACATGCAACGTAACATTAAAACCAGTAACATCCCAACATGCATTTAACCTAACTCAATTATTTTTTTTTTGGGTTTTTCCTTTACGGGAGCAATCAAATAAAGGCATCGAGAATAGCACTGCAACAAATCAAGCAAGATATCATCCATGTCCATTTAATTTTGGAAATAAATTGACGAATCGTATCTCGCGCATGAGATCGGATCGGTCAATTTTTAAATAAAAATCACGAATCGTATCTCGAGCGTGAGATCGGATTGGTGATTTTTCCGTGCGATTGCGGGTCGTATTTCGAGCATGAAATCGGACCATCAATCATATGCACGTTGCGGAATTATGAAGATTTCCTAATTTAGAAGGCTACTCGAGTTGCGAATATCGGTCATGTGCATCAACAAACATATCAAATAAGGAAACAGAATTTTCGGAAATTAAAATAATCAAAATTTTTACCTATTCCGAGTATTAATTTCCAATTTGGACTTTGCGCAATTGGACCGGGATTGCAACCGGCGCTTCGGGTGGGACAGCGATGGGCAGTTTATGGCCAATGAACCTACAAAGGCAGAACTTTTACGGGATGGCCCGGCTCATGGATGAACTCGCGATAGGCTCGGCACGGCGTTAAGAGAACAAGTTGTCTCGTGGTGGATCACAAGTGGCTCATCAATGTCTTCAATTCGTTGAGGCACGTCGACAGCAAAGGACAAGGACGGCAAAGCAGGTTTGCTCGGCTTGCAATTGTTGACCCACGGTGGACGTAATTTACCGAGACTGGGACTCGCATTGAGGATCTCCGTGAAGCCTCTTGGGATTTGTTAATACTCAAATGTGGGGTCTCTCCTTGGCGTTTTCTACAATAACGAGGATGTGGGCAGAACCTGAAAAAAAGAATTAAGAAAAGAATGTTAGTGGAATGCAAATCTGTGATATTGATGAAGGATCGGCTTCCCCTTTCTTGTCTTTTTGGCAAAAAGCTTCCTCTGCTTCTCTCGCCTTGGACCACTCCAGACAAAGAGCACCGCTTCAAAGGCTTCTCTTTTTTTCTTTTTTTTTTTTTATGCTTTTGGTCACTCTCTTGTCCTCTCTGGATCGGCAATTGTGGGCAATTGGCAACGACAGGATCGTGGCTGCTTGAATCAGGAACGTTGTATGGGATGACTTGTAGGCGAGGCAGAACAGGTGGCCTTTGATGATGAGTGAACGCGTCGAATTGTGGATTGATCCTTTTTGCCCACACGACTGAATTTGGAGTTCGGACTTCACCACGTTGGCTCTGACATCTTTTGCAAGTCAGAGAATGGATCTTCTGCGGAATTGTCTTCTTTGATTGGATAATATTCAACTTGAATACTTTCGGCAAAAGAACCTCTCCTGGGACTGCTGGAACTCAACGATGAGGGTAGAGCTCGGGGCACGTCGGGACAGCAGCTCGAGCAGGGCTTCACGGCTTCGTTGTTGACGAGGAGGCGCGGCAATGGTCACCGTCTCATGGTGCACGCGATATGAAGCTCAGCCGTGGGGTTAGCAAGGTTGCAGCCACGTGATGCTTGGCCGAACATTCCTCTCTCTCACATGTGTTTTCTCTCTATATTGTGGCCGTATATTCAATGTGTGTGGCCTCCCCTTTATTGGTACCCTTCACACCCTTTATAGAGTAAAAAAAAAAATTGAATCTTTATTGCATATTTCGGTTCCAATTTTGCTCGTGCAATATTCTCTTTTGCATTTTCCGCATATTCCATCCAAAAATAATTCCATTTTTAGGCAAAATACACCCCCGGTGTATATTACTTGAATATATGAAAAATCTGAATGGAATATGTGAAAAATCCTCGTTTCACCGGCGGCCTAAAATAAAGTAAAAAATAAAATGTTTCTAAACTATATGCCATGCGATTAACTATTTTTTTTAGGGATAAAATTAACCCCTAATTTTTTAATATGATAAATGTCCAAAATTTAGGTGTCAACAGCTGCCCCTCTTTGAAGGTGAGCTCGTAGAGGTTGCCTTCAAAGACAAATTGAGACATAAATTTTGACCATGCACATGCAATGAATGATTTTTTTGTTGGAAAATGAATTCCATTTTTTTAATGCAAATTATATGATGTATGAAAATACTAATACAAATGATAGATGAACCTACCTGAAATAACTTACCTTCGAGGAGGATAGAGTAATTCGAGGTAGTGGGTGTTACCTGTCCAGGACCCGTACCATTTTACGGTCGCCTAGAATAGTAACATGACTTTGTGAAGATGCTGCTTTCCTAGGACCCGTACCATTCTACGGTCGCCCAGTATGGCAGAAAGGAGCTGCTTTCTCAGGACCCGTACCATTCTACGGTCGCCCAATACAGCAGAAAGGTTTTGTAAGGAACTGCTTTCCCAAGACCCGTACCATTCTACGGTCGCCCAGTACGGCAGAAAGGTTTTGTTTAGGACCCGTACCATTCTACGGTCGCCTAAATAGGGATTCATTTTCCAGGACCCGTACCATTCTACGGTTGCCTGAATAAGGAATAGGTGTTGTCAAGGACCCGTACCATTCTACGGTCGCCTCGACGAAGAAAATTATTTTTCCAGGACCCGTACCATTCTACGATCGCCTGAATAAGGAAATTGCTTTTCCAGGACCCGTACCATTCTGCGGTCGCCTGTTAGAGCAATAAATGTTTTCCAGGACCCGTACCATTCTACGGTCGCCTAGACTAAGGTTTTGCTTGGCTAGGACCCGAACCATTCTTCAGTCGCCCAGCCTTGCAACAGTAATCATCCGACCAGGACCCGAACCATTCTTCGGTCGCCTTAATTAGATTGAATCTGGAGGAAAAATCTTTGGGGGACAACTCCATTGAGTGTCGGTGTAAAGGGACTCTGGGCTACGAAAGCACGCCAGGTCGATAAAAGAAATTTGGGCTACAGAAGCACGCCAGTTTGATAAAATGGACTCTGGGCTACGAAAGCACGCCAGGTCAAGAACTGGATAGCTTGACCAAATCAAGTGTCGATACACTTAAGAGAGAATACCTGCACAATGACAAGTATTTTAGAGTATGGTAGAGATATACTTACCTGGCGATATCTCTGGTTCTTGGAGAAAAATGTCTTTTGGAATTTAGATATCCTACGGAGGTCTTTCACCTCATGATGGAGGTTTCTCATCTCCTAATATCATGAAACATTCTGAAATGAACTTGAATTACCTGTCAGACATGATTTAGAGCAAAAACTGATATGCATTCATCAAAGAGATAAACAAACTCAGCTACTCTAGAATGCATATTTCAAAATTCAGTGAGGTTTTCATCAACTCAATCGGGGTTCATGCATAATGACCTTTGCATCACCCAAATTTTCACTGGAGAGAATTATCATTCAAGACAATCTTCACTCATAACATGGATTTCCTAAGAATACCAAATGAGGGACCTTTAGTTAGAAAGGACTTTCACTCACTCTCATTTAGAGCTATTTTATGAGAATCACTCCATCTCACTATCATCATACCAACAAGGGTCCGAGTATTCTCGCAAGCGGTACAACCTTACCAATCTGAGAGGTCTTTAACAAGGACCGTAATGTGGGCTTGGTCAATGGCTTAACAAAGGGACTCTTTGAGTCAAGGCAATTGAAAGAACAACTCTTGCAATCATCTCCGGGTTTACAAGTCAAGAACCCTGCAAAATGAGAAAGAAATAATCTTGCTCGCACTTCTTCGAGTGATGCATATGACATGTGAATCCATACGTTAATTCAAGTGCCCTAATCTGAAGAGACTTTGTAAAGGACGCAACGTAGGCTGAGTTCATGGGTTGAGAAATGAGAGGATCATTAGGCTCAAAATGTGTGTGAATGGTGAGAGTTGGTGATCACCTTGGCATTGCCACCAATTTTCTTTTTCATCATCGGGGATTGTCTTCATGAAATGCCCCATTGATTGTAAAAACTCAACTTTTGAGTTCTTTGAGTATTGCTTCATTGTGATTCAATTCTTGCAATTGAGAGTCACCTTATCTTGACTCTGTCTTTTCATCTATGGGCATTGGCCTTGCTTTTACCAGGCACACCGCTTTTCATGCCCCTAGTTCTTATTCATTTTTTTTTTCACTTTTTTTTTTTCATGGGCATTGGCCTTACTTTTACCAGGCACACTGCTTTTTCATGCCCCTTAATTCTATTTTGATTTCTATGCATGTGTCAAGCAATTACACTTTGAATGACATTCAAACTTTCAAAGGTCTTCATCTGCTTTTTGCCTTGCCCCAGTGTGGGGGATGATCACCAACTGGGTTTAATTTGAAATGAATTCATAGGCTCAAATGGGCTATGCAATGGATTAAAGTGTGTACGGTAGAGAAAGAACTGTTCTTCGTCATTCTAAGGCACTTAAATTACCACATGAATTCAATGTAATAGCATGCCAAGAAGATTGATGCAAGTGAGAGCAAGAAAATTTCAATCCATTTTCTTCACCTTATGGTATCGTCTTACCTCCAATTTGCCCCGATGTGGGGTGGTTCTTGACAGGGATAATTTGAAAGAATTCCCATAAGTGTATGGAGCTCAAAGGATTTAAGCAATGGATCACCTGTTATGTTTGGGATAAAGAAATGAATTGCCCCTCATCATTTCAGTCATCGTACCTTTTGCGAGAGAACTTTTTACCTCAGATATGGAACTTCCTACACTCATCTCATAAGTGTATAAGTAGGGGATGCCTTTCATCATCCTGATACGTCTCATTTAGCATTCTTAAACATTGATGTCACTCCATTGAGTTGTCTATCTTGATAAATCTCCACATGAAATTGGTGAACTAAATAGGTAAAATCACTATGAAAATTCTCTTTTTTAAAAGAGTTCAACAACTTTAAGCATGAAAAGCTTTTGTGGCTTCAAACAAACAATTTACCATACTAAAAAATTCTCTTATAAGTATGAAAACATGATTGCAAGCATTCATTCAATGAAATGTCCCACGAAGGGACTGTCTTAGCAATGGGTGTCCTTGGATTGCCCCTATCAAAAGGGAACAAACATACAAATTGATCAATCAAGGATGAAAAATCCGATCTTTGATTCAATGAAATCTGGCTTTTGAACAACGTGCATGAATAGGTTATTATGCATCATCAAAGTAAATTCAAATTGCATAACCATTTTGGCTCAGATCGAGATTTTGTCTCAGTCATGTCACTACTAGAATCCATAGTGTCCCAATTCGTCATCTGCAAGGAAAAGAACAGAGTGTCAATTCCAAAATTGATTATGTTCATGAACACAATGTATCCATTTCATCCAAGACGGATGATTCTCTTTTGACTTGTTCCAACATTTTCCCATGGAAATGGCATCACACACAAATTGTAAAGAGATGTGCCACACATCACACTTTGGAATCTAGATGATCTTCTTCTGACTCGTCCTCAATTTCCTATTGATGTGCAAGGAAATCGCTCAGGACAAGTAAAATGATAAGTAGTGTTTAAAGTCCTCTTCACTCTTGGGAGATGTCATCACAATCAGCTAGGAAATGATCCTTTGCCCCCCACATATACTTTTCCTTTGGAGGTATGTTCCCAAATCAATGGGCCCACTATCATTGGAAATTGACGCGTTATTTTCAAACGCCTCTCTGTTATGCTCTGAGACATGAAGTAAATAAGTTAGAAAAACAAACAAGGGTAACCTAATGCATGCTTTTTGAAATGGTTTCAAAAATAATTTTTTTCTTATGAGGAAGCATGAAGAAGCCCAATCCTCAGAATTTCTCCATGGATGATATCTTTTTTTTCATTGTTGGATATCGTCACCGGACTGGTTTGGTGTACCCCATCATGTCCTCAAAACAAAACTTGTAATTTTATTGATATTCATCAATCGAACTACATTTATTGGAATGTGATATTCAAGCGCAGAAGAAATTGAAATCAATCCCTAAAAAGAAATAAGAATTCCCACGCAAGGGAATGTGCATGCCCCTAATTAAATGAGGAAATGGAACAACTTAGGGGCATGAATCATGTGTACTTGAGTTCTTCACCCTCCTTGATCTTGTGATACAAATCCTCTAGGTCAGAGATTATTCCTTCTAGATATGTCACCAGTCTCTTCATAGTGGCATCAAATTCAGCTACCTCAGGAAAATAAGACGGTTCGAAAGTCCTCTTGGCTCTCTTCTTTGAGTCATAGTTTCCTACTGAAGATAGAGTACCTATATCATCACGGCCCTTTTGCTTGACGAAACAAGCCACAATAGCAGACAATTCATCGACTTGACTTTGGAGGTACGCAATTCGTTTGTTTATATTGACGATGATATGGTCCAGCACCTCATTTTGATCCGCCATTTTAGCTCTCGGTCGTGTACGGATGGGTGAGCGAGATCACCTAAAGGAAATAAATGGGAACGTGTAAGCATGAGGCGTAATTAGAAAGTCAATCCATGACAATGATCTAATCGATTTTTCTATTTTTTTTCATTTTTTTTCATTTATTCATGAAAAGTCTATGCAAGAAGGGAATTTCCTAAAAATGGATATCCTAGTAAAACCAAATTTTCTAGACATGATGTAAAAACAAATTCTCTAAAGTTTTTTTTTAAAATGCATCATTCCCTAGCAATTTCTTATTTCATTTCCAATTGACAAATGAATCAAATCAATGATTGACCTAGACTATCATGGACCGATCCAAGAATATGACAAAACAAATTGCATGGTATAGGGAAAGAAGACTTACTTCATCAAGGAAGATCAATGGCAATCACATAGACATGCGTATGGTAAGTGGCTCGATTTCTACTCTATAAGGCTTATCAAAGTGGAGCCACAAAGATGATCAGACTAACCACGAGCTTGTGGACTATGTCGGGTCCTCATGACTCCGGCTTAGTCAAAGAGCTTACCCGGGTCGCGAGCATGCGGACCGAGGTGGGTACTCTTGACACCATAAAAGAAACTTTGGGATTGAGATGGGCGACTCATACCGCGAGCATGCGGTCGGAGTGGCAAACATCTCAATACCATCCTAAATGATCCTATGCGGCCCAGGTCCGGCGGCAGGTTGTGTGTGCAATAGTGTAGTGCTAGATGCAAGGCATGCGCAACATTTTATATCAAGCAACACTTCATATATGAAAATAAACCATACATTCCTACACCCCCCTACAAAACAAAGGTCAGCAAACACTTCCCCTTATACCTCCCATCCTGCAAGAACATTTAACACCTAAATGTCAGGGACGTACCTGGAATCCTCGCTGCCAAACAAAAGCATTTTTCAAAAAGAAGAGAATTGGCCTAAGTCCACTAAGTGTTTTAACACAAGTCCCCAGCGGAGTCGCCAAGCTGTCGCGACCAATTTTTCGGGGTGTGAACCACCTAGGGTTTGGCTAATGGATTGTTAAGCCTAGACTTAACTCGGGCTCTCCCAAGCCCATACCAATTCGCGACTTAGGTTTGAATTGTTAACATGCAATTGAATTTTAACTAGGAGTCGCCACTAATCTATTTTTGGTGGGTCGATTAGAAACCCAAGTAAAATAACGGGAGAATTACTTTACTTCTACGAACCAGAGACTATGGGTACGGGGACTTGATTACGCTAGATTTCTCTAACGCCCTTTCGGTACCATTTCTCTTATTTAAAAAAAATGTTTTGCAGACAGCTTGAATTGATTTTAAACTAATTCCCTAACATGTGAGGTGTTCATGCAGGTGCGCAAACCACCAATTTAACACCCAAGTAAAGCAATAAATAAATTGCAGGACTTACCTCAAAGCAACAAAAGCATCTTTTTTTGTAATGTTAAATTAAAATCCACATCAACAACCCTAGATATGGTTTGACATAAATAATTAACACGCAATTTTTGTTTTGTTTTCACTTAATTAATGAAAATCATGCAATATGCAATGCAATATTAACTAAATGACCTAATTCTAATGACATGTAATTTCTAATTAAATGGGCCTAGCAAAAATCACTAAATGACGTGCATAGTATGAACCTAATTCTATAAAACGTGCACATGATTTTTATTTTCCTAATAAGTATGCAATCTATCATAATATGCAATGACGTGCAAAAATGCCCTAATTCTAAATTTTTTATGAAATTCGAAATTTAAAATTGCCAAATAATTAAACGTGCAATTTAAATTAATGAGAAGAAAATATGATATCCTAAATTAATGTTTTTGGTCTTTTTATTTAAGAAATTCGAAATAAATTTCCTATCCTAAACATTCAACGTAACATTAAAACCAGTAACATCCCAACATGCATTTAACCTAACTCAATTATTTTTTTTTTGGGTTTTTCCTTTACGGGAGCAATCAAATAAAGGCATCGAGAATAGCACTGCAACAAATCAAGCAAGATATCATCCATGTCCATTTAATTTTGGAAATAAATTGACGAATCGTATCTCGCGCATGAGATCGGATCGGTCAATTTTTAAATAAAAATCACGAATCGTATCTCGAGCGTGAGATCGGATTGGTGATTTTTCCGTGCGATCATGGGTCGTATTTCGAGCATGAAATCGGACCATCAATCATATGCACGTTGCGGAATTATGAAGATTTCCTAATTTAGAAGGCTACTCGAGTTGAATATCGGTCATGTGCATCAACAAACATATCAAATAAGGAAACAGAATTTTCGGAAATTAAAATAATCAAAATTTTTACCTATTCGAGTATTAATTTCCAATTTGGACTTTGCGCAATTGGACCGGGACTGCAACCGGCGCTTCGGGTGGGACAGCGATGGGCAGTTTATGGCCAATGAACCTACAAAGGCAGAACTTTTACGGGATGGCCCGGCTCATGGATGAACTCGCGATAGGCTCGGCACGGCGTTAAGAGAAGTTGTCTCGTGGTGGATCACAAGTGGCTCATCAATGTCTTCAATTCGTTGAGGCACGTCGACAGCAAAGGACAAGGACGGCAAAGCAGGTTTGCTCGGCTTGCAATTGTTGACCCACGGTGGACGTAATTTACCGAGACTGGGACTCGCATTGAGGATCTCCGTGAAGCCTCTTGGGATTTGTTAATACTCAAATGTGGGGTCTCTCCTTGGCGTTTTCTACAATAACGAGGATGTGGGCAGAACCTGAAAAAAAGAATTAAGAAAAGAATGTTAGTGGAATGCAAATCTGTGATATTGATGAAGGATCGGCTTCCCCTTTATCTTTATAGATGCACAAATTGAATCACAACGAACCATCTTTCTTCTTTACGAATATAATTGGTGCTCTCAAGGTGATGCACTAGGACATATGAATCCCTTATCCAACAACTCCTGCATCTGCACCTTCAGTTTCTTCAGCTCCGACAACGCCATCTAGTAAGGAGCCTTAGAGATTGGCTCTATCCCGAGGGCTAACTCAATCATGAACTCTAACTCTCTCTCTGGTGGTAAGCTTGGCAATTCCTTCGGAAACACGTATGGAAATTCTTGCACAACTGAGATGTTTTCGATCTTCAGCTCCTCAACTATTGTATCAACAACAGTTGCCAAGTAACTTTGACAACCCTCATCTAACAAACGGGTTGCTTCAAGCGACGAGATCAATGTAATTGAGGGTCTTCCTCGACTTCCAACGAACTCGAAACTTCCACCCTTTAACGAGTTAAATTGAATTGCCTTACGATAACAGTCCATCTTAGCTCATTGCTTGGTGAGCCAATTCATGCCAATTATCAAATCAAAGTCATACATGGTTAGGACTAACAAATATATTTTCCCCTCTCGCTCACCAATCACTAACTTGCAACTAGAACAACCCAATGCAGACAACACCTTATCTTTTAACAGTATAGATATGCTAACCACTGACTCCAACAACTCAGGACTTAATCCTATTAGCTTAACAAATTGCTCGGCAATGAAAGAATCAATTGCTCTAGGGTCGAATAAAGCATAAGTAGCATGATTGTTTAGCAAAACCGTACTTGTAATCACATAGGCACATCCTCAACCTGACCTTTGGTGATAGCATAAACTGTTCCCTATGTTGGGGTCTCATATGTTCACCCTGCAGTGCGTAACCTCTAATCTAACCCATCGATGGTAGTGGTGGCAACTGCGGTTGTCCTCTTGGTTGTCTAGGACAATCTTTGGCTAAGTGACCCCGCTAGCCACATTCAAAACAAGCGCCCGTCTTTCGGGGGCACTGGTTTGCACCATGTCGTCTTCCATAAAGGCGACACATAAAACTCCGACTTGGCCCTGCCTTGCCAATTCCACCCTTTCTGTTGGGTGGGACATGGAACCTTCCTTCGATCATGGGCTTCTTCCCAAGTCAAATCCCTTTTCGATGTGAACTGAACCTCGATCCATATGAGGCAGCTTACTCGTTCAAACCTCTCTCTAATAGCTAGGCTCAATGGTAAACTTCTCGATAGTCTGTTAGATCCAACAGTATCAATGGTTGCTTTAGTTCAAGACAAAGGCCGTTCCTGAACCTTCGAGCCTTTTCTTCTCGATCCTCAATCAACCTTGGAGCATACTGCGAAAGCTCCACAAACTTGACCTCGTATTGGTCAATGGTCATCGTCCCTTGACGGAGACACTGAAACTCTTCCATCTTTTGTTCTCGGGCGCTTCCCAAAAAATACTTGTCATTGAAGGCCCTTAGAAGGCGTCCCACACCAAGGACCACACCCTTCGGAAACACTAAACCTCTGGCGACTCTCCACCAGGTATTCGCATTATCCTGCAGCTGGTAAATTGCAAGGACTACTTTCTCTTCTTTAGTGCACATCAGAAGTGCAAAAGCTTTATCCAAATCCTGAATCCAAAGAGATGCGGCCTCTGGATCTCCAGTACCCATGAACCTAGGCGGGTTCAGCTTCAAGAACTGCTCCACCAACTTGTGAATCGGCCTCTCTCTCTGCACTACCACATTCTCAGGCTGAACTTCGACGGGTGCAACAACAGGTGCGGAAAGGGGTGCGGCAGCAGTAGCAACGACAGCAGCAACAACGGCTTCATTCTAGGCTTGTTGCCCTATCAAGTCTCACATAGCTTTGAGCGCTTGCATGATCCCTTCCATTCTGGGATCACCAAGGGCTGCTACCCTAGCACCAACAAGAGGTGGTGCTACTCCACTAGCATTGGCTTCAGCCTGTGCTTTACCTCGGCCTCTTTGGGTACCGACCCTCGTTGGCATTCTACCCGAGTCACGAGCCCGATGGTACACTTTCTAGGAGTCCACTGTTCCTGATCGCTCATCTTGCAAGATCCTTAGGGAAACCTGCTTTCCAATTCCACATCGAATTAGAATTCGAGTGATCAACACAACAAACAATTCTACCAATCAGCTATCACAGACATACACCAGCATGAATTTAAAAATGTTTCCTACTAACTATCCCATGAACCATCGCACCTTATCACTCCAATCACTAACCACGCTCTGATACCACTTAAACGGGGATGTCATGCCTCGATCCTCTGAGCGTGTGCCTATCCCTCTGCGGTCGATTAATAGCGATGACACATGATGCATCACCGACCCATTCATTTTAATGCATATGCAGAAGCAATTTAATAATCCCTAGAAAACAACGATATGGGATAGGAAAATATGACCATAATTTTGAAAACCAACATTACACTTATATATACATAACATACTAGTCATGTCATATATAATACAAGCCAGTCTAAGAAAAACAAGTCTAAAAACAAGGGTGGGGGTTTCACAACACTACGGGTCCTCGTCCTCCTCGATTTCACCTTCTTCCACACTCCAACTAGAGCCTTAAGCAGACTGCACCAAGGACTCTGGTACTTCAAAAATTGGGTGCACCGCATCTATGACCGAACCTTCAGGAGGATCTGCAGTACCCTTCTCAAAAGCGACCTCCAGAACATACCGAGGTACCTCAAACTCCGATATGGAACCCTCTCTTCGGCCATCTTGAGCCTGGCAATACCATGATCAGTATCGACGGGGCACCTTGTGGGTGAGACTTGCATCGACCCAAACTATGGACCTTATCAGCTCATAGGTCCAGCCCCTAGGGCTCCCATGTAATGGAATATAAGATGTATGTTTTGTCACCTTCTTAGGCCATCCAAAAAACTCATGAGCTGCCATTTGTGGACCTGAAATGTTATCCCACAACGGGGTGAGACAATGTCTCAGCGAGTTCTACCCCTTAAGATCTAAATAGGAAGAAAATACACTCTAAGAACTGCCTAAGCACAAGCATAGGTCGGAGGACTTACGTTAGCCTTAGTCTCTTCCTGCAAGTTAGTATATCTCAAAACTCAACCAATCAATTCAATTCAACAATTCAGATCGAACTATCGATCAATCGACTTAGTCAATCACATGTCATCACGACCTTCTCTTGGTCGGCCAAATCAATACTATCTAATAAGTCCGCTCGAATCAAGATTGCTCCCTCTAAGCTAATAATAGATAGTATAACTTGCGCTAAGCTGATAAATAGTATACTGCTCCATTTCTAAGATGACATATCAAAGCTCGTAGGCTGATATATTATAATAATAATGCTCACTCTAAGCTGATAATAATATAGCTCACTCTAAGCCGATAAGGTATACTGCTCCTTTTCTAAGCTGCCATATCAGAGCCCATAGGTTGATGTAGTATACTGGTATACTGCTCGCAATCTAAGCTGACATATTGCTCGTGGGCTGATATAGTATACCACCCCAACCAACTATTCAATTTACTATTTTTATCATACCCGATAAAAAATACTCGTGTGTGGGTACACGGTCGGCCTTAACCAAAATACAAGATTTTCACTTTCAAATATTCCACCATTTCTAGTAGTCGCAAAATAGATTTTTGGCATTGTAGACCAACTCCCGGTAATTTTCCGATTAATTACCAAAATTATAAATTTATGAGATAATTACCCACAAACACCAATCACACTCAATTTGCACAAATAACAGCCAAATAAATAAACAAGATCACACCATTGAAATCAGCATAAAATTTAGTCACTAGCTATCCGGTCTAATTTCCGGAAAATAAATAAATAATTAAATGATTATGGAAATTAATTAAATAATGCCAATAAATGCAACTTAGGCCCAAAAAGCCTAATTGGAAGTCGAGACAGATCTGGAAAATTTCTAAACCACTCTAGTTAAATACTAGAGCTTGTCTAGGCTCTAACTACACTACTCTAACCACCTAACATGCAACAACAATCAATTAAATTGCTAATATAATCTAACTATCCACCTAATCCATACTTAGTCTAAACTAAACAACCATTAAATGTCATTAACCTACTAACCATGGATTAGTGAGTTAAACTCACTTGTTAAGCAATCCAGTAGGATCAAAATGACGGGGACATATCGAGGAAAGAGAAACTCCAAAGGGGGACCGCCTTTCGAGGTTGGAAACGAGCCAAAGCAAGCTGAATAGTAACTTGGAGACCCACTCAGTTGGTCTCTGTCCGGTGGCTGCAAGAGGAGGAAACGGTGGCTAGTGGAGCTAGAAATGGCCCAGGCAAGGCGGTAGGGCTGCAATAGCTCAGGCAGGCGATTCCGGCAACTAGCGGTGGCTCAGACGGTGGGAGCAGCTTGTGACGGTGGAGGGGACGGCTTGAGGGATCAGCAGACATGGGAACAAGGGAGGACGATTTTTGGGGACGTGTGCACAAACAAGGGGCGCAACTGGCGAGCGGGTGACGCGACAATGACTGCTTGGGCTCTGACAGGGTGCTGGCTTGCTCCGGCGACTTCAACTAGTCTACTCTAGAATTCTTGACTTCAAACAACACAAATGGAGAAGGAAAGAGGGGCTGGTCGACGGTGAAGGGTAGAGGAGAGAGGGAGGGGGCAAAGGGGGACCATTTGGCTTCTCTTATCTCTTTGTCTCCCTTTGGTGTGTCTCACCAAGTGTGGTTGGCTTCCACAACAATCTTCAACCTTCAAGGTTCCTCAACAAGCTAGGAAAACGGTCCAAAAGTCATGGGTAAGGGGGGCTACGAATTTCACTTGGAATTGCTTCAATTCCCAATCAAATCCTCTTCAAATCAACTCATTTCGGCTTCTATAAATTCTAATATCAAGTCCTTGATTAAATTGGCATTTTTTCTCATCAATTTATTCCACTTGCATCCCAATTTTGCAATAAAAAATGATATTCTGAATTTTATGGACAAAAATGGCCCTAGGATGACTTTTTTCGCCAAAATCTCGGTTTGCAAAAAAATCTTCAGAGACTGAGTCAACGCTCCTAGAATGACTTGTGACTTGATAGAACTTTTAATTTTTGAAATCGGATTCAAATTCGCGGTTAATTTCGATCTGGTGTGTTTTTAGCGTTACCTAAGCTACCGGATAGCTTTTAGAAATTTTTAATGGAAATGACCCGTGGTCAATTTTCTTCGAGCCATAATGAACCTCTTTGACACATTGGCAACTCTCGGTTGTCGTGAAAATTTTGAGGATTCAAATACGGACACAGGGTACCAAAACGACAAAAAAATCAGTTTAGTGCTGGTCGACAAGAATTTTGTAATTTAGTGGAATCACCCATGTTTAACCACACATCTCAATCGATCTGATCTATCTCTGATTTCTAATCGACTTATATATATGTGTTGTAATAACCTTAGTAGATGAGCACAATCGAGTAGCCGATTCCTAGTTGAACCCTCAAATCTATTGCATTAAAATCTCTTAATGACTTCCCTAGATAGTCTAGTTATCTCACGAGTGATAAGCTCCGAGAATAGCACTATAGGCGTGTTGATGAAAAGCCCGATTAATTTAATTGAAAGTAGAAGTAAAAATCCAGAATGTCACATCGGGAATGCCCCAAGTCAACGAATGCCAATCGCAATGGAGGCTAGACTGATGCTCCCTTGTGGAATACCATCTAGAGGTAGACGTTGCCGTGCTTGATGGTGCGAGACGACGCCTGACTATGCCGAAAGACCACTGACTATTGAGTTAGCCGTGGCCATTGGGTCATAATCAATTGGGACGCATGAATAATTGAAATTAACACGTCTGATTATGGGACAAAATTGTGTGGCACGAAATGTGACGTGTCATAACAATTTGGCCTTATAATCGAGACCCCTATGATTGAATGAGATGTGAAGTGAGGCATTCCAATTGTTGAGTGTGATTATTGCATATATTTGTTATACTAACTGTACTGACGTGCAAGAAGGAATTGAGGCAAGGCGAGTATCATTGGTTGAGGTTTAAGGTGTAAACTCGCTAAGATATTGTCCTACCCCATTGTGGGCTTATCTTTTTACAGGTCCCTAGATGGAACCGTGCCACATTTGTTTTGGGTGGCCACTGGAGGCAAATATTGAGTGTACCATTTTTGCTATCCACGGGACCCTTGACTGGACCCGTGAGCTCATGGTTACGACCATTTGGGTCGATGAGGGCCTACCTCAGTTGGTCCCTCATCGATTCATGGCTTGGTTTCATCACGGGCCCAATGGTGTTCGGGAGGGCCCCTTAAATGGCTTTGATAGACCTACCGTCGATGACGAGTGTGACATCTTGAAATTTTAATTGTGTTTTCAATTAGATAAATCGGGCCTTTCATCGACACGCCTATAGTGCTATTCTCTGAGCTTATAACTCGTGGGACAACTAGACTATCTAGGGAAGTTATTAAAGGATCTTAATGCAATAGACTTGAGAATTTGACTAGAAATCGACTACTCAATCGTAATTGTCTACAAAGATCATTACGGCACACTAAAGATCAATTAGAGATCATAGATAGGTCTGTTCAATTGAGATGTGTGGTTAAACGTGGGTGATTCCACTAAATTGAAAAATTCTCGTCGATCGACATTATACTGATTTTTCTGTCGTTTTGGTACTTTGTGTTCGTATTTGAAATCTCGAGATTTTCTCCACCACCGAGAGTCGCCAATGTGTCGAAGAGGTTCATTGTGGCTCGAAGAAAATTGACAAAGGGTCATTTGCATTAAAAATTTCTAAAAGTTACCCGGTAGACTAGGTCACGCTAAAATCATGATAGATTGAAATTAACTACGAATTTGAATCCGATTTAAAAAATTGAAAGTTTTGTCATGTCACGAGTCATTTTAGGAATGTTGACTCATCATCCAAAGATTTTTCTGCAAATTGAGATTTTCGGCGAAAAGTCAAGTTAGGGCCGTTTTTGTCCAAGAAATTTGAAGGACCGTTTTTTATCTCATAATTGGGATGCAAGTTGGTTCTAGTGGTGTGGAAAAATACCAATTTGATCGAGGATATGATGGTGAAATTTATAGAGGCCGAATTGCACCGATTCAAGAAGGAATTGAATCCAAATTGGGGGAAATTGACTTCAAATTCGACACCTTTGGACCATTTCAATAGCTTCTTAGGGAAGATTGGTGGTTAGAAACTCAGAGGAAGCTAGCCATGGTGGTGGGGCCACTTCAAGGAGACCAAAAGGAATAGAACTTGAGCAAGAGGGACCCTTCAAGCCAAGCTTGTCCCCCTTCTCCTTCCTAAGTCGGTCAACACCCCTATTCCAGCAACTTGAGTCTTCAAAAATACCAGAAAACCAAACCAGCAAGCCAGAGAACCGAACAAGCAAGCTAGCCAACTCCATCTCGCCACCCCCGGTCGGTCGCGTTCTCTCCGAGCAACTTGAAGTCATGCCCGCTCACCCACACGCCGCTGCTTGTCCCGCTCGCGTACAGCTGCCCGCTACTGGTCCCGTGCTTGTCTTGCAATCAACATGTTCGTGAGCCACTATCCAGAGCCATTTGTCACCCCCTAAAGCCGCCAAAAGCCCGCCTACCTTCGCCTAGACCCACAACAGCTCCACCACCCGTCCTTGCCCGTTTCCACCCCCAACCAACCATCAGTTCAACATTTCTGGCCAAGAACATAATTGAGACCTCATGGGTCTCTTTTGCACTGTTTGGCCCACTTTGGAGCCTTTATAGACCTCGCTTGGTGCACCCGTTTGGAGATTGTCGATCCTCTCCGCATCCCCATCGTCGTGGTCCGTTGGATCATTAATCAAGTGATTTTACTCACTAATCCCTTCTTAGGAAGTTAATTATGCTTAAGGGTTGATTAGTTTAGACTAAGCATGGATTAGGCTGTTAGTTAGAATAGATTAGCAATTTAATTAATCGTTATTGCATGTGAGGTGGTTAGAATAGTGCGATTAGTAAGTAGATAAGTTGTAGTATTTATCTAGATAAGTTCGGAAATTTTCTAGGTCCGTCTCGACTTTTAATTAGGCTTTTTCGGCCTAAGTGTGCATTTTTGCTATTTATTAGTATTTATTAATTAATTTTCGAAATTAAATTATTATTTTTCAGAAATTAGATCGGGATAGTCGATGACCGGAATTTTATGCTTATCGCAATGGTGTAATTTTTTTATTTAATTTAATGTCGATGTGTGCAATTTGAGTGTGATTTGCAATTTTAGGAATTTATCCTAAAATTTATTAATTTTAGTATTTAATTAGTAAATCACCGGGCATCGGTTTATAGCATCAAAAATGTTTTTACTAACTATATAAATGGTGAGAATTTGTAAAGTAAAGATATTATATTCTCTTCACCTACTGATGGGCCACTCCACTATCATCTTCATCACCACAACATGCCAGCACCACCCTTCAACACCGCATCACCGCCGCCTCAGCCCACTTCACCCACACAATCCCTTGTCCCAACTCCTCACCCCAGCGACCTCAGCACGTCCAGCTAGCGCCCGCATCCAGCACCACAACACCACACAGCCATGCCACCTCCTTCGCCGCCTCAACTGCGCCACCCGTCCCAGTCCGTCCAGCCAAGCAACCACTGTATGAGACCAGCCCACCGCAGCCCCGCAAGTAGCCACTGACCAGCCATGCATGAAGCTGAGCCCCCCTTGGCTATGAGCCCTCCTTGCCGATCTAGCCTCCGTTGAGCCTCCATTTGAGACACGGTAGTCTCGGGTTCTTGCCGCCATTGCATTGCCATTGCCATGAGCCTGCCACCATCCTAATCCAATGAGTTAACTCTCTAATCATTGATTAGGTTGTTAATTGCACTTAAGAGGTTAGATTAGTGTTAATGTAGATTAGTTAGTTAATCCTAGGTTAGTGTAACTAGCTTAGTTAGGTTGGTTAATTTAGTTAGGTTAGTTAGTTTGCTTAGGTTAGTTAACCATGGTTAGGTTAATTAAGTGGATTAGCTTAATTAATCGTAATTTATTTAATTAATCGTAATTAATGCAATTAGTGATGGATTAGCCGTTTTGCAGAATTTTACGCTCATTCTTCTAGATAGAAATTTGTGTGGTTTTGATGGCTTATATGTGCAATTGATTACTAGATAGTAGTTGTCATGCCCGGATCCTCCAAGCGCGTGCCCATCCTCTATGCGGTCGATTAATAGCGACGTCTTAAGACACATCACCGACTCATTCATTTTAATGCACATGCGGAAGTAGATATATAGTCCCTAGACAACAATTAGGTGGGATAGAAAAGTAGGGCCGCAATTTTCTTCAACTGAAAACATAACCACACTTATATATATATATACCAGTCAAGTCTTACATCCGATCAAAACAAAAAAAAAAAAAAGTCAAGTCTTATACATTACCATACAAACCAACCTATATATATAAAGTTTGTCAAACAGGGGGGTTTTCCAAACAGTTATAGGTCATCGTCCTCCTCGATTTCACCTTCCTCCACACTCCAACTGGAGCTTTCAGGAGACCGCACCGGGGACTCTAGTACTTCAAGAGCTGGGTCCACCGCGTCTACGACTGAGCCTTGAGGAGGATCTGCTATCCCCTTTCCAAAACGACCTTGAGAACATACAAAGGTATCTCAGAGTCTGGTATAGGATCCTCTCTCTGGCCATCCTGAGCCTAACGGTACCATGATTTGTATCGGTGGGGCACCTTGTGGGTGAGACCTACATCGACCCAAACTATGGACCTCACTAGCTCATAGGTCCAGCCCCTAGGGCTCCCATGTAACGGAATGTAAGAGGTCTGCTCTGTAACTTTCTTAGGCTGTCCAAAAAATTCAGGAGCTACCATCTAAGGACCTAAAATGTTATCCCATAATGAGGTGAGACGACGTCTCAGCGGGTTCTACCCCCTAAGACCTAATTAGGAAGAAAATATGCCATGATGGATGCCTAAGTACAAACACAAGTTGGAGGCATTACATTTGTCTCTGCTCCTTCCTGCAAGTCAATACAATTGACATTTTTAACCAATCAATTCAATCAGATTGGACTATTGATCAATTGACTTAGTCGATTCCATGTCATCACGACCTTCCCATGGTCGGCCCATTCAATACTATCTATAAGGTCCTATCAAATTAGGACTGCTCACCCTATGTTGAAGATAGATAGTATAGCTCACCCAAAGATGATAATTTATTGCTTGCCCAAAGCTAATAATTATGTACATCTTGCTCACCAGAAGTTGACACAAAGTATACTGATAGTATACTAAATATGCTCACCAGAAGCTGCCATTTTTATCCTATCCGATAAAAATACTCGTGTGGGTATACGGTTGGCCTTAGCCAAAATACAATATTTTAACTTTTCAACATCCCACTACTTTTAGTAGTCCCAAATATATTTTTGGCATTGTAGACCGACGCCAGGGAATTTTCCAATTAATTACCAAAATTATCAATTTTTGGGATAATTACCAACAATCACCAATCACGCTCAATGTGCACAAAATAACAGTCAAATAAATAAATAGATTACACCATTGTAATCAGCATGAAATTCCAATCACTGACTATCCCGGTTTAATTTTCGAAAAATAAATAAAGAATTAATTAATTACGAAAAATAATAAATAAATGCCAATAAATAGCAAAAATGCATACTTAGACCTGTAAAGCCTAATTGAAAGCCGAGACAGATCCGGAAATTTCTGAATCACTCTATATAAATACTAGAGCTTGTCTAGGCCCTAATTACACTACTCTAACCACCTAACATGTAATAACAATTAATTAAATTGCTAATCTAATCTAACTATCCACTTAATCCATACTTAGTCTAAACTAAACAACCCTTAAGCGTCATTAACCTATTAAGCAGGGATTAGTGAGTTAAACTCACTTGTTAAGCGATCCGTTTGGATCAAATCGACGGGGACATTGCGGGGGACAAGAAACTCCAAAGGGGGATTGCCTTTCGAGGTCCGGAAAAAGGCTAAAGTGAGCTGAATAGTAGCTTGGAGACCCATGACTTCTGTCACTAAGTTGGGTCAAAAGGAGCTGGATCAGGCAAAGGCTATGGTGGCTCAAGCGGGCTGAGGCAGGGCTGCACGGCCGTCGGAGGCGGCTGGACGGCAGCCAGAGCTGACCAAAGGGCATCTTGGCCGCATGGACTGAAAGAGATGGCACGTGTCACGTCCTAACCCTCCGAGCGCGTGCCTATCCCTTCTTGGTCAATTAGTTAGCAACGTCCCAGGACAGGTCGCTGACCCATTCTTTTTAATGCACATGCAGAAGCAAATAAATAAATCCCCAAACAACAATAGAATGTGATAAAAAAAGCAGGACCACCAATTAACAGAAACCAAACTATACATTTATACATATCAGACTAATTCATGTACATTACTAGCCGATATTTACAAAGTTTACAAAAAGGTCGACTCTTCAAAAAAAGCTGTCCTACGATCAGCTAGTCCGACTCATTCGCTGATTTGGCAGAGTACACAGGGCCAGAGCGAGACGACGGGTCCTCCACTGCACCATCCAGAGGGTCAACTGGATCCTCGTCTCGAGTAGCCTCAATCACTACAGAGGGGACATCGAAAGACCTTAGGGAACCTAGCCTAATATCATAGGGATTGGTACGGAATCATGCACTAAATTGATTGGGTATTTCCTGATGTGGGACCTCTTCGATCCAGACTGTGGTCACAACTAGGTCATAAACCTAAAAACCTCTGGGATTAGAAAAACTGGAAACTTGCTCTGTAATCCTCACGGGACGGCCATGCAGTTTGGGGGGAATCTCCATCCAAGAACCTGGAGTGTTATCCTACAACGGGGTGAGACGACATCTCAGCAAGTTCAACCCCCTAAGACCCGACTAGGAAGAAAATACACCCTGAGGGCTACCTAGGCACAATCACGAGTCAGAGAACTTATCTTGGCCGCAGATCTCTCATCGATCAATCGACTCAGTCGATTCCTTGTCAACAAGACCATTCCCCGGTCATCTTGATCAATACTAACAATCAATTCGACTATAATTCAGGACTGCTCACTCTAGCTAACATATAGATAGCATAACTCACCAGAAGCTGCCAGATCCACTGATCTGATATATTAAATATGCTCACCAGAAACTGCCGTAATTGTACTCATATAGCATACTATTTATGCTCACCAGAAACTGCCACAATTATCGATTCTGATCATCTGATCAAATCATCACTTTTTATCTTTCTCGATAAAATACTCGTGTGTATGTACACGGTAAGCCTTAGCCAAAATATAATATTTTCACACTTGAAAATCCCACTAATTTCACTAATCCATAAACTCATTTTTGGCATTATAAACCGACCCTCGGCGATTTTATAATTAATTACCAAAATTAATTAATTTTGGGATAAATACCCCTAACCACAAATAACCCTCAATCAGCACAAATTAGAGCTCAATTAAATAAACAAACCACACCATTGCAATTAGCATAAAATTCCGATCACCGATTATCCCGGTCTAAATTTCTGGAAAATAAATAATCAATTAAATAATTACAAAAATAATAAATAAATGCTGATAAATCCAACTTAGGCCCGTAAAGCCTAATTGGAAGTCGAGACGGATCCGGAAAATTACCGAACCACTCTAGATAAATACTAGAGCTTGTCTAGGCACTAACTACACTACTCTAACCACCTAACAGACATGCCAGAACTTCATATTTTTGAAATCAAATCAAATTCGTGGTTAATTTCAATCTGACGCGATTTTAGCGTGACCTAGCCTACCGTATAGCTTTTAGGAATTTTTGGTGCAATTAACCCGTGGTCGATTTTCTTCGAACCACGTGTACATCTTCGAGACATAGGTCACTCTCGGTGATCGTGAAAATCTCGAGGTTTCAAATACGGACATAGGGTACCCAAAATAACAAAAAATCAATCTAGTGCCGATTGACGAGAATTTCATAATCAAGTGGAATCACCTACACTTGAATCACACATCTCAATCGAATCGATCTATCTCCGATCTCTGATCAATTTTTAATTGTTCCGTAATAACCTTTGTAGATTAGCATGGTCGAGTTGTCATTTTCATTGTGTTTAAAATCCCTTAACGGCTTCACTTGATAGGTCAATTATCTCATGAGTGGCCATCTCAGAGAAAAGCACTATAGTCGCGTTAATGAAAAGCCCAACTTATCCAATCGAAATCATAACCTGAAATTCAGGATATCACAACTTTTTCCCTCTACCAATCCTTAAACAGAATAGTGGGGGTATCATCATCTCATCGAATCTCACTTTCCCCAGTCGCTTCTATAATCCCATGGTGTTGTTTATTACCACTTTGACTAGGGGACCTTCTGGTATACGGAATCTGTCCTTTCTGATCCACGATCTGAAACGAGCTTTTTACATACGACACTCTATCGTCCACGTCTAATCCTTCAAAGTTCAACACATGGGTCGGGTCAGGCTCATATGTCCTCAACCTTGACACGTGTAATACGTCATGCACTCGCGCCTACTTCAGCGGCAATGCAAGACAATTCATTAGTGTCCTGATTCTCTCTCTAGAATCTCAAAAGGGACCTACGAACCTCGGTCTCAGCTTTCCCCTCCTTGCCGAAACGCAATGTATCCCTCATTGGTGCCACCATAAGAAAGAAGACCTGCCCTGCCGTGCATGCGCCTAGCTTCGCCGTCAACCGTGCTGTGTTCGAAGTCCTCCATATCGCCGTTTGCTTGCTTGATTTCATTGAACTTAAGGCAAGTGAGAGTCCATTAATCTACATTTTGCTTGCTGTGGTTGTGTGTGAAGTGAAATAGATGTTAGAGATACTTGAGTTGTGATGCTGAATGTTGGAATTTCGAAAGTGTAGGAGTAGTTCTTCAAGCGAGTAAACTGTTTCATGGAAAAACAGCTTGACCTTTGGCTATTCCGTGAATTTTCTGTAATTATCTAGACGAAATTTGGCTTTGTATTCTTGATTAAAGTTGTAGGCGACATCTTGAGGAGTAACATACTAAAATTTTAGAAGAAACAGACAAGTATTGGTCGGTTAAATGATTTTTCTTTGAAAATGTTAAATCTGGAAACTGTTACCGAGGGTTAGGAAGAGTTATGGTGACTATATATTTTGATCTATTACGAATCTGACTTCAAATTCCTCACGAAAATTTTACCTCTAGGTTTTTACTATAACATACCAAAATTTCATAATTTTCTGAGTTGATTTTAGTTGTATAACAAATTTATGAATAAAACTGTGCAATTGTGATTTTAAAAATTTTAAGGCTGTGATGCATGGACCGTAGCAACTCGTACGAAGCTCTTTTGACATGTTCTTGATGAAATATTTTTCTCTAGATCTCGTTTATAACATGTTAAATTTTTATAATTTATTAAGATTGTTTACTAATTTTTTCAGAATTTTAATTAAAGGAGTGCATTCTGTTTTATCCGAAAACTGTTTTATTTCAAGTACAAATGAATTGCTCTATGAGATGTAGAATCTTGGGTGGTTATTTGTACTGCATATGTGGTGACATTTAGCATGACATATAACATCAAAAAGTTGGTTTAAACCTTTGACATTATTGCATCAAATGCTATGTTGAAAGTGAGACATATATGTGAATATACATTGTGATGTTGATGATACCGTCGGAACCTTGAGTCGACGATGTCCCAGGAGTGTCGAGATGCCCAGAGGTGTGTGCCGGATGTCCTTGGGAGTTTCAAGATGCCCGGAGGTGTGTGCCGGATGGCCTCGTGACGCCAGTTAGGGTGTGGGATGCCTGGAGGTGTATCCCAGAGGTTCCTCGCAATGCTAGGTTGGGTGCAAGCGATATATGAGGGATGCAAACAGTGGTCCCTAGAGAAAAAAAAAAAGAGATCCTTTTGATTATCAAAATGGGAAAATGAATCATGCGCATGTGTGTGCATGTGGCATGGTACATGAATTGCCTATGAAATTGGGTTGGTACTATTTGGCATTGAGAATGCGATCATGAAGGCATTGAATGGATCTCATGGAGACATATGTATGATTGCATGGATGATATGTGCATTTCACATGAAAGTTTGTTTGTCTTGCTTGTTGCATTGTGTAGTTTGATGGATCTTTTACTGCTGAGTGGTTGTACTCACCCCTTTGGGGACTAACATTTCAAATTGAGAGATGCCTCGGTCACCTGTCACACGTGGTACTTTTTATGGCTTACCGTCCAATGTCAAGGTTGAGTGCTCAGAGCACCCCTGTGTTGGTGTTCGTGGACTAGTGTTTATCCGTGTTCGTGTTTTGGTTATGTATGATGTATGTCTACCTGATGGCCCTGTAGTCGAGGAGTTCATGTGCGTGCATGTTCGTTGCGACGGGATGATGATTGGGATGCTGCCGGCGCCACTGGCCGATGCACCGGGTTGGGTGTGATTAAAGCGTTTGACTGGTAGAGGATGACACTTTTTGGATAGCCGACACTGGATGATGGATTGATGTACATGCCTGATGTGGAGTCGGGTACTTTTTGTTATAGCCGAGCTTAGTTAAAGCCTTGGCCCTTTTGTTGTACCGACTTGTGATGTCCATCTTAGTTATGTAAATAAAAGTGGTTCGGCTCTAACTTATGTATGATATATGTAGTTGGTGTGCATTGCATTGTATTATTTAGGTTGAGCATGGGTTAGGGAGATGTCGAGTATGCTTCCGTTATATGAACTTCGCTGGGACCGATTAAGATAATATCAACCCCCAAGAACATATGGACCCACTATAATTAGATGGTATCAGAGTGACATGTTATTAAGAAAAGTGAAAGGTAAGTAAACTGTGGCGACCCTAGCAAATTAGGGGCTGTGTCGAGGGGTGCCACAACCGGTTTGGTATCAGAGCAATGGTTATAGGTGGAGTGATAAGGAGCCTCATTTGGAAATTGAGGAATATGATGACAATGCACACCATAGGATACTAACTGGGATAGTTGACTAACTTTGAATAACAGGTGATGGGTATTCACTCGTAGAACCCTAGTAGTTCATTATGAGTTGCTTTTAGGTGCCAGTAATATGTTTATGTTACTTATATATAGTTGTAGTTGCTTTCAGATGGAGACATTGAGTCACAGATTATTCTTGAGGCAAATGCTTGGAAACTGCAGGAAAATTATGGTACGAGCTGGAAGTACTCATCCATCGAGGGCTAAAGCCTTTGCTACAAGGGCTGAACCCCGAATGGAAGATATCCTACATGCATTGGCCAATATAGGAAATCTGATGGAAAGACAAGCGCAGCAACAACCCGGAGTGGAACATTGCCCTTAAGGACTGGTGGAACAATTTCTGAAGCTAAAGCCACCTAAGTTTAGTGGAATGGGAAGTTTTGAGGAGGCTGAGCATTGGATTGACGGAATGGAACGAATTTTCCGGTTGTTGGTTTGCAATGATGCTGAGAAAATAACTTTGGCAAAGTACCAGTTGGAGGGAAATGCAAAGTTTTGGTGGAGAGCTTCGAGAGATACGATCTTTCCACCAGGTACTGACATAAACTGGGATGAGTTTGTTAGAGCTTTCAATAGAAAGCATTTCTCTGATTGTACCAATGATAAGAAGATCATTGAATTTGTTCAATTGGAATAAAGGGAGTTGACAGTAGATCAGTATGAGGCACAATTTTCTAAATTGTCTAGGTATGCTCTCAAATTGGTTGAGGATCGAGAGGAAAAAGCTAAGAGATTTCTGAAAAGGTTGAGGACTGATATCAAGAAACGACTGGTGCCTCTAAATATGAGGGATTATAATGAGATTTATGAGAGGGCACAGTTAGTGGAGCAAGAGCTAGTGAGAGAGCGATCAGAGTCTAAGAGACGGTTGACCTTTAGTGATATCAGAAGGGGTAAGAGACCCTATCCTGGTCAAGGTCAGGCCTGGGATTCTAAGAAAAAGAGTAATTTTGGAAATTTTGGAAAAGCCAGGGATAGCCTGAATATAGGGAAAGCACCCTATTAGCATGATGCTTGTCGAAGATGTGATGGGCAACATGGCCCAGGACCTTGCAATGGATGGCTGAAATGCTATGGTTGTGGACAAATAGGTCACCTCAAGAGAGACTGTCCACAAGAGAGGTTGCAGTTGAGTGTCGGCTCAGTGCGACAGGTACAACAAAGTATTGTTAGACCAAATCTACCAAGGAATCCACAGAGGCCACCAGTACAAGGAAGGGTGTATGCAGTCACCCAAGAGGAAGTGGAAGCTTCCAAAAATGTTATCTCAGGTATGATTTTTATAAATGGCAAGAAGGCATATGCATTGTTTGACACGGGTGCTACGCATTCATTTATATTTGAAAGATATAAGCAATTGAGTAAAATAGAAACTACGCCTCTTGAGACGCCTCTTTATGTTTCTACGCCTTTAAAGAATATGGTATTATCTACAATAGTGTGTGCAAAATGTAAAATAATTGTAGAAGGACGAGATATGAAAATAGATCTAGTTGTAATGGCTATGTATGACTTTGATGTTATCATAGGAATGGACTGGCTCCATAAGTATCGGGCTAAGGTGGATTACGATAGGAAAGTGATCCAGTTCATGTTATCTGACCAGTCTAGTTTTGAATCTTTTGGAGGTCAGACAAACCCCTCTATAGCCATCATCTCAATGGTAGAAGCTCATGAACTACTTGACGAAGGATGTCAAGGATACCTAGCAGTAGTAAGAGATCTTACTAAGAAAGAGGCTAAAATTGATGAGATTCAAATAGTCAGAGAATTTCAGGATGCGTTTCCTAAGGAGTTGCCTGGATTACCATCGGAATGAGAGATTGTGAAATTGAACTAATGCCTGGAACAGGACCAATATCGAAAACCCTGTATAGTATGGCTTTGCTGGAGCTGAAGGAACTAAGGTGCAACTACAAGAGTTGCTTGATAAGGGATTTATTAGGCCAAGTGCTTCACCTTAGGGTGCACTAGTTCTATTTGTGAAAAAGAAGGACGGGTCGATGCGTTTATGTATTGACTATAGACAGCTGAACCAAGTGACTATAAAGAATAAGTATCCCTTGCCTAGAATTGATGATTTATTTTATCAGTTGCAAGGAAGTTTGGTCTTTTCTAAAATTGACTTAAGGTCAGGATACCATCAGTTAAGGATAAAGAAAGAAGACATTCCTAAGACTGCATTTAGGACTTGTTATGGACATTATGAGTTCCTAGTTATGCCTTTTGGATTAACGAATTCACCAGCTGCATTCATGGATTTAATGAATAGGATATTTAAGCCTTATCTGGATCAGTTTGTAATTGTCTTCATTGATGATATCCTAATATATTCTAAAGGACCTGAAGAACATGAACGACACCTTAGGATAGCATTGTAAATGCTAAGAAATCATAAGTTATATGCCAAATTCAGTAAGTGTGAATTCTGGCTAGACCAGATAATATTTTTAGGGCACGTGGTGTCGGGTAATGGATTGCAGTAGACCTTGCAAAGGTTGAGATGGTAGTGAACTGGCCGAGACCGACAACGCTGACTGAGATACATAGTTTCTTAGGGTTGGCTGGCTATTATAGGAGGTTTATCGAAGGATTTTCACACCTGGCAAGCCCTTTAACAAAATTGACTCGGAGAAATGTGAGGTTTGAATGGAGTGAAGAATGTGAAAGAAGTTTTCAGGAACTTAAAAGGAAGTTAACTACAGCTCCAATTCTAACTATACCAGTTGGATCTGATGGATTCACGGTGTATAGTGATGCATCTCATAAAGGACCGGGATGTGTTTTGATGCAGCATGGCAAGGTCATAGCCTATGCATCGAGGCAGTTGAAACCTCATGAGTTAAATTACCCAACCCACGATTTAGACTTGGCAGCTATAGTATTTGCTTTGAAAATATGGAGACATTATATGTATGGAGAGAAGTTTGAAATCTATACAGATCATAAGAGTTTGAAGCATTTGTTTTCGTAAAAAGAGTTAAACATGAGACAGAGAAGGTGGATGGAATTATTAAAAGATTATGACTGAAATATGATACCATCCATGAAAGGCAAATAAAGTGGCGGATGCCCTTAGTTGAAAGTCGGCTATGGACATGGCTAGTCTAAGAATATCATAGTGGAATATGTTAAAGTCAATTGTAGATTCAGACTTCAAGTTGCAAATAGACCACCTTATTGGTATGCTTACTGCATTAAGGATTGAGCCCGAAATTATTCAAAAAGTTAAGATTCTACAAAAATCTGACTCGGAGATTGTGAAGATACAAAACGCTGTGTCTTTAGGGAAAAGACCAGAGTTTCAAGTCTCTAAGGATGGAGTAGTAAGATGCCAAGGACGGCCCTGTGTTCCTGACAATGAAGAAGTGAGAAGGGAAGTGTTGTCGAAAGCATATAAGAGTAATTATAGTATTCATCCGGGGAATACAAAAATGTATAGAAATTTATGCCAGCAATTTTGGTGGAATGGCATGAAGAAGGATATAGCTAAACACGTTTCTTAGTGTTTAACATGCCAGCAAGTGAAAGCGGAACAGCGCAAACCCGCAAGACTATTGAGACCATTGGACGTACCATAATGGAAATGGGAGCATGTGACGATGGACTTTGTGCAAGGACTGCCAAGGACATCAAGTGGTCATGACTCTATTTGGGTAATAATAGATCACTTGACTAAGTTTGCTCATTTCCTTGTGGTCCACATAGACTACTCGATGAATAAACTTGCTGAGATATATGTAAGCCAAGTGATACGCTTACATGGTATTCCTGTAACAATCACATCAAATCGAGACTCTAGGTTTACTTCAAAAAGTCTCCAAAATGCTTTAGGGACAAAGCTTCAATTTAGTACTGCTTTTCATCCTCAAACAGATGGACAAACGGAAAGACTTACCCAAACTTTGGAAGATATGTTGAGAGCTTGTATTATTGATTTTAAGGGAAGTTGGGATGAAAAATTGCACTTGATAGAGTTCGCCTATAACAATAGTTTTCAGTAAAGTATAGGCATGGCTTCGTATGAAGCATTATATGGAAGAAGGTGCAGGACCCGTATTTGTTGGAATGAAGTAGGTGAAAGGAAATTGACAAGACCTGAATTGGTACAAAATACTACTGAGGCTGTTGAAATTATCAAGAAAAGACTTAAAACAACCCAGAGTAGGCAGAAAGACTACGCAGATAAGCATAGAAGACCCTTAGAGTTTAATGTGGGGGATCATGTGTTCCTTAAAGTATACCCCATGAAAGGAATATCTCGATTTGGAATGAAGGGTAAGTTGAGCCCTAGATTTATTGGACCCTTTGAGATATTAGAAAGAATAGGGGATGTAGCCTATCGATTAGCTTTACCTCCTAAGCTAGAGAATTTGCATGACGTATTCCACGATCGATGTTGAGAAGGTATCAGCCAAATCCTGGTCACATACTCAATCATGAAGCCATTAAAGTGGATGAGAAAGTGAGGTACATTGAAGAGCTTGTGCAAGTACTGGATCGAAAGGAGCAAATTCTCAGGACCAAGAAGATACCATTGGTTAAGATATTATGGTGACATTATGATGTGGAGGAAGCCACATGGGAGAGTGAAAATGAAATGAGTGAAAGGTACCCTCACTTGTTTAAAGAGACATAAGTAATGTCTAATTTCGAGGACGAAATTCTCTAAGGATGGGAGGATTGTGGCATCCGAGAATTTCGACAACTCAAAATATCAATTTTAAGGAAAGGAGATTTGTCTTTGAATGGCCGTATGGACAATTACATTATTGGCCACTTTGTTTTTGGGCCAAACCCCCTATGTGAAATTTGTTATATAATATTGATTCCTATATAAAAATCAAATACCCTAAAAGTGGTGTAGGAATTATGGGCTTATTATTGATATTTTCTATGGGCTATTTAAATTGGATATGGGACAAATTGACCAAGTTTCGGGCCCAAAGTCGGCCCATGGAGGCTCACAAGACCGTCGACCGAAAGAAAGGGGGGGGGAGAAGATTTGCATGCCACATTACACTCGTTCAAAGCCAACTTACACTTGTCATTCCCATGCAAACCTCATGGTTACTAGCTAATCATGAGGGGGAAAGGAAGAAAAAGAGAGAGAGAGAGAGAGGTGCGGAATGGACGAGGCAGCAACCGAGAGAGGGAGACCGAGCGGGCGAGCGAGAGAGAATCCGAGAGAAAGAGAGAAAGCAGAGAGAGAGAGAGAGTTTTTCATGAGGGTGCTTTGGCAAGGGAATAAGAAGACCTGCCCTGACGTGCGTGCCCCTAGCTTCACCGTCAACCGTGCTGTGTTCAAAGTCCTCTAAATCGCCGTTTGCTCTCTTGATTTCGTTGAACTTAAGGCAAGTGAGAGTCCATTAATCTACATTTTGCTTGCTTTGGTTGTGTGTGAAGTAAAATGGATGTTAGAGATACTTTAGTTGTGATGCTGAATGTTGGAATTTCGAAAGTGCAGGAGTACTTCTTCAAGCTAGTAAACTGTTTCATAGAAAAACAGCTTGACCTTTCACGATTCCGTGAATTTTCTGTAATTATCTAGCGGAAATTTGGTTTCGTGTTATTGATGAAAGTTGTAGGTGACATCTTGAGGAGTAACATACTAAAATTTGAGAAGAAACTGACAAGTATTGGTTGGTGAAATGATTTTTCTTTGAAAATGTTAAATCTGGAAACCGTTACCGAGGGTTAGGAAGAGTTATGGTGACTATAGATTTTGATCTATTACGAATCCGACTTCGAGTTCTTCACGAAACTTTTACCTCTAGGGTTTTACTATAATATACCAAAATTTCATAATTTTCTGAGTTGATTTAGGGTTCATACCAAATTTATGAATAAAACTGTGCAAGGGAATTTTAAGGCTGTGATGCATGGACCATAGTGACTCGTACGAAGCTCTTTTGACATGATGTTCTTCATGAAATATTTTTCTCTAGATCTTTTTTATAACATGTTAATTTTTTAGAATTTATTAAGATTTTTTACTATTTTTTCCATAATTTTAATTAAAGGAGCGCATTCTGTTTTATCTGAAAATTATTTTATTTCAAGAACAAATGAATTGCTCTATGAGATGTAGAATCTTGGGTGGTTATTTGTACTGCATATGTGGTGACATTTAGCATGTCATATAACATCAAAAAGCTGGTTTAAACCTTTGACATTATTGCATCAAATGCTATGTTGAAAGTGAGACATACATGTGAATAAACATTGTGATGTTGATGATACCATCGGAACCTTGAGTCGACGATGCCCTGGGAGTCTCGGGATTCCCAGAGGTGTGTGCCGGATGCCCGGAGGTGTGTGCTGGATGTCCTTGGGAGTTTCGAGATGCCCGTAGGTGTGTTCTGGATGGCCTCGTGATGCCAGTTGGGGTGTGGGATGCCTGGAGGTGTATGCCAGAAGTTTCTCACAATGCCAGGTTTGGTGCGAGCGATATATGAGGGATGCAAACACTGGTCTCTGAAGAAAAAAAATGAGATCCTTTTGAATATCAAAATGGGAAAATGAATCATGCGCATGTGTGTGCATATGGCATGGTACATGAATTGCCTATGAAATTGGGTTGGTACTATTTGGCATTGAGAATGCAATCATGAAGGCATTGAATGGATCTCATGGAGACATATGTATGATTGCATGGATGATATGTGCATTTCACATGAAAGTTTGGTTCTCTTGCTTGTTGCATTGTGTAGTTTGATGAATCTTTTACTGCTAAGTGGTTGTACTCACCCATTTGGGGACTAACATTTCAGATTGAGAAATGCCTTTGTCACCTGTCACACGTGGTACTTTTTATGGCTTTGTGACACCCCTCGACGGCCCCCGATCCGATTTGGGTCGCCACAGTTCGCTTACCTTTCACTTTCCTTATTAACATATCACTCTGATACCGTTTCTATTGTAGCGGGTCCATACAACCATGGGGGTTTACATCTTTTATTAACGGTCCCTTGCGCAATTTACATAACGAAGCATATCCAACAATTCCCTTCCCTACATTCAGAAATTGATGCACACCAACTAAACATTTATAGGTAAAAGCCGTACACTTTTGTTTACATAACTTGATGGACATCATTAGTCGATACATCAAAATTGCCATAGTCTTTTTTCAAAAGATGATCGACGTCTCTTCCAACAGTCGCATGCTTAAAGTCCATCAACCAGTGTCAGCGTCCAAAGGTTCCCTCCTTTGCTATCCTTCTCCTCGCGGTCATATCCAACCGCTCAAACCATCTACTAATCTGAAATGTTGGTCCCCAAAAGGGGTGAGTACAACCACTCAGCAGATAGGGAAATCCAATAACAACTCAATGCATCAGGCAAATCATACATGCATTGCAAGCGTTACTTACCTTGAAGCCATGCGCATACTACTATGCATCATCATACCAATTGATAACACATTCATGTGTATCATCATCGTATCATACATGTCATCATCATCATGGCATCATTACATCATACATCATCATCATGGCATCATTACATCATACATGTCATCATCATCATGACATCATCACAATACACATGCCATATCATATATCATTATCATTATCATCACCATTGCATATCATCATGCATATCATATCATGCATATCATCATGCATATCATTATCATGGGTGATCATCATTATTTCACATCACATATCATCATCATCATCATCATCATCATCATCATCATGCATATCATATCATAGGTGATCATCATTATTTCACATCACATATCATCATCATCATTATCATGCATATCATCATGCATATCATATCATGGGTGATCATCATTATTTCACATCACATATCATCATCATCATCATCATCATGCATATCATTATGCATATCATATCATGGGTGATCATCATTATTTCACATCACATATCATCATCATCATCATCATCATGCATATCATTATGCATATCATATCATGGGTTCAATTTCCACTTTTAGCTTTCAATTTTGATCACCACATCACCCATTCCTCAAATCATCAATTTCATCATCCTCTCGGGCAAAGACCTCCGACAGGGTTCCCAGCATTCAGCCATCCCATGGCCATTGGGCTTCCGGCCCCCCACATTCCGGGCATCTCGCATCCCAACTAGCATCACGAGGCATTCCCTTCGGGCAGAAACCTCCGACAGGGCTTCCGGCCTTTACCCTTCTAGCCAGGCATCTCACACCCCAATCTTGGCATCGCGAGGCATCCCCCTGGGCAAAAACCTCCAGGGCTTCCGGAATTATGTACCGACATACCACCAGGCCTCCCCTGGAATTACATACTGTATACAACCGGGCATCCCGACACTCCCGGGGAATCTCTGGAATTACACCACTAGGCCACCGAGCATCATCATCCACCACAACCACTTCCTCACTTATCATTTTCCACATTTACCATTATTTTGATCTCAGTATTACATGGCATATGATTCACACATGCATCACAATTCATGGTCATACATACACCAATGTCTTATCATACATGCAACAATGCATAATTATTCAATGGAATTTATGGCCAATAAAATAATCCATTTTATTTTATTATTATTTTATTATTATTTTTATTTATTTTTATTATCATATTTATTTATTTCCATAAATAAATATTAAATTCAATATCTATGATTTTCCCAAAATCATAAAATTCAAGCAATCATTAATCAAACCAATAGAATGACAATTGCATGCAAAATTCATGGCCAACTTGAATTTCACACAATTTCACAATTTCCACTAAATAGCACATAATATTCGGATAACAACCAGAATGCACAGTTTCTGAATAAATTAGATTAAAATATCCATATGGCCTCCAAAAATTACGAAATTTTACAGAGTGACAGCCAAGACATTTTTTCACAACTTTCATGAAGAACTCCAAGCCAAATTATTTTTATATTATTTTACACGACCTCACGAAGCTTCTGGAACCACTACCGCATCGTCCAGAATACACATCTCCGAAATATTAAGATTTCACCCATCTATTCTCTTTCGTTTCCTCTGAAATTTAGATATGTTATACATCAAGGTATTCTATACAAGTTTCATGAAGAGATCTAGGTCAAATAACCAAATTATGGTCACCATTTAAGTCCATGAAATCTCGGGTGTCTCGGAACACATCACCAGAATCATCGTCTCCAAGATCTAGCCGATTTACTAGGCTATACTTGTTCATTTCACTTCAAATTTGAGTATGTTGTAGTTTAAGATGTTACCTACAACTTTCATGAATACATCGAAGTGATATTCTCAACAAAAACCAACATGAAACCATGAATCCAGCAAGAGGTCAGTAAAAACTCTCCAGATCTGAGGTCTCCGTATAACAAGACTTTAACCCCTCAAATCTCCATAATTTTTCACGAAATTTCAGTATGTTATAGTACAAGATGTTAGCTACAACTCGCATGAAGAAATAGAAGCCAAAATCGGACTCTAAACACACATTCAAGCTCAAACAACATTCTGACTCACAAGATCCGAGCAAGAACAGTCATGCATTCCAAGCATAAGCCAACCACACCTCGGTTTTTCTTACTTAAACACCCAAAATCTAACAAACAACCAATATACAAACATGCAAGAGAAGTTAGAGGACTCCACTTGCCTCTAAGACCAAGCAAACACGACCACACGGACGGCACACCGGCGACGGACGAACGGCGTGCAGGCGGCAATGGTTCCTTCTCCTCCTCTCTCGGCCTCTCTCTCGCATCTCACTCTCTCTCTCGCAACTCTCTTTGGACGACAGCCCCTCACCATCAGCCACTCTCTCTCTCTCCCTCTCTCTCTCTCTTTTTGGTGGCTTACATATTGCATGCTTTCTTAATTTGCATGAGGGACAAGTGTTCTCATGAGGAGAACAAGTGGCAACAAGGGAGAGGACAAGTGTTGGATGACATGCAAGGTTAATGGGCCTTCTTCTTGGGCCAACCTTGGGCCATCAAATGGGCTGGTCGACCACTCCTTTTTGGGCCTCTATTGGGCCGGCCATCTTGGCCCATTAAAGGCTTAAGCTATTGGGCCTAAGGCCCAACCCAATTAAAAATCAATTTTACCCCTTTCTTATTCTTTCTTTTAAGAATTAAATTACTAAATTCCACATGGCCAAAATCTTGTAATATTTTACATATAGGAATTTAATTTATGAGGTGCATAGCCAAGCATAAATTATTAATTTATCCTATAATCCTAATTTCAAAATTCATAAACACAAGCACAATAACACATAGCCTTAAGTAAACTAATGGCTAACGCATAGACCATAGGTAATTTCATTACCTAATTATATGCTTTAATTTCTCTAGAGGATGACTTGAATTTTGAGATGCCACAGGCTTACCATCCGATGTCAAGGTCAAGTGCTCAAAGCACCCCTGTGTTGGTGTTCGTGGACTGGTGTTTATCTGTGTTTGTGTTTTGGTTATGTATGATGTGGGTCTACCTGATGGCCCTGTAGTTGAGGAGTTCCTGTCTGTGCATGTTCGTCGCGACGGGATGATGATGGGAATGCTGCCGCTGCCATTGGCCGATGCTTCGGGCTGGGTGTGATTAGAGCGTGTGACTGGTAGACGATGACACTTTTTGGATAGCCGACACTGGATTATGGATTGATGTACATACCTGATGTGGGGTCGGGTACTTTTTGGTTATAGTCGAGCTTAGTTAAAGCCTTGGCCCTTTTGTTGTACCAACTCATGATGTCCATCTTAGTTATGTAAATAAAAGTGGTTCGGCTCTAACTTATGTATGAAATGTGTTGTTGGCGTGCATTACATTGTATTATTTAGGTTGAGTATGGGTGAGGGAGATGTCGAGTATGCTTCCGTTATATGAATTGCACTGGGACCGACTAAGATTATATAAACCCCCATAACATATGGACCTACTATAATTAAATGGTATCAGAGTGACATGTTATTAGGACAAGTGAAAGGTAAGTAAACTGTGGCGACCCTAGCGAATCGAGGGCCGTGTCGAGGGGTGCCACATATACAATAACCATTGAGACAACGTCTCCGTGAGTTCTACCCCCTAAGATTCAATTAGTAAACCAATATGCCATACGGGCTGCCTATACACACACGGGTCGGAGGACTTACCTTGGCCTCAGATTCCACCTTTATATTAGCACAGTTCAAATAGGCACCCAATCATAATATCACGAATTGATACATCAATCAATTGACCTAGTCATCTCAATCCATACTATATAATCTCCAAGATAGTATACTTAGTCACCGAGCCACGTGCATTCTCTAAGACAACGTATACGCCAAGGCGATGTACTTAATCACCGAGCCACGTGCATTCTCCAAGGCGACTTATCTAATCACCAAGCCTCGTGCATTCTCTAAGGCGACTTGTACGCCAAGGCAATGTACTAATTACCAAGCCATGTGCATTCTCTAAGGCGATATACCAAATCGCTGAGCCACATGCATTCTCTAAGGCGACATATACGCCAAGGCAACGTACTAACCACTGAGCCACATGCTTTTCCAGGTGATTTATATACTTGACTATTCACACGCATTCTCTAAGGTGACCTATACGCCAAGGCGATCTATCTAGTCACCGAGCCACGTCATACAACATTTCTTCTCACTATTTTATCATATCCGATAAAATATCGTGTGTGGGTACACGGTCGGTCTTACCCAAAATATCATTTTTTTTTCCATAAATCCCACCATTTTCTGTAGTCATCCAAAACATTTTTGGGCATTATTAACCGATGCCCGGTTATTTTTCAATTAATAACCAAAATTATTTAATTTAGGAATAAATCCTAAAATCACCAATAAATCAATTTCTCACAAATTAAGGCTTAAATAAATAAATGGATTGTCTTTCACCAAAAATAAATAAATAAATAAATAAATGGATTGCACCACGGTAATAAGCATAAAATTCTGGTCGTCTATTATCCCTGCCAAATTTTTGGAAAATAAATAATTAATTAAATAATTTCGAAAATTATTAGATAAATACAATAAATCCAATTTATGGCAGTAATGCCTAATTGGAAGCAGAGACGAGCCCGGAAAAATCCCAAGGTTCATTCAATAAATACTAGAAGCTAGCTACTTGCTAATGACTATGTTTAACCGCCTAACATGCATCATTAAGTCACTAATTTAATTGTTCTAAACTAATTGAACCACCTAATCATGCTTAATTAACACTAATCAACCTTTAAGCATCATTAGCAAACTAAGCAAGGATTAATGAGCTAAAGTCACCTGTTTAACAATCCGCTCGAATTGAAATGTCGGGAACGTCGCGGGGGACGTTTTACTCCAAAGTGGGCCTGAGCTCCGGGGCTCGAAAACACCTCAAAACGACCTCCATAGGTGCTGTGATACCCATAAAAACCTGATCTATTTTAACTACAAAAACAGAAGCAAACAAGGCCAAGATGGATGGCAAGGCTCGGGGATGGACAACAGTGGTGGTTTTAGTCCAAACGGGGACTCCAGCGGATTTCCTTAGCCACTTGCAGAGTTGAACAAAGGGTTGGATGGCTGAACAGAGCTACCGGATGGCGAAGCAGGAGGTGGGGTTGTGGGCGGCAACTCAGTCAAGTGCGGGAAGCGCGCGGCAAGGCGGTGGCACAACTGGCGGTCTCCGGCGACGGCTTGGCGTGCAACAGTTGCAGCTTCTTCTTCTCCAGCTACTGGTTGTTGTGGACAGCGAGAATGGAGGGGAATGGGGTGGATTGACTGGCCAATAGAGAGAAAAGAGAGAGAGACAATAATGGGGGCCAACCATGCACATTTTCCACAAAATTGTCCCCCTATAAGCTTGTCCATCAAGCCAAAATCCCATGGCTACAATCGAGCCACCAAAGCACACTCATCAACCCTTGGAATGGTGAATTTTGGCTTGGCATTGGGGGCACACGAATTTTTGAAAGAAATGGCTTCAATTGGTCACTTGATTCACTTTAAATCAACCTCATTAGGCCTTTAAAATATCAATTGATACTTCAATTATCAAATTGACATTTTTCCTCATCCATGAATCCATTTTGCATCTCAATTTTACAACTAGAAACAGTCCCGGCCTTTTTTTGAGCAAAAACAATTCTAAGCCGACTTTTTCCTAAAAATGACTCATAGAATTTATTGTGACGTAATAGAATCTTCAATTTCTGAAATTGAACTTGAATTGGCGGTTAATTTCCATTCATCTCGTTTTTAGCATGACCTAGACTATTGGGTAGTTTTTAAAACTTTTTAGGGCAAATGACTCATGGTTGATTTTTTTCGAACCACTATGAACCCACTCAACTTAATGGTAACTCTCGATTATCGTGAAAATCTCGAGAATTTAAATAAGGACATAGGATACCAAAACGACAGAGAAATCAAACTAGTGTCGGTCGATGAGAATTTCCCAATTTAGTGGAGTCACCCATGATCGGCCACACATCTCAGTCGAACAGACTTATCTCTGATCTCAAATCGATTTTTAATTGTGCTGTAATGGCCTCTAAAGATAAGCACAGTCGAGAAGCCGATTCTTGGTCGAATTCTCAAGTCTATTTGCCTTAAAGTCCTTAATAACTTCCCTAGATAGTCTAGTTATCTCGAGAGTGATCAGCTCTGAGAACAGCCCTATAGGCGTGTTAATGAAATGCCCAATTTATTCAGTAGAAAACAAGAGTGAAAATCTGGGATGTCACAACTCTTCCCCTTTTATAAAAATTTCGTCCTCAGAATTTAAACCATTACAAAACTTGATCAAAAAGGTGGGGGTATAACTGTCTCATTGACTTTTCAGTCTCCCATGTCGCTCCTTCAATACCGTGGTGTTACTAAACCACTTTGACCTACGGAATAGTCTTTATACGTATAACCTGCTCTTTTATGTCCACTATCTAAACCGGGCTTCAACGTATGACACACAGTCATCTACGTCTAATTCCTTAAAATTGAACACGTGGGTCAGGTCAGGCTCATACTTCCTCAACATTGACACATGAAAGACGTCATGCACTTGCGCCAATCTCGGCAGCAACGCAAGATGATATGCTAGGCTCCCGATTCTCTCAAGAATCTCAAACAGACCTACATACCTCGAACTTAGTTTTCCATTCTTTCCAAAGCACGAAGTTCCTCTCATTGGTGACACCTTTTAAAAAACATGATCACCAACTTGGAATTCCAAAGACCTTCAACGCTTATCTGCATAGCTTTTCTGTCTACTCTGAGCGGTCTTTAATCTACCTTTGATCACTGCCACAGCTTCTACTGATTGCTGCACCAACTCTGGGCCTATAATCTTTCTTTCTCCGACTTCATCCCAACATACTGGTGTTCTGCATGCTCTGCCATACAATGCTTCAAATGGAGCCATCTTGATGCTCTGCTGGTAACTATTGTTGTAGCCAAATTCCACCAGGTGTAGTTGAACTTCCCAACTTCCTTTGAAGTCTATTACACAAGCTCTCAGCATATCCTCGAGGGTTTGAATCGTCCTCTCAGACTAGCCATCCATCTGAGGATGATATGTCATACTGTACTGAAGCTTTGTACCTAGAGCGCTTTGCAAGCTCTTCCAAAAAGTGGTGTAAACCTTGGGTCTCAATCTAAAGTTATTGTAACCGGCACTCCATGCATTCGAACTACCTGACGCACATACAAATATGCATGTCTATCCAAACTCAAGTCTTTTCGAATTGCAATGAAGTGAGCCAACTTTGTCAATCTGTTGATTATTACCCAAATCGAATCATTTCCACTTTGACTCCTTGATAGTCCAGTCACGAAGTCCATTGCGACATGTTCCCATTTCCATTTTGGGATTTTAAGAGATTGCAACTGTCCTCCCGGCTTGTAATGTTGAGCCTTTACCTACTAACACGTTAGACGTTTGGCGACATACTTGGTGATGTCCGCCTTCATACCTGACCACCAATAGTGTTGACACAGATTCTGATACATCTTGGTACTTGTGGCATCCCAAAATTCATGACGACCTCTAGTTACATTAAAGTCTATGAATAGGTGATGGAAGTACCATCAAGTTATTTTATGGCCATTTAATCCATAATTTGCAATAAGATTTATGGCCAAGCTTTTAATGGATAATTATGTGATAGGAAAGAAAATTCCTATCATTGGCCATGTGTTTTATAAATTGGAATTTATGGATTTATGATTTCAAGTTTTATGGCCTTATTATTTTTGCAAGTTAGGTATTTATTTAAGTGGAAAATGTTAATAGATTATTAAAAAGTTAGTGGGCCGAAATTCTTAGGCCAAGCTAGCCCAAACACCTAGCCCAAGACCCCCACCACTTTAGCCCAAAGCCAGGCCCATGAAGCCCATTAGGCCGTCGACCAAGGCTGGCCCAAGCCCAGCCAAATGAAGGCCCATCATGTGCATGGCAAAGATGCCAAGTGGCAAGAAAAGCTTGCCAAGTGTTGCCCCTTTGTGACCAAGTGTCCCTCCATGCAAAAAGGGAAGCATGCAAGTATTTAAACAACCAAAAAGAAAGAGAGAGAGAGGGAGTGGCCGGTTATGAGAGAGTGAGAGAGAAAGAGAGTTGTTGAGTGAGAGAGGGAAACCGAGAAAGAGGAGGAGGAGGCCGCGCGAGGAAGAAGTCCGCCCATTCGTTGCCGTTTTGTTTTTGTTTGTTGCTGTTTGTTGCTGATTTGTATGTGTAGTAGATGGTAAGTCTTGGTTGTGGTAGATGGGATGAGATTGCTGTGTGTATGTGTAGTAGATGGTAAGTCTTGGTTGTGTGTTGCATGTGACTTCTTATTTGGAATTTCACTTCGACCTCTTCATGAAAGTTGTAGAGAACATCTTGACGTATAACATGCTAAAATTTTAGACAAAATGGACAAGTATTGAGGGGTGAAACCATTTTTCTACGAAAACATTAGATCTGGAAACTGTTTTGTTGACCTCTTGGTGATTTCGTGTGTTGCATGTGACTTTTTATTTGGAATTTCACTTCGACCTCTTCAAGAAAGTTGTATAGAACATCTTGAAGAATAAGATACTGAAATTTGAGATTAAACGAAGAAGTATTTCTTGGTGAAACGATTTTCCTTTGGATAGACTAGATCTGGAATTCGTCGTGATGACTTTTAGTGGTTTCGTGGTCCGTAAAGTAACCTTCTTGTGAAAATATCACTTTGATTTCTTAACGAAAATTGTAGTATACTTCTTGAGATAGAACATATAAAAAATTGAGAGGAGATAAACAAAACCAGGTCGGTGAAAGCGTTGTGCTTTGAAGAAACTGGATCTGGGGAAAAATGCTGCTTCGACCTAGTATGTTTTCGGGATTTTTATAAAATCATACAGTTAAAATTTGATTGTGTGTCCCTAATGAAAGTTGTAGGTAATATTCTGTGGAACAACATACTGAAATTTCAGAGTAAATGGACCAGTAATGACCAAGGACACGATTTTTTCTTCAACACGGGTAGATCTGGAAAACGGTACCAAGAATAGGAAAAGTAAATCGATTTTATCTTGTAATACAGAACGAATTGGACTACGATTTCTTCATGAAACTCGTACCTCTAGGTCTTAAATACAGTGTGTCCAAATTTCATAATTTTCTGAGTTTATTTAAGGGTTCAATTGAAATTTTTTTTGAAACTGTGCATGGGTCATGTTAAAAACCCTTTTCAGTGATATATACGGATCTGTACGTATTCTGTGAAGCCTAGTTTGATATGGTGTCCTTCACGAAATATGTTTTCTTAGATCTTATATACATTGTGGTAAATTTTCAGAATTTATTTCCATCATTTGCTAATTTTCTAGAATTTTTCATGAATAGCACGCATTCTGTTTAAGCTGGAAATTGGTTTCTTTACTGTTTATTGGATTTATTATGTAAATCATGATATCCTGGAGTATTGTTCGTGCAATGACATGATGACATTCATACATTTTATATGAAATCAAAGGATTGATGGATTTTCATGAACTCAATGAAGTTTTCAAAACCATTGCATCAAATGATACTTTTCCCAAGGCATATTGTATGATTTTAAAAAGGGTTGTTGTCAAATCATTGGCATTGTTGCATCAAATGTGAAATTGAAAATGAGATGTATGTGAATATGCAATGTTGTGATGAGAAGGCCGTCGGAGGTGTGAGCCGACGATGCCCCGGGAGTGTTGGGATGCCCGGAAAGTGGGGGTGTCGGATGCCCGGTTGTATTACGATACATGCCCGGAGGGTCCTCGAGAGTTTCGAGATGTCTGGTGGTATACGGTACGTAATTCCAGAGGAGGGGGGGAATCCTGATGGTGTGTGGGTACGTAATTACGGAAGCCCCGGAGGTGTGTACCGGGGGGATTCCTCGTGATGCTAATTGGGATACGAGATGCCTGGAGGTGTGTGCCGGATGCCCGGTTGTATTTTGAATACATGCCTAGAGGTTTCTCGCTATGCCAGGTTGGGTGCGAGCGATAAATTGTGGGTTGCAATCCCTAAAAGGAAAAACTGATGAGATCCTTGCGAAAGATAAGAATTGAAAATGAATCATGTGCATGGGTGTATGCATATGGCATGATGCATGATTTGCTTATGAAAGTAATTTAATGCTATTTAATATTGAAAATGCGATCATGAAGGCATGAATGGATCTCATGGTGATGTATGCTTGATAGCATGGATGATATGAATAATGGTGATATATGCACGATGGCATGGTGAAATATGCATGACTGCATGGTGGAAAATGCATATATGGCATGGATGTGCATGAATGCTTGATGATGAGTGCATGGTGGTATATGCACATATGGGATGGTGATATATGCATGAATGCTTGATGATGAGTGCATGATAGTATATGCACATATGGTATGATGACATATGTATGGCTGCAAGGTAAGTTATGCTTAAATGCATGAATGATACGTGCTTTGTTATGATGCCTTGATTGTTCCGTGTGACACAATGAGTAGTTTGGTGGATCTTTACTGCTAAGTGGTTGTACTCACCCCTTTTGGGGATTAACATTTCAGACTAGATAAGATATCTCTGCTGCCACTACCACCAGTAGATGGATCAAGTGGTTGGATATAATCGTGAAGACGAGGATAACAAATGAAGAAACTTTTGGATGCCGACACTGGTCGATGGATTTTAAGTATACGACTGTTGGAGGACATGTCGGTCATCTTTTGAAGTGTAGCTGAGTATAGAAAACCATGGCATTTCGATGTACCAACTAAAGATGTCCATCTGCTTTATGTAAATAAAAGTGTTTGTGTGACACCCCGAACCCTTCGCAGGTCGTCACCAGCGCCAATGTTACACCTTATTACCTTTCTCCTTGAAGAAGTGTCCTAATTCGTAGACACAAATTTTTTTTTTAACAAAGCGGTCCCAGCACGACTCATTAGCGGAAGCAAATTAAAACATCACGTCTCTCCCCCTACCAACCATGATACAAATACACACCCCTAATCACCATGATTTTATAAACAAGCAACGACACTTTATTTACATATATTTCATGATGGGATTCCTTTTGGGTCGGTACAACAAAAAAGAAAAGCTAGGACTCAGCCACGTCCAGCCTAAAACCTCAAAAAGAAACCTCGACCCTCTACATCACACGTGCACAATTCCCCGTCATCGGTGTCGGCTAACTATCCCCAAAAAGAAACAGCTCCTACTCGTCGCGCATGGGTCTCACACCCAACCCGGTGCATCAGGCGGTGGCGGCGGCAACATCCCTCGCATCGCTCCATCCCGACGAATGTGTATGGATATGAACTCCTGAATGATAGGGCCCCCAGTCAGGCCTACGTCGTACATCACTAGACAGTGTACTCGAATAAAAGTCAGTCCGGGAATAGAGGGACAGTCTATCTCAGCACACTCGACCTCTACATCGGATGGTAGACCGTAAAATACCCCCGGCGTGATGGCAAGTAGCGGCATACTTCTAATCTGAAATGTTGGTCCCCAAAGGGGTGAGTACAACCACTCAGCAGATAGGGAAATCCAATAACAACTCAATGCATCATGCAAATCATACATGCATTGCAGGCGTTCCTTACCTTGAAGCCATGCACATACTATCATGCATCATCATATCATGTACATGTTCTCATCATCAAGACATCATCACATCATGCATGTAGTCATCATCATGGCATCGTTATAATCATATTCATGTCATCATTATCATCATGACATCATCACATTACACATGTCATCATTATCATGGCATCATTACATCATACGCGTCATCATCATCATGATATCATTACATTACACATGTCATCGAACCATATCATATATCATCATCATTATCACTACCATGCATATCACCATGCATATCATATCATGGGTGATCATCATTATTTCACATCACATATCATCATCATCATCATAGTCATGCATATCATCATGCATATCATATCATGCATATCATGTCATGGGTGATCATCATTATTTCACATCACATATCATCATCATCATCATAGTCATGCATATCATCATGCATATCATATCATGCATATCATGTCATGATTTAATTTCCACTTTTAGCTTTCAATTTGATCACCACATCACCCATTTCTCAATTCATCAATTTCATCATCCCTTCGGGCAAAGAGCTTCGACAGGGCTCCCAGCATTCAGCCATCCCATGGCCACCGAGCTTCCGGCCCCCCACATTCCGGGCATCTCGCATCTCAACTAGCATCACGAGGCATTCCCTTCAGGCAGAAACCTCCGACAGGGCTTCCGGCATTTACACTCCCTGGCCGGGCATCCCGCATCCCAATCCTGGCATCGCGAGGCATTCCTTTCGGGCAAAGACCTCCGACAAGGCTTCCGGCCCCCCACATTCCGGGCATCCTTAATCTCCCAAGGAATTCCGGCAATGGATCTCTATACATTCTGGCCTCATCCTCCACCACAACCACTTCCTCACTTATCATTATCCACATTTACCATTATTTTGATCTCATTTAAAATGGCATATGATTCACACATGTATCACAATTCGTGGTCATACATACACCAAGGTCTTATCATACATGCAACAATGCATAATTATTTATTAATAAATTCAATGGAATTTATGGAAAATAAAATAATCCATTTTATTTTATTATTATTATTTTATTATTTATTTATTTATTTTTATTATCATATTTATTTATGAAATCATAAAATTCAAAATCTATAATTTTCCCAAAATCATAAAATTCAAGAAATCATTAAACAAACCAATAGGATGACAATTTCATGCAAAATTCATGGCCAAATTGAATTTCTCACAATTTCATAATTTCCACAAAACAGCACATAATATTCGGATAAAACCAGAATGCACAGTTTCCGAATAAATTCGATTAAAATATCCATACGGACTCTAAAAATTATGAAATTTTACATAGTAATAGCCAAGACATTTTCACACAACTTTAATGCAAAACTCTAAGCCATATTCTTTTTAGATTATTTTATACAACCTCATAAAGCTTCTTGATCCATTACCGCATCGTCCAGTGCACATATCACCGAAATATTGAGATTTCACCTAGCTATTCTCTTTAGTTTCCTGTGAAATTTAGATATGTTATAAATAAAGGTGTCCTATACAAGTTTCATGAGAGATCTAGGTCAAATAACCAAAATATAGTCATCATTTAGGTCCTTGAAGTCTCGGGTATCTCGGAATACAACACCAGAATCATCATCTTCAAGATCTAGTCGATTTACTAGGCTAAACTTGTTCATTTCACTTCAAATTTGAGTATATTTTAGTTTAAGATGTCTCCTACAACTTTCATGAAGAAATCGAAGTGATATTCTCAACAAAAACCAACATGCAACCATGAATCTAGCAAGAGGTCAGTAAAAGTTCTCCAGATCTTGGGTCTCCGTAGAACAAGACTTTAGCCCCTCAAATCTCCATCAGTTTTCACGAAATTTCAGTATGTTGTAGTTCAAGATGTTAGCTACAACTCTCATGAAGAAATCGAAGCCAAAATCGGACTTTAAACACACATGCAAGCTCAAACAAGTTTCTGACTCACACGGTCCGAACACAAACAGCCATACCACTAACACACAACTCATCCATGCTTCGGTATTGCTCATCTAACACCTAAAAACTCAACATGCAACGACATATAAGCATGCAAGAGAAGCTAAAGGACTTCCACTTGCCTCTAGGACGGACGCTCGACGGCGTACGGTGGCGAACACGGTGGACAGACGGCAGTTTCCCTCCTCCTCTCTCTCGGCCGCTCCTCCTCTCTCTCTCACACCTCTCTCTCTCTTTCTCTCCTTGGGTGAACAAAATGGCCGGCCACCCTCTCTCTCTTCCCTTCTTATACCCCCTAGAGCCCATCATTGCTAATGATTACATGCCACTCAAATGGACCAATGCATGGCATCCTACTCTAGGCCAATGCATGAGGGTCTTATGCCACTTGTCCAATTGAATTTTGAATTTGGGCTTGGACTTCTTGGGCTTGGGCCATCCGGCCACTTCTTGAGCCTCCTCTTGGGCTGGTCGACTTCCCTTCTTGGGCCTCTCATCTTGGCCCATTAAAGGCTTAGGCCAATGGGCCTAAGGCCCATTCAAAAATTAATCCCTTTTTCCCTTTTTTTTTGAATTTCTTCTATAAATATTTTTAAATTTCAATTTTCATCTTGGCCAAAGTCTTAGGGCATTTTATTTATCGAAATTTAATTTATAAGGTACATGGCAAAGCATAAATTATTAATCTATCGAATTTAAATTTCCACACTCATATGCACAAATCATCAAATTAAAAAGGCTAATGGCTAAAGCATAAGCCATGGAAATTCTATCACCTAATTAGAGACTTTAACACATCTTATGGCATGGCTTTGAATTTTGGGATGCCACAGTTTGGCTTTTACCTTTAAACGTTTAGTAGGTGTGCATCATTTTCTGAATATAAGGAAGGGAGTTGATGGATGTTCTTCCGCTATATGAATTGTTGCAAGGGACCAATCAAAAAAAAAAATGTAAACCCCCAGGTTGTATGGACCCGTTGTAATTGAAATGGTATTAGAGTAACATGTTATTAGGGAAATTGAAACGGGAAATCGAACTGTGGCGACCCTAATGGATCGGGGGCCGTCGAGGGGTGCCACAAAACTTCTAGGATGAATGCTGTAACTGCTACGATGTGCTTCAGAAAAAATATCTTCTCTAAGCTCTATATTGTCAAGTACAACCAAACGTCCTCGGAACCTCAGTATTCCATCATCAAAAACCTGAAAGTCAGCCTTGCTTTTCTCAATGTCCTCCTGAAGTATCTTTTGTACATCTGGATATGTTGGTTAGAGTAGCTTGATTCGACTGACATCCGGGTTCAATTTTGAGGGTGGCCATAAGACTTGAAAGGTGACTTACCTCAAATTTGAATACCGAATCTCGAGCTCTCTCGATTAAGTTCCACTCCTTAATCAATATGTGAGCAACTGAAGATTTTCGACTCAAAGCATTGGCGACCTTTTTCGCCTTTCCCAGGTGATATAGGATATCACAGTTGTAGTCCTTCAGCAACTCCATCCATGGGCGCTGTCTCATGTTCAACTCCTTCTGAGAGAACAGATACTTGAGACTCTAATGGTCCGTGAAGATCTGAAACTTTTCCCCACACAAGTAATGCCTCCAATTCTTCAACACAAATATGATAGTTGCGAGTTCCAAGTCATGCGTCGGATAATTCGACTCATGAGATCTCAACTGACGGGAGGCGTATGCAACAACTCTGCCATGTTGCATCAACACACAACCCAATCCTCTGAGTGACGCATTACTATAGATCTCGAATCCTCTAGGACCAAATGGAATCGTCAGCTTAGGTTCGGTAGTCAACTTTCCCTTAAGCTCTTGGAAACTACTCTCGCACTTGTTTGTCCACACAAATTTCTCTTCTTTCTTCAGGAGTCTTGTCAAAGGATGCTAACGATGAGAACCTTTTCACAAACTGTTGGAGAAATCTTTCTGGATTATTTTGAAGCTGACAAAACGTTTCTATCAGTCTAGTTTGAAGATTTGCAGACTCTACTATTCAAAGTTTGAAGACTTCAGGACTGCCAGACTCAAGACTTAAAGTCTTTTCTTAGTGACAGTTTCTAATCCATTGAAGAAAGGCTATCCAGAACTGAGTGCTTCATTAAGGATTTAGCCTTATCGACTGGAGAAGATCTCTTGGCTGGATGTGACATAACGGATTCCTTTATTTGAATCAAGATTGATTAAGGATCCGATGATTGGCGAAGTATTCTTGGAAGGTTCTACTTATGGAAACCAAAATCCTGATTGTATGGGCGAGCAGGATTGATGGGCTATCGACATGTTCCTTAAATAGCTCGAATGATCTTCCTAATTGATTCTGTCCAATGGGAAGATTGGAAGAATTCATTTGGTAAGTGCCAACGGGTATGATGTATTGCTGTAGAACATCTACACTGTGGAATCAAGGGAAAGCATTGCTGTAACATCTCATTTATTCATAGTGAAATCCAGCCAGTGGGCTGTCAGTGCAGAAGAGTGGACGTAGGCTTTGAATAAGCCGAACCACTATAATCCTTGTGTTCAATTTTCTCTTCCCTACTCTCTGTTTTACTTTGATCACAGTTCATTTTGGAGAGCTTTCATTCTAAGTGTCTGCCTAGTATTGCTTTCACATCTCAAGAAATTTTTTTTACACCTATTCACCCCCTCTAGGTGCTTATACTAGCTATATCAATTGATATCAGAATTTGTGTACTCACTTTGTTTGAAGTGTTTTACTTCAGAGTTAAAGATCCAAGGCTAGTATGCTAGCTCCAGGGCTGGTGAAAGGGCAAAGCAATACCATACCACCTTACTTGGATGGAAAGGATTACAACATATGGAAAAACAAGATGAAAGCGTTCCTACGATCAAAGGATCCTCTGGAATGGGACGTTGTAGAAAAAGGAATCACTCCTAAAGCTGCATCTGTCTCAGAGAGAGGAAAAGAAACTGTTGAGTCAAGAGAAATGACTCAGGAAGAGATAATCAAGAGACAAGCTCTTGATGCAAAAGCAATTTATTCTTTATATTGTGCTTTGTCACCTACTGAATATAACAGAATATCTTCTTGTGTTACAACAAAAGAAGTCTGGGATAGATTACATATCACCTATGAAGGAACAGATCGAGTGAAAGAAACCAGAATCAACATTCTCCTCGGTCAATACGAAGCATTCAAAATGAAATCAGGAGAATCTATAATCGACATGTTTAGCCGTTTTACGAAATCGTGAATGGTCTTGAAAATCAAGGTCAACCAATTTCTGATCCCATGAAGGTAAACAAGCTACTGCGTGGACTCTCCAAGGATTGGAATCATATAAAGACTTCAATAAGAGAGACACAGAGAATCATGCCACTATCTGTCGATGAGTTGGTTGGAACTTTTCAGTCTTATGAAGTGGAGTGAATCAATGAAGATGAAGATCCTAAAGGTAAGAAATCCACTGCATTAAAATCCAATGATGATTATGATGTCACAGATTCTGAAGACGATATGGACAATGAGGAGCTTGCTCTTATGATAAGAAGATTCAGAAAGCTGAATAGAAAAGGAAGAAGATTTAATTCAAAGAAACTAAGTTTTCAAAAGCAACAGACCAAGTTTGTTGATGATGATGAATCAAACAAAGATGTTGTCTGCTTTGAATGTAAGAAAGGGACACATTAGACCCAACTGTCCCCTTCTGAGAAAGATGAAAGGTAAAGCTGAAAAGTATTGAAAAGCTCTTAAAGCAGAAACCTGGAGTGACACAGAGTGTGAAGAAAGTGATGATGATTATGCCAATATATGTCTAATGGCACAATCAGATTCAGACTCAAACTCTGAAACAGACTCAGACTTAGACAATGAATTTGAGGTAAGTAACTTTAAAATTCCTGTTAAAGTTTCTAAATACATTGATGAGCTGTGTTTTAGTCTTAAGACTTCTCTTAAAAGGATTTCCAAACTTAAAAAGGAAAACTCTACTCTAAAACAACAGGAAAATGTTTTGAAAGAAAAGTTGAAATGTTTAGACATGAATGTTTCCACTCTTAAAGAAAGTGAAGACAATCTTTTAAAAAAATGCATTTTTAAAAAATGACTTATCAAATGTTTCAAAAAGATTTTCATTAGGATCTGAGAAACTTGAGAAAATTCTTTCAGCACAAAGACATTATTTCAATAAATCTGGCTTAGGAATGACAGCATAAACAATTCCTTTAATTGATTTTCCTAAAGTGAAGGAAAGAATTAAGCAAAGACCTACAAGAGATGCCTACAAAAATCATTTCAAAAAGGCTTTTGTAAAACCAGTAGGTCGAAATGCTCTCAGATGTTCAAAGTACAATAGTGCAGATCATTTTGAAAAAGTGTGTCCTATGGTCTGGAAACCTGTCAAGAAAGTATGGGCAAATACCGCATATCATAGTAACACCAATGGACCCAATAAAATATGGGTACCAAAGAAAGCTTGAGTCTCTTCTTTAAATGCAGGTCACTATCAAGAAAAAAGGTAAAATGGTATCTAGATAGTGGATGCTCAAGACACATGGCAGGAGATTCAAACTGCTTCATCAAGCTCGTTCAAGTAAATGGTGGAAAAGTCTCATTTGGAGGAAACGGCAAAGGAAGAATTGCGGGATTTGGAACTGTAAAGATTGGAAACCTCACAATAAGCAATGTTTCCCTAGTGGAAGGACTTAACTACAATCTGCTCAGTATCAATCAGCTGTGTGATACTGGTTTCAAAATCAATTTTCAAGAGGGAATATGTTCAGGAACCAGTAAAGATTCTACTCAATCGTTCATAGGTCGAAGACATGGAAATATCTACCTCTTGGATGTGAAACCAGATGAATCGCAATCTCTAATCTCAATTCAAGACGAAGCAAGCTTATGGCACAGAAAGCTTGGGCACATCAATATGAAGCAGATAGCCAAAATTTCAGCAAAGAAGCTTGTTCGTGGTCTACCCAATTTATCTTACCAAAAATCTGATCTATGCACACCATGCGTATTGGGAAAAAGTAAGAAATTCCTTTAAACCAATAAATCAAGTTTCCACTAATCGTGTACTGCAGCTTCTGCATATGGATCTCTTTGGACCAACCAGAACTCAAAGCATTGGAGGTAAGAAATATTGCCTAGTAATTGTGGATGACTACTCTCGATTTACTTGGGCATATTTCCTAGCAAGTAAGTCTGAAACCTTCTCTTATTTTGAAAAGTTTGCTAAAAATGTTCAAAATGAAAAAGAGTATACTATCTCAAGTATAAGAACAGACCATGGAGGTGAATTTGAAAATCAAGATTTTACAAAATTCTGTGATGAATTTGGTTTTCAGCATGTGTTCTCTTCACCATATACTCCAGAACAAAATGAAGTGGTGGAAAGAAAAAATAGATCTCTTCAAGAAATGGCTAGAACTCTTTTGATTGAAAGTAACATCTCTTTGCAATTTTGGGCAGCAGCAGTTTCAATAGCATGTTATATTATCAATAGAGTTTTTCTAAGGCATATTCTGGAAAAAAAACCCCCTACGAATTATTCAAAGGAAAAAAGCCTATTGTTTCATATTTTCATGTGTGCGGATGCAAATGCTTTATATTGAAAAATGCAAATGATCGAGTTGGTAAGTTTGAAGAAAAATCAGACGAAGGCATCTTCCTTGGATATTCTACCTCAAACAAAGCCTACAAAGTCTATAACAAGAAGAGTCAATCTGTGAAGGAATCAATGAATGTCAAATTCCAAGATTCTATGCAAAATGAATCTATTCAGACTCATCTTGAAGAATTTGAACCTGCTCCAGACTCTACAAAGTCTAAACCTCAAGAAGCAGCTCAGACTCTGAAAGACCAGCAACAAGTGGTTATAGAAGATTCAAATGAAGGAAGTGATCATCAACTTGACAAATTAACCAGCAACTGGAAGCATAAGTCCAGTCATCCCAGAGATCTCATTATTGGCGACATTAATGAAGGAATTCGCACAAGATCCAAAAGGCGCGAAGAGTCTAGTGCTGTGGCTCTTATTTCTGAAATAGAACCCAAAAGCATAGAGGAAGCTTTGTCTGATGAAAGCTGGATTGAAGCTATGCAACAAGAACTCAGACAATTCAGCATTAATGATGTCTGGGAATTGACTCCTAAACCAAAAGGTAAATCTATTATTGGAGCTAAATGGGTTTTCAGGAACAAGATGAACGAGAAAGGAAAAGTTGTAAGAAACAAAGCAAGACTCGTGGCCAAGGGATATACGCAAGACGAAGGGATAGACTATGATGAGACTTATGCACCAGTAGCAAGGTTAGAAGTAATTCAATTATTACTTGCTTTTGCTTGCTATAAGAATTTCAGGTTATTCCAAATGGACGTCAAAAGTGCTTTCCTAAATGGATTTATCCATGAGGAAGTCTATGTGGAACAACTACCTGGGTTTGAAGACCCAAGGAAGCCAGACTCAGTATTCAAACTGAAAAATGCCTTGTTTGGTTTAAAGCAAGCACCTCGAGCTTGGTACGATAGGCTAAGTAAGTTTTAAATACAAAATGGTTTTGTCAAAGGTAAAGTAGACACTACCTTGTTTATCAGAAGAGAAAGCAAAAGTTTTTTGCTTGTTCAAATATATGTTGATGATATTATTTTTGGATCCTCTAATGAAAGTTTGTGCAATCAATTCTCTAAGTCTATGCAGGATGAATTTGAAATGAGCATGATGGGAGAACTAACCTTCTTTCTTGGACTTCAAGTGAAACAATTAAAGGAAGGGACTTTTATTCATCAAGAAAAATATGCTAATGATCTTGTCAAAAAGTTTGGACTGGAAAATTGCAAAAAGACTGATATACCAATGTCAAGTTCCTTGAAGATAGACAAAGATAAAGGAGGAAAGAAAGTTGACCGGAAGCTATACAGAGTATCATCGGTTCACTTCTTTATCTTACGCTTCTAGACCGACATTTTGTTTAGTGTTTGCATTTGTGCTAGATTTCAAGCAGACCCTAAAGAATCTCATCTAAGTGCTGCAAAGCGTATTATCAAATACATTGCTTCAACCTGAAGTATCGGCCTGTGGTATCCCAAAAAGGGAGACTTCACTCTTCTTGGATACTTAGACGTAGATCTAGCCGGTTGCAGAGTTGATAGAAAGAGCACCTCAGGTACCTGTCAGTTACTTGGAAACAGGATAGTATCTTGGTTTTCAAGAAAGCAAAGCACAGTAGCTCTTTCTACAGCAGAAGCAGAGTATGTAGCTCTCGGAAGTTGTTGTTCACAAATTCTGTGGATAAAGCAACAGCTAAGAGACTTTGGAATTGAAGATTCATGCACGGAGATTAAGTGTGACAACACCAGTGCAATCAATCTTACTAAAAATCCAATTCTTCACTCAAGAGCAAAGCATATAGAGATTCGACATCACTTCATTAGAGATCATGTTCAAAATGAAGAAGTTTTGATTCAGTTTGTTGACACGAAGGACCAAGTGGCGGATATATTTATAAAGCCTTTGGAGAAAAATCAATTTGAAATCATCCGTTCCAGACTCAACATCTTGAAGCTTGAAGAGTGGATGTAGGCTTTGAATAAGCCGAACTACTATAATCCTTGTGTTCAATTTTCTCTTCCCTACTCTCTGTTTTACTTTGATCACAGTTCATTTTGGAGAGCTTTCATTCTAAGTGTCTGCCTAGTATTGCTTTCACATCTCAAGAAATTGTTTTTACACCTATTCACCCCCTCTAGGTGCTTATACTAGCTATATCACAAACCATCTATAGTAACCTGCCAAACCTAGAAAACTTCCGATCTCTGTCACTATGGTCGGTCTTGGCCAATTGATCATGGCTTCAATCTTGCTCGGGTCCACTGAAATTCATTCACCTGAGATCACATGCCCTGAGAAAGCAATACGAGTTAACCAAAACTCACACTTGCTAAACTTGACGTACAACTGATGGACTCTCAACTTCGGTAATGTTAATCTCAGATGATTCTCGTGTAAACCAGGATATCATCGATGAACACGATCACAAACTGATCTAGGTACCCTATTCATCAAATCCATGAAGGCAGCAGGAGCATTCATCAACCCAAATGGCATCACTGTGAATTCATAGTGACCATATTGAGTACGAAATGCTGACTTAGGAACATCCTCCTTCCTAATTCTCAATTGATAATATCATGTCCTCAAGTCGATCTTTGAGAAAATCGACGCCCCTTGAAGCTGATCAAACGAGTCATCAATCCTTGGCAGTGGATACTTGTTCTTGATCATTACCTGATTGAGTTGCCGATAGTCGATGCATGCGCGCAACGAACCATCTTTCTTCTTTACAAACAAAATTGGTGCTCCCCAAGGTGATGCACTGGGGCAAATAAATCCCTTATCCAATAACTCTTGCATCTACACTTTCAGTTCTTTCAACTCAGATAACGCCATCCGGTAAGGAGCCTTAGAGATTGGCTTTGTCCCGGGTGCTAGCTCAATCACAACCTCTATCTCTCTTTCTGGCGATAAACCTGGCAATTCCTTTGGAAAGACATCTAGCAATTCTTGTACTACAACAATGTCTTTCATCTTCAGCTTCGCAACTATCGTATCTGCAATAGTTTCCAGGTAACCTTGACAACCCTCGTCTAACAGACGAGTTGCTTCTGGCGACGAGATCAGGACAATCGAGGGTCCTCTTTGATTCCCGACAAACTCGAAGCTCTTACCCTTTAACGGGTCAAACTGAATTGCTTTGCGATAGCAGTCCATTATAGCTCATTGCTTGGTGAGCCAGTCCATGCCAATTATCAAATCAAAGTTATACATGGCTAAGACTAACAAGTCTATTATCCCCCACTCGCGCACAAATCGCTAACTTGCAACCAGAACAACCCAAAGCAACAATCACTTTATCCTTCAACGGTGTAGATATGTAAATTGCCGACTCCAACAATACATGACTTAATCCTAACAGCTTAACATATTGCTCGGCAATAAAGGAACGAGTTGCTCTAAAGTCGAATAAAGCGTAAGCAGGTTGGTCATTCAGCAAAACCATACCTGTGATCACGTCAGGCACAGCTTCTGCCTGACCTTGTGTGATAGCATAAACTGTGCCTTGAACTAGAGGTCTCAGTTGTCCTCCCTGTGGCACGTTCTGTGGGGCATACCCTCTCATATGTCCCATTGGTGGAGGCAGTGGCAACTGCTGTTGTCCTTTTGGCTTTCTAGGACAATTTTTGGCTAGGTGGCCCTGTTGACCACATTCAAAACATGCCCCCATCCTAGCTGGGCATGGGGCTGACTCGTGTCGCCTTCCACAAAAGCGACATGCCTCATTCCTACTAGGCATTGGCCTACTAAATCCACTCCTCTTGTTGGGTGGAACATAAGATCTACCTCTGAGCATGGGTCTCTTTTCTTGGCGGATTGCTTGCCTGTGGAAGTTAAACCTCGGCCCAGATGAGGCGGCTCTTTGTTTTGATCTTTCTCAATCTTTTGGGCTCACCCGTAAAGATCATTGTAAGTTCTCAAATCCAGAGAGACCAATGTGCTTCTCAAGTCAGGTCTGAATCCGTCCCTAAACCTTCTTGCTCGGTTTGACGGATTTTCAATCAATTCAGGAGCATATTGCGAAAGTTCAGCGAACTTCGCCTCATATTGGTCTTGGCGAAGACGTTGAAATTCTGCCATCTTCACCTCTCTAGCCGTCTCGGAGAAGTACTTGTCATTAAAAGCTTCTAGAAAGGCATTCCACTCCAAGACGAAACCCTTTGAAAATATTGCTCCTTGGGTAGTCTTCCACCAGGTATTTGCAACTTCCTCTAGCTGGTAAGTGTTGGAGAAATCTTCGAGTATTTTGAAGCTGACAAAACGTTTCCATCAGTCTAGTCTGAAGATTTGCAAACTCTACCATTTAAAGTCTGAAGACCTCCGGATTACCAGACTCAAGACTCAAAGTCTATTCTCATTAACAGTTTCTAATCTGTTGAAGAAAGGCTATCTAGAACTGAGAGTTTCATTAAGGATTTGACCTTATCGACTGGAGAAGATCTCTTGGCTGGATATGACATAACGGATTCCTTTATTTGAATCAAGATTGATTAAGGATCCGATGATTGGCGAAGTATACTTGGAAGGTTCTACTTATGGAAACCGAGATCCTGATTGTATGGGCGAGCAAGATTGATGGGCTATCGACATGTTCCCTAAATAGCTCGAATGATCTTCCTAATTGATTCTGTCCAACGGGAATGTTGGAATAATTCCTTTGGTAAGTGCCAACGAGTATGATGGCATAAAGGAGTATATAAGGAAGACGTTCCAGTTGTTCGAGAGGGTGCACGATAGAAGAATTCCAAAGTTTAAAGCTCCTTGTTCTTAGTCAATTCATTTACTGAGCGAAATCTAGTAGTCAAAATAGAGTATATATTTTGAGAAACCTTGAGGAAGTGTGGTAGAGTATCTACACTGTGGAATCAAGGGAAAGCATTGCTGTAACATCTCTTTTGTTCATAGTGAAATCCAGCCGGTGGGCTGTCGGTGCGGAAGAGTGGACGTAGGCTTGGAATAAGCCGAACCACTATAAACCTTGTGTTCAATTTTCTCTTCCCTACTCTTTGCTTTACTTTGATCATAATTCATTTTGTTAACTAAAGGAGAACTTCCTTTCTATTGTTTGCTTAGTATTGCTCTCTTATCTCGAGAAATTATTTTTTCAACTATTCACCCCCCCTCTAGGTGCTTATACTAGTTATATCAATTGGTATCAGAGCCTGTGTACTCACTTTGTTTGAAGTGTTTTACTTCAGAGTTAAAGATCCATGGCTAGTATGTTAGCTCCAAGGCTGGTAGAAGGGCAAAGCAATACCAGACCGCCTTACTTTGATGGAAAGGATTACAACATATGGAAAAACAATATGAAGGCATTCCTAAGATCAAAGGATCCTCTAGAATGGGACGCTGTAGAAAAAGGAATCATTCCTAAAGCTACACCTGTCTCGGAGAGAGGAAAAGAAGCTGTTGAGTCTAGTGAAATGACTCAGGAAGAGATAATCAAGAGACAAGCTCTTGATGCAAAAGCAATTTATTCTTTATATTGTGCTTTGTCACCTATTGAATATAACAGAATATCTTCTTGTGTTATAGCGAAAGAAGTCTAGGATAGATTACATATTACCTATGAAGGAACCGATCGAGTGAAAGAGACCAGAATCAACATTCTCCTCGGTCAATACGAAGCCTTCAAAATGAAATCAGGAGAATCTATAACTAACATGTTTAGTCATTTTACAGAAATCGTGAATGGTCTTGAAAATCAAGGTCAACCAATTTCTGATCCCATGAAGGTAAACAAGCTATTGCGTGGACTCTCCAAGGATTGGAATTACATAAAGACCTCAATAAGAGAGACACAAAGAATCATGCCACTATTTGTCAATGAGTTGGTTGGGACTCTTCAATCTTATGAAGTGGAACGAATCAATGAAGACGAAGATCCTAAAGGTAAGAAATCCATTGTATTAAAATCCAATGATGATTATGATGTTACAGATTCTGAAGACAATATGGATCATGAGGAGCTTGCTCTCATGATAAGAAGATTCAGAAAGCTGAATAGAAAAGGAAGAATATTCAATCCAAAGAAATAATGTTTTCAAAAGCAATAGACTAAATCTGTTGAGGATGATGAATCATACAAAGATGTAGTTTGCTTTGAATGTAAGAAAAAGGGACACATTAGACCCAACTGTCCCCTTCTGAGAAAGATGAAAGGTAAAGCTGAAAGTATCGAAAGGCTCTTAAAGCATAAACCTGGAGTGATACAGAGTGTAAAGAAAGTGATGATGATTATGCCAATATATATCTGATGGCACAATTGGATTCAAATTCAAACTCCGAGACAAACTCAGATTCAAACAGTGAATTTGAGGTGGGTAACTTTAAAATCCCTATTAAAGTCTCTAAATACATTGATGAGTTGTGTTTTAGTCTTAAGACTTCTCTTAAAAGGATTTCCGAACTTAAAAAGGAAAACTCTGCACTAAAACAACAGGAAAATGTTTTGAAAGAAAATGTGAAATGTTTAGACATGAATGTTTCTACTCTTAAAGAAAGCAAAGATAATCTTTTAAAAGAAAATGTATTTTTAAAAAATGACATATCAAATATTTCAAAAAGACTTTCAATAGGATCTGAGAAACTTGAGAAAATTATTTCAGCACAAAGACCTTATTTCAATAAATCTGGTTTGGGAATGACTGTGGAAACCATTCCTTTAATTGATTTTCCTAAAGTGAAGGAAAGAATTAAGCAAAGACCCACAAGAGACAATTACAAAAATCATTTTAAAAAGATCTTTGTAAAACCAGTAGGTCGCAATGCTCTCAAATGTTCAAAGTGCAATAGTGCAGATCATTTTGAAAAAGAATGTCCTGTGGTTTGGAAACCTGTTAAGAAAGTATGGGCAAAAACCGCATATCATACTAACACCAATGGACCCAAGAAAATATGGGTACCAAAGAAAGTTTGAGTCTCTTTTTTAAATGCAGGTCACTATCAAGAAAAAGGTAAAATGGTATCTGGATAGTGGATGCTCAAGACATATGACAGGAGATTCAAATTGCTTCATAAAACTCGTTCAAGTAAATGGTGGAAAAGTCTCATTTTGAGGAAATAGCAAAGGAAGAATTGTGGGATTTGGAACTGTAAAGATTGGAAACCTCACAATAAGAATTGTGGGACTTGGAACTGTATCAGTCAGCTGTGTGATATCGGTTTCAACATCAACTTTCAAGAGGGAATATGTTCAGGAACCAGTAAAAATTATACTCAGTCATTCATGGGTCGAAGACATGGAAATATCTACCTCTTCGATGTGAAATCAGATGAATTGCAATGTCTAATCTCAATTCAAGACGAAGTGAACTTATGGCACAGAAAGCTTGGGCACATCAATATGAAGCAGATAGCCAAAATTTCAGCAAAGAAGCTTGTTCGTGGTCTACCCAATCTATCGTACCAAAATTCTGATCTATGTACACAATGCATATTGGGAAAGCAGGTAAGAAATTCCTTTAAACCAATAAATCAAGTTTCCACTAATCGTCTACTGCAGCTTCTGCATATGGATCTCTTTGGACCAACCAGAATTTAGAGCATTTGAGACGAAGGCATCTTCCTTGGATATTCTACCTCAAGCAAAGCCTACAGAGTCTATAACAAGAAGACTCAATCTGTGGAGGAATCAATGAATGTCAAATTCCAAGATTCTATGCAAAATGAATCTATTCAGACTCATCTTGAAGAATCTGAACCCGCTCCAGACTCTACAAAGTCTAAATCTCAAGAAGCAGCTCAAACTTTGAAAGACCAGCAACAAGTGGTTATTGAAGATTCAAATGAAGGAAGTGATCATCAACCTGACAAATCAACCAATAACTGGAAGCATAAGTCCAGTCATCCCAAAGATCTCATTATTAGCGACATTAATGAAGGAATTCGCACAAGATCCAAAAGGCGCGAAGAGTCTAGTGCTATGGCTCTTATTTCTAAAATAGAACCCAAAAGCATAGAAGAAGCTTTATCTGATGAAAGCTGGATTGAAGCTATGCAAGAAGAACTCAGGCAATTCAGCATTAATGATGTTTGGGAGTTGACTCCTAAACCGAAAGGTAAATCTATTATTGGAGCTAAATGGGTTTTCAGGAACAAGATGGACAAAAAAGGAAATGTCGTAAGAAACAAAGCAAGACTCGTGGACAAGGGATATACACAAGAAGAAGGGATAGACTATGACAAGACTTACGCACCAGTAGCAAGGTTAGAAGCAATTCGATTATTACTTGCTTTTGCTTGTTATAAGAATTTCAAGCTATTCCAAATGGACGTCAAAAGTGCTTTCCTAAATGGATTTATCCATGAGGAAGTCTATGTGGAACAACCACCTGGGTTTGAAGACCCAAGGAAACCAGACTCAATATTCAGACTGAAAAAGGCCTTATATGGTTTAAAGCAAGCACCTCGAGCTTGGTACGACAGGCTGAGTAAGTTTTTAATTCAAAACAGCTTTGTCAAAGGTAAAGTAGACACTACTCTATTTATCAAAAGAGAAAGCAAACGTTTTCTGCTTGTTCAAATATATGTTGATGATATTCTTTTTGGATCCTCTAATGAAAATTTGTGCAAGAAATTCTCTAAGTCTATGCAGGATGAATTTGAAATGAGCATGATGGGTGAACTAACCTTCTTTCTTGGACTTCAAGTGAAACAATTGAAGGAAGTGACTTTTATTCATCAAGAAAAATATGTTAATGATCTTGTCAAAAAGTTTGGATTGGAAAATTGCAAAAAGACTAATATACCAATGTCAAGTTCTTTGAAGATAGACAAAGATGAAGGAGGAAAGAAAGTTGACCAAAAGCTATACAGGAGTATCATTGGTTCACTTCTTTATATTACTGCTTCTAGACCTGACATTTTGTTTAGTGTTTGCATTTGTGCTAGATTTCAAGCAGACCCTAAAGAATCTCATCTAAGTGCTGCAAAGTGTATTATCAAATACATTGCATCAACTTCGAGCCTCGGTCTTTGGTATCCTAAAAAGGGAGACTTTACTCTTCTTGGATACTCAGACGTAGATCTAGCTGGTTGCAGAGTTGATAGAAAGAGCACCTCGGGTACTTGTCAACTACTTAGAAGCAGGACAGTGTCTTGGTTTTTAAGGAAGCAAAATACAGTAGTTCTTTCTACAGCAGAAGCAGAGTATGTAGCTCTTGGAAGTTGTTGTTCACAAATTCTGTGGATAAAACAATAGTCAAGAGACTTTGGAATTGAAGATGCATGCACGGAGATTAACTGTGACAACACCAGCGCAATCAATCTCACCAAAAATCCAATTCTTCACTCAAGAGCAAAGCATATAGAGATTTGACATCACTTCATTAGAGATCATGTTCAAAATGGAGAAGTTTCGATTCAGTTTGTTGACTCAAAGAACCAACTGGCGGATATATTCACAAAACTTTTGGAGAAAAATCAATTTGAAATCATCCGTTCCAGACTTAACATCTTGAAGTTTGAAGAAATTAAAGTCTAGAGACTCTCAAACTCAAACAAACAAGATTCTTGACTGTAAGTTATTTTATTCTCTCTCATATTAAATCTCGGAAATGTACGATCATCTATCTATAATTGATTTTCTTACTACCTTCAATTTCCATGATAAGTGCAATCTTTCCTTTTCAAAAAGAGTTAATTTTTAAAATGGCAGTTATCTATTTTTTAAAAAGGTAGTTATTTTTAAAAAAGGCATCTTTTTACTTTCCACTACGACGTTTTGTATGTGCCTCTTCGACTGACTTATATACAGTCGGTTCCTCTTCGTTTAACCTCAAAAACACTAAAAAGCATCGATCTTCCACTCCTGTCTTCTTCTCTGTTTAATCTTTGAAAAGTTGTCATCTTTCTTTGGAAAGTCAACTTTGGAATCTTTCAAAGACTGTGAAAGATGTCGTCTTCAAGGAAGTTTTCGAGGATCGCAAACAGGGGACCGCAGCAAATGCGTGAGGGGCCTACGCACTTTGATCTCACCGAGGAAGAAGAGTCTCCTAGTCAGCAGCAAAGCCCACAACATTCTCAACAGCATCCATCTCCTCCATCTAGTCCACAGGATGTTACTCATCGAGAAAATGAAGAAATCATCGAAGGCGTAGATCCTGTAAGAGTTCATAAGCCCTCTTTTACTTATAAGCTTTACCGTGCTTTAAAGAGGATCGGTACTCCATTGAACTACATCGATGAGTTTCTTAAGGACAAAGGTTATGGTAATGAGTATATCTTCTTATGAAATATGAAACGTTTGGGAATTGCCCCTGCGAGGTCGGCAGAAGAAACCCTTGCTAATATCCCAAGTGATCCACGTGTTGGAGGGCTGATTCAAATAGATGGGAATGATGATGACAAGTTGTACAGTCAGTTTCAACCGAGAATGGGTGTTGTGGCAAAAATTCAGGGAAAAAGGACAGACTTGTTTCGATCGAAGGAACAAAAGGATCTATACTCTAAGTTGTTGAAGCGTGGGGTGATAAACCCTAGGAGTGTGGATTTTGATTTCCTTGATGCTGTGAACATTAATTTGAGGGAAAAGTTCAGTCTTCTTCAACTTGAACAGTTCTGTTTTAACTCTACAGAAGCCTATGCTTAACTCACTGCATGTTTCTATTCGAATCTTAGTTTCTTAGATGCGAATAGATTCTCTTTTAGTGTCCGAGATCAGGACTATGTGGTGGATGTAGATACATTGGCTGATGTGATTGGGGTTGAGAGAGGGAGATATCAACCTATCAATGTCTCTATTGATCGTGCTACGTTGGAACTTGTTAAGGATAGAAGGACAGAGGGAAAAGTTTCCTACTTAAGGATGAGTGCATTCAATATTCTGCTTCACAAGATTGTGATTAATTGCCTCAGACCAAAATCTACTTCAAAGACTGATGTTTCAAATTCAAAGGCAAAGCTGATGTATGCCTTCAATGCTGGGAAACAGTTTTCTCTTCCTCACACTATTATGTTCCACATGTATAGAGCAGTGGTGAAGGACAAGGGTCAACTTCCTTATCCAACTCTTGTGTCAAAATTATCCGGACATTTGAATGTTCAGCCTCCACGAATTCTCTGTGTTTGATCTTGTGATCAAATGGTGGTGGGACTGAAAATGGTGTCTAAAATGCGTCTGAAGGAACTCAACAAGGTGTTGGAGAAATTCAAGGAGAAAATCCCTGTCAAAACTCATCAAGTCTCTTCGGCGGCAAAAAGAAAAGGGAAGGAGCCTATGGTTGCTCCATCCAAGATGATGAGGAAGACATCACCATTTCTGCTATGGCATTGAAGAACCTGAGTCGTTATGTTCCAGAATCAATGGAACGACAAGAGAAAGACACAGAACAGAGGACTAGAGAAAGAGAAGATTTGGAAGCAGAAGAGAAAGAAGCAGAGGAGAAAGAAACAGAGGAGAGAGAAGCTGAAGAAAGAGATGCAGAGGAAGAAAGATTTGAAGAAGAAGAAGAAGAAGAGGAAAGAGGAAATCAAGAGGAAGGAGAGCATGAGGAACACTCCTCTCCACCTGAAGGCATGGAAACAGGGGGAGATCGTGAGAAAAGAGGAATGTCCTCATATCCTGCTATCAGTGAATGAGTCAGCCGCTCTCCAGCAGATCCAGAGGACATCTATGCCTCTCAATTTTCTGAGGAGGGACATGATATTTTATCACCCAATCTGCGTGACTATGCTGATTTGCCATCATCTGCCTTTACTCCATCTAATCGTGCAGAAACCAGTACGCAGACTGATAATTCAACAGATTTTCACAGAATTCTTGATGTTTTCTTGGAAATGCGGGGTCAGATATATGCTCTGAGATGCGAAGTTTAGAATTTGCAGACTGCGGGTCAAGCTTCTTCAGTTTCTTTGAATGACCAGATCCAAGCCCTTTCTCTTCAGATTCAAGCAAATGCTAAGGGTAAAGAAGTGGCTCAACTGAAGGAAGAGTTGAAAAAGCTGGAAGGCATTGTCCAGTCAATGGGAGATTTCCAGCTTGTTCGTGTTCCCAAACATTCTTGATTCCATTCTCTTTCCATCTCAACCTTTTTTATGATGACAAAAATGGGGAGAGATGCAAGATTTGAAAACTTTGAACTTGAACTTGAACTTTTTTATTTTATTTTGATGTTTGACTTGACTTTTGTGTCTGGATGTGGATTGTATTTGGGATTTGGGTTTGACTGCTTATATTAAGTACTATTGATATCTTATGAATGGCTTTACTCACATGCAAGACTAACCTATTTTCTGTGGTTGCAGATTCTAGTGTTATCATTAACTCATTTATTTTTATGAGATATCCATATTTGCTTGAGTACTGTTTTGCATGTCAAAGTTATTCAAATCTGCGGGAAAGTTTTATCACCATCAAAAAGGGGGAGATTGCTGGAGAAATCTTCTTGGAGTATTTTGAAGCTGACAAAACGTTTCCATCAGTCTAGTCTGAAGATTTGCATACTCTACCATTTAAAGTCTGAAGACCTCCAGACTGCCAGACTCAAGACTCAAAGTCTATTCTCATTGGCAGTTTCTAATCCGTTGAAGAAAGGCTATGCAGAACTGAGTGTTTTTTTTAAAGGATTTGACATTATCGAATGGAGAAGATCTCTTGGCTGGATATGACATAACGGATTCCTTTATTCGAATCAAGATTGATTAAGGATCCGATGATTGGCGAAGTATACTTGGAAGGTTCTACTTATGAAAACCGAGATCCTGATTGTATGGGTGAGCAGGATTGATGGGCTATCAACATGTTCCTTAAATAGCTCGAATGATCTTCCTAATTGATTCTGTCCAACGGGAATGTTGGAAGAATTCCTTTGGTAAGTGCCAACGGGTATGATGGCATAAACGAGTATATATGGAAGACGTTCCAGTTGTTCGAGATGGTGCACGATAGAAGAATTCCAACATCTGAAGCTCCTTGTTCTTAGTGAATTCATTTACTGAGCGAAATCTTGTACTCAAAAGAGAGTCTATATTTTGAGAAACCTTGAGGAAGTGTGGTAGAGTATCTACATTGTGGAATCAAGGGAAAGCATTGCTGTAACATCTCTTTTGTTCATAGTGAAATCCAGCCGGTGGGCTGTCAGTGCAGAAGAGTGGACGTAGGCTTGGAATAAGCCAAACCACTATAAACCTTGTGTTCAATTTTCTCTTCCCTACTCTCTGCTTTACTTTGATCATAATTTGTTTTGTTAACTAAAGGAGAACTTCCTTTCTATTGTCTGCTTAGTATTGCTCTCTTATCTCGGGAAATTATTTTTTCACCTATTCACCCCCCCTCTAGGTGCTTATACTAGTTATATTAGTAAGTTGCGACTACTTTCTCAGTTTCATTGCACATTAGTAGTGCAAACGCTTTCTCCAACTTTTGAATCTACGAAGTAGCAGCTTCAGGGTCTCCTGTTCCAGTGAACTTTGGCGGATTCAGCCTCAAGAACTGTTCCACCAGCTTGTGAATTAGTCTTTCAACAACTATAATTCCTAGTGGACCTTCAACGGGTGTAGCGGTAGGTGCAGCAACAGGTGCAGCAGCAGGGGCGGCTTCAGCAGCAACGGCAACAATAGCAGTAGCAACGGCTTGAGCGGCGGCCTAGTTCAGTGCCTGCTGATCCATTATGTTACCCATGACTTCAAGTACTCGCATGATCCCGTTGATCCCGAGATCACCAGGGGCTACTACCCCAGCACTGTCAGGAGGTGGTGCTATTCCACTGGCACTGGCCTATGCCTGTGCCTTACCTCTACCTCAGGTACTGATCCTAGTCGGTGTTCTAACTCGAGCTGAAGGTCTAACAACTCGCTTACTTGGAGTTCTTTGCTCTAGCTCGCTCATGGTTTAGTATCTACTGATACCTGTCTTCCAAGTCCACATTGGATTAGAAGATGAGCGACACACACACGACAAACAATTTTTACCAAACAACTACCATCGACATGCACCAGACATTAATTTAAATGTCTTTCCTACCACTATCCCATGGTCTATCGTACCTTATCACTCTAATACCTAACGACCATGCTCTGATACCACTTAAACGAGATGTCATGCCCCGATCCTCGAACGCGTGCCCATCCCTCACCTAGTCGATTAATAACGACGTCTCAGGACGCATCGCCAACCCTTTTATTTTAATACACATGTGAAAGCATATAAATAAATACCCAAACAATAAAACAATGGGATATAAAAGTAGGGTTATATTTTTCACATCTGAAAACCAAAACTGCACTTTTACACAAAGCAAACTATATAGTATAATACAATACTATTCACAAGCTTGATCTACTATACATCTAATCAAAACTCAACATTTGCAAAACAAGATGGGGTCTCAGTCCTCATCTGGGTCGTACTCAAAATCCTCCTTGAGGTCATCCTCCTCATCTGCTTCATCCTCAGAGTCATCTTCCTGCTCTTCTCCTTCAAGTTTGTCCTTGAGCTCTTCTTCCTCAAAATTCACCTCAGGCTCCTCCTCAGGTTCCTCCTCCGGGTTCTCTTTTGGGTACACCTCCTTTTGATCAACTTCTCCTTCTAGCATGCTCCAGCTAGAGTCTACTGCTGACGATTCTGGAGAGTCATGATCACTCTCGAGATTAGGGTCTTGTGCATCCACCACTGACCCATCCTTATGATTAGCCGTCCCATTCCCGAATGCTTCCTCTAGAACGAACATAGGTACATCACCTTCTGGCATGGGACCCTCCCTTCGCCCGTCATGATACTCACGATACCACAATTGATACTCGTGGGGCCTCAGGGTGTCCTTACCCACATCAACCCAGACGGTCGACTAAACCATAACGTACTCTAGTCCTTTCGAGTGAAGGTTTATCGGAAAGTGAGTTTCTATCTCGGTGACTTCCTCGGGTATACCGAAATGCATAGGAAGATGAGGAGGTGGAGGTGCTACCATCTAAGGACTTGAAATGGTTATACAATAACCATTGAGACAGCGTCTCGGCGAGTTCTACCCCCTAAGACTCGATTAGTAAACCAATATGCCATACGGGCTGCCTATGCACACACGGGTCGGAGGACTTACCTTGGGCTCAGATTCCACCTGCATATTAGCACAATTCAAATAGGCACCCAATCATAATATCACGGATCGATACATCGATCAATCGACCTGGTCGATTACATGTCAACATGACCATTCACTGATCATGTCAATCCATACTATATAATCTCCAAGATAGTATACTGAGGGGGTAAATGATAACCATTCTATTCCAGAAATAGATTTTTCTATTTCCAATTCTGGAAGGGTTTCTAAGCAAAAATAACCGTTTGATAACGACACAAAATATCTACTATAAAAATAGAAATTTGTTTGATAACGACACAAATTTTTTTCTTTTCGAACGGCGGTGGACCAACAACATCCAGTGGCTAGCGGCCGGCAACTGGTGACCGACGGCGGTGGCGACTGGCGACTGGCGACCGGTAGCTAGCGGCGGCAAGCAACTGATGGACGGTGGTTGACGGCGACGGATGAAAGACTGATTGACGAATGATGAGAAGAATTTTTATTTCTCATTTCTATTCCAGAAATAGGGAAGTAGAAAATTTTTACTTCTGATTTTTGTTCTAGAAATAGAGAAGTATAAAATTTCTACTTCTGATTTCTGTTCCAAACCTATTTCTGAAACAAGAATCTATTTCAAAAATAGAAAAATGGAATAGGTTTATCAAACGGATTTCTATTCCAAAAACAAGTCTGGAATAGAAAAATTGTTTCTAGAACAGAAATAGGTGGTTGTCATGCCCCCCTAATAAACAATCAAGTAATATCTACATACATGGTATACAATCTTTGCTTGATATCTTTGCTTTTTTAAAATTGCACACACGTCAAATGGCTTAAAGAGAAAACAACAAAATAGATGATTACCAGCTGTAAAAGTAACAAAATGGTTTGAATTGAATCATTGCCAGTGGAATAAGTACTTTATATCGTCCATCATTGTGGAAATGAGATTACAATTATTAACTCAATTTTAGTTTATTCTAACCATCGCTTGTGTGATAATTGTCTTAGTAATTGTTTTTTTGTCACTATTGTCTCAATACTTTTTAGAAACCCATTTTTAATCTTAATTTTAGTATAACAGATTACATATAAGACACGTAAAATTTTATAAACCTATCGAAATAAGATTATATGATCAAAGCGAACTCCATATCGGTCTATGAGGATTTGTAGAAGAATTTTTTTCAATTCATCGTAAGCCTAGTCACATAAGCAAAGAATCTATTACTACTATCATGGGAGAGATATCATTTAAGTGGGTCCCAATACTTTCCTCCGCCGCTAATAGAGAAATATAGATCGGATACTAGTCCTAAACCCACTCCTTGTGCAAGTCATATATAAAATATATATATATATATATATATATATAATATTGAAGTGACATTATAATTAAACATTTAAAGGCAAAAAAAAATTGAAGTTTAATTTTCAAAATGATATATAGATTGAAATAGTCTAAAACGTAAAATGGTCACGTCATTGATTTACATATTGAATGGCAATTTTTATTATGTTCTACTTATTGACATTAAGAATTGGGCTAACTTAGACTCTTATAGGCTATTAGTTGAAATAAGTCTTACATTTCATGTATCGTCTTTCAATTTTTCACAGGTTCGCTGATAGAAAGCCCCTCAAATCACCCCTTTAAAAGAAAAGGACAACTCAGTTTAGAAGGGGAAAATGTCAAATTACTCCTATATCTGTATATTTATAATGACTATTTAAAAAGGTAATGACTAATTTGTAAAAAATTATTATGACTAATTAAGTATCATCAGGAAGTTTTTCATAATGAAGTTAATAAGGCTGCACATGACAAAATTTCTGAAACAAAAATTGATTTCTGGACATAAATCAATTTCTTAATTTCTATTCCCTGGACAAGTTTCTGAGCAAAGAAACCTGTTTGATAACGACTCAAAATTTCTATTTCTGAAACAGAAATCTGTTTGATAATAGAACAAAATTTCTATTTCTAGGAATAGAAATTGATTATATAACAACATAGGAAATCCTCAAATACAAAATAATAGTCGAAATAATACTAATACATTACAAAAGTTGAAAATACAATTTCATGGAATTTCCGGCATATTATTACCCATTGCCATTTTATTAGCAATTGTTTTCCTAAGCGTATTTATTTGGTTTCCCTCCTCGGTTAATGTATCATTTGCAAGCTCATCCTGTGTAGGTTCAGACAAGTATTGCAGAAGCATGAATATGGGTGCCATCAATGGCGCTTATACAGCCTTGTCATTTTATCAAAAACTAGTATTATACAAGATTATCAACAAAATAAAATTAATGGTGTAAAGGAATATATAAGAATTCTACCTTAAAGTAACGTTTATGGTTAGGAACCAATCGGAGGAAGGTCGGTTTATTTTGATTCTCGAATTGAATCAGTCTAGTTGCTCATCCCTAATTTCTTTATTGTTGCTCAATGAACCTTTAATGGCCCTTGCATAGCAAAAGAGAGATTCTCTTGAATCTCTTGCCTTCGAATTAAAATTCAAGATTGTGTAACAATCTAATTATTTTGATTTTGCAAGAATTTTGAATCCGTAAAAAAATAAGGTTAAATTTCTAGACACATTTTTTATTCATTTATTACGTAAGAACTTTTTCTTCAACTAGCCATGTGCGTGCCTTTTCTAGGAGGAAAGAGCCACATTGTTTTTAAGTAAGCATTTAAGAACTTTGGTCGTTTTTGAAAATTTGGGACCCATTCAATTGCCTTTCATCCTAAAGAGGAAATTATAAAAAAAAAAATTGAAAAAAATGCAAAAAAAAAAAAAAACACGAGCAAAATAAGAAAAAGAAAATTAGCAATAATTTGTGAAGTTGTGGTTATGAGTGAATTAAGTTAGCAAGAAAGCGCAAGGTTCTTTTATATGGTTTTCAGTTTATGATTTATATTTCAGAAACTGAGAAGTTAAAAATTTCAACTTTCGATTTCTTCAATTTCTCTATTTCTGGAATAAAAATATGTTTCAGAAATAGAGAAATCAAATTGCGTTACCAAACGGATTTCTGTTCCAAACCTGTTCCGGGGAACAAAGAAACAGAGAAATCGAGAAACATAAATTTTGTCATGTGCGCCCTAAGGATCTTCTGTGTAATAGGTAACAAGTTTTATGAGGATTTTGTACATATAATTTGCAAGCCTCATAAGCGATCAAGTTTAGACTTTTGGCCTGCAATGGTGGCTCTATCCCAATTTGCATGCAATTTGTGTGTTTCAAATAGGCGACCTCCATCTCATGAGCTTAAAATCTCGCAACGCCCCAATTATGGGGTTAAGTAAGCATAATTTTTGTTCGTAATTGATAAGTTGATTTTGCATCATGTATCCTTTCTTACGAATTTTAACGTAAAATTATCATATTATTGATATTTAATATTTACAAGATAGAGATGCTAAGTAAACTTAATTGTGTGGGTGAAGTGAGTGCATAATTTTGTTGCAACAAGTATAATTTTTCAAAAAGAAAATCTATACCCAACAAACAAAATTATAAGCATAGTTAAATTTAGAGCTCATACCACAAAGAGAGATTATGTAGATATTAATAGGAAAATAAAGAAGAAAAGAAAGGTAATGAAAATCTCAAAATATGGAATGTAGGAAGACAAGTACAACAGAATGGGTATTTTAGCATTTTATCCTTATTATTCACTTATAAAATTCAATTTTCCGGGGACAGATTTGGAACAACCCCAACAAAGTATCACGTATAAAATTAATTTTTCTCACGGCGTGCAGAAAAAGCAAGGTCCCTTTATGATCGGTCACTACCTTCTCAAGAATTTTTTTTATATTTCAAGAACTTCTATCCTCAAGTGACCTAATAATAACGTAATACTTCTTACTATTGAAAAATATTAAAAGTAATATGTGCTGTTCATTTTTTTACCTATTCATGAGATTGCATGTTACCCGTAATCCTGTATTGAGTAAATGTTAACTATCACAGTGTAAAGGGATTTCATGATAAATTATTCATATGTTGAAAAATCACCAATAAGTAGTAATGTGTTATTTTTAATAATATTTCATTCTCATCAGTATAAAATCAATAAAATTCAATCGACCAAATCAAGTAGTGGTTAATCAAAAGAGATGAATAAAAATATAATAGGATAAAAAAATATCTTGGGGCATGGGGCAATTTTTAAGGTCAAAACAATGAATAAATTGTACTTAATTTCAAATTCTTGGCAGTTTAAAATCCAAAATAGAATACCATAAAGATTCAGAAACAGAAACGTTTAGGCTGCGCATGACAAAATTTCTGAAACAGAAATTGATTTTTGGCCAGAAATCAATTTCTTAATTTCTATTCTCCGGACAAGTTTCTGAGCAAAGAAATCCGTTTGATAACGACTCAAAATTTTTATTTCTGAAACAAAAATCCGTTTGATAACAGAATAAAATTTCTATTTCTAAGAATAGAAATTAATTAGAGAACAACATAGGAAATCCTCAAATACAAAATAATAGTCGAAATAATACTAAAACAACACAGGAAATCCTCAAATATAAAATAATAATCGAAATAATACTAATACATTACAAAAGTTGAAAATACAATTTCATGGAATTTCCGGCATATTATTATCCCTTGCCATTTTATTAGCAATTGTTTTCCTAAGCGTATTTATTTCGTTTCCCTCCTCGGTTAATGTATCGTTTGCAAACTCATCCTACATAGCTTCAGACAAGTACTGCGGAAGCATGAATATGGGTGCCATCAATGGCGCCTATACAGCCTTGTCATTTTATCAAAAACTAGTATTATACAATATTATCAACAAAATAAAATTAATGGTGTAAAGGAATATATGAGAATTCTACTTTAAAGTAACATTTATGGTTAGAAACCAATCGGGGGAAGGTCGGTTTATTTTGATTCTCGAATTGAATCAGTCTAGTTGCTCATCCCTAATTTCTTTGTTGTTGCTCAATGAACCTTTAATGGCCCTTGCATAGCAAAGAGAGAGATTCTCTTGAATCTCTTGCCTTCGAATTAAAATTCAAGATTGTGTAACAATCTAATTATTTTGATTTTGCAAGAATTTTGAATCCGTAAAAAAAAAAAAGGTTAAATTTATAGGCACGTTTTTTATTCATCTATTACGTAAGAACTTTTTCTTCAACTGGCCATGCGCGTGCCTTTTCTAGGAGGAAAGAGCCCCATTGTTTTTAAGTAAGCATTTAAGAACTTTGGTCGTTTTTGAAAATTGGGGACTCATTCGATTGCCTTTCATCCTAAAGAGGAAGTTATAAAAAAAAAAATTGAAAAAAAATGAAAAAAAAAATACACAAGCAAAATAAGAAAAAGAAAATTACCAATAATTTGTAAAGTTGTGGTTATGAGTGAATTAAGTTAGCAAGAAAGCGCAAGGTTCTTTTATATGGTTTGATTTCAGTTTCTTATTTCTATTTCAGAAAATGAGAAGTTAAAAATTTCAGTTTTTGATTTCTTCAATTTCTCTATTTCTGGAATAGAAATCTATTTCAAAAATAGAGAAATCAAATTGCGTTACCAAACGGATTTCTGTTCCAAACCTGTTCCGGGGAACAGAGAAACAGAGAAATTGAGAAACATAAATTTTGTCATGCGCGCCTTTAGTGAAGTTTATGCCACGTGGGGGAGAGTACAATAGTATGGCCTTCAATATCTATATCCCGAGATCTGTCTCTGTTATATATTATGATTTAAGTAAGTGATATCTATATTCTCTTTTGATCTATATACACAACTTTTTACTTTTATTTCTGTGATTTTCGAAACTTGCATACTGTGATTTGCCTACACAGTTGCCCTTTTTGCAAGATGCTGTGATCTGTCTCCATTGCTGCTTATAGCTTGAATCATATTTTTACGGAGTTAGAGTCTGGTGGGGGTAAGCGAAGATGGACACATTGACACGAGGTGTAACTTTGCTCTTGGTGTGACATGCCGGTTGCATCAGTGGTGACTTGAAGTCTCTTTTACGCTCTTCCTCTGCGGTGAATATTAACGGTGAAATAGTATTATGACTTCTTTTTTTCTGAGCACCAAGCCTCTACTAAGGGGTCTAACTCGAGATTTTATTAGAGGCACAATAGAGAGATACGTGATGAGTCTTCATACCTAAGCATTACTATTTCTTCTTCCATTGAGTCGGATTTTGGTCCATGACAGGCCGATAATCTTCAGATTCTCGTGTTGGGAACAAATTTTTTTGGCTGATACATGTGATTATCGATGGCCGAGATTGAGCACAAAAGATTCGGAGATTTAGATTCTCCAAAAAGACCCTCGCCCTCGCCACGAGAGAGAAACAGGAAAAGGGGTGGACTGTGCCCATCGGTAGGCTCCCCCTTCGTTAAGGCTTCAATAAAGCATTAGTCAAATCCTTGGGATGATGAAAACTTGACAGCACACTGCTCAGTCCTCGCTAACCTAAAAAAGAAATAAAAAATGACTGCTCTCGGTCTTCTGAATCAATTGGCGACATAAATTGATTTCTTTTCTCTTGCGAGAAAATATTGGCTGGAGCTGGAATTCCAGCATGTCAACCTACAAGTTCATTCACCGGACGACACGTGTCTCCTGGGCCCCATCGCGTTAGAAGCTCTGACACATACTCCTCTCTTCTCTGTAGCCTCTCTCTCCTCCCTCTTTTCTTTTTCATTTTATTTCTTCTTCTTCTTCCCTCTGGCCTTTCCTTTCACTTTGCTGCGGAACACAAAGACCTCGGACTCGGCCCGGAGAGGTCTAGGGGCACTGAGACCTTCCCAAGCAGCCTCACGGAGCTCACCCCGCAGGTTGCCCCACGCCGGCTCGTGTAGACGGAGACCTTCAGGCAGACTTTTCCGGGGAAGATGGACTTCCCGGCGAGCCTGGAGGGGGAAGCTCTTGAGCTTGATCTTGCAGAAGACGCAGGGGGAGGAGGAAGGGTGGACGGCGGAGCGAGCGGGCTTGGCGGCGATAGGGATCCCCATCGTGAGCAGAGGCTTCCCACCGTGAGCAGAGGGAGGAAGAAGAAGAAGAAATAAAGGAAAAAAATAAGAAAGGAGGAGAGAGAGAAAGAGAGAGAGGGGACAGAGGGGAGAGGAGTGTGTGTCAGAGGTTCTAACGCGGTGGGGTCCATGCGACACGTGTCATCCAGCGAATGGACTCGTAGGTTGACACGCTGGAATCCAAGTTCCAGCCAAATTAAGTTGCAGCTCCATCAAGTGATTTAAAAAAAAAAAAAAAAAAAACCAAAAGCAAATGATTACCAGCTGTTGTGGTAAGAAAATCACGAGACTGGTTTATCGCTTGTTTCATAAGGACCTTTTATAGTCTGTCATTGTCTAATAACAAAATGTCATTAAAAGAACAAATGGACAAGGACAGGCCACACCCCACACAAGCACATTGCAAGTGGCATCTTTGATCTTTTTCATTATATTAATATTATATATGTGGGGGCTTGTGTGAATCAAGATCCAATAAATAACATGGTTTCGATTTTAAGTCATCCCTGATGTACTAAGCACACTTTATCTAATATCATTATTGATAGAACGAATGTAATTAACAAAGAAAACAAATGGACAATGATGGTTCGGACCCAAGTGACACAGAGTTCTATCTAAAGGTGGTGATATGCGTTGGAAATCTATTTATAAACTGAATTTTAGTGTAACAAGTTGTTATATGGCACTAAATATTTTAACAACCGATCAAAAAGAGATCAAAAAATCAAAGCCAATTCTATGTAGGTTTATGGTTTGCACTAGACTCATATTCAACCAGATTATGAGCATAGTAAAATGAGCAAATGATCTATTACTATGATCATGAGGAGATCTTCTGATTAGGTAGTAGTCCTAAACCTGCTCCCTTATGTGGGGACATTGAAGCAATATTAAAATTGTAGAAGTAACATCATAAATAACCTAACTGAACGAGAAAAAAATTGAAGTTTAATTTTTGAAATGGTCGAAACATCTCTAAAACATAAAATGGTTTGTTATTGATATTTATGTTAAATAGCAATTGTTGATAGTGTTCTATTTATTGATGTCCGAGATTTAGCACAAGAGATCCAATGATTCAGAATCTTAACAAAGATCCAAATCACTAGAAGGAAGGAGGATATGTGTATCTCTTGGACTTGACAAGATCCAACCCATAGCTTACTAAGTTTTTTTTTTGGTTAAGGTAAGAAATATATTGATTTTGCAAAGAAAAACAAGTAAACGGGCCACGAGGCAACAAGAAATAAGCACTCTACAAGACAAGAGTGAAGGGGTGCCAAGGGACCAAAGGGAACAAAACAACCAACAAGCCGAGAGGCCGAACAACAAAGGGAAGAACTAAGACCTACAACCCTCTATTACAAGAAAATAGAAGGACTTAAGTCCCAACTCCGCTGCAGCCGTCTATTCTTCGGGATATCCACCACATGCTTGAATGTCATTGCTTTGTCTTTGACGGCCTTGCAAAGATGCATCTTCATCGCCGGGATAAAGAGGGCCTGATTTCTAAAAATCATATTGTTGCGTTCTTTCCATATGATATAACAAAGAGCACCATAGCTAAAACGAGCGGAGATTGATAGAATCCCCCACCCGAGAAACGATTGGAGGCCCAATCAAGATTTTCCCGCCACGATTTATTGCGCTAATCGACATTAAACTTTGCAGCCCAATAGGAAGCAAGGTTACCGGAACACGACAAGCAAAGAACAGATGATCCACGGAATCGGGTCTGCTCGAGCAAAACGGGCAAGAGGCTGCTTGGAATCGCTGCCCAAGAGAGGAGCATAACTTGAGTAGGCAGCCTATTACGGGCAATAAGCCACAAATGGGTTTGGTACCTAGGCGGCATGGCTGTACTCCACACAAAAGAAGACCACGGCACCACATTTCCTTTCGGTCTAAAGAGGTCATACGAGAAGCCGAAGAGAACCGCCCGAGGGATGACGAATCCATTGGAAGCGTCCTCGAGCTGGGTAAGTTGAGGAAGAGGATCCCACCAATCAGCCATAATATTAATGACATACCACCCAAGAGGCGAAGAAAATGCATCAGCCACGGAAGCGGTTCGAGGAATCCCCGATCTGTATATTTGCTGGTTGGAGAAAAGGAGGTTAAGCGGGCCATTAAGGTGCCACGGATCAAACCGAAAGAGACAGCTTTGCCATTGCCTATCTTCCATCTAAAATGTTGTTGATACATGCCACGATGGCGGAGGAGCCTTTTCCGGGCCCAAGAACAAGTAGGTGGGGGTCGGGGATATCCGAAGTTCTTCCTCGATAAGAAGACGGCATGAACCCATTTACACCAAAGAGATTCTTTATCGAGAGAATAGCTTCCATATGTGCTTGAGCATAAGGGCTAGATTATTCTCCTGAGCGTCCGAATCCCTAGCCCTCCCTCTCTTCTCGGGAGGCAAATGTCTTGCCACGACACTTTGGCCCCACCCGGACCCAACGCCGGCCCTTTCCACAAAAATTGCCTACGAGATCTTCTCAATTCGATCCAACACAGCACGGGCAGGAAGAAAACGCTAGCCCAAAACACTTGAATGGAATGAAGCACAGACTTAATAAGCAAAATTCTACCCGCAAAGGATAGGAATCTATGAGTCCACGATTGAATCCGGGCTGTTATTGCATTAACCAACGTTACACAGTCAGCTTTCCCTAATCTTGTAGAAATGACAGGGACCCCCTGTAGCGGAAAGGAAGAGAACCAACTCGGAAACCGAGAAGATTGACAATGCCATTCCGAAGACTAGTCGAGCCACCGGAGATGTACACTTCACTTTTAGTTAAATTTGGTATTAGACCACTCCAATTCGAAAAGGATTCAATTCCAGCTTTTAGAAGGCCAACCGAAGCCAAGGTGGCTTCGAGAAGAGGAGTACATCGTCGGCCGAAGAATAGGTGAGACATCTTCGTTGATTTGCATAAGAATCCGAAGTCAGACTGACTAGTCTTCGAATCCAAGATTCCCGTAAGTACCTCCATCACAAGCGTGAATAAATAAGGAGACATCGGATCGCCTTGACGAATTCCTCTCCCACTAGAAAAGAATCCATGGAGCTCCCCATTTAGACATATCGAAAACTTGGGGGATCGAACACAAGTCATAATTCGGTCTATAAGAATGCGGGAATCCGAAAGCTTGAAGGCATGTTTCGACAAATTCAGCTAACCGTGTCATACGCCTTCTTAAAGTCGACCTTGATTACACATTTAGCTCGATAAGGATCATGATGAAATCCACTAAAAAGCTCCTGAGCGAGTAAGATATTATCGCTAATATGTCTCCCCTTGATGAATGCATTTTGGGGTAGGCTAATAATAGAGGGGGGACCGGGTCAAGCGATTAGCAATGAGCTTGGTTATACACTTGTAAATGGTATTGCAACAAGCAATAGGCCTGAAATCATTAACGGTCGAGGCATTGGGGATTTTGGGCACCGAGAGAAATAATGGTAGTGTTGATTTGCTTCAAGAGTTCACCGTCACAAAGAAGTCCTTTACGCCATTATGACCGACTCACCAACAACATCCCAAGAGTGCTTAAAAACTCCACATTGAACCCATCCGGCCCGGGGCTTTACGGGAGCAAGCGAGAATAGAGTATCACGCACTTCGGCATCCGAGACAGGGGCAGAAAGAAGACATACCTGGTCCTCATTAAGAGAATGCTTAAGCACCGCTTTGATTTCCTCCTTAACCGGGCGAAGGGGGTCGGCGAAGGCAAGGATAGATTGGAAGTGATGGACAAAAGTTCGCTGAATTTCCGGAGGATCGAGGTAGAAACATCACCATTGGAGATCGACATAATTCTGTTTTGAAGATGGCGCTTGTTCACCATTTGGTGAAAGAATCTAGTATTAAGATCACCCTCTTTCAACCATCTCACTCTTGATTTTTGACGATAGAAGGATTCCTCCCGGAGGCGGAGGTCCGTAAATACCGGATCTCGTTGCTCCTTTTCTCGTTTCCCGCAAGAGCCACATTGAGAGGATTAACTTGCAACTCATCTGCGTTGCTTGTAACACCCTTCTAGCCTCCGCAGTTCTTAAAGAAAGGTCAGAAAATGATTCCTATTAACCTGCTTTAGTTTGCATTTGAGAAGGCGAAGCTTAGAGTATAGAATAAACATAGGTGATCCATAGAATGGAGAATCCCAAGTTTCCACAACCATCCTAGCATAATCCGGATGAGTCATCCAAAAATTAAAGAACTTGAATGGCTTAGAAGTCTTGGGAGTTGGCATAACCTTTACAACCATAGGCGTATGATCGGAGATACCGGCGCTAAAAAGGAGGCCTCCGAGAATGAGAACGCCGAATTCCAAAGACCCGTTCACCAAAACCCTGTCTATCTTCCTTTGCTTTGTTGGTCCCCGACGAGGCAGCCCATGTATATCTATAACCGGTGAACCGCAAATCCTCAAGGCCAGCTTGGTTCAAACAATCACGGAATTCCTCAAAGGCGGGATCCGTGCATTGGATCCTCCCATTCTATCCGAAGGATCCCGGATGGCATTGAAGTCTCCAGCAACAATCCAAGGTACCGACGAAAGAGTACCACTGGACTGAATAAGGTCTTCCCACAGCGGACGTCTAGCAACAAAACTGTGCTCGGCATAAATGACCGAAAGGAACACAGATCGGTACGGTAACCACAAAGAACCTACCGTGGATTGCTTGAGACGAGGCGAAGTTAATCAAAAAATCAACAACACGGGGATTCCATCCCACCCAAATCCTCCCTTTATGAGAGTGGCTATAGTTATAAACCCAACGCCAACCCGGCAACAAAATAGGAGAAACCGAACTAGAAGAAGCAACGAGATCTTGGTCTCAACAATTCCAACACAAAATATCTTAAATCTTCATGTAAGGTTGAGATTCAGCAGCTTTAGGGTTGATCTCGTCGCGCTCTCTATATAAGATCTCTTTTCGGTGGAAAATGCATGCATTCCATTATTATGCTTCTGCCATTTCCACAAAATTGAAGAGAGAAAAATGCACATTGTCATAACAATTATAGAGGAGAGTGATGAATATTCATACCCACGAGAAGACATCTTCTCGCTCATTGAATTAATAATGGTTATGTTTGATCGGGTACGCTATATTTATTGATTTTATGTCATGTTTATGTGATTGAAAGTTTTGTTTATTCTAACTGTATCATCTATGGAGATCCATAATGTAACCTTAGTTAACTAAGCACATTCAAATTCTAGGAAGGTTGAAAGCTCGGTAGCACTAGCACGCTATTCGAGTCTCTCGTTGGTTTTGACCAAGAAAAAGTCTGTCATTGGCCAAAAACAAGAATAAAAAATGAACGCTCTTGGCCTTCTCAATCAAGACAAAAATTGTGAACTTTGATTAATTTATTCGCATTATATAATTTAAATTGGAGTTCCATCAAGTGGCCCGATAAGATAAAAAAGAAAAACAAATGATTAGTAGCTTTTGAGGTATAAATGATGCGACTTAATCTATCGCTTGTCTGAAGAAGTAATTTTTATAGTCCGTCGTTATAGATATAACAAAATGTCATCAGTAAAGGAGAACGAATGGATGAGGACTGGCCAATCACCTCACACGCACGTGATAAGTAGCATCTTTAATTTTTTTTTCACCATACTAGTATATTCATCGATACGTGTATGTGGGTACTTGTGGGAATCAATACGATGTGACGATTAATATTTCAATTTTATTAAACACCTTCAATAGAAATGTGAATAATTAACTTGAAGTATGAGCGAAGGCAAAATAGAATTAAGACTCACATTATGTTAAAAAAAAAAGTTTTGGACCTGCAAAGGACAAACTTCTTGCTAGTTCTATGTAATTTTCATTCGTGGTTACTGCTGACATAACACAAATAGTCCATAAAATTTGCTCAATATGTAATGAGATCTCTAAACTTTAAATTTATTCAATGTGCATTCTCAACTTTACCTCAATGCGCCCTATCATCCATGTGAATTTAATTGTTTAATGAAGTATATGAATTTTTGGTATATGTTCAATTTAATTCATAGACTGCATAAAAATGTAGTCTATGAACTTTTATTTATATTCCCGGACGGTGTACACGAGGCCTCTTCTTCAGAACTTGCATACGGTGATTTTCTTTGAGAAATGCCCTTTTTGCAAGATAAAAAGTTGATTTCATTTTGATTGACAGCTTTGATCTCTCTCCATATGGATGCATATTAGCGAAATGCTGCTCTTGTTGAATCATATTTTTATAGAGCCAAAGTCTGGTAAGGGCAAGTGACAATGGACACACTGATACAAAGTAGAACTTGGTCTGTGGTGTCAGACGCTAGTTGTTTCAGCAGTGACTTGGAAGTCTTTTTTACATTCTTCCTATTCAGTGAACATTAATGGGGATAGTATTATGATATGTTTTCTGAACACCAAGTCTCTACTGAGGGTCTCAATCTAGATTTATTCAAATGAAGGGGCTACAATGATGTTTGCTATTTTTTCAATTCCATACAGTCATGATAAATTTATTTCAAATTAATCACCAAAAATCTCTCACTGGCACGCATGTGAAAAATCCATTAATTTTCATTAAATTTTAACGTTAAATCACTAAGTTAGATGACATATAGCAATTGACGGATATACTAGTTTTGAATTTTACCATTTATTTATCACAAGTGTACCGATTTGTGTCTTTTCATGATATTAATCTCATTTAACAAAAAAAATACATGGTAAATTCGTCGCAAATGTATTAATTTATAGTTTTTGATGGTCAAAAAATTAAGTTAATGTAAATTTATCATATTTATACTAGTTTTGGATTTTAGTGGTTAAAAAAATTAGTTTGGGGATAAATTTTCATAAATGTACCAGTTTAGGAATTTTGGCGATATTAACCCAAAAATAATTAACTGCTCTCGGTCCTCCTAAATCAATTGTGGACTTGAATTGATCTCTTTGCTTGATTTTTTCGCACTATAAAAATTGAGTTGCCACTCCATCGAGTGGGTTAAAAAAATTGACTACTAGCTCTTAAAGTAAAAAAAAAAATGATTCGACTTGGATCATCCATTGTTTAATAAGGACAATTTTAATCTGTCATTGTCTATATAACAAAATGTAATTAAGAGCGCAAATGGACAAGGACAGGCCACACCCACACATGCACGTTGTAAGTAGCAGCTTTAATCCCTTTCATTATATTAATATTATCATTGATATATGTATGTGGGGGCTTGTGTCATAGACTTGGTATATTAAATAGCAATTGTTGATAATGTTCTACCAATTGACAGCTAAGATTTAGTACTAGAGATCCAACGATTCATAATCTTAATAAGAATCCAAACCACTCAAAAGAAGGGAGAGACGGGTATCGGTTACAGAGATCTGTAACGTAACCATAGTTAAGTTAACTAAGGGAGCGTTTGGTAACATTTCTGTTTAAAAATTGTTTCAGGAAACAGAAATCGAAAAAAGTGTTTCTGTTCCGGGGAACAATTTTTGAACAAAAAAACGCGTTTGGTAACTGCATAAAATATCTGTTTCTAGAATAGAAAAAGAACGGAAACACGTTTGGTAACTGCACAAAATTTCTGTTCCTGAAATGAAAAAAAAAATAAAAACACATTTGGTAACTGTACAAAATTTTTGTTCCAAATTTTTTTCATGTATTTTTTTTTAATTTTTAATAAAGTGTAAACTTGGTATTGAATTATCATTCTCATGAAATGCTCATCAATTTAATTTTTTTCATGGTGAGTGAAAACAAACATTCTGAACATGATCATATGTGCATACTTGGAAGAAATTTTTTAAGTTTTTACCAAATTTTTCTCAATTGTTTTTTTTTTTTTTTAATAAAGTATAAACTTGGTTTTGAATTCTTATTCTCATGAAATGCTCATCAATTTAATTTTGTTCATGGTGAGTGAAGACAAACATTCTGAACATGGTTATATGTGCATACTTGGAAGAAAATTTTATAAGTAAAGTTTGTACCAAAATTTTCTCATGTGCCTTAATTTTTTTTAATAAAGTGTAAACTTGGTATTGCATTATCATTCTCATGAAATGCTCATCAATTTAATTTTGTTCATGGTGGGTGAAGACAAACATTCTGAACATGGTCATATGTGCATACTTGGAATAAAATTTTGTAAGTAAATTTTGTACAATAAAAGCTAGCTAAAAGAAGAGAATCTTATAGATCTCTACACAGACCCTTTCATACATGACATCACAATAATGAAGTAATATAGTTCATTGTTCAACTTTATCACATTGAATTTGATAAGCGAATACTTAAAAACATATTATAATCCATTGCCATTTTATTTGCAATACTTATCCTAAGCATGTTTATTCTAGGTGCATCATGCAATGTATCATCTGCAACCTCCACTTCTCTAGGTCCGAATGGATACTCTGGATCTCCATTTGGGAAAAGTTTCTATTCATCGTATCTTGATCACGAATGTAATTATGGAGAGCACAACAAGCAATTACAACAAGTGTTTGCTTCCGAATTGTAAATGGAGGCATTTGTCTCAAAATGGTGAAGCGATTCTTTAATGCCCAAAATGACCTCTCAATTATATTTTTTTAGTGATGAGTGCTTCTTGTTGAACAATTCTCTTGCTGTCCTTGGTCGTCCCCCATTCCCTCTATACTCGCTAAGATGATACCGATCGCCTCTAAATGGAGTTAAAAATCCTAGAAGTGCTGCATAATCATAATCTACCATGTAATATTTCCCTACATGATATATATATAAACTTGTTGTGATATTCAACCATAATATATAATCATAAAATTGTCTTTATAAACAAAGTAAATACCAGGTGGTGGTTGGGGAAATTGCAGTTGAGGAGTTTCGAGTGCTGCTGAAAGTACTCGACAATCATTGGCAGATCCTTCCCATCCAGCATACACGAAAGTAAATTTCATATCAAATGAGCAAACACACAGGACATTCTAGGTTGTTTTCCCACTCCTACCTCTATATGGAATCTACTGAGACACAGAGACGATAGCATCTATATGGGTGCCATCCATAGCACCTACGCAGCCCTGTCAATATATTAACAATATAATATCATATAAGATTATCAACTACATGTATTTGATAGTATAAAATCGATATAAAAACCATACCTTAAAGTAGCGTTTATCACTAGGATCAATAAGAATTTCTTGTGGAATGACATCAAAGGACGATGGTTTGATTATCTCTTTTGAAAGTTTGATCATTGCTTTCAACACTTTATTGAAATACTTGATGATCGTTTCTCCTGAATGTTGGAATCTCTCACATAAATCTCTATTTGAGCTATTGTGAGTAACCAAACATAAGAATATCCCAACTTGTTCATATATTCGAACATATCGACTATCTTTCAACCAACCTCTTGCCCTCATTAAGTCACATAAATTCAGAAAAACATGTTTCTCCATCCTAAATGCTTCATATATCCTATTTGAATGTCCATGAACAATCTCCATTATCCATTCTGGTCATAATAATTTACTGTCCCTAATAGGTTCTCTTGTATGCACGGACGTGCCCGTTACAGCTATGCACAACCACGCTATCAATATGTCAATATCATCATCATCCAAGAATTGTTCAACTGGTTGTACCTGCTCATTAGACACACTATTTGATCCCCCCTTCCATGGTACCTATATAATCATAGAAATGTAAGAACATCAATACAGATTTTGAAAATACATCCAATAACAATCAATAACATAAGTCATAAAATCTCAATCAGATATGCCATTACATATAAGTACAAGAGTCTCAACACTAATATTTTTATAAACTAAATATTAATAGATAACATAAGTTATACAGTCTAATGAAACCCCATGCAATTCATAATATATTTCCAAACATCTACTAAAGCCATTGAAGAAGTCCATATCTCCTTGCAGGTGTGGATTTAATGAAAGCCTCCCTCCATGGGGCACTGACTATTCCTCGTTCCACTGTTTTATTGTAAACATCTTGCTCTATCTCGGGCATACTCAGTAGAACATCGACCACAACAGATATGGAGAAAGGGTCTACAGGTGGTTGTGTAGCCCCTGAGCTCGCAGAGCCACCACCAAATTGATTTGATGACCTAACTTTCGGAAGATCTTGTATGGCTTTGCAAGTGTCAGCAATACCGAATTGGTTACTCTTTCTTCTCCTCTTAGTATTTGGAGTCCTATCCAATTTGTGCTTTCCACGAACTGAAGTTCCAGCATCGTTTGTTGTAAAGACTCTCTCATCAGTGTGGTGTGCATTGAAGTCATTTGTATTGCCGCCATCATTGTCACCATTTGCATTGTCACCACTGTAGTCACCACCACATTGCCATTACTATTGTCATCTTCATCCGACACAGTCAGATCTTGAGCACTTCCTATGGCGTGATCCCCAGAAGCATATGTACCACCAAAAACAATACATAGCTCAGGATACTGAGGAAATCCATTCTTCCTGAATCTTGCCCACTTGACATTATCCTACAATTTTCACAATAATGACATTTCAGCAATATAATCATACATTTTAAAATTGACATCTATAATGATATCAAAATGACCAAAAAGTTATGAAATACCTTGATATGAGATTCCCATATACTTGGATCGTCGACAACAACTCTTTTTATTCATATTATCCCAACCAAATCCGGACTAAGAAATGAGTTTCTGAAAACTGGCATACTGTTTTTTCAGTTTGTTTACCTTGTTCCTCAGCTGTACCATGCTATATTGGAATCATGTCCGTGTAGTGACTTCAAACTGTATATTCCTCCACCCCGCTTTCTTCAAAGTGGAAGAGGTGTGGTTTCCCTTTTTTACCTCATCCATCAATAAACCGATAAGTACGTTGGTTATAGACTCCGTCCACCTTGCACTGAATGCCTATCTCTCAGATGCCATTGAATCTTCAACCGATTGAGCATCATATGAGTTATGAATTAAATCAATAACATAATACCATAAGAACTACACGCCATACACAAAATCAGCATGGTAACCTATATGGATCCGTATACCTTGTCCTATTTTGTGCACGGTCTAACTAAATTATAAGATCTCTAAGATTAAGACAATGAAAAAACAAGCTGAAAGGCCAACCTCAGCGTGCGGATAACTATTTCCAAAGTCAGCAAACTGCAATTTATGTGGCCACCCTCTTTCAACCTTGCACCAAACAAATCATGGAATTAAACATTTAGCATAAAAATCAAGAATCATTTTTGAACAGAAATCTAAGATGGCCTTCTGAAATCTATGGTGTTAACAATTTGCAGCTTATGCTTTTCACATCAAAGTGCATGCAAGAAGAAGCAATTTGAAAGTGTCATGGATAGAATCCTACATTTTCATATCAAAGGCACATAACATAACTTAGAAAGTAATTCCAACTCTAAGTATGTATTACTTCGTAGCAAGAACAATTAGAGAAACATGCCATCTTCGGACATTTAGGCCCTGTTAGTCACATATTCAATCAAGTGTGAAACAAAAGACACACGTAATAGAGATATGCTCATCTCCCACTATGTTTCTAGATAAAATATCAAGCCTTCAAACAAATTTGTATCAAGAAGATAACCATGCAGCAAGCCGATCCAGATTATGACCTCCTAATGGGTTAGAAAAGAGGATGGTGGGCGGTGGTGTGGTGGACAGAGAAGGGGCACGTCGGGGAATGGCGTCGTGGATGAGCAATGGGGCCGCGGCGTCGTCAGGTGAGCAGAGGAGGCGCAGCGTCAGGCTTCGGGCGGAGCACAGACTGGCAAATTGTGGACAAAGCAAGGGAAAAAAAATCAATAATTGCTCAGAAAATAGGTCCATGATGGCATATATAGAACTCCAACTTTAACTGGCAAAGAGACTAACTTTGACAATACTTCTGACATTCCAGCAAGATTACATAATCTGAAAAGGAATCGTGGGTTGAGCCTCGCCATGCTCGCTGAAGCTGCAAGCAAACGCTTGAGTGAGTAGAAAAGCGAGCAGACGCTCGTTGCTCTACTCACTGGAGCGTGCACAGTAGGCGCTCACTGCTCTCCTCGCTCGAGCGTGCAGACGCTTGAGCGAGTAGAGAAGCGAGCGCTCGCTGCTCTGCTTGCTCGAGCAAGCAGAGCAGGGCTTGCTACGAGCAAACGCTTGAGCGTTTCTACTCATCTAGGCGAGCAGATGAGCCGCTGCCACAGATCTAGGTGAGCAACACTCGCCAAGATCTGCGAGACTCTCGCTCGGGGCTTGAGCGCAAGGGCTCGCTCCAGCAAGCGTCTCGCAGATCTAGGCAAGCACTGGCTCGAGCGAGCCCTCATGCTTAAGCTCCGAGCAGCCATCGCCAAGATCTGCAAGGGGTGGCTCTCGGTGAAGCCCTCATCAATCGATGAAGGAAGAGCAACAGCCGGTGACGATGAAACTTACCTCGAATCAGAAGGGTCAGCTGGTGAAGGAGCAGCGGCTGTCGGCACCGGAGAGGACGACGGTTGAGAAGCGAGATGGTCTCGAGATAGAGTGGGAGGCGCCGGAGAAGACGACGGTGGAGAAGCCGGAAGGTCAAAGAGAAGATGTAAGAGGAGAAGCCAGTGTTTGAACGGCTCAAACAAGAAACAAAAAGGGTGCGTTTGGTAACATTTCTATTCAAAAATTGTTTCAGAGAATAGAAATAGAAAAAAATATTTTTGCTCTGGGGAACAATTTTTGAACAGAAGAAGAAGGCGTTGGGTAAACTTGTTCCGGGAATAAAAAATGATTAGAAATATGTTTGGTAAATTTGTGTTCTTTTTTTGTTTCTTTAAATTTTTAAATTTTTTTCTTTTTTTCTTCTTTTGGCCGGTCGCTGGCCTCGGCCATGGTCGACGACTGGCCGATGAGGGCCAATGGCCTCGCCTAGCCACGGCGAGGCTGAGCTTGCCCAACCTTGCCCCACGCCGGTGAGGTGAGGCGAGGCGAGGCCAAGCTTGGGCGAGCTCGGGCTCGCCGGATCTAGGCGAGCCTGAACTCACCCAGCCATCGGCAAGGCCAAGCCTCGCCGGGCCACCGCAAGGCCGGCGAGCCTCGCCAGTGGCTAGGCGAGCTCAGGCCTCACTGGATCAAGGCGAGCCCGAGCTCGCCCAACCAAGGCGAGGCCAAGGCTCACCAAGGGCTGGCGACGCTCGACCTCACCGAGGGTTGGCGACGCTCGACCTCACCGGGGGCCGGCGACGCTCCAGCGAGGTCGCCAGCCATCGATGGCCGGTCGCCGACCATGGCCGAGGCCGGCGACCGGCCAAAGAAAAAAGAAAAAGAAAAGAAGAAAAAAAAGAGAAGAAAAAGAGAGGAGAGAGAAAATTTGTTTTTAAAAATTGTTCCAAAAACAAGAAACATGTTTTTTTTTTTGTTTCTCATTTTTGTTCCAAATGTGTTCCTGGGAACAAAAAAAAAATATTGGAACAAAAACGCAAACAAACGCGTTTCGGTTCTTTTTTTTTGTTCCATGGAACAAAAAAACAAAAATTTTGTTTATAAACAGAAAAAAAGAATGTTAACAAACAGGGCCAAAGAAACTCGTTTTTTTTATGTTTTTGTTCTTCTTTTGTTCTTAAAAATTGTTCAAGAAATAAGAAACATGTTTTTCTTGTTTCTCATTTCTGTTCTAAATGTGTTCCTGGGAACAAAAAAATAAATTTGGAACACGAACGCAAACAAACGCGTTTATGTTCTTTTCTTGTTCCCTATAACAAAAAAACATAAAATTTGTTCATAAACAGAAAAAAAGAACGTTAACAAACAGGGCCTAAGCATCATTTATACCTTGGGAAGCTGAAAATTTGGTAGCACACTTTTCAAGTTTGTCTTTGGCCAAAAATAAATATAAAAAATGACTGCTCTCTCGGTCTTCTCAATCAAGACAAAATTTTGTGAACTTCAATCTATTTCTTTGCAGTGCAGTTCCATCTCAAGTGACTTAAAAAAATAATAAACAAATGTTAAAGTAAGAAAATGATTCGACTAGGATTATCGCTTGTTTATAAGTGCTTTTTATAGTCTGCCCTTATCGATACAACAAAATGTAATTTTTTTTTTAAGAGAACAAATGGACAAGGACTGCCCACACTCCCACGCGATATGTAGCATCTTTAATCTTTTTTACAATATCAATATTTTCATCGATATGTGTACGAGAGTACTCGTGAAAATCAACACGAGGTGATGATTAAGATTTCAAATTTATTAAACACTTTCAATAAAAATGTGAATAATTATTGAAGTATGAGCAATGGCAAAATAGATTGAAACTAGCATTTAAAATAATGTATTAAAAGGTCATGTGAATGTGTGTGGTATCCAATTATATTGCTCTTCACGTGATTCTTTTTGTCGTTAACTTTGCTTAAATTTTATGTTGGTTGTTGAGCCTTGTTTCGATCTATGTATCTTGTGCCTTTTAAGGCTTTTTGTTTATTAATTTCTGCTTTAAAAACCATAGTGATTATAATCAAATGAAAGATTCCCTTTTGCATCCTAGTTTTACCTGATTTCAAGGCTCTTACTAGAAAACAAAGAGTGGTCGCGCTTATTTTTCTCAGAGATCTGAGTGAGTCGAAAACCTAAATTAAAAGCAAAATGAGTTGTATGAGAATATTTTAAGACTAAAGTTGGACCACCAGCTAAATTTAGTGTCCATATTAAGCCCAACTTCTCATTTAAGACTCTTGAAATGTTTGACGGCCCACAACATTAGAGCAATATATTTAGAACTGATCTTAAATTTCAGATTGAGTTTATAATTTAACTGGAAAAGCACTACTCATATTAAATTTAATATTTGACCAAAAATATGTAACATGAGTTAGGTTAACTAAGCAACATCAAATCTTGGGAAGCTGAAAACTTGGCAACACAACGTTCAGGTCTCTCGCTGGCCAAAAATAAGAATAAGAAATGACTGCTCTCGGTATCTAATCAAGACAAAATTCGTGAATTTTAATTGATTTTTTTGCGTTATTAAATTTAAATTGCAGTTCCATTAGGTGGCCTAAAGAAAATGAAAAAACGAATGACTTACCAGCTATTAAAGTAAGAAAATGATTGAACTAGGATTATCGCTTGTTTAATAAGTACTTTTTATAGTTTGTCATTATCTATGTAACAAAATATAATTAATGAAGAGAACAAACGGACAAGGAAGGCCAAAATCCCATACGCATGTGATAAGTAGCATCTTTAATCCTTTTCACAATATTAATATTCTTGCCGATATATGCATGAGGGTAGTAGCTGCCAAAATCAATATGAGGTGATGATTTGGGTTTCAAATTTATTAAAAACCTTCAATAAAACTGTAAATAATTAATTTGAAGTATTAGCAAAGGCAAAATAGATTAAAACTCACATATATAATATTATAAAAAAAAACCATAGTCCTATGGCTGTGTGTGATACCCAATGATATTGCTTTTCACGTGATTTCATTTATTATTAAATTTATGTTGTTTGTCGAGCCTTGCTTCATTCTCTATTTCTTTGTGCTTTTTTAGGGCTCTTTGTTGATTAAATTATGCTTTGAAAACCGTAATGATTATAATCAAATGAAAGATTCCCTTTAACATTTTAGTTTACCTGATTTGAAGGCTCTTATTAGAAAACAAAGAGTAATCGTACTTATTTTTCTCAGAGATTCGAGTGAGCCAGAAACTTAAAGAAAAGCAAAAGGAGTCGCATAACGATACTTTTTGGACTGCCATCTCAATTAAGCCCAACTTACTTTTTTAGGACTTTTGAAATGTTTGTCGGCCCACAACATTAGGTCAATATATTTAGAACTGATCTTAAATTTGAAATTGAGTTTATAATTTAACTAGAAAAGCATTACCCATATTAATTTTGATCTAGGTTTTTATTAAGTTGACTGTGGATATAAAATGGTATATAGATTGAAACATCTGTAAAACATAAAATGGCTGTGTTATTGATTTATATATTGAAAAATAATTGTTGATAGTATTCTATTAATAATGCCAGCAATTTAGTACAAGAGATCTAACGATTTAGAATCTTAGGCTCCGTTCGTTTCACGGAAAATAATTTCCGAGAAAATGTTTTCTGGATTTTCCGACGTTTGTTTCACGGAAAATGAATTCCTTGGGAAAAATATTTTCCATCAGAGGAAAAAAGTCTTCTAAAGTAGGGGAAAATGTTTTCCACTTTTGAAAAGTGGAAAACATTTTCCTCACTTGATCTCTCTTATCTCATATTTCTATAAATCCTCACTTCTTCCTCCCCTTTCTTCTTTTTATTTTCTTTTTTATTCGAATTATTTTTTTTTTTTCTTTTTCTTTTTTAATTTGAATTATTTTTAATTTCCTTTTTCTTTTCTTTTTCTTTTCTTTTTCTTTTCTTTTTCTTTTCTTTGTTTCCTAACTTCTTCTTTCTTGGCTAGTCGTTGAACCAGGTGAACCATAAGCTCGTTGATCTGAAACTCGCGCTCATTGATTTGGCAAGCCTTGAGCTTGACACTCACGATTGCCAATCTGGTGAGTGGAAAATATTTTCCTTACTAAACATCGGAAAATATTTTCTGAAACATTTTTAGGTTTTAGCCGAACACCAGAAAATATTGTCATTTTCCTAGAAAATGACTTATGGGAAAATATTTTCCTGAAATGGCCTATTTTCCGTGAAACGAACGAACTCCTAACAAAGATTTAAATTACTAAAAAGAAGGGGATATATATCGACATGGAGATCCAAAATGTAACCTTAGTTAAGTTAACTAAGCACCTTCAAATCCTAGGGAAGCTGCAAATTGGGCAGCACACTGTTCAAGTCCGTCGTTGGCCAAAAATAAGATTAAGAAATTACCACCGTCGGTCTTCTCAATCAAGACAAAACCTGTGTAAATTTTAATTGATTTCTTCGAAATATAAAATTTATGTTGCCGTTCCATCAAGTGGCCTAATAAAAGAAAACAAATGATTGCGAGTTGTTAAAGTTAAAAAATGATTCGACTCGAACGATCGGTTGTTTCTTGTTTTTTTTTTTTTTTTGGTCGAAACTTGTTTTTTGTTTAATAAGTATTTTTTTGTAGTCTGTCATTGTCTATATAACAAGATGTAATTAAGAGAACAAATGGAGAAGGACAAGCCACACCCACACACACACATGGCGATTAGGATTTTAAATGTATTTATTACCTTCAACAAAAATGTCAATAATTAACTTGAACTATGAACAAAAGCAACATATGTTAAAACTAACATTTAGAATAATATCTGAAAAATATAGTCTTGGACCTATGCAACAAATAGGCAAAATTAACAAGTGGCCTTGGGTCTCTCAAATAATTTACAAATTGTGGTTAAGCTGCTTTTGCTGCTCATGTGAGCGGTTGGTTGGTACCCAATGATATTGCTCTTCATGTGATTCCATTTGTCGTTAACTTTAATTAAACTTTATGTTGTTTGTCGAGCCCCACTTTTTTTTTTTTGGTCGGTTCTACTCTATTCCTACTCTAACACATACTTTCAGACTTTTGCCCTGCCTCCTTGCAGGGCGTGAGAGTCGAGCCCCAATTCAATCTTTGTATTTTTATGCCTTTTAAGGTTTTTTTTTTAAATTAAAATTTGCTTTGAAAATCATAATAATTATAATCGAATGAAAGATTCCCTTTTGCATCTTAGTTTACCCGATTCCGAGGCTCTTGTCAGAAGGCAAAGAGTCATGGCACTTATTTTTCTTAGAGATCCGAGTGGGCCAGAAACCTAAATGAAAAGCCAAAAGCGCATGAGGATACCTTACGACTAAAGCTGGACGGTTCTCTCATTTAAGTATCTCGAATAAGCCCATTTGTCGGCCCAAAACATTAGGGTAATATATTTAGAATTGATCTCAAATTTGAGATTGGGTTTATAGTTGAACAAGAAAAGCACTATCCATATTAATTTTAATACCTTTCTGGGTTTTAATTAGGTCCACTATCAATGTCAGATATATAATTTCCACATCCATTATTGGATGAGTGACACATGGAAGAATTCAACAGTCAAATTTACTCGAAATACACGTGCAATTTATCCAAGCATAATAAAATTCACTAATCATACGATATTTATTATAAAAATTTACTTAGCATCTTGAAAATCACTTTGATGTATGAGAAAGTTATCATCACACGTGAATGTTACAAATAAATGAAAAGTTACCACATCACATATATTACCTTCAAAAGGTGCTTGCCATTTAGGTTGATCTGGCCTACACAAAGAGAAAGGAAAAAAATGGAAAAAAAAAAGATAATTTTTTTTTAAAATTGTTTATGTTAGTGCTGGTCGTGCCATGTAAAATTGTTAGCATCCACGTCAATGGTTTCCAACTAAAATTGATCGAATAGACTCAATTAACAAAACTTGAAAATGTAAGAACTAAATTGGTGCAATTGAAAAGTTTATAATTGAATTGGTATAGGTGCAATAGATTTAAGACTTGTTTTGGTCACTTTCCTTGTATGAAGCCATATAAAAGGCATCTTTAGCTTAAGTTTTTTCCCAATCAAATGACTCTTGCTCTTAACCAAATGAAGGCCAACTAAAATGGGATTTTTTAAAGGGTAATTTAGTCCATGTGCTGACTTGATTGCGGAGCCATAGAAGAGTCAGAAATAATGTGACCCTAAAATCATTTTGCTTAAGGCGCAGTTGGAAAATATTCTTCAGTCAAATAAGCAAATTAAAAACTTCTGATTTGTGAATAATGAAAATGTCTTATGAAGATAACCTGCAACACTAAATTCAAAGCACATGAGCAGCTTCAAACTTCATGAGCAAGAAGATGGAGTTGGGTTGTGTGCGTATTTTTGGAATTTTCATGTTTCGGCTTCAAAATAGATGGTTGTTTAGACCCTAATTGCTTGCCTTTTCTGGTCTACTTAGTTGCCTGTTTTAATTGAAGACATTTTACACTTTTAAATTAATAAATGGTGTGTTTTAGTGATATTGAGAGTGGAAACAGAGGCTCTCTATAGGAAATTGGAAGATGCTCTTGAATAATTAGCAAATGAAGGGGATGAAAAATATATTAGTTTTGCTCTCAAGAAGATTCTACATAAATAGCTCACCTACCTTTTCCGATTCAATTCGAGGACATTTATCTGAAGATCCTGACAAATTTAGGAAAGATATCAGGGAAGAAGAAGTTACATTTTTTGTGCTGTAATATTTCTTACTAATTCATGGAGTGCACTTATATTGTTATTCAATAAATATTGCACTTTCACATCTCAAAACTACATGATACGCTTCAAATCTACTGTCGTGACCTACTCTCGATAGAAAGAAAATTAGTTTCAGGGGTATTGCCTAAAAGACGGGCCTACGGCTCTAATTTTAGATGCGGGCTCTTCCAAGCTCATACATGGCGAGACATTGGGGTGTTCATAAAATTTTTTTAATGAGAAGTCGCCACTACCCTATTAGGGTCAACTAGAAACTAAGGGGGCGACTTATAACCATTATGTTCCAGAAATAGGTTCTAGAAGAAAAATATATTTTTCTATTTCTATTTCTAGAAGAGTTTCTAAGAAAAAATAATCGTTTGATAACGACAAAAAATTTCTACTCTAAAAATATAAATACGTTTGATAACGACACAAATTTTTTTCTTTTCGGACGGCGGTGGACCGGCTGCCGGTGGCTGGCAACCAACAGTGGCGGCGGAGGGCAACCGACGGATGATGGTCGATGGCGACGGATGAAGGACCGGTTGACGAATGATGAGAATAATTTTTATTCTCATTTCTATTCCAGAAATAGAGAAGTAGAAAATTCATACTTCTGATTTTTATTCCAAACCTATTTTTGGAACAAGAATCTATTTCAGAAATAGAAAAATGAAATAGGTTTATCAAACTGATTTCTATTCTAAAAATAAGTCTGGAATAGAAAAATTGTTTATGGAACATAAATTGCAGTTTGTCATGCACCCCCTTAGTCACCGAGCCAAGTGCATTCTCTAAGGCGACGTATACGCCAAGGCGATGTACTTAATCTCCGAGCCACGTACATTCTCCAAGGCGACTTATCTAATCACCGAGCCCCGTGCATTTTCTAGGGCGACTTATACGCCAAAGCGATGTACTAATTACCGAGCCACGTGCATTCTCTAAGGCGATATATCAAATCACCGAGTCACATGCATTCTCTAAGGCGACATATATGCCAAGGCAACGTACTAACCACCAAGCCACGTGCTTTTTCAGATGATGTATATACTCAACTATTCACGTGCATCCTCTAAGGTGACCTATCTGGTCATCGAGCCACGTCACACAACATTTCTTCTCACTATTTTATCATACCCGATAAAATATCATGTGTGGGTACACGATCGGCCTTAGCCAAAATATCATATTCTTTCTTTCAATAAATCTCACCATTTTCTATAGTCCTCCAAAAAATTTTTTGGCATTATCAACCGATGCCTGGTTATTTTTCAATTAATAACCAAAATTATTTAATTTACGAATAAATCCTAAAATAATTAATAAATCAATTTCTCACAAATTAAGGTTTGAATAAATAAATGGACTGCACCACGGTAATCAGCATAAAATACCGGTTGTCAACTATCCCTGCCTTATTTTCAGAAAATAAATAATTAATTAAATAATTTTGAAATTTATTAAATAAATACAATAAATCCAATTTACGCCCGTAATGCCTAATTGGAAGCCGAGACAAGCCTGGAAAAATCCCGAGATTCGTTCAATGAATACTAGAAGCTCTCTATTTGCTAATGACTAAGTCTAACCACCTAACACACATCATTAAGTCACTCATTTAATTGTTCTAAATTAATCTAACCACCTAATAATGCTTAATTAACACTAATCAACCTTTAAGCAAGGATTAGTGAGCTAAACTCACCTGTTTAACAATCCGCTTGGATTGAAACGTTGAGAACGTCATGGGGGATATTTTACTCCAAAGCGGGCCTGAGCTCTGGGGCCTGGAAACACCTCAAAAAGACCTCCAAAGGTGCTGTGATACCCACAAAAACCTGATATGTTTTAGTTGCAAAAATAGAAGTAAACAAGGCCAAGATGGCTAGCAAGGCTTGGGGATGGACAACGATGGTGGTTTTAGTCCAAACGGGGACTCTGGCGGGCTTCCTCATCCACTTGTAGCGTTAAACAGAGGGCTGGATGGTTGGACAGAGCTGCAGGACGGCGAAGCAAGAGGCAGGGTCGCGGGCGGTAGCTCGGTCGAGCGCGAGCAACGCGTGGCAAGGCGGTGGCGCAACTGGCGGTCAAGCCATGCGACGGCGAGAATGGAGGGGAATGGGGTGGATTGATCGGCCAAGAGAGATGAAAGAGAGAGAGAGAGACAAGAATGGGGGCCTACCATGCACATTTTCCACAAAATTGTCCCCCCAAAGCTTGTCCATCAAGCCAAAATCCCATGGCTGCAATTGAGCCACCAAAGCACACTCATCAACCCTTGGAAGGGTGCATTTTGGCTAGGATTTGGGGGTACACGAATTTTTGAAAGAAATGGCTTCAATTGGTCACTTGATTCACTTTAGGGTCAACTAGAAACTAAGAGGGCAACTTATAACCATTATGTTCCAGAAATAGGTTCTAGAAGAAAAATATATTTTTCTATTTCTATTTCTAGAAGAGTTTCTAAGAAAAAATAATCGTTTGATAACGACACAAAATTTCTACTCTAAAAATATAAATACGTTTGATAACGACATAAATTTTTTTCTTTTCGGATGGCGGTGGACCGGCGACCGGCGGCCGGTGGCTGGCAACCAACAGTGGCGGCGGAGGGCAACCGATGGATGATGGTCGATGGCGATGGATGAAGGACCGGTTGACGAATGATGAGAATAATTTTTATTCTCATTTCTATTCCAGAAATAGAGAAGTAGAAAATTCGTACTTCTGATTTTTATTCCAAACCTATTTTTGGAACAAGAATCTATTTCAGAAATAGAAAAATGGAATAGGTTTATCAAACTGATTTCTATTCTAAAAATAAGTCTGGAATAGAAAAATTGTTTATGGAACATAAATTGCAGTTTGTCATGCACCCCCCTTAGTCACCGAGCCAAGTGCATTCTCTAAGGCGACGTATACGCCAAGGCGATGTACTTAATCTCCGAGCCACGTACATTCTCCAAGGCGACTTATCTAATCACCGAGCCCCGTGCATTTTCTAGGGCGACTTATACGCCAAAGCGATGTACTAATTACTGAGCCACGTGCATTCTCTAAGGCGATATATCAAATCACCGAGTCACATGCATTCTCTAAGGCGACATATATGCCAAGGCAACGTACTAACCACCAAGCCACGTGCTTTTTCAGATGATGTATATACTCAACTATTCACGTGCATCCTCTAAGGTGACCTATCTAGTCACCGAGCCACGTCACACAACATTTCTTCTCACTATTTTATCATACCCGATAAAATATCATGTGTGGGTACACGATCGGCCTTAGCCAAAATATCATATTCTTTCTTTCAATAAATCTCACCATTTTCTATAGTCCTCCAAAAAAAATTTTGGCATTATCAACCGATGCCTGGTTATTTTTCAATTAATAACCAAAATTATTTAATTTACGAATAAATCCTAAAATCATTAATAAATCAATTTCTCACAAATTAAGGTTTGAATAAATAAATGGACTGCACCACGGTAATCAGCATAAAATACCGGTTGTCGACTATCCCTGCCTTATTTTCAGAAAATAAATAATTAATTAAATAATTTTGAAATTTATTAAATAAATACAATAAATCCAATTTACGCCCGTAATGCCTACTTGGAAGCCGAGACAAGCCCGGAAAAATCCCGAGGTTCGTTCAATGAATACTAGAAGCTCTCTATTTGCTAATGACTAAGTCTAACCACCTAACACACATCATTAAGTCACTCATTTAATTGTTCTAAACTAATCTAACCACCTAATAATGCTTAATTAACACTAATCAACCTTTAAGCAAGGATTAGTGAGCTAAACTCACCTGTTTAACAATCCGCTTGGATTGAAACGTTGAGAACGTCGTGGGGGACGTTTTACTCCAAAGCGGGCCTGAGCTCTGGGGCCTGGAAACACCTCAAAAAGACCTCCAAAGGTGCTGTGATACCCACAAAAACCTGATATGTTTTAGTTGCAAAAACAGAAGTAAACAAGGCCAAGATGGCTAGCAAGGCTCAGGGATGGACAACGATGGTGGTTTCGGTCCAAACAGGGACTCCAGCGGGCTTCCTCAGCCACTTGTAGCATTAAACAAAGGGTTGGATGGTTGGACAGAGCTGCAGGACGGCGAAGCAAGAGGCAGGGTCGCGGGCGGTAGCTCGGTCGAGCGCCAGCAACGCGTGGCAAGGCGGTGGCGCAACTGGCGGTCAAGCCATGCGACGGCTGTGGACGGCGAGAATGGAGGGGAATGGGGTGGATTGATCGGCCAAGAGAGATGAAAGAGAGAGAGAGACAAGAATGGGGGCCTACCATGCACATTTTCCACAAAATTGTCCCCCCAAAGCTTGTCCATCAAGCCAAAATCCCATGGCTGCAATTGAGCCACCAAAGCACACTCATCAACCCTTGGAATGGTGCATTTTGGCTAGGCATTGGGGGCACACGAATTTTTGAAAGAAATGGCTTCAATTGGTCACTTGATTCACTTTAAATCAACCTCATTTGGCCTTTAAAATATTAATTGATACTTCAATTATCAAATTGACATTTTTCCTCACCCAGGAAACCATCTTGTATCTCAATTTTACAACCAAAAACAATCCTGGCCTTTTTTTGAGGAAAAACAGTCATAAGCCAACTTTTTCCTAAAAAGTCTCGGTTTCCAAAAAAATCTTTTGAGACTGAGTCGACATTCCTAGAATTTATTATGACATGATAGAATCTTCAATTTCTGAAATCAGACTTGAATTGGAGGTTAATTTCCATTCGGCGCATTTTTAGCGTGACCTAGACTACCAAGTAGTTTTCAAAACTTTTTAGAGCAAATGACCGGGGGTTAATTTTCTTCGAACCATTATGAATCCACTTGACTGAATGGCGATTCTCAATTGTCGTGAAAATCTCGACGATTCAAATACGGATACAGGGTACCAAAACGACAGAGAAAGCAAACTAGTGTCGGTTGATGAGAATTTCCCAATTTAGTGGAGTCACCCACGATCCGCCACACATCTCAGTCAAACAGACCTATCTCTGATCTTAAATCGATTTTTAACTGTACCGTAATGGCCTCAAAGATAAGCACGGTCGAGAAGCCGATTCCTGGTCGAATTCTCAAGTCTATTTGCCTTAAAATCCTTAATAGCTTCTCTAGATAGTCTAGTCATCTCGAGAGCGATAAGCTTTGAGAACAGCTCTATAGGCGCGTCAATGAAATGTCCGATTTATTTAGTAGAAAACGGGAGTGAAAATCTGGGATGTCAAAATGGTACTTCTCATAATGGTTGCCTTGGGTATTAAACACTGAATTCAATATGTCCTTCTTTTCTAATCCTTAGCTGACGATACTCTGCCCTGGGTTCTAACTCAACCACGAATTTTATCTATTTCTCTAACGGCCGGCTTGACAATTTCTATGGAATCACATCTAGAATTTCTTGGACAACTGAGGTGTCCTCAATCTTCAGTTCTTCAATCTGTCTTATCTATGACAATCTTCAAGTAACCTTGGCAACCCCCGTCTAACAAACGGGTCACCTTCAAACGACGAGATTAATGAAATCGAAAGTCCTTCTCGACTCCCAATAAACTCGACACTTTCACATGTTAACGGATCATACTAGTTTATTTCACGTCAAAAATCCACGACTGCTAGAGGCTCCTTGAGCCAACTTTGTTCATACGTGACGTCAAAGTTATATCTCAACAACTAGAGATTCCCCTTTCTTCCACTTTGTTTCAACAAACTAGAGTTCCCTGAACTTAACCAAAACTCTGCTGCGCTACTCTGATCACATCACCCTAAAACATTCTTCCTCTGATTAGTGCATGGTCAGTTCTATTCCTATCCCTTTCGCCATCCTAGTGACGTCTTAACTGTGGTAGCGGTGCATGCGCTCCCTTGGATTCTCACTGACAGTCTCTCACCTGATAGTCGTGCTTGCCACATCCATAGTACACTCCAGATATACTGTAAAGCTAGATTAATCCATGCTTCCCTCTACCAACTCGGCTCAGCTCTAGTGAGTCCTATGTCTCCTGTTAGGTGACAGAATGCTCTCTTTCCCATACTAGAGGTCTGTTCCAAAAATCTTGCAGTGTGTTCTATGGCACACTCCTTTGGATCTGTCCCTTCGGCCTTCTAGGAACGTTCCTTGCCAGGTTAGCTTGTTGGCTACACTTAAAACAAATCCTTGTCCTAGGAAAGACATAAGGCTAATCTCCGTCGTCACACACAGGAACAACATGCTCTACTTTGACTCGGTGCTGAGCTAACTATCCCACCCTTCCCATTGGGCGGAATAGAATACTTTTCTTTGGACATTGGTCTTTTCCCTAATCGATTTCCATTTTTGCCTGAACTGAATCTTGACTTAGTTACTGTAGTTTGTTCCCTAATCACAATTCCAGGTTGGACCTTAGCATATGCGACAAAAACTGCGATTACAGCACTGATAGTGGTAGTGACAGCGGTGGCTTTGATCCTAAGCTTACTGGCTCAACAACTTCCCAAGGAACAATAGCGCCTGAATGATCCCGTTGAACTTAGGATTACTCGGTGCTGCTACACTAGTACCAACCTATGGCGGTACTCTTACACTAACGCCAGTTTAAGCCTGTGCTTACCACGACTACCTCATGAATCGACCCTTGTCGGCGTTCCACCTCAAGTCGCAGAGGCTACTGCCCTCTTACTAGGAGTCATCAGCTCCTGATCACTCATACTACAGGGTTTTTTTATAGAAACCTGTTTTCTAATTCCAACACTAGATTAGAATTTGAGTGACCCACACCAACAAGCTACCAATCAGCTATCAATCACATGCGCCAGCACGAAATAAGGGTCATTCATACTAACTATCCCATGACTCATCGTACCTTATCACTCCAACTATCGACCCACTCTGACACCACTAAATAGGGGTGTCACGCCCCAACTCTCCGAGTGCGTGCCCATCCCTTCTTGGTCGATTAATTAGCGATGTCCCAAGACACGTTGCTGACCCCATTTTTTTTAATGCACATGCGGAAGCAAATAAATAAATCCCCAGAAAACAACAGGACGAGATAGAAAAGCAGGACCACTAATTAACAAAAACCAAACTACACCCTTATACATATCAGATTAATTCATGTACTTTACTAGCCGATATTTACAAAGTCTATAAAATGGTCGACTCTTCAAAACAAGTTGTCCTACGATTAGCTAGTCTGACTCGTTCGCTGATTCGGTAGAGTCCACAAGGCCAAGGTGAGACGACGGGTCCTCCACTGTGCCATTCGAAGGGTCAACTGGATCCTCATCTCGAGCAGCCTCAATCACTACAAAAGGGACATCGAAAGACCTGAGGAGACCTAGGCTAATATCATAGGGATTGGTACAAAACCATGTGTTGAATTGATTGGGGTATCTCTTGATGCGGGACCTCTTCAATCCAGACCGTGGTCACAACTAGGTTGTAAACTCAAAAACCTCTGGGATCGGGAAAACTAGAAACTCGCTTTGTAATCCTCATGGGACGACCATGCAGTTCGAGGGGAATCTCCATCCAAGAACCTGAAAGGTTATCCCACAACAGGGTGAAACAACGTCTCAGCAAGTTCAACCCCCTAAGACTCGACTAGGAAGAAAATATGCCCTGAGGGCTGCCTAGGCACAATCACGAGTCAAAGGACTTACCTTGGCTTCAATTTTTTTCCTGCAAGTCAATACGATTTATAATTTCATCTAGTCATATCAAGAAATCAAATCATTCAATCAGATCAAATTATTGATCAATCAACTCAGTTGATTCCATGTCAACAAGACCATTCCCTAGTCATCTTGATCAATACTATCTATCAATCCGACTATAATCCAAAACTTCTCACTCTAGCTAACATATAGATAGCATAGCTCACCAAAAGTTCCCAGATCCACTGATCCAATATATTAAATTTGCTCACAAGAAGCTGCCACAATTATACTCATATTGTATACTATTTATGCTCACCAGAAGCTGTCGTAATTATATTCATATAGTATACTATTTATGCTCACCAAAAGCTGCCACAATTATATTCATATAGCATACTATTTATGCTTACCAGAAGCTACCACAATTATGGATTCTGATCATCTGATCAAATCACCACTTTTTATCCTTCCCGACAAAATACTCATGTGTGGGTACATAGTTAACCTTAGCCAAAATACAATATTTTCACACTTGAAAATCCCACTAATTTCATTGATCTATAAACTCATTTTTGGCATTGCAAACCAATACCTAGTAATTTTCTAATTAATTACCAAAATTAATTAATTTTGGGACAAATACCCCCAACAACAAATCACCCTCAATTAGCACGAATTAGAGCTCAATTAAATAAACAGACCACACCATTGCAATTAGTATAAAATTCCGATCTGCGGCTATCCCGGTCTAAATTTCCAGAAAATAAATAATTCATTAAATAATTACGAAAAATAATAAATAAATGCCAATAAATCCAACTTAGGACCGTAAAGCCTAATTGGAAGCCAAGATGGATTCGGAAAATTACTGAACCACTCTAGATAAATACTGGAGCTTGTCTAAGCTCTAACTACACTATTCTAACCACGTAACATGCAATATCGGCCTATTAAATCACTAATCTAATATATCTAACCACCTAATCCATGCTTAACCTAAACTAATCAACCCTTAAGTGTCATTAACCTACTAAGCGAGGATTAGTGAGTTAAAATCACTTTATTGACGATCCGCTCGGATCAAATTGACGGGATGCAGAGGGGCTCAATAAACTTCAAAGCGAGACTGCCAAGCGAGGCCGGGACGGGCTCGAAAATGGGCCATGATTCCCACAACCCTTGTTGATTTTGACTTCAAATTTGGGCTTGAGGAAGCTACAACGATGGTTGGTTTAGGCACGGCTCGGGTTAGATTCGGCGGCCACGGGTGGTGGTGTGGGTTGAGATTGAAACGGCCATGAACCGGGCCGAGTTGTTGCTGGACTTGCTGGAATGAGGCTATTGTTTGGGCTTAAAAAATGGGCTGACGTAGATAGATGGGGGCAGCTGTGGTGGAGTGAAGATGGGCCACGATGGAGGGTCAACCGAGAGGAGCTTGCTGGAAAAATTGACCAATTTCTTCATGGCCGAAAGGAGGAGAATCGGTGTGGCACACGTGAGAAAGACAACAACAATTTCAGAGAGGGTTTGGTGGGGGCAGGAGACGCGCGGGTGAAAACAAAATGGAAGAAGTAATAACCGAAAGAGATAGGGGAGTCTTTGACGTTGGTGGGCCAGAGAGAAAATCAAAGAAAGAATAAGACAAAACCAAAAGATAGAAAGGCAGAAGGTTGGTCGGTTGAAAAGGGGAAATGAAAAGGGTAAATGAAAAGTGTGCTAGAGAGAGAGAGAGAGAGAGAGAGAGAGAGTAAGCGTGAGGGTGACGTGTGAAAGGATAAGGAGGAGAGGGGGCCCGGTGGTCAAAGAAAGCCAACACAATTCAAAGGAAAGTCTTGCAGGGGCTGTCGGTTTGAGGGGGGGATGAACCATGAGAGAGATAGAGAGAATGGGACATGTAGCGTTAAACAAGAAGAGACCAAGTCAAAGGAGGAAAGAAATAGAAACCTGCATAAGGGACATGGTCGGCCGAAGGAGGGGCATATGAAAATAGAAGGACCAATGAGGGGAGGAGAAATTTAAGTAAAACAAATTACATTTTTACTCAACTTCACAACAATAACAATTGGTCATTCAAGGCCAATTTCAACACCAACTTGCACAATTTGAAGTCCAATTGAAGACCAAGATAAGACAGTCCCTCTAACCCACGAATTTCCCTCAAATCCGAATTCAATTCCCCTTTTCTCAGAATCCGATTTTTGAACAAACCTCTCCGATTGGAGTCCAATTTTGTTGAAGAAAAATCCCACAAAATTTCCTTTCACCAAGTAGCTCACGCAAGAGGCAAGAATCCCTCTGATTTGGCCAATCCAAGTTTCCATTCGCTTTCTGAATCGTGCGTATTGATTTTCCGTAAAAATCCTAAACTCACTAAAAACTCCTCAAAAGATGAGTCGACGTTTTTAAAATAACTCGTGACATGATAGAACTTCAAATTTATGAAACTGAATTAAAATTTGCGGTTAATTTCAATCTGACGCGATTTTAGTGTGACCTAGCCTACCAAGTAGCTTTTAGAAATTTTTGGTGCAATTAACCCATGGTCAATTTTCTTCGAACGACATTTATCTCTTCAACACATTGGCCACTCTCAGTGTCATGAAAATCTCAAGGTTTCAAATACAGACACAGGGAACCCAAAACAACAGAAAATCGATTTATTGTCGATCGACGAGAATTTTGCAATAAGGTGGAATCACCCACACTTTAATCTCACATTTCAATCGGATCGACCTATCTCTGGTCTCTGATCGATTTCTAATTGTGTCGTAATAACCCTTGCAGACTAGCACGGCCGAGTAGTTGATTCCTTGTCGAATTCTCAAGTCTACTGCATTTAAAATCCCTTAACGGCTTCACCTGATAGGTTAGTTATCTCATGAGTGGCCATCTTAGAGAAAAACACTATAGTCGCGTTGATGAAAAACCTAACTTATCCAATCGAAATTAGAACTTGAAATTCAGGATGTTACAGCATGGTTGGGACGATAGGGGCTCACGGTGAGAAGGCAAGTGCGCGAAGGGCGTGACAGCATGCGACGGCGACCCAACAGTTGGCTGCGACAACAAGGGCTACTCCACGGCTTCTTATGGGTTTGTGAGCTTCAAACAGCAAAATGGAGAGGGAGAGGGGGCTGGTCGATGGTTGAGGAAGGGAGAGGGGGCAAAGGGACCACTTGGTCTCTCACTTATCCTCTTTTTGTCTCTCTTGACTGGTCCAACCTGCCCAGTTGGCTTTCTTCAGCAAAATTCAGCCATAAATACCCCTTCTAGAAGACTTGAGTTGGTCCAAAAGGTTGGTTCCATGGAGCATACGAATTTTGATTGATTTTGCTTCAATTGGACACTAATTTCTCCTTGAATCAACACCAATTGGTCCTAAAAAATTCCATTATCGAGTCAACGATCAAATTGATATTTTTCCTCATCAATTGATCCTACTTGCTTCCAATTGCGTGATAAAAAATGGTCCCTGATATTTTCTTGACAAAAAATGACCCTACCTCGACTTTTTCCCAAAAAGCCTCGGTTTGTAGAAAATTTTTCAGAGACTAAGTCGATGTTCCTAAAATGACTTGTGACATGACAGAATTTTCAATTTCTGAAATCGGATTCAAATTTGCGGTCAATTTCACTCTAGCGTGACTTAGGCTACCGGGTAGCGTTCATAAATTTTTTTGTGCAAATGACCCGTGGTCGATTTTTTTCAAACTACAATGAAGTTATTTGACACATTGACGACTCTCAATTGTCGTGAAGATCTCGAGGATTCAAATATGGACACAGGATTTCAAAATGATAGAAAAATCAATCTAGTGTCGATCGACAATAATTTTGCAATTTAGTGGAATCACCCACGTTTAACCACCCATCTCAGTCGAATCGACCTATCTCTGATTTTTAATCAATCTTATTGTATTGAGATGATCTCTGTAGATGAGCATGGTCGAGCAATCGGTTGCTGGTCGAATCCTCCAGTCTATTGCTTTAAATCTCTTAATGACTTCTCTAGATAGTCTAATTATCTCACAAGTAATTGGTTATGAGAATAGCACTATAAGTGCGTCGATGAAAGGCCCTATTTAATTTAATAGAAAACAACATTGAAAATTCGGGATGTCACAACTCTTCCCCTCTTATAAAAATTTTGTTCTCGAAATTTAAACCATTACAATACTTAAGCAAAAATGTGGGAATACAACTATCTCATCGACTCTTCGCTCTCCCAAGTTGCTTCTTTAGTTTCATGGTGTTGCCAGACCACTTTAACCAACAAGATGGTCTTTATACGCATAATTTGTTCTTTTCGATTGACAATCTGAACCAGGCTTTCAATGTACGACACTCGGTTGTCCACGTCCAATTTCTTAAAAGTAAGCACGCGGGTTGGGTTAGGCTCATACTTCCTCAACATCGACATGTGAAAAACATCGTGCACTTGCACCAATCTCGGTGGCAATGCAAGATGATACGCTAGGATCCCAATTCTCTCAAGAATTTCAAATGGACCTACGTACCTCGAACTCAGTTTTCCTTTCTTGCCAAAGCACGAAGTTCCCCTCATTGGTGACACCTTCAAAAAACGTGATCACCAACCTGGAATTCCAATAGCCTCCGGCGCTTATCTTCGTAACTTTTCTATCTACTCTGGATGGTCTTTAATCTTTCTCTGATAACTACAACAACATTCACTGACTACCGAACCAACTCTGGGGCTGTAATCTTTCTTTCCCCAACTTCATCCCAACACATTGGCGTTCTGCACGCCCTGCCATACAACGCTTCAAAAGGAACCATCTGAACGCTCTGTTAATAATTGTTGTTGTAGGTGAAATTTATTACGCAAGCTCGCAGCATGTCCTCGAGGGTTTGAGTTGTCCACTCAGACTGGCCATTCGTTTGAGGATGATACGTTATACTATACTGCAGTTTCGTACCTAAAGCACTTTGCAAGCTTTTCCAAAAAGCAGCTGTCAATCTCAGGTCTCGACCTGAGGTGATCGTAACCGGCACTCCATGCATTCAAACTATCTAGCATAGGTACAACTCAGTGTGCCGGTCCAAACTGAGATCCTTTCGCACTGCAATGAAGTGAGCCGACTTTGTCTATTTGTCGACCATTACCCAAATAGAATCATTTCCTCTCTGACTCCTCGGTAAACCAATCACGAAATCCAGCATGATGTGCTCCCACTTCCACTCTAGGATCTCGAGAGGTTACAAAAGTCCTTCCGGCTTGCAATGTTGTGCTTTCACTTGCTGACACGTTAAACACTTAATGACATGCTTGGTGATGTTCGCCTTCATACCAGACCACCAATAGTGTTGACACAGCTTCTGATACATTTTAGTACTATTAGGATGAATGTTGTAATTGCTACCATGAGCTTATGATAGAATATCCTCTAAGGTCCACATCGTCAGGTACAACCACTAGCCCTCGAAACCTCAATGTTCCGTCTTTAGAAATCTGAAAGTCAGCATTTCTCTTCTCGATATCTTCTTCCAAAATTTTTTGAACATCTGGGTTTCTCGGTTGGAGTAATTTGATCTTGATTTGAACATCCGGTTCAATTATGAGGGTGACCATAAGATTCGAAAGGTGGCCTACCTTAAATTTGAATACCAAATCTCGAGCTCTCTCGATTAAATTCCACTCCTTAACCAGTAGATGAGCAACTGATGACTTGTGACTTCCGACTCAAAGCGTCAGCGACCTTGTTTGCTTTTCCAGGGTGATATAGTCCGATCCATCATTGCTATCTCATATTCAACTCCTTCTGAGAGAATAAATACTTGAGACTTTGATGATTAGTGAATATCTGGAATCTTTCTCCACACAAATAATTTCTTCAAATCTTCAATGTGAAAATGATCGGGGTGAGTTCTAAGTCATGCGTCTGGTAATTATGCTCATGAGGTCTCAACTGACAGGACGTGTATGCAACCACTCTACCATGTTGCATCAGCACGCAACCCAGTCCTCTAAACAACGCATCACTATACATCTCGTATCCTCTAGGGTTAGATGGGATGGTCAACACATGTGCGGTAGTCAGCTTCTACTTCAACTCTTGAAAACTACACTCGCACTTGTCTGTCCACACAAACTTTTTTTCTTTCTTCAATAGTCTAGTCAACAACGGCGATGCTAATGCTGAAAATCCTTCCATGAACCGTCTGTAATAACTTGCAAAACCCAGAAAACTTCTGATCTCTGTCATTGTAGTCGGTCTCAGCCAGTTGATCATTGCTTCAATCTTGGATGGGTCTACGGAGATTCCTTCGCCTAAAATCATGTGACCTAGGAAAGCAACACGAGTTAACCAAAACTTGCACTTGCTAAACTTGGCATACAACTGATGAACTCTCAAAGTCTGCAGTACCAATCTTAGATGACTTTTATTCTCTTCATCACTCCTCGAATACACCCGAATATCATCGATAAACATGATCACAAACTGATCTAGATATTCCTTGAATACTCGGTTCATCAAATCCATGAAAGCAGCTAAAGCATTCGACAACTAGAATGGCATTACCGTGAACTCATAATAACCATAACGAGTACAAAATGCTGACTTTGGTATATCCTCCTTTATGATCCTTAGCTGATGATATCTTGTCCTCAAGTCGATTTTAGAGAATATTGACACTCCTTGCAACTGATCAAACAAGTCATCGATCCTCGGTAGTGGATACTTGTTCTTGATTGTTACCTAATTGAGTTGTCGATAATCGATCCACAGGCGCAACGAACTATCTTTCCACTTTATGAATTGAGCTAGTGCTCCCCAAGGTGATGCACTAGGACTAATGAATCCCTTATCCAACAACTCATGCATCTACACCTTCAGTTCCTTCAACCGAGATAACACCATCTAGTAAGGAGCCTTAGAGATTGACTCGGTCCCAAGTGCTAACTCAATCACAGACTCAATCTCGCTCTCTGGTGGTAGATCTGGCAATTCATTCGGGAAAACATCTGAAAATTCTTGTAATATCTACGATCTTTAGCTCCTCAACTGTCGTATCCATGACAGTCGCCAAGTAACTCTGACAACCCTTGTCTAACAAATGGGTTGCTTCAAGCGAAGAGACCAATGTAATCGAGGGTCTTCCTCGACTTCCAACAAAATCGAAACTTCCACCCTTTAATGGGGTAAACTTAATCGCTTTACGAAAATAGTCCATCTTAGCTCGTTGCTTGGTGAGCTAGTCCATGCCAATTATAAAATCAAAGTCATACATGGCTAGGGCTAACAAATCTATTTTCCCCTCTCGCTCACCAATCGCTAACTTGCAACCGGAACAACCCAAATGAGACAATACCTTATCCTTCAACGGTGTAGATATGCTAACAACTAACTTCAATAATACATGACATAATCTATCAGCTTAACATACTACTCGGCAATAAAAGAATGAGTTGCTCTAGGGTCGAATAAAGCATAAGTAGCATGATCATTCAACGAAATCGTACCTGAAATCACGTCAAGCGCATCCTTTGCCTGACCTCGGGTGATGGCATACACTGTTCCCTGAGTTGGGGGTTTGAGTTGTCCACCTTGTGGTGCATTCTGTGGCATGTGCCCTCTCATCTGTCCCAACAGTGGCGGCGGCGATAACTGCGACTGTCCTCTTGGTTGCCTAGGATAATCCCTAACCATGTGAACCTGCTGGCCACACCCAAAACAAATGTCGGCCTTCGAGGGCACGGAGCTATACCATGTTGCCTTCCACAGAAGCGACATGTACCATTCTAAGTTGGCCCTAACTTGCCAACTCCACCTTTCCTATTGGGCGGGACGTGAAATCTTCCTTCGGTCATGGGCTTCTTCTCATACCGATTTCCATCTCGATTCGATCCAAACCGCAACCCAAATGTGGCGGCTCGGTCAACCTGATCCCTTTCTATCATCTGGACCCGCTCATACAGGTCATTGTAGTTCATTAGGTTGAGTAATATCAATGGACTCCTCAGCTCCGGTTTGAGTCCATCTCTGAATCTCCTAACTTGGTTCATTGGGTTCTTAACCAGTTCAAGGGCATACTGTGACAGTTCCGCGAACTTCGCTTTGTATTGATCTATGGTCATTGTACCTTAGTGAAGTCGCATGAATTCTATCATCTTCTATTCTCTGGCAATCTTAGAGAAGTACTTACTATTGAAAGCTTTAACAAAAGCGTTCCACTTCAGAACCACACCTTCGGGGAATACTGTTCCTTGGGTGGTTCTCCACCACGTACTTACAATTCCCTCCAAATGGTAGGTTGCAAGGACTACCTTCTCAGTTTCTGAGCACATCAGTAGTGCAAAGGTCTTCTCCAAGCCTTGGATCCACAAGGCTGCAGCTTCGGGGTCTCATGCCCCAGTGAAATTCGGTGGGTTCAATTTTAGGAATTGTTCCACCAACTTATGTATTGGCCTCCCAGTGGCCACGTTCCCTGGTGGAACCTTAGCAAGAGCAGTGGCAGGTGTGACGATAGGTGCAGCAACGATTGAGACAACAACGGCATGTCACGACCTCCTTTTTTTCGTCCGGGGAAAAGGAAGAAGGTTTAGGGGTATTTGCCTAAAGAGGCGAACCAATGGCCCTAAATTAGGCGCGAGCTCTCCTAAGCCCATACCTCGCGTGACATTGGATTTTGAATTTTAGTTCTTAACAATCTATATAATTCTAGAAGTCGCTACTAGCCTATTGGGGTTGGCTAGAAACCAATCAAGACATGGGAGTGTTGTCTCGATTCCTACGCAACCAGAGATTTCTAGGAACGGGAACTTGTTTATGCTAATGTTTCTATTAGCGCCCTTGCGGTACAACTAACTTGGAAGGTTTTTTTAATCTAAATTGCCACACAATCTTGATTACCAATTATAATCTTTATGAAACCATTAAGTGTCCATGCAAATGTTTTTATAGTTTTTTCTTTTTTTAATGTCTAGACTAATCCCAATATAATTTAAAAGAGAAATTTACACTCAAATTAATGAAAAGCGACGCGTAAGTAAACATCCAAGAAATTAAAATGACTTGAAAATAAACGCGGAAAAGGTAAACCCGATACAAGTCAGGCAAATAATATTACATGGCCTTATTATCACGCCCCGGGACAGGAGCCCCATGAGCAAAAATGAGAATTCAAATATGCATGAAATTGCTCAATATGCATGAAATTACTTAAAATAGTTTTAATCTACGCAAAATGGATTATTTACAAAAATGGTTATAAAATACCAAAATAGCATTAAATTAGGAAAATGACCTTTTAAAATTAGGAAAATTTCATATATGTCATTTCTATCCTAATTTGATGCTATCTAACATTTTTTGATATTTTTTGAAATTTTCATATTTTTCTCTTTTTTAATTATTTTTTTAAAAAATTAATAAATTCCTTAAACCGATCTATGCTAACATGGAGTAACACAGCTAATGAATATCATAATAATCAAGCTCAAATCGACCGTTTCAAGATCGAAGCTCAGTTTGGGCATTTTGTCGAACACTTGGTGTGCATTAAACTAGCCCCAATAGCCTCGAGCCACATTTGTAGCTTTCAATCTCCACTCATAAGCAATTTCATGTGGAACTAAAGTATGAAGATTATACTACCACATGCAATGAGCAAGATTAGATAGAAATCATAGCTTAAAACACAAAAGAACTAAGTTAAAATCGGTCTCAAATATGCGGGTTTTAAAATCGGTCTCAAATATGCGGGTTTGAGCTGATTTTGCAAATCTGGGTTTGAACCCAAGTCAAGTAAATATGTTGCATGCTCATATTCAAGCCCCGACACCTATCACATATGAGATCTAAGGGAAACATTACTTGATCCGAGTGAAAGTAGGTAATATGGGCTTTCAAATGCAACAAACATCATAGAGAATGACTCACCGAACAACATCAAAACGACCTCTCCAAGAAGCACACATGCAAAACTCTTGAAGAGATTTCAATACTTAAAAAAAATTCCAGCCTCAAAATCAGTTTTTTAGACTAGTTTTCCTCTTGATTTTTCACTATTAAAACATGTTCAAGCTCGAAGCAAAATACATCTAGGATACTTACCTTACTTCCTACTTTCTTTTACAAGTGGTTCTCGGCTGAGGAAACCAAGAAAGTATCCTCAAGGGCCCGTGTAAGTTGGCTTCTTCAACTGGAAATGAGATCTGCAGAAAAAAGAACTGACAACGAAGGCTTTTGTTGACCTCTAAAATTAGACTTCAAGACGTCTTTTGTTGGAAAAATTGACACCAAGCCAAACCATATCTATTCTAGTTTGGGGGTAAAAGTCAATATTTTTCTCATTTGTTTCTCAACTTTCTCAAAACACTGGCTTTTCTCCACTCGTGACCAACTAGGCTCAACACTTAGAAAAATTTTCGATGTTTCCTGGCCCGCCTGAAGGGTGTTTTTCGGGGGCCTTCAAGAGGCCTTCCCGATCTCCATTTGGGACGTGCGACCTATGGATGGAAAGATATTTGAGTGAATTTTCACTCTCTAGTTGAAGGTTTTGGCTAATTTTGGTTGAAGGGTTGTGAAAATCTCACTCTTCTCTCAGAAGGTTGATCTGGAATTTCTGGGCTTTTTGTTTTATGGAGTTGCTTCTGAAGGACTTTGGGGAACGATCTCGAGCTCTCTCCTCTCCCTCTCGTCCCCTCTCTCTCAGCCGCTCGAAAATAGCTCCTTTTACATATCTTATCCCATGAATTACAGGATTTTTGGTTAGCCTTTTGTCAACCTACCATGCCTGTCAATAGGGCTACTTCACCCACTCTCTGACTTAGCCAATTTTTTCAATTCTGCAGTTGTTGAGTGTGCGGATTTCACTGCGATTTTCCGGTGCTGTCAGTAGGTTATCCCTTGCCAATTTTTGTCCACTTGCACTACTATATACGGTCTTCCATCACGTGCAAAGATCGGGCTGGTTGGGCAACTGAGGAGGATATGGTGGGGCCACCAAATTGCTTACTCAGCAACTCCGAATTTGGACCAACTCGTGGACTGAGTTTTGGCTGCTGATTTGAGTGCTTTAATCCACTAATTTGGATGCATTTTTTGATCAATTAGAAAGCTCATGTATAGTAGTTTAAGATCTTGACCATTTTTTGCAATTGTCTCCACCTAATTTTGCAATAAAGTCCTTCAAAGTTAGCCATTTTCTTGCCCGAAAATGCCAAATTCAATGCAATTAGGACATTTTTGCCCAATTCGATTAATTATACCTACCCCAAGTTCAATTTCAACTCAATTGGGGGCCAAGATAATGATTTAAGGGTTCGGGCAAAATTTTGCAAGTTTTGCAAATTGGTCCCTCAACTTTTGGAAATTGCATTTTGGCCCCCAACTTGCCGTTTTAATTACAATATGATCTCCTGGGCTTGGCTAGTCACATTCAGATCATCGGCCCCAACTTGCTTCTTCTTTTTTTTTTTATAGGAAAAACATATTCCATTAAAAAAAAAACTATATTAAACACCTAGATAATCTACATGCAATAATAATTTTTTTTTAGGTGTCAATAACTGCTCCCATTTGGAAGGAAGCTCAAAGAGATTTCTTTCAAAGATGAAGTGACACCTCAATTTTTTTTTTCTTTTTTGTTGTTTTTTTGTTGTTTTTTGTTGTTGTTGTTTTGTTTTGTTTTTACAATAGCAAAATGAAAATGAAAGTGAGCTTAATGTGAAGAGCGTGGTTTAGGGATGTACCTGTGAACAATTTGAAAAGTGTGGTTTATGGATATACCCACAAACCTTGTGGTTAAAGGCAGTCCCACGAACCTTGTGGTTTAAGGCAGTCTCACAAACCTTGTGGTTTAAGGCAGTCCCACTAACCGTGTGGTTTAAGACAGTCCCACTAACCGTGTGGTTTAAGGTAGTCCTACTAACCTTGTGGTTTAAGGCAGTCCCACCAACCGTGTGGTTTAAGGCAATCCCACTAACCTTGTGGTTTAAGGCAGTCCACTAATCTAGTGGTTTAAGGTAGTCCCACTAACCATGTAGTTTAAGGCAGTCCCACTAACCGTGTGGTTTAAGGCAGTCCCACGAACCTTGTGGTTTAAGGCAGTCCCCACGTATATTGTGGTTTAGGGCAGTTCCACTAACCGTGTGGTTTAAGGAAATCCCACTAACCTTGTGGTTTAAAGCAGTCTCACTAACCTTGTGGCTTAAGGCGGTCCCACTAACCGTGTGGTTTAAGGCAGTCTCACTAACCGTGTGATTTAAGGCAGTTCCACTAACCGTGTAAATTGTATGGTTTTAGGATGACCAAGAACCTCTTGAAAATATATGGTTTAAGGCTAACCCATGAACCCTTTGAAATTGTGTCTTGAAAATGCATGGTTTGAGGCTAACCCATGAGCCTTTTGGAATTGTATGGTTTAAGGATAACCAAGAACCTCTTGAAAGTGCATGGTTTAAGGTTGATCCATGAACCCTTTAGAATTGCCATGTTTAAGGATGACCAAGAACCTCTTGAAAATGCATGGTTTAAGGCTAACCCATGAACCCTTTGCATGATTTAAGGGTAACCAAGAACCTCTTGAAAGTGCATGGTTTAAGGCTAATCCAAGAACCCTTTAGAATTGCATGGTTTAAGAATAACCAAGAACCTCTTGAAAATGCATGGTTTAAGGATAACTCATAAACCCTTTGAAATTGCAAGGTTTAAGGATAACCAAGAACCTTTTGAAAATGCATGGTTTAAGGCTAACCCATGAATCTTTAGAATTGCAAGGTTTAAGGATAACCAAGAACCTTTTGAAAATGCATGGTTTAAGGCTAACCCATGAATCTTTAGAATTGCAAGGTTTAAGGATAACCAAGAACCTTTTGAAAATGCATAGTTTAAGGCTAACCCAAGAACCCTTTAGAATTGCATGGTTTAAGAATAACCAAGAACCTCTTGAAAATGCATGGTTTAAGGAGAACTCATAAACCCTTTGAAATTGCAAGGTTTAAGGATAACCAATAACCTTTTGAAAATGCAAGGTTTAAGGCTAACCCATGAATCTTTAGAATTGCAAGGTTTAAGGATAACCAAGAACCTTTTGAAAATGCGAAGTTTAAGGCTAACCCATGAACCCTTTGAAATTGTAAGGTTTAAGGATAACCAAAAACCTTTTGAAAATGCTTGGTTTAAGGCTAACCCATGAACCCTTTGAAATTGCAAGGTTTAAGGATAAACAAGAATCTTTTGAAAATGCATGGTTTAAGGCTAACTCATAAACCCTTTAAAATTGCAAGGTTTAAGGATAACCAAGAACCTTTTGAAAATGCATGGTTTAAGGCTAACCCATGAACCTTTTAGAATTGCATAGTTTAAGGCTATCCCATGAACCCTTTGAAATGGCGTGGTTTATGGATGACCAAGAACCTCTTAAAAATGCATGGTTTAAGGCTAACCCATGAACCTCTCGAAAATACATGGTTTAAGGCTAACCCATGAACCCTTTGAAATTGTGTAGATTCACTAGAGGAACCTGTCATTCGAGAATATTCTAAAATGGATGCTGCACATCAAATAATATTCACTATAACAAGTATTCTAGTAGTGAAAGCATACTAAATGAAGTCAATTTCAACATATGTCATTAGAAACAATATCAAAAGTGCATTGGTAATGAGAAGGCAACGATTGCATAAAAAAATCAAACTAATTCCAACAACTTGGCAAACTCACAAAATTGTCATCACGCTCGGATGATTATCATTAATTGTCAAATTCTCTTGGGAGAAAAGTCCTTGTCAAAATGACCCTGACTTATGAGAAATGTTTGTTAAGTATGCCAAACAAGGATCCCTAGTCAGAAAGGGCTTCAAGAAAATGGCTGTTTGATCCCATCTGTTCATGTGGGAAATAAACTGATCACTCAACCTCACTCTTCCAGTGCGCAAGGCTTTGAATCATTCGCAATAAGTACACATTGACCAATCAAAGAGGTCTTTTAGAAGGATCGTAGTGTAGTTTTGGTCATGGTTTTAGCAATGGATAAGCATCACTAGCTATGAAATGAATTAATCACTGATCGACATCTTCGCCAGGTTTACAAGTCAAGAAACCTTACGATGAGATAAGACAACCTTACTCTCACTTCTTCGAGTGGCATCTTCTTTAGGAAGTCCTTATTTCCACTTTGAATCATCCCAATCTGAAGAGACTTTGGAAATGGGTTGTAATGTTGAATCGGGGAAATGTTCAAAAGGCTTAGCTCAAAAGGCTTAGAACTTTTTGTCAAAGGGGGATTTGGGAGTTGGTGATTAGCATGGCATCATTACCATATCATCCATTTTTTTAAGCACTCAATGTTTAGAATTCAAATTTTCTCGAAAGTCCTTTGACTAATCATCTTAACATAATGGCCTTTGCATTTGCAATGATTTTCTTTTCAATGCAGGCATTTTTTTTTTTTTGCCAATTTTGCTTTCACAAAGATAATCCTCTTGATGCAATTGTTTTTCTTCCACTCTCTCTCCCCCTTTTTTTGTGGGCATTGGTCTTACTTTTACCAGGCACACTGCTTTTTCATGCCCCTTAATTTTCACTTGACTTTTGTTCTTTTGAACTTTTTGAGCTCTTGGGACTTTCGAGATGCTTTTCATATTCTCATATAAACACCAATTTCATTGGTAAATCATGTGCCTTGCCCTAATGTGGGGAGATAATCACCACTCGGGTTTTAGAAATGAATAGTTAGGCTCAATATGGTTTAAGCAAAGGGTATCGGTGTTTGGGTAGAGAAAAGAATGCTCTTCTTCACTTTGGAATGCTTCAAGCTTCCATAAGAATTCATATGAAGTTACCACAAAAAAGATTTATGCAAGTGAGAGTAAAGAAACCTTTCTCGTCTTCCCTCTCCAAATAATGTCAACCCAAACCTCCGTAATTGCCCCATCGTGGGGTGGTTCTTGATAGGGGTATTTTGTAGAAAATTCTTCACATTAAAAGGCTCAAATGGGCTAACTATTGTCACCTGTAGCGTGTATGATAGAGGAAAAAAATGCCTCTTATCATCTTGTCTATGTATTGCTTGCGAATGAATTCATTGACCTTAAACGACACAGGTTTTCTTTTTCACTCGAATCCCAGAGTGCTTAAAGGACATGTTTGGAAATGTGTTGCCTTTCGTCATCCTAAGTGTTTCTTGCTTGGCATAAGTAACATGGCCTTTCATTTTTGTTGAGATCATCTGGGTGGATTAACCTCCATAGAGAATTTTGATTCAAAATGGGTGATCCATTGAGTGGATGGACAATTTAAAGATAAAGAAGATTTTTGCAAACTTTGTGGAAAACTTTTTTTCTTCAATTTCCATTTTTTGTGCTTGTTTCTAGAAAAACACTAGATGTTATTTTTTTGTGATGGAAATTCTCCATTTGTTTTCCATTTGATTTTGAGAAGAAGGGTACTTACCTGTGCCTTAGTAGGCAGGCAACCCTACGAAGAACAAAAGGGAATGTGTTAGTACATGAATCCTCAGGGATCGTAAAAATGAAAATGATACAACATTACCCTTGGTTAGTTTCACCATTTGGCGGCAAACAACGGAATGAATGTACTGTTTTAAGGCTTGAAGAGAATCTTAGGTCTTTGGTCTCATTAGTTCAAGCATTTTCCTCTTTTTGCAAAAATAAGAGATGCAAAAGTTTTTTTTTTTTTTTTACATGGCAACCTCGTTGCCGTTTCTGGGGATCGAACCCCGTACCTCTTGGACCCGTTCATTCATTCCCCATACCACCAGGCCGAAGTGCTAGTAGTGTCCATGGGGCGCTTCCTTTTTTATTGAATTGAACCAGCTCTAGAACGACACATCTTTTAAATCAAGGTAGGTAAATTTGACACGTATTACCTTCACATGCTTGCTTGGTCGATATAGATTATGCTTAAATCAAATTTTCGAGTTTGTTTCTCGAATACCAATGCTTCCTGTCAAACAAGGGAACTACGTCAAAAATGAAGTTTAGATGAGGCATTTTGGAAACGATACCGAATTACCCTTCTCCTACATCTGACTTTAAATTATTGTGTTTCCTCTTCATGTGCGTTTGCTCCTCAGGTGTTAACATTTCCTTGAAGATCTTGCTTTCAAATGGGCCATTTAGACGTTATTGAATTCATTCATTCTGAGTGGGCGTCAAAGATGAAAGGAGAGGGGTACTCTTTGTTTCGACAAGTGAGGGCATTGCTCCTTAGATGTTTTACTCCATTTATTCCATCAAAATGGATGGTTGGGCCTTAGCATGCCTTCTTGGTATAAGGTGTTGCTTCAGCGGTCAATGTGCACCTTTTCTTACAAGAAATGTGGTATGTTACTTATATTCCACAATTGAATTGGACTAATTTAGGGACGATACTCCCTTTTTGTGCTGAATCAATTGACTTTGTTTCATCTTGCTTCACAAGTGAGAGTCATTCTACTTTGAGTAACTTGCCACATTTATCAACTGCAAGGAAAAAGAGACGTAATATGTTATTTTCATATTCGACGTGATTCATTTTAGGAATGGTATACTCCCTTTTACGGCATAGCTGATGATTGCGTTCCATCCCGTTTCCTTGGCCATGGAGAGGGATTTGTCTCATGATTGACAGCAATTCACTTGGCAAATGTCTATTCCATTTGAATCTTTTCCTTTTAGAAGTCGGGTGACTTAACCATTGCGTGCCCCCAATCCATTTTGTGGCCATCTGCCCCAATTAAAATTTCCTACACATATGGAAACAATGTATTATTTCTATTGTTAGGTACATTAGGTTTAGGAACAAAGTACACCCCTTTTTAAAGTGGGGCAATTCCGCATCTCATCATATCTTTGTGGAAGAAGGGAAGATATTGTCCTCATGGTCAAATGTATGCCACATTGAGTTAGATAACTTGTCCATATGCAGCTTCATTATGTTGGATTGATGAATCTTCATTCATTTGAATCCTTCATGCTTTACTCAGTTTCCCACGTACCCCTTTTAGGCTAGGTGATTTTTTGCCATTTTTGGTGCGTCAATGCATTTCCCACTTCACAATTTGTAAGCATGGGTGGCTATGTCAGTTTATGAATGAGTTGTTTTGACTTTTGAAACGAACACACCCTTTTCTTTTAGAGATCGTGTGATTCTGGACCAGGTTGTCCTTCCCATGTAGTCTTGTTGCTTGCTAGTAATTTGCCTCACTAAAATCTTCACAAAGTCCAAGGACAAGTCATTCCTAAAATAAATCGAATTTAACTTGAAACGATTACCACCTTTTATTTGAGGGCAATGTTTGATGACCGATGCTTGTTTGTGTACATCTACATCTTGAAGTGTTGTCTTGCAAACCACCAATAATCATCTCCATACAGGATTGGATGCCAAGAAACCATTGGAAGTGTAGGGATTATAGATGCTTCTTGTTCACAACCAACGAAGTAGTTTGATGCCAAAGAATGTCTACATATTTCTTCTTCCACAAAGAATGTCAAATTAATATGAGATCATCCAGGATGTGGAACTTCGTTAGGCTAGTAGATTTGTGATCTTCGAGGCTTTGACGGTTCTTTGCACATTTAATCACAATGTTCGAATTCATATGCTACGAAAATATTTCTATAGTTCATGGCTCAACCAATTATGCCCATAAATGAGCATGAATTGGTGCATCTCATGACTTGCTCTGTTAGGAAATGGCTTGCACTTTTGTCAATCTTGAACAAAAACGTCATTTTACCTATTTGACAAAAATGGATGGTCAAGTTAGTTATTGAATAAGAAATTCCTATTGGAATGATTACAACCTTACCCCCTCAAAGCATTATCCTATGGATCAATCTGCGAAAGCTTAAGTGGAGATAAACTATTGCACAAGTTCTTCTTGAAATTCATTTTCAAACATTTTGAAGCTAAGGCATAAAACTCAGCCCGGAGGATCCTTTTGAAACACTTCAAGTGTTTTAAAGGATATAACTTTTATGAACTCTAACTTCATTATTAAAAAAAATGTGAGTTGTATGATTTACAAAAGCATTTGATTGGGTCCACAATCAAAACCCAAAACGCAAAGCACAATTCCTAATAGGAATAATAACAAGGATAAAGTACAAGAAGCTCTTTCATAGAGGAGCATAATGAGCACAATTCTCTTCCTACCTTTAAAGTCCATTTTTGGCATGGTCAAGCAAGAGGAGTTCAAGGAACGGTTGTCACGCATGACCTACGAAAGGAAGATAATGTCAGTATATGAATGCAAAATTGATATTTCAATAAAGCCGCCTCTTACAATGAAATAAAGGCGACGGTACCTTCTCCGTAGTATCCACTTACGGGAATTTGGTATTTCATCAAGATTTTATTAGTAAGAGGAGATTTCATTAAAAGATCAATCCGCGACTATCAATTGAATGCCCACTTTGTTCCAAAAGTTTCATACACAAATGGGGCATCGATTTTGAAAAATTAATTTGTGGTTTCACTCATGCAAAGGTGATTTTTATTATGAAAAATCAATACACACAAAGGGATTTGAATTTTAATTTTGAAATGTGACCGATAAAGAGTTTTATTGAAAATTTGATTTTAATTCTATGCCCCAAAATGTAATCTTGATTTGGAAGAATTTCTATACAAAATGTGACTTTAAGTTCATAATTGAAAATTTAAACAAAAACATATGTTCAGTAGATCATAGGCATTTGAAATGCTTATTTATCAAAAGTGAGTGCCAAGCCTATATTTTCAAGGGCATTCCATTGATTTCTGCGAATCTCAAAAAATGAAAATTTCAATCTGAAGTGAGCAAGTAGGTGGAGAAATCATACTTACGATGGGTGAAGAGACTTCTTTTTCAATCACATAGACATGCGGATGTAAACTTGTGAGGTTTGACGCATAAAGGTGGAATTCTAAAGGCTTAAAGTCCCCATTTTGATTAGATCAAATGAGTTTTCCCCACTCCACACTTACGTCGGACGGTTCTCTTTATCATTAATCAAAATGAGCGGGACCAAAAGTGGATAACCATGGGTCATTCCCCGCACGGGTTCCATCTTTTGGCACCTTCTATGGGCTTCCTAATGCGATCGGGGTTTTAGATCGCGGGTTATGTGTGTAAATGTTTAATGCTAAGATAAGTATAAAGGCATACACATCGATTGATATCTGAGCAACACTTCAATTTCATCCATATAGGCATACATTCCTACGCCTCCCTACAAAAGGGATGGGTTAACAAACACTCCACTCCTTATTACTCCAAACCTACAAAAACATTTAACACATTGTTAGTGGACTAACCTTGTTTTCCACGCGACTTTGACACGTGCTATCAAATGAAGACCATGTTAGTGAACAACCAACCAAGTAATTACGGCCTAAGTCCTCTAAGGTTTGCAACCAAGTTCCCAGCGGAGTCACCAAGCTGTCACGACCTCCTTTTTTTCCTTCTGGAGGAAAATGAAGAAGGTTTAGGGGTATTTGCCTAAAGAGGCAGACCAATGGCCCTAAATTAGGCGTGAGCTCTCTTAAGCCCATACCTCGCGCGACATTGGATTTTGAATTTTAGTTCTTAACAATCTATATAATTCTAGGAGTCGCCACTAGCCTATTGGGGTCGGCTAAAAACCAATCAAGACATGGGAGTGTTGTCTTGAATCCTACGCAACAAGAGATTTCTAGGAACGGGGACTTATTTACGCCAATGTTTCTATTAGCGACCTTGTGGTACCACTAACTTGGAAGGTTGTTTATCTAAATGGCCACACAATCTTGATTACCAATTATAATCTTTATGAAACCACTAAGTGTCCATGCAAATGTTTTTATAGTTTTTTTTTTTAATGTCTAGACTAATCCCAACATAATTTAGAAGAGAAATTTACACTCAAATTAATGAAAAGCGGCGATAAGTAAACATCCAAGAAATTGAAATGACTTGAAAATAAACGCGAAAAAGGTAAACCCGATACAAGTCGGGCAAATAATATTACATGGCCTTGTTATCACGCCCCGGTACAGGAGCTCCATGAGCAAAAATGAGAATTCAAATATGCATGAAATTGCTCTATATGCATGAAATTACTTTAAATAGTTTTGATCTACGCAAAATGGATTATTTACAAAAATGGTTATAAAATACCAAAATAGCATTAAATTAGGAAAATGACCTTTTAAAATTAGGAAAATTTCATATATGTCCTTTCTATCCTAATTTGATGCTATCTAACATTTTTTGATATTTTTTGAAATTTTCATATTTTTCTCTTCTTCTTTTTTTTAATTAATAAATTCCTTAAACCGATCTATGCTAACATGGAGTAACACAGCACATGAATATCACAATAATCAAGCTCAAATCGACCGTTTCAAGATCGAAGCTTAGTTTGGGCATTTTGTCGAACACTTGGTGTGCATTAAACTAGCCCAAATAGCCTCATCGAGCCATGTTTGCAGCCTTCAATCTCCACTCATAAGCAATCTCATGTGGAACTAAAGTATCAAGATTATACTACCACATGCAAGGAGCAAGATTAGATAGAAATCTTAGCTTAAAATACAAAAGAACTAAGTTAAAATCGGTTTCAAATATGCGGGTTTGAGCTAATTTTGCAAATCTGGGTTTGAACCCAAGTCAAGCAAACAGGTGGCATGCTCATATTCAAGTCTTGAAACCCATCACATACGAGATCTAAGGGAAACATTACTTGATCCAAGTGAAAATAGGTAACATGAGCTTTCAAATGCAACAAACATCATAGAGAATAACTCACCGAACAACATCAAAACGACCTCTCCAAGAAGCACACATGCAAAACTCTTGAAGAAATTTCAACACTTAAAAAAAAAATTCCAGCCTCAAAATCAGTTTTTTGGACTAGTTTTCCTCTTGATTTTTCACTATTAAAACATGTTCAAGATCGAACAAAAATACATCTATGATACTTACCTTGCTTCTTAGTTTCTTTTGCAAGTGGTTCTCGGCTGAGGAAACCAAGAAATTATCATCGGGGGCCCGTGTAAGTTGGCTTCTTCAATTGGAAATGAGATCTGCAGAAAAAAGAACTGACAACGAAGATTTTTGTTGACCTCTAAAATTAGACTTCGAGAAGTCTTTTGTTGGAAAAATTGACACCAAGCCAAACTATATCTACTCTAGTTTGGAGTAAAAGTCAATATTTTCCTCATTTGTTTCTCAACTTTCTCAAAACACTGGCTTTTCTCCACTCGTGACCAACTGGGCTCCTGGAGGGTGTTTTTCGTTCAGGAGGCCTTCCCGATCTTCATTTGGGACGTGCGACCTATGGATGGAAAGATATTTTAGTGAATTTTCACTCTCTAGTTGAAGGTTTTGCCTAATTTTGGCCGAAGGGTTGTGAAAATCTCACTTTTCTCTCGGAAGGTTGATCTGGAATTTCTAGGCTTTTTGCTTTCTGGAGTTGCTTCTGAAGGTCTTTGGGGAACTATCCCGAGCTCTCTTCTCTTCCTCTCGTCCCCTCTCTCTCATCCGCCCGAAAAGAGCTCCTTTCGTAGATCTTATCCCCTGAATTAGAGGATTTTTTATCAGCCTTTTGTCCACTCTCTGACTTAGCCAATTTTTTCAATTCTGTAGCTGTTGAGTGTGCAAATTTTTCTGCGATTTTCTGGTGCTGTCAGCTACTTATCCCTGGCCAATTTTCATCCACTTGCACTACTATATACAGTCTTTAATCACATGCAATGATCGGGCTGGTTGGGCAGCTGAGGAGGATATGGTGGGGCCACCAAATTGCTTACTCAGTAACTCCGAATTAAGACCAACTCGTGGACTAAGTTTTGGCTACTGATTTGAGTGCTTTAATCCACTAATTTGGCTGCGTTTTTTGATCAATTAGAAAGCTCATGTATAGTAGTTTAAGATCTTGACCATTTTTCACAATTGTCTCCACCCAATTTTGCAAGAAAGTCCCTCAAAGTTGGCCATTTTCTTGTCCGAAAATGCTAAATTCAATGCAATTAGGTCCTTTTTGCTCGATTCGATTAATTATACTTGACCCAAGTTCAATTTCAACTCAATTGGGGGCCAAGCTAATGATTTAAGGGTTCTGGCAAAATTTTGCAAATTTTGCAGATTGGTCCCTCAAGTTTTGGAAATTGCATTTTGGACCCAACTTGATGTTTTAATTACAATCTGATCTCCTGGGCTTGGCTAGTCATATTCAAATCATCGGCCCGAACTTGCTTCTTCTTCTTTTTTTTTATAGGAAAAACATATTCCATTAAAAAAACTATATTAAACACCTAGATAATCTACATGCTATAATAATTTTTTTTAAGGTGTTAACACAGCAACATTGGCGGCAGCTTGAGCAGAGGCTACAACGGCGGCGGTAAAGGCGACAGCTTGGTTCTGGGCCTATTGCCCCATCATCTCTCTCATTGCATCCAAAGCCTACGTTATCCCAATAGTTCCTAGATCACCAGGGGCTGCCACCCCAGCACCAACGAGAGGTGGTGCTACTCCACTCGTGCTAGCCTCAACGGGTGCTCTACCTCGATCTCCTCAGGTACGGGTCCTCATCGGCGTTTTACCCCAAGTTGTAGGCCTGACAATACTCTTCCTAGGAGTCCTCTGCTCCTGATCGCTCATCTTGCAAGCTTTCTACTAAAACCTGCCTTCCAATTCCACACCGAATTAGAAGTCAAGCGATAATAACAAACAATCCTACCAATTAGCCACCACAGACATACACCAGTCATGAAATAAAGGCCATTCCAACTAGCTATCCCAAAGTCCATCGCACCTTATCATTCCAATCGCTAACCTTGCTCCGATACCACTTAAATGAGGATGTCACGCCCTGATCCTCCAAGCGTTAGCCCATTCCTCTGTAGTCAATTAATAGCGACGTCCCAAAATGCATCACCGACCCATTCGTTTTGATGCACGTGCGGAAGCAAATATATAATCCCTAGACAACAATCAGATGGGATAGAAATGTTGGGTCACAATTTTCTTCAACTGAAAACACAACCACACTTATATATATATATATATATATATATATATATATATAACATAACCAGTCAAGTCTTACACATTACCATACAAACCAACCTATAAATATATACATAAAGTTTGTCAAACTGGAGCCTTTAGTAGACTGTACCAGGGACTATGGTACTCCAAGAGTCGGGTCCACCGCATCTACGACCGAGCCTTGAGGAGGATTTGCTGTCCCCTTTCCAAAAGCGACCTCCAGAACATACAGAGGTATCTCAGACTCCGGTATAAGACCCTCTCTCTAGTCATCCTGAGCCTGGCGTTACCATGATCTATATCGGTGGGGCACCTTCTGGGTGAGACCAGCATCGACCTAAACTATAGACCTCACCACCTCATAGGTCTAGCCCCTAGGGCTCCCATGTAATGGAATGTAAGAGATCTGCTCTGTAACTTTCTTAGGCTGTCCAAAAAATTTAGGAGCTGCCATCTAAGGACCTGAAATGTTGTCCAACAACGGGGTGAGATGACGTCTCAACGGGTTCTACCCCCTAAGACCTGACTAGGAAGAAAATACGCCCCGAGGGCTACCTAAGAACAAACACCAGTCGGAGGTCTTACCTTTGCCTGTGTTCCTTCATGCAAATCAGTACAATTGACATTTTTAACCAATCAATTCAATCAGATCGGACTATCGATCAATCAACTCAGTCGAGTCCATGTCATCACGGCCTTCCCATGGTCGACCCATTCAATACTATCTATAAGATCCTATCAAATTAGGACTGCTCACCCTAAGCTAAAGATAGATAGTATAGCTCGCCCAAAGCTGATAATTATATACATCTTACTCACCAGAAGCTGACCACAAGGTATATTGATAATATACTAAATATGCTCGCCAGAAGTTGCCATTTTTAGCCTACCTGATAAAAATACTCGTGTGTCGGTACACGGTCGACCTTAGCCAAAATACAATATTTCCACTTTTGAACATCCCACTAATTTCCGCAGTCCTAAATATATTTTTGGCACTGTAGACCAATGCCCGGTAATTTTTCAATTTATTACCAAAATTATCAATTTTGGGATAATTACCCATAATCACCAATCACGCTCAATGTGCACAAAATAACAGTCAAAAAAATAAAACAGATTACACCATTGTAATCAGCATAAAATTTTGATCACCGACTATCCCGGTTTAATTTTTGAAAAATAAATAATTAATTAAATAATTACGGAAAATATTAAATAAATGCCAATAAACAGCAAAAATGCATACATAGGCCCGTAAATCCTAATTGAAAGCTGAGACGGATTCGGAAATTTTTTGAATCACTCTAGATAAACACTAGAGCTTGTCTAGGCCCTAGCTACACTACTCTAACCACTTAACATGCAATAACAATTAATTAAATTAATAATCTAATCTAACTATCAACCTAATCTATACTTAGTCTAAACTAAACAACCCTTAAGCATCATTAACGTACTAAGCAGGGATTAGTGAGTTAAACTCACTTGTTAAACGATCCGCTTGAATCAAATCGACGGGGACGCTGCAGGGGACAAAAAACTCCAATGGGGGATTGCCTTTTGGGGTCCAAAAGCGGGCTAAAGCGGGCTGAACAGTAGCTTGGAGACCCACGACTTCTGTCATTGAGTTGGGTCGAAAGGAGCTGGATCAGGTGGCCTGTTGAGCGGAAAACGGCAGGTGAAGGCTACGATGGCTCAAGTAGGTTGAGGCGGGGCTGCAAGGCAGTCAAAAGTGGCTGGATGGTAGCCTGAGTTGACCGGAGGGCCTCCTGTGTGCACGGACTGAGCGAGATGGCACGACTGGGACGGTAGGGGCTCACGATGAGCAGGCGAGTGCACGAAGGGCACAACGGTGTGCAACGGCGACTCGGCGATTGGTTACGACGGCGAGGGCTGCTCCACAGCTTCTTTTGGGTATGTGAGCTTCAAACAGTAAAATGGAGAGGGGGAGGGGGCTGGTCGACGATTAGGGAAGGGAGAGGGGGCAAGAGGACCACTTGGTCTCTCACTTATCCTCTTCTTGTCTCCCTTGACTAGTCCAACCTGCCCAGCTAGCTTTCCTCAGCAAAATTCAGCCATAAATGCCCTTTCTAAAAGACTTCAATTGGTCCAAAAGGTTGGGTCCATGGGGCATACAAATTTTGTTTGATTTTGCTTCAATTGGACATTAATTCCTCATTGAATCAACACCAATTGGCCCTAAAAAATTCCATTATCAAGTCAACGATCAAATTGGTATTTTTCCTCTCCAATTGATCCTACTTGCTTCCCAATTGCGTGATCAAAAACGGTTCTTGACATTTTCTGGACAAAAAACGACCCTACCTCGACTTTTTCACAAAAAGTCTCGGTTTGCAGAAAAATCTTCGAAGACTGAGTTGACGTTTCTAAAATTACTTGTAACATGACAGAACCGGAAATCGGATTCAAATTCGCGGTTAATTTCACTCTAGCGTGTTTTTAGAGTGATCTAGGCTACTGGATAGCGTTCAAATTTTTTTTTGTGCAAATGACCCGTGGTCGATTTCTTCGAGCCACAATGAACCTATTCGACACATTGGCAACTCTTGGTTGTCATGAAGATCTTGAGGATTCAAATACGGACACAGGGTACCAAAGTGATAGAAAAATCAATCTAGTGCCGATTCACGAGAATTTTGCAATTTAGTGGAATCACCCACGTTTAACCTCACATCTTAGTCGAATCGACCTATCTCTAATTGTTAATCGATTTTACTATGTGGAAATGATCTCTACAAATGAGCACGGTCGAGTAGTCGTTCCTGGTCGAATCATCTAGTCTATTGCATTAAAATTTCTTAATGACTTCTCTAGATAGTATAGTTATTTCATGAGTGATTGGCTCTGAGAATAACACTATAGGTGCATCGATAAAAGCCCTGATTTAATTTAATAGAAAACAGTATTGAAAATTCGGGATGTCACAGTAGTTGTCGATTATTATTGCAAAACCCCATTTTATGGGCATTTAAATAGAAAAAATGCTAGGTTTCGACGCTAATTTTTATGTACTATATAAAATCGTGGAGTTTTAAAATAGGAGCGTAGTATGTTTAATGGTTCGATTTAAATATGTGACCACGCTCGATTATTTTACCGGGAGTTTTAATATGAAGAAAAAGTGGCCAAGTTCATTATTTGAAAATGATGTATTTGGATGCAAAGTATGGTGTCTTTGGCCAACTATGTGCTTGTATGCGGGGGGGGGCGATGCCTAATTATGTTCGAATGTCCCACATCAACGGATGCTAAGTTGCAGTGGAGGTCGGGCCGATGCTCCTTTATGGAATGCCATCTAAGCGTGTAGTGCTAAACGTTGCCGTTCTTGAAGGAGTGGGACGATGCTCGGTTACGCCGAATGACCGCCGACTATTGAGTTGGTCGTGGCCGATGGGTCGTAATAACTAGAACATGCTAGAATGGTTGTGATAGTTGCGCCTGATTATGGGGCAAAATTGTGTGGTATGGTATGGAACATGTCATAATGGTTTTATTTTATAATTGGGACCCATGTGAATGTGTGTAGAATGAGGACTTGTGTTCCGGTTATTAAATTACGTTTGTTGCATTGATTATAGCATATGTGATGAACTAATATGTAGGGACGTGCCGAGGTGAGGTGAGTTATGTATGGTGCATGTTTAAGACCGCTTTCGAGGCGAATTTGCATGCTAATTGGGGTTTAGGGTTTTGACTCACTGAGATTTATCTCACCCCGTCGTGGTTAACCTTTTTCAAGTCCCTAGTATGGAGATACATCCCGTTCGTTTTGGGTTTCCGTGGGAGATGGACTACGAGTCTACCTCCCCCCCCATTCCCAGGTCCACCTAGACTCACGAGTTAGTGGTGATCACAATTTGGGTCGATGAGAGTCTCCTTCATTTGGTACCTCATCGCTTCAAAGCGTGGTTCATTAACTAGCGCAATGGTGCTTCGGTGGGTCCCCTACAAGGTTTTGACGAATCGCCTGTCGGGACGGAGGATGGGGAGGTAGGTCACCCCATGGACATTGATATACCGGATGTGAAAAATAGTTGTATTTTTTACTATCCCTGTGTTTGATTGTTGGTCGGGTGTTTATTTAATTCACTTCCGCATGTGCTTAATCGAAAGATAAAAAGAATGGGTCGATGACGCGTCCTAGGACGTCGCATTGTTAATTGACTGTCGTGGGATGTGCGCATGCTCAGGGTTCGGGGCATGACATCCCCGTCCAAAGTGGTAACAAAGCCTAGTCAGTGTATAGAGTGATAAGGTGCGATGGGTCATGGGATAGTTAGTAGGAAAGACATTTTCCTTATGCTGATGCTTGTGGTTGATTAATTGTTTGAGTGGGTTGCTTATATTTATGATTCTATGTTGGAATTGGAAATTAGGCTTCTGTAAAAATTCTACAACATGAGCGATCCTAATCAGAGGACTCCTCAGAAGAGGGTAGTAGCAACCGGTACTCGGGGTAGGACACCAACTCATATCGGAACCCGAGATAGAGCGACGGCTCAGGCTAGCACGAGAGAAAGAGTACCACTGTAGGCTGGTATTGGGGTAGGAACACCCAGCAATCCTATGATAGATGGGATTGTTCAAGCGCTAGAGACTTTGGGGAATATGATAGGTCAGCAGGCTTAAAACCAAGTTACTACTACCGCCGCCGCCACTACTGCCACTAATGCCATTGCCATTGTTGCCACTGCACCTGTTGAAGTCCCACTTGAAAATGGGAATGGTGATTGACTGATGCATAAGCTGGTGGAGTAGTTTTTGAAGCTGAAACCACCGAGGTTCTTTGGAGCAAGCAATCCTGAGGCTGTAACCCTCTTGATTCGAGAGCTAGAGAAGGTCTTCGCACTGCTGAGGTGCTCTAAGGAAGAAAAGGTAGTCCTAGCAGGTTACTAGTTGCAAGGGAACGCACGCACTTGGTGGGAAGCCACCAAAGGGAGAGTGTTTCCCGAAGGCACGATTCTGGAGTGGAATGCATTAATTGAAGTCTTCTACGGGAAGTACTTTTCAGATTATGCCATGGAGCAGAAAATGGTTGAGTTCTAGCATCTTTTTCAAGGTCTGATGTCAATGGACCAATGCGAGGCAAAGTTTGTAGAGCTATCCAAATATGCACCGAGGCTAATTGAAGACCCAATGGACAGAGCGAGGAGATTCAGAGACGGCTTGAGGTCAGAGATCAAGGATTCGCTGGTGCCCTTAAATCTCAAGGACCACAACGAGTTGTACGAGAGGGCTCAGCTGATCGAGAGGAATCTGAACGAGCGAGCCACCGCATCTGGGTCGCGGTTCATGCCCAACAGAGACAACAATCGGTTTGGGAAAAGGCTGATGACAGGAGGAAGGTATTCCATTCCGCTCAACCAGAAGGGTGGGATTGGAAAGTCGACACCCAAATTGAATGGTGTGTGCCGTTTCTATGGTAAAAGACATGGATCAGCCCCATGTTTTACTAGGATGGGAGCTTATTATGGATATGGCCGGCACAGTCACCATATCAAGGATTGTTCGCATAGGCCCATGGGATCACAAGCGTCACTACCACAAATGGGACAAAACATAGGGATTGTGTCGCAGAACGCACCCCATGGTAGTTTGGACAAACCTTCGATGTAGGGAAGGGTGTATGTTGTCACCCGAAGGGAGGCGGAGGACTCACAAGACGTGGTTACAGGTATGGTCTCGTTGAACGACTATGCTGCTTATGTTTATTTGATCCTGGAGCCACGTATTCATTTATTGTTGTACAATTCGTTAAGTTGGTAGGATTGAGTCCAGAACCGTTAGGGACATTCATTAGTATATCCACCCCATTAAAGGATAAAGTGTTACCTACAATAGGGTATCCTGATTGCAAGTTAGTGATTGGTGAGCAAGAGGAAATGGTATTGGCATGGACTAGCTCACCAAGCAACGAGCTAAGACTATTATTGTAAATCGATTCATTTTAACCCATTAGCGGGTGAAAGTTTCGAGTTTATTGGAAGTCGAGAAGGATCATTGATTACCTTAATCTCATCGCTTGAGACAACCAATTTGTTAGAGGTGGGTTTCCAAGGTTATTTGGCAACTGTAATGGATACGTCAGTTGAGGAGCCGAAGATGGAGGACATCGCCGTGGTACGGGAGTTTTCTGATGTGTTTCCTGAGGAATTACCTAGTTTGGCCCTAGAAAGAAAGATCGAGTTCATGATTGAATTGGCACCTAAGACGGAGCTAATTTCTAAGGCTCTTTACCGTATGGCCTTGTCAAAGTTGAAGGAACTGAAGGTGTAGATGCAAGAGTTGTAAGACAAATGATTTATACGTCCTAGTGTATCGCCTTGGGGAGCGCTAGTTATTTTTGTAAGCAAGAAGGATGGTTCGTTGTGTCTTTGTATTGACTATCGGCAACTCAACCAAGTGACGATCAAGAACAAGTATCCACTACTAAGGATTGATGACCTATTTGATTAGTTACAGGGAGCGTCGATATTTTCCAAGATCGACCTAAGGACAGGTTACCATCAACTGAGGATTAAGAAGTAAGACATATTGAAGACGGCTTTTCGTACGCATTACAGTCATTATGAGTTCACCGTAATGTTGTTTGGTTTGACCAACGCTCCAGTTGATTTCATGGATCTGATGAATCAAGTATTCAAGGAGTATTTGGACCAATTTGTGATTGTGTTTATCGACGACATCTTGGTGTACTCGAGAAGTTCAGAGGAGCACAAACGACATTTAAGGATAGTACTTCAGACCCTGCGAGAACATGGGATGTACGTGTGAGCGTAGCCATGCCCCTGACTCGATTGCTGAAGAAGGAAGAGAAGTTTACATGGATAGATAAGTGCGAGCGTAGTTTCCAAGAGCTTAAATAGAAGCTAACTCCCACACCTGTGCTAACGATTCCGTATGGTCCTAAAGGATATGAGATCTATAGTGATGTGTCGTATAGAGGACTAGGTTGCGTTTTAATGCAACATGGGAGAGTTGTCGCATACGCGTCCCATCAACCGAGGCCTCATGAGTTGAATTATCCAACGCATAACTTAAAACTCGTAGTGATCATCTTTGCCTTGAAGATTTGGAGACACTACTTATGCGGAGAAAAGTTTCAGATTTTTATGGACCATCAGAGCCTAAAGCACTTATTCTCTCAGAAAGAATTTTGAACATGAGATAGCGTCGCTGGATGGAACTTCTCAAGGACTACGACTGCAACATCCTGTATCATCCTGAAAAAGCCACTAAGGTCACGGATGCGTTAAGTTGGAAGTCATCGATTGTGCAGATGATGGTTCAGGAGTCGATCCTACTCAAAGGATTTCAAGATTCAGATTTCAAGTTTGAGAGGCCACCTTTCAAGCCTTATGGCTACCCTCAGAATTGAACCGGAAGTGCAGATAAGGATTAAGATGTTGCAGTTGATAGACCTTGAGATCTAGAAAATTCTACAAGAGGATGCGGAAAAGAGGAAGGCTGACTTTCAAGTTACCGAGGATGGAACATTAAAGTTTCGTGGGCGATTATGTGTACCTGACAATGCGAGGCCTAAGGAGGAGATCTTGTCAGAAGCCCATCGCAGTAGTTACAGCATTCATCTAGGCAATACAAAGATGTATCAGAATCTACATCAACACTATTGATGGACCAATATGAAGGCGGATATCACCAGACATGTCGCCAAGTGTCTGATGTGTCAACAAGTGAAAGCCCAACATTGCAAGCCCGGAGGACTTTTGCAACCTCTCGAAATTCTTGAGTGGAAGTAGGAATATATCACAATGGACTTTGTGATGGGATTACCAAGGAGTCAGCGAAGTAATGATTTCATATGGGCTGTAGTCAATAGATTGACGAAGTTTGCTCACTTCATCACTATATGAAACGATTTCGCATTGGACAAATATGCTGAATTGTACATGTGATAGATAGTTCGTCTTCATGGAGTGCCAATGACGATCATGTCAGATTGAGACCCGAAGTTTAGGGCAACTTTTTGGAAAAGTTTACAAACTGCCTTGAGAACAAAGCTGCAGTACAACACAACCTATCATCCACAAATAGATGGTCAATCTAAGAGGACTATTTAAACCCTCGAGGACATGCTGTGAACTTGTGTATTGGACTTCAAAGGAAGCTGGGAGGAACAGTTTCATCTAGTTGAGTTCACCTACGACAACAATTATCAGCAAAGTATCCAAATGGCACCGTTTGAAGTGTTGTATGGCAAAGCCTGTAGAACTCCTGTTTGTTAGGACGAATTTTGAGAACGTAAGATTACGGGTCCTGAGTTGGTTCAGCAGTCAGTTGGCACCGTCAAAGTCATTCGAGAAAGACTCAAGACCGCCCAAAGTCGTTAGAAGAGTTATGCAGATAAGTGGCGAAGATCACTGGAATTCCAAGTTGGTGAACACGTATTCCTCAAAGTGTCACCGATGAGGGGTACTTCACACTTTGGCCAGAAAGGAAAGTTAAGTTCCGGTACGTCAATCCCTTTGAAATTTTGGAGCGAATTGGGACTTTGGCGTATCATCTTGCGTTGCCGCCAAGACTTGCTCAAGTGCATGACGTCTTCCACATGTTAATGTTGAGGAAGTATGAACCTGATCCAACCCACGTGCTGAATTTCAAGGAATTAGACGTGGACGAGAGAGTGTCGTACGTGGAGAGACCGGTCTTGATAGTGGATCGAAAGGAGCAAGTAATATGCAACAAGACAATCCCCTTGGTTAAAGTGGTTTGGCAACACCATGGAACGAAAGGAGCCACGTGGCAAAGCGAGGAATCGATGAGATGTCAATACCTCCACCTTTTTGTAGAAGAATTGTAATGGATTAAATTTCAAGGAAGAAATTTTTAAAAGAGGGGATGTGACACCCCTCGAACGACCCCTGAACCGTTGGGGTCACCACAGATTACTTACCTTTCCCTTGTCCTAATAACATGTCGCTCCGATACCATTGAATTATAGTGAGTCCATAAATCCTGAGGGTTCGTATCATCTCAATCGGTCCCAGCGCAGTTCATAAAACAGAAGCAAACTCAACATCTCCCTAAACTGTACTCAAACTAAAGAATACAATGCAATTCACACCAACTACAGTTTTCATATATATATATAGAAGCTAATGTCGAACCACTTTTATTTACATACTTTGATGGACATCACGAGTCGGTACAAAAAGGGCCAAGGCTTTAACTAAGGTCGGCTATAACCCAAAACAACCCGACTCTACATCAGACATGTACATCAATCCATCATCCAGTGTTGGCCATCCAAAAAGTGTCAACCTCTACCAATCACACGCTTTAATCACACCCAGCCCTGTGCATTGGCCGGTGGCTGCAACAACATCCCCATCATCCTCCCATTGCGATGAACATGGACGGAACAAGAACTCTTGGACTATAGGGCCATCAGGTAGGCCCATATCATACATAACCAAAAGACGAACACGGATAAACACCAGACCATGAACACCAACGCAAGGGTGCTCCGAGCACTCGACCTCAACATCAAACGGCAAGCCATAAAATGTACCACGTGTGACAGGTGATAAAGGCATCTCTCAATTTGAAATGTTAGTCCCTAAAATGGGTGAGTACAACCACTCAGTAGTAAAGATCCATCAAACTACATAATGCAACAGGCAAGACAACCACAATTTCATGTGAAATGCACATATCATCCATGTAATCATGCTTGTATTTCCATGAGATTCATTCATTGAAGCAATTCATGTTCCATGCCATATACACATACATGCGCATGATTCATATCATCCATACCATCATGTATATATCCCCATGAGATCCATTTAATACAATCATGATCACATTCTCAATGCCATATAGTATCAACTCAATTTCATAGGCAATTATATCCCATGCCATATGCACACACACATGCGCATGATTCAATTCCCATTTTACTTTTCAAAAGTATCTTATTTCTTCCGTCCAGGGACCAGTGTTTGCATCCCTCATATATTGCTCGCACCCAATCCTGGCATCGCGAGGTCATCCAGCACACACCTCCGGGCATATCGAAACTCCCGAGGACATCCGGCACACACCTCCAAGCATCCAGCACACACCTCCAGGCATCCCAACACTCCCAGGACATTATTGGCTCACACCTCCAATGGTATCATCATCATCATAATATATATATATATATATATATATATATATATCTAAATCTTTGGAAAATGCCATTTGATGCAATGATGCCAAAAATTTTATGGAATTTATAAAATCTCATCAATTTGATGTCATATGAAATGCACAATTATCACCACATATGCAGTACAAATAACAACCCAAGATATCATATCTCATAGAGCAATACATTTGTTTTTGAAAGTAGAACAATTTTCGGATAAAACAGAATGCACTTCTTTAGTAAAAATTCTTGAAACATTCGTAAAAAATCTCAATAAATTCTGAAAATTTAACATGTTATAAACAAGATCTAGAGAAAAAGGTTTCATGAAGAACACCGTGTCAAAAGAGCTTCGTACGGGTCACTACAGTCCATGCATCACAACTTAAATTTTCGGAACATCACCATTGCACAGTTTTATTCACAAATTCGTTATAAACCCTAAATAAACTCAGAAAATTCTGAAATTTTGATATGTTATAACCAAGCTCTAGAGGTAAAAGTTACATGAAGAACTAAAAGTCATATTCGTTAGAGATCATGAGCTACATTCACCAAAACTCCCCCTAACCCTCGGTAAAGATTTCCAGATCTAACACTTCAAAGAAAATTATTTCACCGACCAATACTTGTTCGTTTCTTCTTAAATTTTATTATATTACTCCTCAAGATGTTATCTACAACTTTCATCAAGGACACAAGATCAAATTCTAACTGGATAATTTTATAGAATTCGCGGAATCGCAAGGGGTCGGACTGTTCTTACATGCAACAGCTTACTTGTTCTAGGAAACTACCACCATTCACACGAACTTCAGCATCCAACATCACAACTCAAGCATCTCCAACACCCATTACACTTCACACACAACCACAGCAAGCAAAATGTAGGCTAATGGACTCTACTTGCCTTAGATCCGACGAAATCAAGCAAGCAACGGCAACTCGGGCACTTCGAACACAGCACGGTCGACGGCAAAGCTAGGCGCTCGCACGGAGGGGCTTGGTCTTCCTCTTTCCTTGCCGAAGCATCCACATGAACCCTCTCTCTCTCTCTCTCTCTCGGCTTTCTCTCTTTCTCTCTTTCTCTCTTTCTCTCGCACGAACACCCTCTCTCTCTCTCTCTCTCTCAGTTTCAATCCCTCGAGCAGTCCGCCCCTCTCTCTCTCTTTTTCTTCCCTTCAACCTCATGTTTAGCTAGTAATCACGAGGTTTTGCATGCAAGAGCCACTTGTTTCATCTCCTTGCCACTTGTCACTCTTCATGCAAGATGATGGGCTTCAATGGGCCGGATTTGGGCCAACTTTGGTCGACCAAATGGGGGAAAACGGTGGGGCTGTGGGCTGGTTTTTGGGCTGGTTCGGCCTTAAGAAAATCAGCCCACTCCTTCTCCAATTTTCCTATTTAATCCCCACTTATATAAAGACCTAATTACAATTTATATGGCCATAAAACTTTGTGACATAATTCAATAAAAAATCAACTTATAAAGTACATGGCCAAGAATTAAATTTTCCTATCAATTTGTCCCTTAGTACAATCCTTGATCCCTCATGGACATAGAATCTATTTCCAACCAAATAATTGTCCATTAAAATGCTCGGCCTTAATCTATTGTAATTCATTGGTCTAATGGCCATAATATAATCCGATGGCGTTTCCATCACCTATTCATTGTTCATGGTAAATCCAAAGGTTGTCATGAAATTTTAGGATGCCACAATTGTCTCCTCCTTTGAGAATTTCGTCCTCGAAATTAGACATCACCTATGTCTCTTTAAACAAGTGAGGGTACCTTTCCCTCATTTCATTTTCACTTTCCCATGTGGCTTCCTCCATATCATGATGTCACCATAATATCTTAACCAATGGTATCTTCTTGGTCCTAAGAATTTGCTCCTTTCGATCTAGCACTTGCACAGACTCTTCAATGTACTTCACTTTCTCATCCACTTAGATGGCTTCATGATCAAGTATGTGACCATGATCCAGCTGATACTTTCTCAGCATCGATACATGGAATACGTCATGCAAATTTCCCAATTTAGGAGGTAGCACCAAACAATAAGCTACGTCTCTTATTCTTTCGAGTATCTCAAAAGGTCTAACAAATCTAGGGCTCAGCTTACCCTTCATTCCAAATCGAGATATTCCTTTCATAGGGGATACTTTAAGGAAAACATGATCTCCCACATTAAATTATAAAGGTCTCGTACGCTTATCTGCATAGTCTTTTTGCCTACTCTGGGCTGTTTTAAGTCTTTTCTTGATAATTTCAACAACCTCAGTAGTAATTAGTACTAATTTCAATCCTGTCAATTTCCTTTCACCTACTTCATTCCAACAAATAGGAGTCATGCACCTTCTTCCATATATTGCTTCATATGGAGCCATGCCTATACTTTTCCGAAAACTATTGTTATAGGCGAACTCTATCAAGTGCAATTTTTCATCCAAACTTCCCTTAAAATCAATAATACAAGCTGACCATCCCTACTCTTCAGCCTAGCAAGCTCAGCCCGTCTAGCCAACCCCTGTGTCTAGCACCTCACTGCCACACAATCGCGCCACCTCCTTCGCTGCCTCAGCTCTACCGCCCATCCCCGTTCATCCAGCTGAGCAGCCACCGTTCGAGATAGCCCACCGCAGCCCCACAAACAGCCACCGACCAGCCTTCCACAAAACCAAGCCCCCTTTTGTCGTGAGCCTTCCTTGCCGATCCAGCCTCCATTGAGCCTCCATCTGAGACACAGTAGTCTCGGGTTCTCGTTGCCGTCGCCATGAGCCCACCACCGTCCTAATTTGGTGAGTTAACTCCCTAATCCTTGATTAGATTTTTAAGGCTGCGTTTACTCATCCGAATTTTTAGATAGGATAGGACTGGATAGGATAGGATAAGAAATCCAGGGATTTTTTCATATCCTATCCACTATTTGGTGAGCTACAGATTTAAAGTCAGATATTCTTATATCATATCCTATCCACTATTTGGTGAATTGTGGATTTAAATAGGGATATTTTCATGAACAATTATATTGTTGCAAAAAAAATTAGGAAAGTACAAACTAACATATTAGATTATAGCAAAATCATCCAAAACGATTTTTTTTTTTAAGTCATAGATTCTCACAAAATCACATAAAATCAATCCATGATTATGCATTATATGCGAAATGCATAAAGAATTAAAAAGTGATATTGCGTATGCTAATATGAGATGAGTCAATTAAGAATGTTGCCTTAAAAGAATGTTGACTTGTTAGAATTAGATCATTGCAAATTATTTGTTGATGAGAATTTGTTTTCCTTATACCCACTATGAGTAACTCCCATTGTGTTACATTAAGGTATATAATTTGGCTCTAGAATAGATGAGCAACTGACTGTAGCTAGCCTTGATTGCGGCAGGTTCTATAGTACTTTAGTCAATTAATTCAATCAAGGTCTAAACTCGTGTAGATGATGCATTCCAGTATACCAACTGCAGTTCACCAAAAATTGAGAGTGTCAGGCTTCTAGAATGAATTAATACATACACAGGTTTTGATGCCAAGATCTCCCATAGCTTTAATTCTTTACTAAAAGTTCGATCATTATCTTGCTACTTGCATTGTCCATTGAGGAAACATGCTACGCTATAGAAGTCAATGATGGAAACCTAATATTCAATTTAGGCCAACTTGAATAGAAACACTGAAAGAAAAGAGCATATGTCCTTAAGACTGGCCAAAGCCAAGCAATAGAAATTTAAGACGCTCTTCTTCACAAGAGGAACGCAATAAGGAAATAAATAAATAAAATTGCAGATATGCAACCACAAGAATACATAAATGGACAAGGTAAAACAACATCGCAATCCTAACATTTACTTCTAATTTATATATGCTTTTCCACTTAGAACGTGTAAATAATACCACACAAGTAATGAATATCTCCTACTGAGATCAGGTATTCACCAATAAATCAATGATGATCCACCACACCAATAAAATTGCAAATATACAACCACAAGAACACATAAACCAACAACAAGACAGTTCTAATATTTACTTCTAATTCATATAATTTTTTTTTACACATTAAACTTGTAAAAGATAATACCACACAAGTAATGAATATCTCCTACTAAGATCGGGTATTCACAAAGCATAATTGTGAAAAGATATAGATAGCTTTAACACTAGAAACATTATTGATTGAATCTCACTCTAGATAAACATTAGCTCATCCTCACAAAAATAGGGTATGAAAAGAAACGGTGACCAAGTGATGGAATTCGTGGAAAAACAAAAGTAGGGCGCACTATAAAGTAGGATTTCTTGGAAAAAGAGTCGCATTTTCATGAGCCACAATTGACTGCACCTATGAAAGCAAAACCAAGGAAGGAAATTGCAAACCTTGTAAATCGTGCAAATATCAATGCACAGAAAAAGACGAAATCTTGCAAGAAAGCAGAATCGTTGTGGCTCCTCGCTAGAGATGGTGCTTGAATTCATCGGATTAGAGATACTGAGAAAAAGACGTGTTTTTTGTGATAAGAGTCGTGCGTGTGAGAGAAGGAAAAGGAAAAGGAGATCATAGGGTTTTTTTAATAATAGATCAACAAGAGAAATCCTATCCGGGTTTATCCCACCCCTCCCCCTTGAATTTTTTTATCCGGGCTATATCCCATCTATATCCAACCTTATCCTATCCTAGCTAGCTACCAAACACCGGATAGGATAAAACATATCTTATCCAAGCTTTTATCTGATCGACCAAACACAGCCTAATTGTGCTTAGGGGGTTAGATTAGTGTTAATGTGGATTAGTTAGTTAATCCTAGGTTAGTGTAACTGCCTTAGTTAGGTTGATTAGTTTAGTTTGGTTAGTTAGTTTGGTTAGGTTAGTTAATCATGGTTAGGTTAATTAAGTGTATTAGATTAATCAATTGCAATTTATTTAATTAATCGTAATTAACGCAATTAGGGAAGGATTAGCCATTTTGTAGAATTTTACGCTCGTTCTTTTGGTTGAAAATTTATGTAATTTTGATGGCTTATGTGTTCAATTGATTGCTAGATGGTAGATGTCGATTATTATTGTAAAACTCGATTTTATGGGCATTTAAATAGAAAAAATGCTAGGTGTCGGGTTTTGACCCCAATTTTATGTACTATATAAAATCGTGGAGTTTTAAAATGACAACGTACCATGTTTAATGGTTCAATTTAAATATGTGACTATGCACAATTATTTTACCAGGATTTTTAATACGAAGAAAAAGTGGACAAGTTCATTATTTGAAAACAAGGTATTTGGACGCAAAGCATGGTGTCTTTGGCCCACTATGTGCTTGTATGGTCATTATCATAACCCGTCACCCAACAGGAATCGAGGGGGGGTGATGCCTAATTAAGTTCGGATGCCCCATGTCAACAGATGCCAAGTCACAGTGGAGGCCGGGCTGATGCTCCTTTATGAAATGCCATCTAGGCATGTAGTGTTAGAAGTTGCTGTGCCCGATGGAGCAGGACGATGCTCGATTATGCCGGATGACCGCCGACTATTGAGTTGGCCATAGCTGATGGGTCGTAATAACTAGAACACGCCTGAATGGTTGTGATAGTTCCGCTTGATTATGGGGCAAAAGTGTGTGGCACAATATGTGACGTGTCATAACGATTTTGTCTTATAATCTGGACCCATGTGAATATGTGTGAAATGAGGACTTGTGTTCCGGTTATTAAATTACATTTGTTGCATTGATAATAGCATATGTGATGAACTAATATCCAAGGATGTGCCGAGGCGAGGTGAGTTCTGTATGGTGCATGTTTAAGACCGCATTCGAGACAAATTTGCGTCATAATCGGGGTTTAGGATTTTGACTCACTAAGATTTATCTCACCCCGTCGTGGTTAACTTTTTTTAGGTCCCTAGTATGGAGATATGTCCCATTCATTTTGGGTTTCCGTGGGAGATGGACTACGAGTCTACCTTCTTCCCTATTCCCGGGTCCACCTAGACTCGCAAGTTAGTGGTGACCACGATTTGGGTCGATGAGGGTCTCCTTCATTTGGTACCTCATTGCTTCAAAGGGTGGTTCATTAACGAGCGCAATGGTGCTCCGGTGTGTCTCTTACTAGGTTCTGACGGACCACTCGTCGGGATAGAGGATGGGGAGGTAGGTCACCTCATGGACATCGATATTCTGGACACTATCGTGGAGGATCCCAAGCCCGAGTCGGAGGGATCAGGGATGTAGGTTACCTAGTTGTTTCTTTTTGAGATAGGCTTGTAAATATGACCTCGTACGGCTAACCTAGTATGTACATAAAGTGTTGTTTGTTAAAAATGGTTGTATGTTTTTACTATCCCTGTGTTTGATTGATGGCCGAGTGTTTATTTAATTCATTTTCGCATGTGCTTAATCGAAAGATAAAAAGATTGGGTTGGCGACGCGTCCTAGGACATCGCATTATTAATCGATCGCTGAGGGATGTGCGCGTGCCTAGGGTTCGGGTCGTGACAATGGAAGTCCGGATGAGAGATTCTAGAGTTGACTCAATCTGATCAGCTTGTGATTCGGTGGAAAACCGATTTGAGGGTGGATTTTGAAATACATGATATATAAATCCTAGTTTTGGTCAGTTGTGCATTCATGTTTGATTTGCATCACATCCTAGTTTTGGTCAGTTGTGCATTCATGTTTGATTTGCATCACATCCTAGTTTTGGTCAGTTGCATAAAACTTGTGTGCTGATATTGGTGTGCTTTGTATGTGGTGAATAGGATCATGAGTCAGGGTGATAATGAAGTGGTCCATGTCATGGCCCGATCTTCAAACGCATGCCCATCCCTCACCTGGTCGATTAATAGTGATGTCCCAGGACGCATTGCCGACTCTTTTATTTTAATACACATGCAGCATCATATAAATAAATCCCCAGACAATAAAACAATGTGATAGAAAAGTAGGGCTCTATTTTTCACACACAAAAAGCCATAACCACACTTTTATGCAAGACAAACCACATGGTATATAATACAATACTAGTCACTAAAGGCTGAACTATCACACATCAGTTCTTAGCCTAGGGTTTGCAAACAGAATGGAATCTCAGTCCTCATCCGAGTTGTACTCAGGATCCTCCTCTGGATTGTCCTCTTCTTCTGAACCTTCTTCATATGGCTCCTCATCAGGTTCATCCAACAGATAATCCTCCTCTGATTCCTCCTCCTCAGGTTCCTCTCCTTCAGGTTCCTCCTCTTAGTTCTCTTCGGGGTACACCTCTTCTTAATCGACTTCTTCTTCTGGCATGCTCCAATTGGAGGCTACTGCTGACGATTTTGGAGAGTCATGATCACTCTCGAGCTTAGGGTCTTGGGCATCCACCATTAACCCATCTTTATGATCAACCTTCCCCTTCCCGAATGCTTCCTCCAGAACGAACATGGGCACATCACCTTCTGGCATGGGACCTCCCTTCGCCCGTCATGATACTCACGATACCATAACCGATACTCGTAGGGCCTCAGGGCATCGTTACCCACATCAACCCAGATGGTCAACTAAACCAGAATGTACTTTAGTCCTTTAGGGTGAGGGTGTATCAGGAAGTGAGTCTTTATCTCTGTGACTTCCTCTAGTATACCAAAATGCATAGGCAGATGAGGAGGTGGAGGTGTTGCCATCTAAGGACCTGAAATGGTTATACAATAACCATTGAGACCACGTCTCAGCGAGTTATATCCCTTAAAACTTGATTAGTAAACCAATACACTATGGGCTGCCTATGCACACACAAGTCAAAGGACTTACCTTGGCCTCAGATTCCACCTGCAAATCAGTACAATTCAATAGGCACCCAAACAATCACAACAGATCGAAACACTGATCAATCGACCTAGTTGATTACATGTCAAATAGACCATTCTTGGTCATTTCAATCGATATTGTCCATTCTCCAAAATAACTCATTGGGTTACCGAGCCAGTATTATATACGATTCATTCTCTGAAATGACCTACTAGGTCACCGAGTATATTCATCATAACGCCCATTCTCCAAAATGACATGTTGAGTCACCGAGCCGTTATGGCATGTCGTCCATTCTCCAAAATGACCTATAGAGTCACTGAGCCGACATCGCATGCCGTCCTTTCTCCAAAATGACATATAGAATCACCGAGCCGATATGTAATATGGTATTCCGATCATACAATCAAATTGTCATTTTTATCATATCCGATAAAATATCATGCATGGGCACATGGTTAGCCTTAGCCAAAATATAACATTTTCCTTTCCTTAACTCCCACCATTTTTGTAGTCCACCAAAACATTTTTGGCATTATCAACCGATGCTCGGTTATTTTTTTCAATTAATAACCAAAATTATTTAATTTAGGAATAAATCCTAAATTTACAAATAATTCATTTTAGCACAAAATAAAGCTTAATTAAATAAACAGACTACGCCACGACAATCAGCATAAAATTCCGGTCGTCGATTGTCCCTAGCTAATTTCCGAAAAATAAATAAATAAATCCAAAAATTATTAAATAAATCCAATTTAGGCTTGTAATGCCTAATTGAAAGCCAACGCGAACCAGGAAAAATCTCGAGGTTCATTCAATAAATACTAGAGGCTCTCTACTTGCTAATAGCTAAGTCTAACTGCCTAACATACATCATTAAGTCACTAATTTAATTTTTCTAAACTAATCTAACCACCTAGTCATGCTTAATTAACACTAATCAACCCTTAAGCACCATTAGCAAATTAAGCAAGGATTAGTGAGCTAAACTCACCCGTTTAACAATTTGTTTGGATCGAAACGATAGGAAATTTACGGGGACGTTTTACTCCAAAGCGGGTCTAAGCTCCGGGGTCTACAAGCACCTCAAAATGGGCCCGGAAGTGGCTGCAAGACCCACTTTTCTGCTCTCTAATCTAGCTGCAAAACAGAAGGAAATAAGGTTGGTTTGATGCGAGAAGGCTTAGGGGAAGACTTCGGGGTGGTTTCGGGTTCAAACGGGAACTCGACGAGACTTGAGCGGGCTTCCACAGCCCCTCACGGCTGCTGGACAGTCCCTAAAACACACGAACATGAGCTGGAATGTGGTGGCTAGATGGTGGAGGAAGATGGGGGTGCTGGTGGTGCTCATGCGTCGGTGGGGGCGCGAACGGCGACGGTGGTGTGGACATGCGATGGTGGCTGGTGTGCGACAACTACAACTTCTTCCTTTCTGCTGGTTGCTAGTGTCGACCAAGGTTGGGAGAGAGAGAGATGATGGAGGTGGACGGTGGAGTGAGAGAGAAAGGGAGAGGATAGAGATGAGGTAGAGATGGAGGGGCCCTTAGTCAATTTTTTCCACACTTGCTCTCCAAGATTCATCCTAGGGTGCACACATATTTAGCCTCCATTAGGCCACCATTACACTCCTCATGACTTCTTAATTGGTCCAAAATGGCTAGTAGGAGGGGGAGCTATGAATTTGCCACATTTGGTTCCAATTGGTTGCTTAATCTTGCTCAATTCATCCTCATTTGGCTTCCATAAAATCAATTGGTACCCCAATGCTTCAATTGATAATTTTCCTCATCCAAGAAACCATCTTGCATCTCAATTTTGAAATAAAAAACAATCCCGGCTTTATTTGAACAAAAACGGTCTTGAGCGGACTTTTTCCCAAAAAGCCTTAGTTGTAGAAAAATCTTCTGAGACTGAGTTCGATGTTCCTATAATTTATTGTGACATGACATAATCTTTAATTTCTGAAATCGAACTAATATTCACAGTTAATTTCCATTTGGCACGTTTTTAGCGTGACCTAGACTACTAGGTAGTTTTAGAGATTTTTAGTGCAAATGACCCATGGTCGATTTTCTTCGAGCCACTATGAACCCACTTGACACATTGGCGAATCTTGATTGTCATGAAAATCTCGAGGATTCAATTACGGGCAAATGATACCAAAACAATAGTAAAATCAAATTAATGTCGGTCGATGAAAATTTCCCAATTTAGTGGAGTCACCCACGATCGGCCACACATCTCAGTTGAATAGACCTATCTCTGATCTCAAATTGATTTTTAACTGTGCCTTAATGGCCTCTAAAGATAAGCACGGTCGAGATGTTGATTCCTGGTCGAATTCTCGAGTCTATTTGCCTTAAAATCCTTAATAGCTTTCCCAGATAATCTAGTTATCTCGAAAGTGATTAGCTCTGAGAACAACCCTATAGGCGCGTCAATAAAATGCCCAATTTATTTAGTAGAAAGACATGGTCGAAAATATGGGATGTCACAGTCCATGTGAAAGTTTTGCTCTAGTCTATGTGTGTTGTCATGTGTCACATCTTGCATTTCCTTAGTGACTAATAGATCATCTAGTTTAGGACCCTATTATTTCTTGACTAGGCATTTGCTCATTCCTTCATCTTTTTTAGATCGTTAGAATGGATGTTTCCCCTAGTGGAGCGGTACGAGGTCATTGCTTACTTAGACATGTATGATCTTGACATCAAGATGACCTACACCTAATGCGAAGCTACACTCTAGATGGACAACAGATGTGTCAACTAGATACCGATGAGGTTTGAAGCTTGGTTCATTAACCATGAAGGGTAGTTGTTCAATCCTCTTCTGTTTGGCGATGGCAAATCTAGAGCAAGGGTGGGCAGCCCTTAGAGCACTAAGTTCATGTTGAAGCTGAAGATTTCTTTTGTTTTTTTATAGGCATGGGTTAGTGTAAAGGGTAGTGAAGCTAGACTCCTTTTTGACCCCTTTCCTAGGTCCAATGCTTACACTTTTGGCGATGACATGTAGATATTTTCTATGTATGCACTGTATATGTAAGCTTCTAGGTCAATGTAAGCAAAAAGCCAATGATGACTCTGCCAAGAAATGAAATGATGCACCTTTTTGATCTTTCATGTATGTTTATAATTGGAATGTTTGATAGTAAATGATGGGACAAGACATGACAATCATGCCTTAGAAGAGTTTGAGATCATGTAATATTCATATTATACATGCTAACCATTTAGGCCGGAATATCTTAGCTTAATTATGATTGGGATAGGCCTTGTCAATGTACTGATAATTAGCTTCCATTTGTGTTTAGTATGTGACGCTGCCTGGACGTCACAAATTGAATCCTCATATTAACATTCTATGTCAACAAGTGTGTTGAGCAAAATAGAAAAAAAAAATGAGACTTGTTATTAATTACTAGCCTCTCAATCAATTCCTGCAAGACAATAAATTTTCATTGTCACATCGGAACTCTTTATTCTCTACTCTCACTCGAGCCAAAGTGTACTCTAAATTTGATCTCAAAGCTAGATTTTGGTAGTTGGCAATTCATCTTGAACATAGATACAAAACTGGATTTTGTATTCCAAATTAGCATTTTCAGTGGACAATACTTCCTTTTGGGCTCAAAACAACTTCTTCACTATTTTTAGAAGGCCATATGCAGAATTTTCTAGCTTGTCATGGCCAATGCCTAAATTTACATTGATGATATCCTCCTTTATAGCACATATGAAGATTCTCATTGTCAATCACTAACCCAGTTTGCAAAGCTAATATGAAAGCATGGGATTATGTTATCCTTGAAAAAGATGATCATTGCTCAGAAAGAAATTGAATTTATTGGCATGCACCTCAAAGATGGAACATATCATCCTAGTCCCCATATCACTAAAGATTTTTATAAGTTTCCTTATGAAAATCTCTCCCACAAGTAGGTTCAACAATTCCGAGGGATAGTTAATTATCTCAGAGATTTTGTCTTAAAAATCACAAAGTTTGTGAGTCTATTGCAGCAAATGCTCAATAAAGATGGTCCTTTGTGGGGCCATAGCAAACCAAGTTTGTAAGTAGACTTAAAGAAATTCTTCTACATCTTCCCTCATTGCAAATTCCTTCCATTGGGAAAAGAATTTTACAAATAGATACCGGTGATGAATATTGGATTGCTACCATTCTTGAAGAAAGTGATGGGAAGTGAAGAGTTTGTGGACATAAGAGTGGAAGACTCACACAAATAAAAATGCTCTACCACTCTACCTTCAAAGAAATATTAGCAATAAAATATGTCATCAAAGAAGTTTGAATTCCATCTTAAAAAACATCATTTCCTCATGAAGATGGACATGTCCTTATTTTCTCATATGTTGAAGTTCAGACAAAAGCAAATCCCACATCCTTAGCTTCTTCAGTGGCTAGAATGGTTCTCAAAGTATTCTTTTGAAACCAAATATATTGTGGGAAAAAAAGAATATACTTGCTGATTTTCTATTCTGACCAAAAGAATTTGCAGCTACCATATCTATAAATATGTATGTGGTGAGAAATCCCAGAGGAGGCTCCAACACCCGAGAAATGAAGCCCAAATGACCTTCATACTTGTATCTATCAAAAGTCCCTAAGTTCATTGGAGACAACTCCCTCTTTGAAAATCTTGGAAGTCTTATGTGGCAATACCATTTTCATATTTTCAGCAATCATGGTGGTCTTTTATTTAGCCCATAGGATTGCACCCAAAATATCTATTATTCATCCTCTGCCTTTCTCCCCAAATGAGGAATTTCCAAAACAACTCAAATAGCTTTATTGGTACTTGTTTAGTTTTTATACCATTGTAATTAAATTTACGATAGCCAAGAAGCCTCTCATCATTAGCAAGATCATCAAGGAGAAGCCAAATATAAATATTTTGGACAAGTGTTTTGTTGGTTTTGGATCATTGAGTGCATGGAAAATATTTTCCAAGCACAACTCAAAGCATGCAGGCTTGATGTAGAACTTCATATAGTTGTTTTATTCTTCAAACCATGGTTATTTGTCCGACGTAGTGGAGATGTATGCAAAACTCCAGCAAATGTTAATGTATCCACATATAAACCACAACCTCTTCCAAATGAAATTTTTGCAATCTTCCCAATAGAATCTCAACTTACCCTTGACAGTGTTGAGAATTGCAAATGATATTGTGCAAGCATAATCAAATCATTTCACCATAAACATGGCCAACATAAGCTGATAATGTTTCTTTTTTTAATAAATTTTAATTTTTTTAATTTTTAATTTTTTGGAATTATTGACACAAAATGGTATCGATCGCATGCAAAACGACGCTGTTTTTGACCAAGCTCCCGATTGGCAATCAATGCTAGTCTAAGGAGATAATATGGAATTGACATACTGGACAATTCCGAGTCTCAAAAATCTTAACAAGATCCAACTTCATCATCACAGGATCCTTTTGATCATGGTGAATTGTAGCTTGCACTCAATCTAAGCCTCGATAGACAAAGCCCATTACTTCATCTTGGAAATTTTCCCAAAGCTGGCATTCCATCAAGCTATGCTGATGTTTCGACAAGCTCTCATCATCAATCATCCAAAAGACAAAGGCTATCTAAATTAAGTGTGGAAGTTGCTCTAGAAATTGAAGAAGTAGAGAAACTCCTCAAAGCACTCAAGCAACAATATGGAGATAAACCTAAGAAAAACATTTTTTTAAATACCACTAACATCACATCCAATTCTTATCAACCCCTAGTGTCACGCCCCGAACCTCGAGCGTGCGCACATCCCTCGGTGGTCGACAAATCTATGACATTCCCAAGATGCATCACTGACCTAAACGATCATGCACATGCGGAAGCGAAATAAACAATCTCCAAACAATACAAACATGGGATAGAAAAGTAGACAACCAATTCACAAAAGCCACACTTTTATAAACAAACTAGTTTATATACAATACTAGTCTATAAACAATAGTCAACTCCAAAAAGATGAGTCATTAAGCCATCTAGGTACAAGACCCCTCGTCCATAAGCTAAGGGAGCTCCGGATCTACTACGACACCATCAGGTGGGTCAACTACTCCCTCGCCCGCAGCGGCGTTGACCGCAACGGTGGGTACGTCAAAACCCTGAAGGGGACCTTCCCGAACCCCATTAGGCCCATGATGAAATCACGCCCTATATTGATGAGGTACCAATTGTGGTAGGCCCTCATCAATCAAGATAATGGTCACGATGAGCTCATGGAGCCAAGGACTCTAGGGACAGGGACGTCGGTGCTCTACAGTATACCCCCATAGCTATCAAAAACAAACCAAAGGAGCCTCCATCTAAGGACCTGTAAATATCAAGCCCATGACCGGGTGAGATAATGTCTTAGCAAGTTTATGCCCTAAACCCCGATTAGGAAGGTAATACGTCTAGATGCAGTCTAATCACACATCACATAAGACTCACCTCGCCTCAGTTCCTTCCTTCACATCAACACAATTCATATAACAAATGCATATGATAAATGCACACATCAATTAGAACGCATCAATCAATCACAAGGGATCCCGATTATAAGGCCAAATCATTATGACACTTCCCATTCCGTGTCACACAATTTTGTCACATAATCAAGCACGTCAATTTCAATCATTCATGCGTCCCAATTGATTATGACCCAACGGCCATGGCCAAGTCAATAGTTAGTGGTCTTTCGGCATAACCGAGTGTCATCTTGCACCATCGAGCACGGTGACATCTACATCTAAATAGCATTCCACATAAAAGCATTCACCTAGCCTCCACTGCGACCTAGCATCCGTTGACTTGGGGCATTCTCGAAGGAGCATCATCCGGCCCTAAGGCTTGTGATGGGTTCTCATAACATTCATGCACACATCCAATCTCGCCAAGAACATTGTCCATTGCACTCAAATGCCTCAATTAAAATAATGTACTTGGCCTATTTTCTTCATAATAAAAACACCTAGTAAAATAATTGTGTGAGGGTACATGGTCAGATCGAACTATAAAAATTGATATCCTTCCTTTTTCAAATCCTACTATTTGATATAGTACTTAAAAATATTTTCAGTGTCAAAACCCGACACCCAGTATTTTTTTAATTAAATACCAAAATTTACAATTTTGAAATAATAATTGAAATTCAGCAATCATCACTCAATTGCACAAATTAGCATTCAATTGCATAAACTGATCATACCACAACAATCAGCACATTCCGGCGACCAGCTATCCTGGTATAATTTTCGAAAAATATTAAATAAATAAATTGCAAATTAATTAAATAAATACAAATTAATTAAATAAATACAAATTAATTGCATAAATGACTAATTAAGTTAAATATGCTAATCTAACCACTTAATCGGACTTAGAAAAATAATATACTAAGCTAAATAAATTCTACAGTCTAATTAACCCTTAACTAAACTAATCTAACAACCTAATAAGCTTAATTAACCAACTAAATCACTAATTAAACTAAACTAACCACCTAAACCAAGCTTAGCCTAATATAATTACCCACTAAGCATAATTAACCCCTTAAGTGAGATTTAGCAAGTAAACTCATCGGATTAGTGATCCGGTGAGTTCACGGTGAAGGCGACGTGATAGTGAGCGAGACTTAGGTCAACGGCGATGCCCAACGAGGTCCGGAAATGGGCCAAAAATGGGCCATGAAGTCTCAGTTGTGGGCTGAGATTTCGATTCTATCCAACGCTAGAAAAGGCGGCCTAACTTGGCTATGGTGGCTGGAAATGGCAAGGTGGGACGATGGCGTGAGCAAGGGGCCAACAACGGCATGGGTGAACGGCGGAGGGAGCGCAATGGGCTGGACGGAGGGTTCGACGGCTCGGGATGGAGGATAGGATGCGAGTAGGAGGCGGAACCGACGGCCTGGACATGCGGGTTTGGGTGCCCGCGGGCGGACGGACTAGAGACGGCAGCAGATAGAATGGGTAGTCGACAACTACAAGGGCTGGCTCTATGGTTTTATTGGCTAATTTTGAGCTCTAAACAACAACAATGGAGGAGGAGAACAACAAGGAAGAAGAAGAAGAAGAGATGGCTACAACTGGAGGGGGACCACAAATGGCTTCACAAGTCAACACAAATATCTCAATTACTTGAGTATCATGCCCCCAAAGTCCATGGCCCTATCCTTTGCCCATTTTCCTCCCTCAAGCTTCTCCAAGAAGCCACCAAAGTGGTCCAAAATGTTGCAGCCCCATGGCATACGAATTTGCAACATTTCCCCTTCAATTCAACTCAATTTCTCTCCAAAACAATCCAAGTTAAGGGCTAAAATGCCAAGATAGGAGTCCACACTTAATTCCATAATTTCCTCGCCAATTGATCCAACTTGACGGCCAAAAATGCACCCAAAAAGGGCCATCCGAATTTACCGGTCCAAAAACGTCCAAACTTAAATTTTTGCCAAAAATTTGGACTCACTTAAAATTCTTCAGATGATGAGTCAATATTCCTAAAATAAATCGTGACATGACAAAACTTTCAATTTCTAAAATTGGGTTCAATTTCGTGGTTAATTTTAACAAGGTGCGATTTTAGCGTGACCTAACCTACCGGATAGCTTTTGGGAATTTTTAGCGCATTTGACACATGGTCAATTATTTTTTAGCTACATTGTGCATCTTCGACTCATTTGTGACTCTCGGTTGTCATGAAAATCTCTAGGTTTCAAATATGGGCATAGGTATAGATACGACAAAAAATCGATTTAGTGCTATTCTACATAAATTTTGCAATTAGGTGGAATCACCCACACTTTAATTACATGCCTCTATCGATCGACCTATCTCCGGGCTCTGATCGATTTTAACAATGCTATATTGGACCCTTGCAGATTAGCATGGTTGAGCAGTCGATTTCTAGTCGAATTCTCAAGTCAATTAAGTTTAGATTCCTTAATGGCTTCACCTGATAAATTAGTTATCTCATGAGTGATCAGCCCAGAGAAAAACACTATAGGTGCGTTGATGAAAAGCCCAACTCATTCAATTGAAAACAAAATCAAAAGAATCAGCTATCACAACTCTTCCTCTCTTATAAAAATTCCGTCCTTAAAATTTAAACCATTACAAATCTTAAACAAAAAGGTGGTGGTATTATCGTCTCATCAAGTCTTCACTTTCCCAGGTTGCTCATTTTATGCCGTGGTGTTGCCAGACCACTTTGACTAACGGGATTGTCTTGGTACGCAGAACCTACTCATTACGATCTACAATCTGAACCGGTCTCTCCACATACGACACTTTATCGTTCACATCTAATTCTTCAAAATTCAACACGTAGGTTAGGTGGGCTCATACTTTCTCAACATCGACACGTGGAAGACATTCATGCACTTGCGCCAATCTCGATGGCAACGCAAGATGGTACGCTAAAGTCCCTATTCTTTCCAAAATCTTGAAGGGACCAACGTACCTCGAACTCAACTTCCCTTTCTTGCCGAAGCCCGAAGGACCCCTCATCAGTGACACCTTCAGAAAGATGTGTTCACAAACTTGGAATTCCAATGGTCTCCGACGCTTATCTGCGTAGCTTTTCCAATGACTTTGAGCGATCTTTAATCTGTCCCTGATAATTACAACTGCATCCACTGACTGTTGAACCAACTCCGGGCCTGTGATCTTTCATTCTCCGACTTCATCCCAACAAATTGAGTTCTGCACGCTCTGCCATACAACACTTCAAACGGTGCCATCTGAATGCTTTGCTGATAAGCTGTTGTTGTAGGCAAACTCGACATGAGATGAAGCTATTCCTCCCAGCTTCCTTTGAAGTCTAGTACGCAAGCTCTCAACATGTCCTTGAGGGTTTGAATCATCCTCTCGGACTGGCCATATGTTTGTGGATGATATGCCATACTAAACTACAACTTCATTCCCAAGGCAGTCTGCAAACTTTTCCAAAAGGCTGCGGTGAACTTCGGGTCTCAATCAGATGTAATCGTCACTAGCACTCCATGTAGACAAAGAATCTGACGCATGTACAACTCTGCATATATGTCCAATGCATAGTCTTTTTGTACGGCAATGAAGTGAGCCGACTTTGTCAGTCTATCGACCACAACCCAAATAGAATCATTACCCCTATGACTCCTTGGTAAGCTCATCACAAAGTCCATTGTGATGTGTTCCCACTTCCACTCGGGAATTTTGAGAGGTTGCAGAAGTCCTCCCGGCTTATAGTGTTATGCCTTCACTTGCTGACACGTCAAACATTTGACAACATAATTGGCGATATCCACTTTCATACCAATCCACCAATAATGTTGATGCAAATTATGATACATCTTCATACTGCATGGATGAATGCTATAACTGCTACGATAAGCTTTTGACAAAATCTCCTCCTTAAGCTTTGCAATGTCAGGTACACACAATCGACCATGAAACTTCAATGTTCCATCCTCAAAAATCTGAAAGTCAGGTTTTCTCTTTTTTGCATCTTCTTGCGCAATCTTAATTCTGATCTGCATCTCTGGGTCTGTCAACTGCAGCGTCTTGATTCTGATATGCACTTCCGACTCAATTCTGAGGGTGGCCATTAGATTTGAAAGGTAGCCTACCTCAAACTTGAAAACCGAATCTCGAGCTCCTTCGAGTAAGACCCACTCTTTAATCACCATTTGCGGATTGAAGACTTCCGACTCAACGCATTCGTGACTTTATTAGCCTTTCTAGGATGATACAGGATGTCGCAATCATAATCCTTAAGAAGTTCAATCTAGTGATGTTGTCTTATATTCAACTCCTTCTAAGAGAATAAATACTTAAGACTTTGATGATTTGTAAAGATCTAGAACCTTTATTCACACAAATAATGTCTCCAAAGTTCAAAGCAAAGATAATTGCTGTGAGTTCTAGGTCATGCGTCGGGTAATTCAGCTCATGAGGTCTCAACTGATGGGATGCGCATGCAACGACTCTGCCATGTTGCATTAACACATAGCCAACCCCTCTAAATGACGCATCACTGTAGATCTCGTATCCTCCAGGACCAAACGGAATTGTCAGCACTAGTGTGGTAGTTAGCTTCTACTTAAGCTCTTGGAAACTACGCTTGCATTTATATGTCCACATGAACTTCTCTTCCTTCTTTAGTAGTCGAGTCAAAGGTGAGGCAAATACTGAAAATCCTTCCACAAACCTTTTGTAATAACCAACCAATCCCAAAAAGCTTTTGATCTCTATCACTGTCGTCGGTCTTGGCCAATTGATCACAGCTTCAATCTTGGTCAAGTCCATGGAGATTCCTTCACCTGAAATCACGTGACCTAGGAAAGCCACACAAGTCAATCAAAACTCGTACTTACTGAACTTAGCGTACAGTCCATGATCTCATAGAGTCTAAAGCACTATCCTCAATTGTCTTCGTGCTCCTCTGGACTTCTCGAATACACCAAGATATCATCGATGAACACGATCACAAACTGGTCCACATACTCCTTAAAACCAAACGGCATTACAGTGAACTCATAATGGCCGTATTGCGTATGAAACGTTGTTTTGGTATGTCTTCATTTCTGATCCTCGGCTAATGATACCATGTCCTCAAGTCAATCTTAGAAAATATCGACGTTCCCTGCAACTGATCAAACAAGTCGTCAATCCTTGGTAGTGGATACTTGTTCTTGATCATCACTTAATTGAGTCGACGATAGTCGATGCACAGACGCAACAAACCATATTTTTCTTCACAAACAACACCGGTGCTCTCCAACATGATGCACTAGGACATATGAATCCCTGATCCAACAACTCTTGCATCTGCACTTTCAGTTCTTTCAACTCTGACAATGCCATGTGGTAAGGAGCCTTAGAGATTGGCTTCATCCCGGGGTCCAACTCGATCACAAACTATATCTCTATTTTTAGTGGCAAACCAGGCAATTCCTTTGGGAACACATCTGGAAACTCTTGTACAACTGCAATATCCTCGATCTTCAGCTCCTCAATTGTAATGTCCACGACAGTCGCTAAGTAACCTTGACAACCCCCGTCTAACAAGCGGGTTGCCTCAAGCGACGAGATTAAGGTAATCGAGGGTCCTCCTCGACTCCCAACAAACTCGAAACTTCCACTCGCTAACGAGTTAAACTGGATTGCTTTATGATAACAATCTAAAGTAGCTCATTGCTTGGTAAGCTAGTTCATGCCAATTATTACATCAAAATCATACATGGCTAGGACTATTAGATCTATTCTTCCTCTCGCTCATCAATTACCAACTTGCAACTAGACAGCCTATGTGACAGCCTAATTTTCAGGTTTTCTTTTCAATTGAATAAGTTGGGCCTTTCATCGATGCGCCTATAGTTCTACTCTCTGAGTTGGCCACTCACGAGATAACTAACCTATCAGGTGAAGGCGTTAAGGAATCTAAACACAATAGACTTGAGAATTCGACTAGGAATCGACCGCTCGATCGTGTTAATCTGCAAGGGTCATTACGGAACTGTCAAAATCAATTAGAGACCGGAGATAGGTCGATTCGACAGAGGTATGTGATTAGTGTGTGGGTGATTCTACCTAATTGCAGAATTTATGTCGAATGGCACTAGACTGATTTTTCTGTCATTTCCGTACCCTATGGCCGTATTTGAAACCTCGAGATTTTCACGACAACTGAGAGTCACCAATATGTCGAAGATGTACAACGTGGCTAAAAAATAAATAACCACGGGTCAATTGCACTAAAAATTCCTAAAAGCTACCTAGTAGGTTAGGTCATGCTAAAATCGCGCCGAATTGAAATCAACCGTGAATTGAAACCAGATTTCAAAAATTGAAAGTTTTGTCATGTCACGATTCATTTTAGGAGCGTCAACTCACCCTTCAAAGATTTTTATGCAAATCGAGATTTTTGGCGAAAATTCAAAGTAGGGCCGTCTTGGACCGGAAAATTCAATGGACCGTTTTTTGTTGCGTTTTTTGTGGCACCCCGAAACACTTTAGGTCGCCACAGGCACCTATCGCTACACCTAATGAACACTAGTTACATCTCTTAGTAGAAGCATCGTAGTTCATAGACACATTTTTTTATAATAAAAAAAAACGGTCCCAGCGCGACTCATTAGTGGAAGCATAATTTAATATCACCATCTCTCCCTCCAACAATCATGATACAATGCCAACCACTAATTACCATAGGAAAAGATAAAGCCACGACACTTTTATTTACATATTTTCATGATGGATTTTCTCGGGTCGATACAACAAAAGAAAGGCCAAGACTTTTAGCTACACTCGGCCATAACCCCAAAAAGATACTTCGACCCCTAAAGTGATCACGTGACATCCTCCATTTAACAGTGGCAGCTACTCCCGAAAAGAAACATCAGCTCTCTACCATTCACGTGGCCATCACACCCATCTTGGTGCGTTGGGCGGTGGTGGCGGCAACATCCCCCTAAACACTCCATCTCGGCGGACATGAACTGATAGAAACTCTTAAATGACAGGGCCCTCAGCTAAGCCCACATCATACATAACTAGCACTCGCACTCACACAAATGTCAATCCAGGGACGAGGACGCAGTCGATCTCCGTACACTCTACCTCTACATCCGATGGGAGGCCATAGAAGGTGCCCTGCGTGACGGTAGGGAGCAGCATCTTTCTAATCTGAAATGTTGGTTCCCGAAGGGGTGAGTACAGCCACTCAGTAGGTAAAAGATCCAATTAACCACTCAATGCATCATAATACAATCATAATAATCATAGCATAGTACATGCCAATCATGCATCCAAGCATAACTTACCTTGCAACCATGCATATGTAAACACACCATATGTACATACGTCCTCATCACCATCATATCACATACATATCATCATGCCATAGGTGATCATCATCATGTCACACACATATCATCATGCCATAGGTGATCATCATCGTGTCTCACACATATATCATCATGCCACGGGTGATCATCATCATATCATACACATATATCATCATGCCATAGGTGATCATTATCATATCACACACATATCATTATGCCATAGGAGATCATCATCATGTTTCACATATATCATCATCATCATGTCACACATCCATACGTATGTCATCATATCACATGTGCTTGATTCAATTTCCACTTTTATCTTTCAATTTGATCACCACATCTCTCTTTCTTGGGATCAGCAATTGCATCCCATACTTTACCACTCGCACCCCAACCTGACATCGAGAGAAAAACCTCCGGCACACACCATTGGACATCCGACACCTCCACATTCCGGGCATCTCGCATCCCAACTGGCATCACGAGGCATCCCCTCGGGCACAAACCTCCGAGGCTTCTGGCACCCAACCATTCCGGGCATCTCGAAACTCTCGAGGACATCCGGCCATGTATCTCAATACAATCCGGGCATCCGGCACCCCCCATCCCGGGCATCCTGACACTCCTAGGGCATTATCAACTGCCAACAGTTTACTCATTTATCATTGTTCATGTTCACCAATTTATGTCTCAACTCAGCATGGCACATGATGTAATGGCAAACAAGATCACTTTCATCATTTTAACTCTTATATGCATTTCCAATCATCATTATACATGCAGCAAGATATAATCACTAATGACAATAAAATCCATGGGGTCCATACAACTTAGAATAGTCCATATATCATGCCTTTTTGAAATTTACTAAATTCCAGCTTGCACAATTTTGGAAAACATTTAAATTAAATATCCATATGATCCTCCAAAATCACAAAATCAGAGCATGTAATAGATAATACATAAAGATAACAATTTCATGAAGGACACATGCCAAAAGAGTTTCACACAAAAAGATATAGCTCACACATTATAACATGCAAGATTCGGACAAAGTCAGATTGCGCAGTTTTTGAAATATTTCGATTAAAATACCTGAATGATCTCCAAAAATTCTGAAATTTTACCAGGTTATATTCAAGACCCTAAAGTAGATTTTTCATGCAGACATCTAGGCCATATTCGTTCTAGGTAATTTTATATAGACGTTCGAAGTCCCTGTTTCTAGTACCGAAGAGTCCAGTGTACCTATCTCCGAAATATCGAGGTTTCGCCTACTTATCTTTCTTCGTTTCCTCTGAAATTTTGATATGTTTTGCCTCAAGAGGTGCCCTACAACTTTCATTAAGGGATATAAGTGAGATTCTCAAAGAATAGTCACCATATAGGTCTAAGAATTCTCGGGTGTCCAGTACCGTATTTCCAGATTTACCATCTTCAAAAGAAAATCGTTTCACTAGGCTACACTTGCTCATTTTACCTCAAATTTGATTATTTTAGTCTTTAGGATGTTCTCTACAACTTTATTGAAGAATTCAAAGGGAAATTCTCGGTAAAAAGCAACATACAACCCACAAAACCACCAAAAGGTCAGCAAAGCAATTCCAGATCTGGTGTCTCCGTAGAAGAAGGATTTCACCCCCTGAAACTCAACCATTTTGTCTCAAATTTTATTATGTTATACTTTGAGATGTTTTCTACAACTTTAATGAAGGAGTTGAAGTCAAAATCGAACTTGAAACACGCATGCAATCCTCTACAAGTTTCTGGGTCAGGCGGTATACACGAAGACAGCAAGCTAATCTCAAAACAAAACATACTAGCTTCGGTTTCTCACTCCTAATCACCCAAAATTCGACACCACTCCAAACACACATGCAAGACACACATGCAAGAGTAGAAAATAGATCCTAACTTGCCTCTAAGATCAAGCGAACGACGGCACACGGACGGCACACGGACGGGCGAACGGACGGCGACGGGCGGACGAACGGCAAGCGGCTCCTTCTTCCTCCTCTCTCGGTTTCCCTCTCTCTCTCTCGCAACTCTCTCTCTCTCTCTCTCTCTCTCTCTCTCTCTCTCTCTCTCTCTCTCTCTCTCTTTCTCTTTGCTTGGACGAAACCCTCAACCAGCCATTCTCTCTCTCCTTTTATTCCCCCACAAAGTCATCATTGGCAATTGTGAGAAGCCTCCCCCAATAGCCAATGCATGGAGTCTTCTCTTTGCCACTTGGCAAGACACATGCAAGATGGGCTTGGGAAGAAGTGGACCAGCCTCTCCCCCTTGTGGCCAACGATAGCCCCAACCGTGGGCTTCAATGGGCCGGCAACAACTCCTCTTCTTGGGCTGTGCGGCTAGGTCCAAATGGCCGAAAATAAGGTTAGGTCATGGGCTGATTTTAAGCAATTTCTTTGGCCCCTATCTCATCCTATTAATTTACCTAATCCTTAATTATATAAACTCCTAATTGAAATTCATAAATCACAAAACTCTACGACCTATCTTAATAAATTCCAAATCCATAATCCTTCATGGCCAAAATAGAAATTTTCATAAAATAATTATTCGCCATAGGCTTGGCCAAAGTCTTAATGCAAGACATTTAATTTGAACTCCCTTAATGACTGGCAAGGAATTTTAGGATGCCACAATTTTTGGGATTCAAGTTGGTTCAATTACGAGAAAAAATCCTAAAAGGGATGATGCCATCTTGGCTGAATTTATAGGGACCAAATTGAGTTCAATTGGAGGAGAATTGAAGGGGAATTGAATGAATAGAGTGGCAAATTTTCAAAAATTCGTAGGTCTCAAGGTGTGCAATATTTGGACCACTTGGAGACTTGTTGAGGAAGCTTTGGCTGCTGCAATTTGGCTGAGGAAGATAGCCATGCATGGTAGGGCCAAGAACTTAAGTGTTTGGATATTTTGGTGGCCCCCTCCAAGCTTCAACAACTTCTTCTTCCTTTGGCTCACTTTCTCCATTAATGAGTGTTTGTGAGCTCAAATTATGGAGGAAACCAGCCGCAGGCCTCCCCCTTGCCGTCGACCACCACCTGAAGCAACCGGACCAGCCACACTCCAACCGCGAGCTCGAGCCAACACCATCAATATGCCCGCTCATCCTCACCATTATGCGGTCCAGTGCCGTCGTTCATGTGCCCTAGTTGCTGTCGCAGCCTCGCCAAAGCTCCACCGTCGCTGTCCAGCCACCGTCGAACATCGCCTGGCCCCGCCACTGCAGCCCACCGCCCGTGTGGCCGTTTCCAACCCATCCAGCTGCTCGGCCCAGCCTCTTTGGTCCTTGGACAGAATCGAAGGCCAGGGGTGACCGTGAAGTGTCGTGAGGCTTTTCCAAGCCCTTCTGGACCTCCGTTGGTGTCATCGTGGGCTTGGTTGTTGCCCGCCTTCGTGTCACTGTCGCCATGAACTCATCGGAATGCTAAACCGGTGGGTTTACTTGCTAAACTCTTCTTAGGGAGTTAATGTTGTTTAAGAGATTGTTAGTTTAGGCTAATTAAGGTTTAGGTGGTTAGTTAAATTGGATTAGTGATTTAGTTGTTTAATTTTGCATGTTAGGTGGTTAGATTAGACTAATTATGGACTAGATAGATTGTACTATTTATCTAGATAGGTTTAAAAATTTTCTAGGCCCGTCTAGGTGGTTAGATTAGCATTTCTAGCCTAAGTGAGCAATTATGGTATTCAATTTGCATTACTTAATTAATTTTGGAATTTTATTTAATTATTTATTATTTTCCAGAAATTATATCGAGATAGCTGGTGACCAAAATTTCGTGCTAATTGCAATGGTGTGCTTAATTTCTGCAATTGAGTGTTAAATTGTGCAAATAGAGTGGTGATTATAATTTTGAGTATTTAATTCAAAATATGGAAATTTTGGTAATTATTTAGAAATTACCGGGTGTCGGGTTTTGACACCGAAAATGGTTTTAAAGACTATATCAAATAATTGGATTTTAAAGACTCCGAGCAGGAATGTCATGCCTCGAACCTCGAGTGCGCACACCTCCCTCGATGGTCGACTAATCTACGACGTTCCCAAGACACGTCGCTGACCTAAACGATTCATGCACATGCAGAAGCAAATTAAACAATCTCTAGATAACACAGACATGGGATAGAAAAGAAGGACAACCAATTCACGAAAGCCATACTTTTATAAACAAACTAGTTTATATACAATACTAGTCTATAGACAAAAGTCAACTCCAAAAAAACGAGTCACTAAGACATCTATGTACAAGACCCCTTGTCCATAAGCTCAAGGGGCTTCGGATCTACCACGACACCATCAGATGGGTCTACTACTCCCTCACCTGCAACAGCATTGACTGCAACGGCTAGGACGTCAAAACCCTGAAGGGGACATTCCTGAACCCCATTAGGCCCATGAAGAAACCACAGCCTATATTGATGAGGTACCAAATGTGGTAGGCTCTCATCGACCAAGATAGTGGTCACAATGAGCTCATGGAGCTAGGGACTCCCGGGGATAGGGACGTCGGTGCTCTGCTCGATATACCCCCACAACAGTCCAAAACGAACCAGAGGAGCCTCTATCTAGGGACTTGTAAATATTAAGCCCACAATAGAGTGAGACAATGTCTCAGCAAGTTTACGCCCTAAACCCCGATTAGGAAGGTAATACGCCTAGAGGCAGTCTAATCACACATCATAGAAGACTCACCTCACCTCAGTTCCTTCCTGCACATTAGCACAATTCATATAACAGATGCATATAATAAATTCACACACCAATTAGAACGCCTCAATCACATCTCAATCAATCACAAGGGGCCCCGATTATGAGGCCAAATCGTTATGACACGTCTCATTTCGGCCCACACAATTTTGTCGCATAATCAGGTGTGTCAATTTCAATCATTCATGCGTCCCAATTGATTATGACCCAACGGCCACGGTCAACTCAACAGTCAGCGGTCTTCCGATATAATTGAGCGTCGTCTCCCACTATTTGATATAGTACTTAAAAATATTTTTGGTGTCAAAACCTGACACCTGGTATTTTCTAATTAAATACCAAAATTTCACAATTTTGAAATAATAACTGAAATTCAACAATTATCACTCAATTGCACAAATTGGCATTCAATTGCATAAACTAATCACACCACGACAATCAGCACGAAGTTTTGGCGACCGGCTATCCCGATATAATTTTCGAAAAATATTAAATAAATAAATTGTAAAATTTATTAAATAAATACAAATTAATTGCATAAATGAATAATTAAGCTAAATATGCTAATCTAACCACCTAATCGGACTTAGAAAAATAATGTACTAAGCTAAATATATTCTACAGTCTAATTAACCCTTAACTAAACTAACCTAACCACCTAATAAGCTTAATTAAGTAACTAAATCACTAACTAAACTAAACTAACAACCTAAACCAAGCTTAGCCTAATCTAATAACCCACTAAGCATAATTAATTCCCTAAGTGAGGTTAGCAAGTAAGCTCATCGGATTAGCGAGCCGATGTATTCACGGCAAAGGCGGCGAGACGGCGAGTGAGACTCGGGTCAACAGAGACGCCCAACGAGGTCCGAAAGGAGTCGAAAATGAGCCATGAAGTCTCGGATGTGGTGTGGCACCCCTTGACGGCCCCCGATCCGATTAGGGTCGCCACAGTTCGCTTACCATTCACTATTTCTATGTCATGTCACTCTGATACCATTTCAATTGCAGCGGGTCCATACAACCTGGGGGTTTACATCTTTTATATCGGTCCCTTGCACAATTTAAATACGGAAGCACATCCAACAAACTCCCTTCCCTATATTCAGAAAACAATGCACACCTACTAAACATCTTATATAAGTTTAAAGTCGAACACTTTTATTTACATAAAGCAGATGGACATCTTTAGTCGGTACATCGCAATGCCATAGTTTCCTATGCATGGCTATACTTCAAAGGATCACCGACATCTCCTCCAACGGTTGTACACTTAAAGTCTATCGATCAGTGTCAGCGTCTAAAAGCTCCTTCCTTTGCTATCCTCCTCCTCACGGTCATATCCAACCGCTCAATCCATCTACTAATCTGAAATGTTGGTCCCCAAAAGGGCTGAGTACAACCACTCAGCAGGTAAAGGACCAATAAACCACTCAATGCATCATACAAATCATATATGCATTTCAGGCATTACTTACCTTGAAGCCATGCGTATATCATCATGCATTATCACCGCAATCATAACACATACATGTGTATCATCATGTCATACTCATATAGTCGTCATCATGACATTATTATATTACACACATGTCATCATCATCATATGTGTGATATCATCATACCATACATGCCATCATCATCATATCATACACATGTCATCATCATCATGACATCATCACATCACACATGTCATCATCATCATATTATACACATGTCATCATCATCACGACATCATCACATCACACATGTCATCATCATCATGGCATCATCACATCACACATGTCATCATGCCATATCATATATCATCATGTATATCATCAAGCATGTCATGCCATGGGTGATCATCATTATTTCACATCACATATCATCATCATCATCATCATCATCATCATGCATATCATCATGCATATCATATATCATCATCATTATCATCATCATGCATATCATGCATGTCATGCCATGGGTGATCATCATTATATCACGTCACATATCATCATCATCACCATCATCATCATGCATATCATCATGCATATCATATATCGTCATCATTATCATCATCATGCATATCATGCATGTCATGCCATGGGTGATCATCATTATATCACGTCACATATCATCATCATCACCATCATCATCATGCATATCATCATGCATATCATGCCATGGTTTAATTTCCACTTTTAGCTTTCAATTTGATCACCACATCACCCATTCCTCAAATCATCAATTTCATCATCCCCTTGGGCAAAGACCTCCGAGGCTTCCGGCATTCAGCCATCCTAGGCCACCGGGCATCCGGCCCCCCACATTCCGGGCATCTCGCATCCAAATTGGCATCGAGGCATTCCCTTCGGGCAAAAACCTCCGACAGGGCTTCCGGCATTTACACTCCCTAGCCGGGCATCCCGCACCCTAATCCTGGCATCGCGAGGCATTCCCTTCGGGCAGAAACCTCTGACAGGGCTTCCGGCATTTACACTCCCTGGCCAGGCATCCCGCACCCCAATCCTGGCATCGCGAGGCATGCCCTTTGGGCAGAAACCTCCGACAGGGCTTCCGGAATTATGTACCGACATACCACCAGGCCTCCCCTAGAATTACATACCGTATACCACCGGGCATCCCGACACTCCCAGGGAATCTCCGGAACTACGCCACTAGGCCACCGAGCATCATCATCCACCACAACAATCTCCTCATTTAACATTATTCATGTTCACCAATTTCGGTCTTAATTTAGCATGGCATATGATGTATTGGCAAATCAACAATCATGTTCAGCATTTGAATTCACACATGCATCTTAATGCATACATCCAGACCTCATCACACATACTACATGGTGCAATAAAATTCATGGAATTTATGCCAATTAAAATAATACATTTATCATGCCCCTTTTTATTTTTATTTAAATTACAGCTTGTGCCATTTTCAAAAATATTAAATTTAATATCTATAAATTCCCAAAAATTATAATAATTAAGGCAAGTGATAAACAAGACAATAGGATGATAATTTCATGTAAAATACATGGCCAAATAGAATTTCACACAATTTCACGATTTTCTCAAAACAGCATATAATTTTCGGATGAAACCATAATGCACAGTTTCCGAAGAAATTCGATTAAAATATCCATACGACCTCCAAAAATTACAAAATTTTACCAAGTTATAGCCAAGACATTTTCGTACATCTTTTATGAAGACTTCCAAGCCCGATTCTTTTTTGATTATTTTATACAGTCTCACGAAGCTTCTGGATCCATTACCGCATCGTCCATTGTATGCTTCTCCGAAATACTGAGATTTCACCTACCTATTCTCTTTCGTTTCCTCTGAAATTTGGATATGTTATAAACCAATATGTCATCTACAAGTTTTATGAAGAGATTCAAGTCAAATAACCAGAGTATAGTCGTCATTTAGGTCCATGAAGTCTCGGGTGTCCCAAAATACATCTCCAGAATCACCGTCTTCAAGATCTAGTCGATTTACTAGGCTATACTTGTTCATTTCACTTCAAATTTTAGTATGTTATATTTTAAGAAGTCCCCTACAACTTTCATGAATAAATAGAAGAGATATTCTTAGCACAAATCAACATGCAACCACAAATTCATCAAGATGTCAGTGAAATCGTTCCAGATCTGAGGTCTCCGTAGAATTAGAGTTTAACCACTTAAATCTCCATTATTTTCCACCAAATTTTAGTATGTTGTAGTTTAAGATGTTAGATACAACTTTCATGAAGAGACCAAAGCCAAAATCCAACTCTAAACATGCATGCAAGCTCACACAACATTCTGACTCAAACTGTTCAAGCGAAAACAGCAACACCACTCAAGAACAAGCCATCCAAGCTTCGGTTTTTCTCTTCCAATCACCCAAATTCGACACTATATCAACCATACATGTAACAAACACACATGCAAGAGCAGAAAAGGACCCCCAACTTGCCTCTAGACCACACGAACGGCGGCACACCGGCGACGGACGAACGGCGTGCGGGCGGCGACGGCTCCTTCTCCTCCTCTCTCGGCCTCCCTCTCTCTCGCATCTCACTCTCTCTCTCGCAACTCTCTTGGACGACAGCCCATCATCAGCCACTCCCTCTCTCTCTTCCTTTTTGGTGACTTATATATTTGCATGCACCCCCTCTTTGCATGGGGGACACTTGTCCCTAAGAAGGAGACAAGTGTCTCCTTGGTTGAAGACACTTGGAGGCCATGCGGCTGCTCCTCCTCCCCCTTCATGCACCGACGGCCCAATGGGCTTCATGGGCCGGGCTTATGGCCCACTTTAGGCCCATCTCACTTGGCCCTAAAGCCCAAACTTAAATAGCCCAAGATAAGTCCATTTCACTTTTAATAATTTACCTTAAATCCACATTTATATAAATACTAACTTACGATTTCATATGGCCATAAAACTTGAAATCATAAATCCATAAATTCCAATTTATAAAACACATGGCCAATTATAGGATTTTCTTTCCTATCAAATAATTATCCATTAAAAGCTTGGCCATAAATCTTATTGCAAATTATGGATTAAATGGCCATAAAATAACTTGATGGTACTTCCATCACCTATTCATAGACTTTAATGTAACTAGAGATCATTATGAATTTTGGGATGCCACATGCGGGCTGAGATTTCGGTTTTGTCCAAGGCTGGAAAAGGCGGCCCAGCTTGGCTACGACGGCTGGAAACAGCAAGGCGGAACGGTAGCGTGAGCAAGGGGCCGACGGTGGCTTAGGCGGATAGAAGAGGGAGCTCGACAGGCTGGACGGAGGGTTCAACAGTTCGAAACAGAGGACTGGAAGCGAGAAAGAGGCGGAATCGGTGGCCTAGACGTGCGTGCTCAGGCAAACGGATTGGCGACGGCGGCAGTTCAAATGGGCGGTCGATGGCTACAAGGGCTAGCTCTCTAGTTTTGCTGGCTGATTTTGAACTCTAAACAACAACAATGGAGGAGGAGAACAGCAAGGAAGAAGATGAAGAGATGGCTGCAGCTGGAGGGGGGCCATAAATGGCCTCACAAGTCAACACAAATATCCTAATCACTTGAGTTTCATCCCCCCAAAGTCCATGGCCCTATCCTCTGCCCATTTTCCTCCCTCAAGCTTCTCCAAGAAGCCACCAAAGTGGTCCAAAATGTTGCAGCTGTTGGAGAAAACTTCCTTATTTGTTTTGAATTTGACAAAACGTTTCCATCAGTCTAGTCTAAAGACTTGTAGACTCAAGTGTTAAAAATCTGACAAACTCCAGACTCTATTGTCAAAGTTTGAAGACTCAAGACTCAAGATTTAAGTCTACCCTCACTAATAGTCTCTAGATCGACGAATGAAAGTTTTATCCGATGAAGAAGACTTGTCCAAATGCGAGTATATCTTTAAGGATCTGGTTCGTACAGTTGAAGAAGATTTTACTGCTGGAGAGCATTTCACGATCAATTATTCTTATTGATATCAATTCAGATAATTAGATCTATTGATTGATGAAGTATACTTGGAAGGTTCTACTTATGGAAACCTAGATCCTGATTGTATGGGCGAGCATGATTGGTGGGTTATCATCACATTCCTTAAATAACTCGAGATCTCCTTAATTGATTATGTCCAATTGGTAGATAAGAATAAATCCTTTGGAAAGTGTCAACAGTTATGAAGGCATGGAGGAGTATATAAGAAAGACTCTCAAGTTATTCAAGAGAGTGCGTGAAAGAAAAATTCCAAAATCTGAAGCTCTTAGTTCTTTCATGTTTCATTTGTCAAGCTTAAATTGTACTCAAAAGAGAGATTAAATACTTATGAGACCTTGAGGAAGTGTAGCAGAGTCTCTACATTGTGAAATCAAAGACGTGAGACTGTAAAATCTCTTTTGATATTAGTGGAATCCAGCCAATGGGCTGTCAGTGCGGGAGAGTAGATGTAGGCTTGGCTCCAGATTTGGTTGAAGGCCAGAGCAACACCAGACCACCCTATTTCGATGGAGAGGAATACAGCATATGAAAAAACAAGATGAAGGCATTTCTAAGATTGAAAAATCCTCTGGAATGGGATGTGGTAGAAAAGGAATTATTCCTAAAGCTACATCAGTTTTAGAAAGAGGAAAAGAAGGTGCAGATGCTAGCGAGATGACTCAAGAAGAAATGACCAAGAGACAAGCTCTTGATGCTAAAGCAATTCACTCATTATATTGTGCTTTGTCTCCTATTGAGTATAACAGAATATCTTCTTGTCAAACAGCCAAAGAAGTCTTGGATAGGCTGCACATTACCTATAAAGGAATTCGATCGAGTAAAAGAAATAAGGATCAATATTCTACTTGGATAGTATGAAGCCTTCAAAATGAAGCCTAGAATCTATTACAGACATGTTTAGTCGTTTTACATAAATTGTAAACGGTCTAGAGTATCAGGGACAGCCAATCTCAGAACCAATGAAGGTCAGCAAATTGCTGCGTGGACTCTCCAAAGATTGGAATCACGTGAAGACTTCAATAAGGGAAACACAAAGAATCATGCCACTTTCGGTAGATGAACTGGTTGGGACACTTCAGTCTTATGAAGTCGAGCGAATCAATGAGGAAGAAGATCCTAGAGGTAAGAAGTTAATTGCCTTAAAGTCTAACGATGATTCTGATGTTATAGACTCTCAAGAGGATATAGACGATGAAGAGTTAGCACTTATGATAAAGAGGTTCAGAAAACTGAATAAATAGGGAATAAGGTTCAATTGGAAGAAACAAAGCACTCAAAAGTTTCATAACAAATCAATTGAGGATGATGAAACCAACAAAGATGTGATTTGCTTTGAATGCAAGAAAAAAGGACATATCAGACCCAATTGTCCTTTGTTGAAGAAAAAAAAGAGAAAAGCTGATAAATACATAAAAGCTCTCAAAGCAGAAACATGGAGTGATATTGAATGCGAAGAAAGTGATAAAGATTATGCCAACATTTGTTTAATGGCAAAATTAGAATTAGACTCAGACTCTGAGACAAATACAGACTCAAACTCAGATAGCAAATTCGAGGTAAGTAATTTAAAAATTTCTACTAAAGTCTCAAAACATATTGATGAACTTTGTCTTAGTTTCAAAACCTCTCTTAAGAGGATTTCTGAGCTAAAAAGGGAAAATTCTAGACTAAAGCAGCATGAAAATTCTTGGAAAGAAAAGTTAAAAAATTTGGACAAAATTTTTGTTGTTTTAAAAGAAAATGCAGACTCTCTTTCAAAAGAAAATTCTTTTTTGAAAAATGACATCTCAAACATCTCAAAAAGGTTTTCAATAGGATCTGAAAAGTTGGAAAAGATTATTTTTACACAAAGACCTTATTTTAACAAGTCAGGCTTGGGAATGACTTCAAAAATTATTCCTTAAATTGATTTTCCAAAAGTGAAGGAAATAATCAAACAAAGGCTTACAAAAACTTTTTACATAAATCATTTTCAAAAAGTCTTTGTAAAACCTATTGGGCGAAGTGCTCTCAAATGTTCTAAGTGCAACAGCTCAGAACACTTTGAGAAAGAATTTCCTATAGTTTGGAGACCTGTTAAGAAGGATTGGGCAAAGACTATATATTGCACTAACTCTACTGGACCCAAGAAAAATGTGGGTACCAAAGAAAGCTTGAGTTTCTTTTTCAATTGCAGGTCACTATTAAGAAAAAGGTCAAATGATATTTGGATAGTAGCTGTTCAAGACACATGACTGGAGATTCAAATTGTTTTATAAAGTTTGTTCAAATAAATGGTGGAAAAGTCTCTTTTGCAAGAAATAGCAAATGAAGAATTGTTAGGTGTGGAACTGTAAAGATTGGAAGTCTCACAATCAACAATGTCTCCTTAGTAGAAGGACTAAATTACAATCTACTCAGTCTAAGTTAACTGTGCGACAATGGATTCAAAATCAATTTCCAAGAAGGAGTATGTTCAGGAACTAGTAAAGATCTTTCTCAATCTTTTACTGGACAAATACATGGGAACATCTATCTTCTAGATATCAAACCAGAAATGCCTTAATGTCTAATTTCTATTCAAGATAAAAACTTTTGGCAACGTAAGCTTGGCTACATCAACATGAAGCAAATTGCCAAGATTTCTTCCAAGAAACTTGTTCATGGCCTACCCAACTTGAAGTTTAAAAAATCTTACCTATGCACACCATGTGTGTTGGGAAAACAGGTAAGAAGTTCTTTTAAACCAATAAATGAAGTTACTACTAATCGTGTTTTACAGCTACTGCATATGGATCTCTTTGGACTAACTACAACTCAAAGCATTGGTGGAAAGAGATATTGCCTAGTGATTGTGGATGACTATTCACGATTTACTTGGGTTCACTTTCTAGTAAGTAAGTTTGAAACATTTTCTCACTTTTCAAAGTTTGCTAAGAAAGTACATAATGAGAAATGATATGCCATCTCAAGCATACGGACAAATCATGGAGGTGAGTTTGAAAATCAAGACTTTGCCAAACTCGGTGATGAATCTGGATTTCAGCATGTTTTCTCCTCTCCATACACTCCAGAATAGAATGGAGTTGTAGAAAGAAAGAATAGATCTTTGTAGGAAATGGCAAGAACCCTTTTAATTGAAAGTAAAATTTCTTCTTGCTTTTGGGCTGAAGTAGTTTCTACAGCTTGTTATATTATTAATAGAGTATTTTTAAGGCATATTATGGAGAAAACTCCTTATGAGTTATTCAAAGGAAAGAAGCCAATTATTTCTTACTTTCAAGTATTTGGTTACAAATGTTTTGTTTTGAAAAATGCAAATGATCGAACTAATAAGTTTGAGGAGAAATCAGACGAAGGAATCTTCCTTAAATATTCAACCACTAGCAAAGCTTACAAAGTATTCAACAAAAAGACTCAGTCTGTGAAAGAATCTATGAATGTCAAGTTCCAAGACTCTTTGCAGAATCAATTGATTCAGACTCAGCCTAATGAATTTGAAGTTACTCCGGACCTTACAAAGTCTAACTCCCCTGAAGTAACTCAGACTTTTGGAGAAAATCAATGAACGGAGGTTGAAGAATCAATTGAAGTAGAAGAACAGCATTCTGCCAGACCAACCAGCTCATCCCAAAGAACTTATCATCGGTAACATTAATGAAGGGATTCGTACTAGATCCATAAAGCGAGAAGAGTCTAGCGCTGTGGCACTTATTTCTGAAATAGAACCCAAAAGCATAAAAAAAAGCTTTAACTGACGAAAGCTAGATTGAAGCTATGCAAGAAGAGCTCAGACAGTTCAGCATCAATGATGTTTGAGAATTAACTCCTAAACCAAAAGGTAAATCCATTATTGGAGCTAAATGGGTTTTCAGGAACAAGATGGACGAGAAAGGAAAAGTGATCAACAACAAAGCAAGACTTGTGGCCAAAGGATATACACAAGAAGAAGGGATAGACTATGATGAGACCTACGCACCAGTAGCAAGGTTAGAAGCAATTACATTATTGCTTGCTTTTGCTTGTTATACAAATTTCAAGTTATTCCAAATGGACGTCAAAAGTGCATTTTTAAATGGATTTATCCAAGAAGAAGTCTATGTGGAACAATCTCCGGATTTGAAGACCCAAAGAGACCAAACTCAATATTCAAACTGAAAAAGGCTATATATGGTTTAAAGCAAGCACCTCAAGCATGGTACGACAGGTTAAGTAAGTTTTTAATTCAAAATGGTTTTGTCAAAGGAAAAGTGGATACTATTTTGTTTATTAAGAGAGAAGGTAAAAACTTTCTACTTGTTCAAATTTATGTTGATGATATTATATTTGGATCACCTAACGAAAACTTGTGCAAGAAGTTTTCTAAGTCTATGCAGGATGAATTTGAGATGGGCATGATGGGTGAACTATCATTCTTTCTCGGATTACAAGTAAAACAATTTAAGGAAGGAATTTTAATTCACCAGGAAAAATATGCAAAAGAACTTGTTAAAAAGTTCGGATTGGAAAATTGCAAAAAGACTAAGATACCAATATCTAGTTCTTCAAAATTGGACAAAGATGAAGGAGGAAAGAAAGTTAACCAGAAGCTCTACAAGAGTGTTATTGGTTCACTTTTTTATCTTACTGTTTTTAGACTTGACATTTTGTTTAGTGTTTGCATTTGTGCTAGATTTTAATCTGATCCCAAAGAATTTCATCTAAGTGCTACAAAACGCATCATCAAATATGTTACAACTACCTCAAAGTTAGGACTATGGTATCCTAAGAAATGAGACTTTACTCTCTTTGGATATTCAAACATAGATCTAGCAAATTGCAGAGTTGATAGAAAAGAGTACTTCCGGTACTTGTCAATTGCTAGGAAACACGACAGTATCATGGTTCTCAAGGAAACAAAGCACTATAGCTCTTTCAACAGTAGAAGCAGAGTATGTGACTCTTGGAAGTTGTGGTTCTCAAATCTTATGGATAAAACAACAACTAAGAGACTTTGGAATCAAAGACTCATGCACTAAGATCAAATGTGACAACACCAGCACAATTAATCTCACAAAGAATCCAATTCTTCATTCAAAAGCAAAGCATATAGAAATTTGACATCACTTTATTAGAAATCATGTTCAAAATGGAGAAGTTTTGATTCAATTCATTGACTCAAAGAATCAACCGGTGGACATATTTACAAAGCTTTTGGAGAAAAGCCTATTTGAGTCTATTCGCACCAGACTGAACATTATATCCTTTATCTAGTAAAGTTTGGAAGTGCTCAAGACTCAGAGGTAAATCTTAAAGTTGTTCAGACTCAAAATAACTGAGAAAGTTACAACTGTAAGTTATTTCTATTCCAGTAATTTAAATTGAAAAGGTACGATTACTTTTAATCGCTAATTGATTGTTTAGAAGTTATATTTTCCGAGTTTTTGATTTTATGAAAGTTATTCATTTTCAAAAAGGCAGTTATTCTTTTTCAAAAATGTATTTTTATTTTTCCTTTTATTTTGTTTCGTTTACCTCGCTTCACTTGCTTTTTATATATACAGCAGAGATTCATCTTCTTCATTTTAACACTAAAACCCTAGAATATAAAATTCCCACTTGCTTTCACTTTCACTCTCGATTTGCCCAAAAGTTTTCACCTTTTTTTTTTTAGCAAGCTTGAGAATCCCTCTCTTGAATCGATAATGTCTTCAAGAAAGTCTTCAAGGATTGCAAGCATGGGACCATGACATATGCCTGAGGGTCCAATGTATTTTGACTTGACCGAGGAAGAAGATTCTTCTCCACCACTGCATCCAAGTTAGCAAGAATCTTCTCAGCAGTGTCCATCTTCTACATTGACTCAACGAGAACAAGAAGTTATAGAAGAAGCTGAACTTGTAAGAACGCTAACTCCCAAGGAAGAACACCGATATCTTTGATCGACACGTTCTTAAGAGATAGAGGATACAAGAACAAAACCTTATTCTTGCGGGAGTTGGAAAGTTAGGAGTTGTAGAGAGAGGAACGGTTGAAAGGACTTTCACAAATTTCCCAAGTGACCCCTTCTATGGTACTGCAAATCAACTACAAGGACTGGATAATGATGAAAGGATGTTTACCCATTTTTAGCCTAGAACGGGAGTGGCTGCAAATATTGCTAATGGTTCCCATTTGTTTAGATCAAAGAACCATAAGAGGGTTTATTCGAATCTGCTGAAGAGAAGGGTTATGCATTCTAGGAATTGATTTTGATTTCCTTGATTCGGTAAAAGTCAATATGCGAGATAAGCTTGCTCTATTGCAATTAAAGCACTTTTGTTCTGAATCCACTGCTACTCTTCCTAAACTCACAACTTAGTTTTACTCAAACTTATCTTTCGTGGATGTAAATAGCTTTTCTTTCATAGTGAGAGATAAGGAGTTATTGGTGAATATGGACACGTTGGCTGATATAATTGGGGTGGAAAGAATGAGTTTCCAACCAATTAGCATGTCTATTGCTCATGCTATTCTGTCGTTGGTGAAAGATAGGGATGTTGAAAGCAAGATTTCATATTCAAGGATGAATGCCTCAAACATCTTGCTGCACAAGATCATAATCAACTACATACGTCCCAAGTCAACATCCAAGACTGATGTCTCTCAATTTGAAGCAAAGTTGATGTACGCCATCAATGATGGATTTAAATTCTCTCTACCCCACACCATCTTGTTTCACATGTACCGAACAGTGGTGAAAGATAAGGGACATCTCCCTTATTATGCTCTCATCACGAGTCTTTTTAGACATTTTAAAATTCACATCTCTACACCATTATGTTCATCAACTATTTCTCTAATGGTGATTGGATTTAAAATGGTCACAAAGATGCATTTGAAAGAGTTGAACAAGATGTTGGAGCGCATGAAAGAGAAGTCCTGTCAAAGCAAGACAAAACTATGTTGCGGCCAAGAGAAAAGGAAAGGAGCCCATGAATGCTCCAGTGAAGAAGAAGAGAGTTCTCATCCTGCAAGATGAAGAGGATGAGGACTCATTGACTCTTGAGCCTTACGAAATTTGAAAAGTTTTGTCAGCTTTGAAGAGATTTGAGAAGAGCCAAAAGAAGGAGACAAAGAGAGGGAAGAGACAGAGAAAGAAGCTGAAGAACATAGGAGGATAGGGGAAGAAAGAGCAGAAGAGGAAGAAGAGGAAAGGAGAGTAGAGAGAGAAGAAGAGGAAGAAGAGGAGAGAAAGAAGAAGCGGGAAGAGAAGAAAGAGGACAAGAAGGAGAAGAAAAGAAAGACCAGGGTCAAGAAGACTCTTTTGAGCCAACTTTGGCTATCTCTTTGTCCAGTGAATCTGAAATGGCTAACACTAGGACTGTTGGAGCTCTTGACACAAACAAACATCACTTTACCATAGAAGCTACAGTTGAAAAAGTTGTTTCTACTCCTCTTAAAAGCAAACAGATAGGGGGAGATGTTGAACAAAAATGTACTTCTTCACCTTTATTTACTAGTGATGTGAGTTGCTCCACTGTTGCAGATCTAGAAGATGTATATGCTTCACATTACCTAGAAGATAGTCATGGTGGACAATCTACTAAAGATCCATCCACTCTCAAAGTCCCTGGAAATGACTTAATTGGACCTAATGCTGCTACAGAACAAACAGCAGACCTTTCAAGAATATTAGAGATTTTATTGGATGTAAGAAAGCAGCAATATGATATGGGATATGAGATGCATGATCTCAAAAATGCTTTCATGGCTACTTCAGTGTCTTTGCATGATTAGTTGAATGCCCTGAAGGATCAAGTGCAATCTTCAGTGTAGGGTGCAAATTTCTAGTCATTGAAGCAGAGTTTTGCAAGGCTTGAGAAGACTGTGGATTCTATGGGAGAATTCGAGCTTGTTTGCCTTCCAAAACAGCCATGATTCTGCCTCTATTTTTCAACAACATTTTTCATTCTTCACTTTTTGCTATTGACAAAAAGGGGGAGAAGTTTGGATGCACATTTGATTTAACTTTTGTTTGAATTGTTGGAGACTTGTTGGACTTATCTTTTGTTTGGTTGTGGTTGTGATTTGGACTGTTTGATTTGATGCTTTGACTTGCAGTAACTTAAGCTATGATAATGATTATGGAAATGGTAGTTGTTTGGTTTGGTAAGACTAACACGTTTTCCGTGGTTGCAGAATCGCTACTATATCCATATTCTAATCTACTTATCTCCTTTGAGATATCTTGTTTTGCTTAAAATCTGCAAAAAAATTTTGTCACCATCAAAAAGGGGGAGATTGTTGGAGAAAACTTTCTTATTTGTTTTGAAGTTGACAAAACATTTCTATTAGTCTAGTCTGAAGACTTGTAGACTCAAGTGTTAAAAGTCTAACGAACTCCAGACTCTATTGTCAAAGTCTGAAGATTCAAGACTCAAGACTCAAGATTTAAGTCTACCTTCACTGATAGTCTCTAGACCGACGAAGGAAAGTTTTATCCGATGAAGAAGACTTGTCCAGATGCGAGTATATCTTTAAGGATCTACTTAGTACGGTTGAAGAAGATTTCACGACTGGAGGAAGCCTTTCATGATCAATTATTTTTATTGATATCAATTCGGATAATTAGATCTATTGATTGGCAAAGTATACTTGGAATGTTCTACTTATGGAATCCTAGATCCTAATTGTATGGGCGACCAGGATTGATAGGCTATCATCACATTCCTAAAATAACTCGAGATCTTTCTAATTGATTCTGTCCAACGGGTAGATTGGAAGAACTCCTTTGGAAAGTCTTATGAAACATGGAGAATATATGCTCCAGTGCGGGAAAGAAAAATTCCAAAGTTTGAAGCTTTTAGTTATTTGTTGTTTCATTTGTTGAGCTTAAATTGTACTCGAAAGAGAGATTAAATACTTGTGAGACCTTGAGGAAATGTAGCAGAGTCTCTACACTATGGAATCAAGGACGTGAGACTATAAAATCTCTTTTGATTATTAGTGGAATCCAGCTAGTTGGCTGTCAGTGCGGGAGAGTGGACATAGGCTTGGTCTAAGCCGAACCACTATAAACTTTGTGTTTCAATTCTCTTTCCTAATATTTTTACTTTAATTCGTAGCATTATATAACTGTTTATATTTTTTACATCTTCAATCTATTATTCTCAAAAGTTGAATTAGTTTGTTAAGTTTTGCAAAAACTTCTTTTATCACTTATTCACCCCCCTCTAGGTGCTCTTACTAGCCCTATTAGCAGCCCCATGGCATATGAATTTGCAACATTTCCCCTTCAAATTCAACTCAATTTCTCTCCAAAACAATCCAATTCAAGGGCTAAAATGCCAAGATAGGAGTCCACACTTAATTCTATAATTTCCCTCACTAATTGATCCATCTTAACGGCAAAAAACATACCCAAAAAGGGCCATCCGAATTTACCGGTCCAAAAACGCCCAAACTTGAATTTTTGCCAAAAATTTGAACTCACCGGAAAATTCTTTGAAGGATGAGTCGACGTTCCTAAAATAAATCATGACATGACAGAACTTTCAATTTTGAAATCAGGTTCAATTTTGTGATTAATTTCAACCGGGCACGATTTTAGAGTGACCTAACCTACTATGTAGCTTTTAGGAATTTTTAGCGCATTTGACCCGTGGTCAATTATTTTCGAGCCACATTTTGCATTTTCGACTCATTGGCGACTCTTAGTTGTCATGAAAATCTCGAGATTTCAAATATAGGCACGGGGTATAGAAACGATAGAAAAATCAATTTAGTGTCGTTCGACAGAAATTTTGCAATTATGTGGAATCACCCACACTTTAATTACATGCCTCCGTCGAATCGACCTATCTCCGGTCTTTGATCGATTTTAACGGTGTCATATTGACCCTTGCAAATTAGCATGGTCGAGCAGTCAATTCTGGTCGAATTCTCAAGTCTATTGCGTTTAGATTCTTTAACGACTTCACCTAATAGAAATTAGTTATCTCGTGAGTGATTAGCTAAGAGAAAAAGACTGTAAGCGCATCGATGAAAGGCCTAACTCATTCAATCGAAAACAGGATCAAAAGAATCAGGCTATCACACCTAGAGTCTACAAATACTAACTATCTCAAAGCTCTAGAAGTTAAAAGACTCATCAAGGAATACAGAAAGCAGAATGATGGATATGGCTTAGACAGCTCAAACGATGACATTGAAGAACCAATTTATAAGTACGACTTGTGAAGAAGTTTGAGGCATCTCAAGGAGAAGACTAAAGCAACAAGAAAAAAGAAGTCTAAAGCAAGCGTGAAGATTAGAAAATTTTGGCATAAAAGTACTGTTTGACACTAATTGACACTGTTAGAAAAATTTACCCTAGGGTCCCACTTTGCTAGGTGATAAAACTTGAAAACTATATCGATTATGGTTATGCCTCAAAAATTACGTATGCCGTGATTAAGTCCCAAAAGCATAACCCTTCTGTACAAATGTTCATATCTCATATTCTCATCACATGTAGGCTGACAATGAGTACGAATCAACTAACATAATGCCACATTGCTGCCATATGTAATACAATAATGATAAAATTTCGTCGGATGCGTATCTTCTCAATACACTTTTATTGCAATACTTAAATGGTCAAAAAATATCCAGAGCCTTATTAGGTTGTTGAAATGGCATGCCATAAAATGTTCATTTTCATGTCTCATCGTAAAGTACGAAACTAAGGTTGATAATACAAGCTGAGCAGCATTAAGAACTACATTTTTGGTAACTCTCCTAGTGTTTTGTTTCCATACTGTTTGGTTAATTACCCAATGACTCCAAAGTATAGTTTACTATATTTATCTTTGTTCTCTTGCTGCATTCCCTTCTTTTCAGATAGCATGCAGGTTTACTCCATTCTCTTTTCTTGCCACCTGCCTTTTTATGGTGATTACTTTTGTATCCTCTCCTATTTTTTTTTTTTTTAATTCTACAGCAGGAAAAAGATTGATCTTTGGGGTTTCCCATATGCCACAATGTAAGTTGTGTAATGATTTTTTGGGTCATTCATACTTTCCTCTTTTTTACCCTATATAGAAAAAAATTTCGGATTCACTTTCTTCTTGTTTATTTCGACATCACTTTTGGAAATCATGGAAAGTTTCATCATTTCCGATCACCGAGATTGTTTTTCCAACGACCTTAATTGGGTCATCTATCCTATATTCAAAGGCGTTCCTCTTTTCTTATATACATAATGTACAATAGTTTGTGGTACGTTCTAATTTTCTAAACCTTTCTCAACATCTGTTATTGCTATTTTCTCATAATTCTTAAACTTATTTTGCATGTCTTTCCTAGAACTAAAACCTATCCACGAATTATATTTGCCATCAAATAAATTCCTAATATCAGTCTTGCCATACATTATTATATGTCATCTGTTGAGGACTTTTATGACCTTTTCTTGTCCTAATACAACTTTTAACTTCATAGTGACTTACATGGGTTACCCGATTTGACAACTATCATATGCACTAAGACTAATAATAATTGTTTTTCGTTTTGGACTTGTTATGTTTAATACTCAAATAGATAGTATTTCCTAATAATTACTTAATGGAGGAGAACATGAAAAGAATTTCAAGAAAAACCTCCAACGAGGGGCTCTCTTGGATTCTTGATGCAGGGAATTTCTTCCCTAGGAGGGCCACCTGCGCCTGTCCCTATCTTCTGGGGCTGCCAAGATGTGTTTCTTATTTTAATGTGTTGGTACTTGCCGCCTTGTTGGTAGTTTGTTTAAGAGGTGCATTGTCTCACATTGAAAAGATGTAAGCATGTATGTAGATGGGATTTGGCACTAACTAACGATCATTATTTTTTATTTATTAAAATTCGGATTTATAATTATAAAAAATTAATGGCAGTGTCCTATTGAAACAATTGCACTGTTCATGAAAAAATTATGGTTATTTTTTATTTATTTAATTTAAATTTTATTATTTCTTCTAACGGTTATCTCAGAGTTCGTACCTTTTTAGACATAACCTCTTAATCCTTGAAAGGTTGTGTCTATTGGATATAACTTCTTGTTTTTTGCTATTAATTGTTGAACGTGTTTGTTCAATTATAATCTTCTTGTTCCATTTTTTTTTTTTCAAAAGAAAATACAGTCATTATTTCCAATTGTTTCTCTTGAAAGACACTGGAGAAATACTAAAATTACTATCTAGTATTCTCAATTGAGACTTTATTGTATCCTGGAGAAAATTTGCTGATGACCATTAGCGATGTTATGAGGCAAATAATTCCTTAAATAAAGTGATGTCACATCTCAAAGTCTAACTTCATTGTTCTTCCCAATCGTTCATCATATTTTCCCAACAATTTTAAGGAATTATTTGTTCAATAATGGAGTCGGAGACAATTAAAATCATGAATCAAGACATGTTCAAACTGGACTAGTTCGATGGGAACAACTTTGCTCGCCGGAGGAACAAGATGATGTTTCTACTCACTGCTATGAAGATATCCTACATTCTATATCCTAAATTTGGCTCCTATAGAAGATCCAAAGCCAACTACTGAGGGAGGACAGCCAAGGGTAGAAGCTAAGGAAAGGGTTAAAGAGGAAAAGAGATAGTGAATGATAACGGTGGAGAAGCTAATATCTTAAGGAACAGCATGTTCTCCTTTTGCCCAAACTCAACAAATGCTTGATATTCTTGAGAATTTCTAGGTTTCTAGTGAACTTAAGTACTGAAGAATGGATCGTCTCACTCCCGTAAAACAAGGAATGGCTTTGATGGATGAGTTCAACAATTCGGACAACGTGTCTTTATCTATTCTAACGACAAAAGTTGGTGGTTTGGGGACAAATCTAACTGTGGCTAACAGGGGGATCATAGTTGACCCCGACTGGAACCCGAAGAAACTTTTGCGCATGTGGTTGTTTGTTCTGTGACGCGAGTAGCCTTTAGGCATTCGGATGGGCGTCTTGTGTTGTGTGCGCCATTGGCCATATTGATTCAATTTGTAACGGCCGTGACATTGGATTTGCTCTGTACTTAGTCGATTATCATGACAGTTGTCATTCAAGCGAGGTTCTGGATTGCACGATATGGGTAATCGGCCTTCAAAGGAACAATGTGGTTCAAATGCAAGGGTCAACAGCTTTGCTTCACAATACGTTCACAAACTTGGGTACACAAACTCGGGATGATCATCAGAAGATCCATTCGTGAACTGGATCTAGATGATCAAGTCAATAACCGGATGTGGCTTGAACAAAATAAGAAATCCATATTCTTCTATCAAGAGACTTCAGAAACAGATGCCTTCATCTTGGGCATTCAAACAGAAGGGCAGTCGCAAAAAATGATTTGTTTTGGGCACCGCAGTCTCATAGCGGCAGATTCGACCTTCGGTATAAAGAGATTGAAGTACCCCTTGTGCACGATCCTCGTCTTTGATTCTAGACAGAATGCAAATCCTGTTGCTTGGGTAATTACTCGTAGCTTTTTGAAGCCAGATGTCTCCAAGTGGATGAAACACTTATTGATTGAGCTAGAAGTGTTGAGCCGGGTGGAAGGTTAGTGGTTTTCTAACTGATGGTGAAACTTACGAAAACTAATCATACCGGCTTCTTATGCTTGCCCTTTTTCCTTGTTCACTAGCAACCGGTATTAAAAAAAAAAAGGTTTTCTACCTCTGCCTATCATGTTTTCTCTGCTGGTTGGGGGAGGGTGAGTGGATTGATTAAATCTGAATGTTTCGGGGCTTTCATGTGGAAAGAACTAGAAAACTTATCTTATTACGGCCGCTTCATGATAAAGCGTGGTCGTGCTTGCTCCTTGGTTTTCCGGTCCCCAGGTTCTTGTCTCTATACTAAATATTCTTCTAGTGCTTCAAAGCTCCAGAAGTAGAAGGAGAAGGCGGCTGAGACAAAAAAGAAGTAAACCAGACAAGCATATAATCAAACGGTGCTAGAGCTTGGAAGGTCAATATAAGTGCATCTTTTTGTGGTTCCTTTTTGGACACATGGTTATGATATGTTTCTTTTTGGAACTAATTGACTAGAATCGTTGAGACTAAGTAGTATCTAACTTTCATTTTTAAAATGAAAGGTTTGGTGAAGTAAATACTATCTTAGGTATTAAAATTAAAAACATAGTGAGAGTTATTCCTTGAGTCAATATGATTAACGTGAAAAAAATATTAAATAAATTTCAATATCTTGGTTTCAAGGAAATTAGTACTCCATTTGATTCCGGTATTGAATTGAGTTATAATACTAGTAGAGTAGCAACACAACTTGAATATGCGAGCACTATAGGGTCTTTGATGTATGCTGTCACACCCCGAACCCCGAGTACGTGCACATCCTCGGTGGTCGATTAAAAATGCGACATCCCAGAACGAGTCACTGACCCATTCTTTTTATCTTTCAATTAAGCACATGCGGAAGCGAATTAAATAAATCCCCGATCAACAAACAAACAATGGGGATAATAAACACTAGGAACGATTTCCCAAAAACAATGATTTCCTTATCAACTAGTTAACCCAAGGAATTTAATACTCACAAGCCTTTCTACGGCCACTTCCTATCGACCATTTTCAAAAACCTTCAGGGACTAGGGTTAACCTAAACTCCACTAATGGCGGGGTCAGCCAAAAGGTGTCGCATCTCACGCCCACCACATCCGCACTCAGCAAATCTCCATGCTACAGCCCTGAAAATGTTTAACCATGACAGGGTGAGATAAAATCTCAGTGAGTTAAACCCTAAGCCTCGATTAGGACTCAAATTCGTCTGGAGGCTAGCCTAAACAGGCACCACAAACAAACTCACCTCGCCTCAGCACGTCCCTGCATATTAGTGCATCACATATACCATTATAAATACAACAAGTGTAATTAAAATCAGAACACATAATTCTCACTCTCCAAACATTCACATGGGTCCCGATTATAAGGTAAAACCGTTATGGCACGTCTCATACCATGCCTAACAATTTTGCCCCATAATCAAGTGCAAAGCATCACAACCATTCAGCGTGTTCCGATTATTATGACCCCTCAGCCACGGCCAACTCAAAAGTCAGTGCTCATCCGGTGTAAATGGGCATCGTCCCGCCCCATCGGGCACGGCAATGTCTAGCACTCGCCACCTAGATGGCATTCCATAAAGGAGCATCAATCCGACCTCAACCGCGACTCGGCATCCCATTGACATAGGGGCATCCGAACTTAATCAGGCATCGTCCCACGTAAACACATTAGAACGGATTCCATTAAGTGACCATACAAGCACATATTTAGCCAAGAACACCATGCTTTATGTTCAAATGCCTTGTTTTCAAATAATGAACTTGGACAATTTTTCTTCTTATTAAAAATCCCGGTAAAATAATTGTGCATATTCAAAATGTCAAACTTAGTATACTCCCATTTTAAAACTCCATGGTTCTATATAGTACATAAAAGTTGGCATCAAAACCCAACACCTCGCTTTTTTTCTATTTAACTGCCCATAAAACCAAGTTTTGTACTAATAATCAATAACTACCATCAAGCAATTAATTACATATCATAGTACATATAAGCCATCAAAATCACACATAATTCCATCCAAGAAAATGGGCTTAAAATTTTATGTAACGCCTAATCCATTACTAATTACGCTAATTATGATTAATTAAATAAATTGTGATTAATTAAGCTAATCCAACTTAATTAACATAACCATGATTAACTAACCTAACCATGATTAATTAACCTAACCAAGCTTGATTAACACTAATCTAGAATTAACTAAAACTAATCCTCATTAAGACTAATTTGACCACCCCTAAGCGTAATTAACGGCCTAATCAATGATTAGGGAGTTAATTCATGGTTTTCGACAGCGGCGGGCTCGCGGTGGTGGCAACAGCGACGCGACGGCAACAAAAACATGAGACAACCACAACTTGCATGGAGGCTCGACGATGGCTATTACGGTCCCCTCAAGCTCTCGGCCCAAGGAGGAGAGCTCGGCTTGGTTTGGTCGGTGGAGGTGGCTACGAGTACTGCTGTGACCGGGATGGGGTGGTGCTGGATGTGGGACGGGCGACTGTTGGGCACGGGGGAGCTGGACACTGGTGGTTGCTGGCTGGGCATGAGGAGTAGGCGGAGCGGCTGGTGATGGTGGAAAGGTGGCGGGTTGAGCAGCTTGGCGAGGCTAGTAGCTACGGCTGTGGTGGCTACTCGGTGAAGATGGCGGTGAAGATGAGATGATGCGGTGGAATCGTGTGGCAGTAGAAGGAAAAATGGAGGGAGGATGGATGGTGATGGTCGGCTGCAGCAAAGATGAAGGGAAAAGCAAAACCAGAACCAAGGGGGAGGGAAACGTGTGAAAGAAGAAAGAGAATTAGAGGAGAGAGGGGCTATTTTGCTGGTGGGGGGCTGAACATGCATGGGGAGAGGGAGAGAGAGAGAGAATAAGAAGTCAAGGGAACAACCAATGAACAACTTAGCAAAATATCTCACTCATCATCACATGCCACAAAGTCTTCATGCCACAAAAGTCCTATGCCCACCCAATCACCATTTTTCCTCTAATTTCTCACAAATAAATCCTTTTTGGGCAGAAAATTCCCATTTTTCCTCTTGATCCGAATTTTCTTTTATTTTATTTTTGTCCAAAAACCGTTTTTCCGCAAAAAATTTGGACTCGACAAAAATTCACCGAAAGATGAGACGACGTCCAATAAAGAAACTGTGACATGCTAGAATATCCGATTCCCAAAACTGAATTTAATTTCATGGTTAAAATCGACCGAATGCGACTTTAGTACGACCTAATCTATCAGGTAACTTTTAGGGGGTTTAGCGCGTTTGACCCGTGGTCAATAATTTTCTATTCACATTTGTGCATCTCCAAATTGTACACAACCCTCGGTTGTCATAAAATCGCAAGGGTTCAATTACGTGTCCCAAATATAATATCAACAGAAAATTGGGTTATTGCCGTTCGACGCGAATATCGCAATCATGCAAAACCACCCGCAATTCAACTATGTACTTCCGTCTAATCAACTTGTATTCGTTCACTAATCGATTAATAATGGTGTCGTATTGACCCTTGCAGATTATTATGGTCAAGTGGTCGATTTCCGATCGAATTCTCTAGTCTATCGCATTTATATTCCTTAACGGCCTCACCTAACAGATTAGTTAACTCGTGACTAATCAATTCCGAGTAAAATAGCCATAAGCGCGCCGATGAAACAACCATTTCATATATTTGAAATGGGGCCAAATTTCGGGATGTCACATATGCAATGCATTATACTAGACCTGATATTGCTTATTCTGTGTGCAAGATGAGAAGGTATACAAGTAATCCAAGTATAGAAAATAGGAGAGCTACTATCAGAATTTTTAGTTATCTTAAGAGAACTAAAAATTTGGATTTTTCTAATATATATATATATATATATATAGGTGTATTAAAAGTATACACAGATACTAATTGGATTACAATTATGGTTGATAAACATTCCACTTTTGCATGAATTTTCACTCTAGGTGAAGGTGTCATATCTTAGGTGAGCAAGAAACATACATAACTCACTTAACAATGGAATCCAAATTCGTCACTTTAGTAGCAACTAAGAAAGAGGCTGAATGGATTATGAATTAATTGTTGGATATCAAATTTTCACCTAATCCTATGCCTTCTATTTTTATCTATTGTAATAGTCAGGCTACTTTGATAATAGCTTATAGTAACACTTATAATAGTAGGTTAGATTTTAAATAAAAAGTTTCGGCCCCATTTCTTGTGAGGTTGGTAAAGCCTTAGTCAAGGGATCAGCTAGATTATTGCTCAACCTCACGTAGACAATTGTTATAGTACCATCTTTAAACAATTGTCTCAATATACTCAACCTTATTCTAAAACAACACTAGCTATAAGATTTAATGGGTAAAAACAAATTACCGAAAGTGATTGTTTGATACTGACGTTAGTCCTAATATAAGAAATCAGTATCATCTTACGTTTTGCAGGCTGAATAGTAATGTGTTATTAGTAACAGAAACACATTGTAGATACTTCACCTATATGAATTTAGAAATGATGTTGTTTCTTACAAAAGTTAGGGTTGTTTTTTAGAGAGCTCATCAAATAGGTACAAGCACAAGGTCATAATAGTGCTAAGTAACATAGAACTTCTCATTGAGGCAATAAGTTAATATATATGTGGTATGTCCAATCCTCTTATTTAAAGTACAAGTTTAAAGCCAAACTGCTTGTCACTTTGATAGAGTTTTAAGATGCTTGCACTAAGTAAATGCTTAATTCGAAAGAGACTTTTATATATGTATTTTAATCTTATGAAAATTTTTGTTGTATATTTTAGCTTTTTATTTGTATTTTTGTTTTACAAACAAAGTGGGAGAGTGTTGGTCGTTTATTTATAAAACAAACTAAGAGATGCCTTGTCCCACATTGAAAAGATGTGAATGCACACATCAACGAGATTTGGCACTAATCAACGATCGTTAATTTTTATTTATTAAAATTCGGATTTATAATTATAAAAAATTTACCATAGTATCCTATTGAAACAGTGTGACTGTTCATGAAGGAGTTATGGTTATTTTTTATTTATTTAATTCGAATTTTATTATTTCTTCCAACTATTATCTTAAAGTTCATGACTATTCAGACATAACTTAATCCTTGAAAGGTTGTGCATGTTCGGATATAATTTATTTTTGTTGCTATTAATTGCTTAACGTGTCTATTCAATTATAATCTTTTTGTTCCAATTTTTTGTTTTCTTTCAAAAGAAAATACAATCATTATTTTGTTTCTCTTGAAAGACCTTAGAAAAATACTATTGCTATCTAGTATTCTTAATAAAAAAATTGTTGTATCCTTGAGGAAATTTGCCAGTAACCATTAGAAACGTAATGGGGAAAATAATTTATTAAAGAAAGTGATATTACACCTCAAAGTCTGACTTTATTATTTTTTCCCAATCGTTTGTCATATTTCCCAATACTGTGGTGACCCCAGGCCGCGTGACGGTCCTTTACCCTTAGGGTCCACCTAGTTACATATCCTGGTCCCTGCACTATATCATTGCGGAAGCAGATCCATCAATTCCCTTTCTACTCTTGAAACAATGCACACGATATATATATAACCGACTATTCCGCTAACTAATCACAACGTCATCCATCTTCAAGTGCTGGTATCCAAAATATCTGCTGTCCTCCCATGTCCTCCGCTACTCCACCCCACTTGAACCACCATCATCATCCTCCGACGGCAGTGGGAGTGGCCCCATGGTGCGCCCGTTCCTTCAAACATACAAGACCATGAACTCCCAGTGCTCTGGACCTGAGGTGAGTCTGGTGTCTATCGTGAGAATCACCCGAATCTTGATGAAGATGAGTCTTGGCAGGTCAAGGTCAAGGTGCTCCGTCTAATCCCATCGCAAGTCAACGGGGATGCTGTAAAATGTACCAGAGAACGAGGGCAGCAACGGCATCTTTATCACTCTATAATATGTTAGCCCCATGAGGGATGAGTACGACTAGTCAGCAGTCAAAGCTCTACTAAACTATATTACGTATGTCTACCACTACCCGATTCTATGCATTCCAAAACATATCACATAACTATAACAAGGGTATGCATCAATTTAGGAGAATATTGTAACAAAACAGCATATCCAAAACCAATGAGAATTTAGAAACTCATTTTATCTCAAATCACTACCACAATCTTTCAGAAGGACCAATGTTTGCGTCCCTTCCAAGCTCTCGCATCCTACCTGGCATCACAAGAACCTCCGGTTCCATATTTCAGTCACCGAGCATCTGGAGCATGTCATGTTACACCCCCAGGTATCCCGCACCCCCACCTGGCATCACGAGGAACCTCCGAGGCTCACCATGTCAATGATGTCCCCGAGCATCTGGTACGTGTTGCGTCACACTCCCGGGCATCCCAACTCTCTTGAGGAACCTCCGAGGCTCACCGGTCCCTAGGCATCCAGAGGCATCACCATCACAATCCTCCGGGCAACCCGACTCCTAGGGCATCATCGTCCTAGGGGTCCGACGGCATCAATAATATTTCCACCATGGTGTAGTAGTCTAATCAATGTAATGCCAAAGTCTTTCATATGGTTAATGCACAAAATACATTGATTCCAAAATTCTCAAATCATAATACGAACCATAATGCAGCAAGTCTTTTAAAATATGTCAAGCTCATGTCGATGAAATCAATTCATAAAATTGAGAGCTTAATACCGATTCCATAAAATCCATTTTCACAGTTCAATCCCAAATATTTTCGAAATCCATGTGTATGGATGTGCCACATTCTATATTTCATAGACTTGAATTTCCTACAAGAACCGATCCTATACATAAAGCTTCAAATATTTTCGGCAACACCAGAAACAGCAAGTTTGTGGTCCAAAATCTCAATAATCTGACCTCAAAGAGTTTTGAAATTAATTGTATAAAATAACCTCAAGAATTTTGAAACCACTCATGGTGACACACGGACGAATCCCTTAGGCATAGAAAGCACGAGATCTCCCCCATCAAAATTTGCAGTTAGGCCAACTACATCCGAATCAATGCATATAAGTACCCTAAAAATAACATTAGATTATGGACACATTTCACCAAGTAACGACGGAGTCTACACGACATAGGTTAGTAGATATTGACTTGCCTTTGATCTAGTGGTGTGTCATCCTAATTTTCAGGTTACAATTTTGATTGGATAAGTTGGGCCTTTCGTTGACGTGCCTATAGTATTTTTCTCTGAGTTGGCTACTCATGAGATAACTAGCCTATCTAATTAAGCCATTAAGGGATTTTAACGCAATAAACTTGGAAATTCGATCAGGAATCGGCTACTCGACCGTGCTCATCTTTAGAGGTCATTACAACACAGTTAAAAATCGATTAGAGATCAGAGATAGGTCAATTTGATTGAGATGCGTAACTAAACATGGGTGACTCCACTAAATTGGAAAATTCTCGTTGACCGACACTATACTGATTTTTCAATCATTTTGGTACCCTGTGTCCGTATTTGAATTCTCGAGATTTTCACGACAACCAAGAGTCATCAATGTGTCGAAGAGATACGTGTGGCTCAAAGAAAATCGACCACGGGTCAATTGCACCAAAAATTCCTAAAAACAACCAGGTAGACTAGGTCACGCTAAAATCGCGCCAGATTGAAATTAACCGCGAATTTGAATCCGATTTCAGAAATTAGAAGTTCTGTCATGTCACAAGTCTTTTTAGGAATGTCAAATCATCCTCAAAAGATTTTTCTACAAATCGAGATTTTGCCGAAAAATCAAAGTTAGGTCGTTTTGGATTGGGAAATTGTAGGCCCCGCTTTTGGTCGCATTTTTTGGATGCAAGTTGGTTCTATGGGCAATGAAAAATGTGGATTTAAGTGAGGAAACCATGGATAAATTTGTAGTCTTTGATTTGAGCTCAATTGGATGAGAATTGAAGAGGATTGAATGGAATTGATAGCCAAATGCACAAAATTCGTAGGCCATGAGGGGTGCAACATTTCAGCCATGTTGGGAGACTTCCTAAGGAATATTGAGAAGAGAGAAGTGGCTGTGGACAGCTAATGGGTGGTGGGGGCAAGCCAAGGGAGGAGATGACAAGTGTTGAGGCCTTAGGAGGCCATTTGGGGTCCCCCTCTTCAGCAGCCCATCTTCCCTCTTGAATCTTGGCTTTCTCCAATGCTAAGCCTTTTGGAGAGCTTTAAGAAACCAAAGAAACCGAGCACACCAACCCCCTCCACCGTCGCTTGCCCGTAGACCCCATTTTTCCCCTCTATTTTCTCTTCTGCCGGTTTCTGTTCTAGCTGACCTTTCACCAAAGATCTGAGTTAAAAGTGGTCTTCCCAGACTAATTGGCCTTCGTTCCATCCATCAATGTCTTTAGCACATCCAAACCGTTTAAAAGAGCCTAACCTCGTGCCGAACGGAGCCACCGGCCATCTTGTTTGCCAGCGAGAAGAAACCGATCGCCGGTCGTCGATCGGCCTGGCAACCTACATGGTTTCACCTGTTTCACATTTTCTTCGTGTTTTCTCCCATTCCAACCCTTCTTCCAGCCATACCAACCACCATCAAGTCCCCCTTGACCTAGGTGCTGTCGGTTACCGACCACCCACTCACCGGAGCTCCGATTGGTCTGTTTTCACCGTGGAAGCTGCTGGTTTCTTCTCTGCAGTTCAGCCAAGAATAGAAGCAGAAGCTAGCAAGGGTTTTTAGACTTCGTGGCCCGTTTTCAAGTCCTCCCCGGCCTTGGTTGGTGTCACCGCTAGGAGGATTGTCGCCCGCATTAGTGTCGCCGTCGTCGTGGACTCACCGGAACGCTAAATTAGTGTGGCATCCCAAAATTTCATGGCGACCTCTAGATGCATTACAACCTATGAAAAGGTGATGAAAGTGTTATTGATTTATGTTATGGCCTTTAGACCAAAGAATTTTAATAGATTAATGCCGAGTATTTTAATGGAGAATTATTTGGGTAGAAATACATCTTATGTTAATGAATGATCAACGTTGGTGCTATATGTGGCATCCCAAAATTCAAAGCCAAGCCACAAGGTGTGTTAAAGTCTCTAATTAGGTGATAGAATTTCCATGGCTTATGCTTTAGCCATTAGCCTTTTTAATTTGATGATTTGTGCATATGAGTGTGGACATTTAAATTTGATAGATTAATAATTTATGCTTGGCCATGTACCTTATAAATTAAATTCCGATAAATAAAATGCCCTAAGACTTTGGCCAAGATGAAAATTGAAATTTAAAAATATTTATAGGGGAAATAAAAAAAATGGAAAAAGGGATTAATTTTTGAATGGGCCTTAGGCCCATTGGCCTAAGGCTTTAATGGGCCAAGATGAGCGGCCCAAGAGGGGAAGTCGACTGGCCCAAGAAGGGGAGGCCCAAGCCCAAAAGCCCAAGCCCATCTTGCATGTGTGGTGACAAGTGGCACAAGACCCTCATGCATTGGCCTAGACTAGAATGCCATGCATTGGTCCATTTGAGTGGCATGTAATCATTATCAATCATGAGCTTTAGGGGAAATAAAAGGGAAGGAGAGAGAAGGGTGGCCGGCCATTTGCTCGCCCAAGGAGAGAGAGAGGTGGGCGAGAGAGAGGAGGAGCGACCGAGAGAGAGGAGGAGGGAAACCGTCGTCCGTCCGCCGTCCGTTCGCCGTGTCTGCCGCCGTACGCCGTCAACCGCCCGTCCTAGAGGCAAGTGGAAGTCCTCTAGCTTCTCTTGCATGTTTGTATGTTGTTTGCATGTTAGATTTTGGGCGTTTAAGTGAGAAAAACCGAGGTATGGTTGGCTTGTTCTTAAACCGCATCACTGTTCTTGCTCGGACCGTGTGAGTCAGAAACTTGTTTGAGCTTGCATGTGTGTTTAAAGTCCGATTTTGGCTTCGATTTCTTCATGAGAGTTGTAGCTAACATCTTAAACTACAACATACTGAACTTTCGTGAAAAATTATGGATATTTGAGGGGTTAAAGACTTGTTCTACGGAGACCCCAGATCTGGAAAACTTTTACTGACCTCTTGCTAGATTCGTGGTTGCATGTTGGTTTTTGTTGAGAATCTCACTTCGATTTCTTCATGAAAGTTGTAGGAGACATCTTAAACTACAATATACTCAATTTTGAGGTGAAATTAACAAGTGTAGCCGAGAAAGTCGACTAGATCTTGAAGAAGATGATTCTGGTGATGTATTTTGAGATACCCGAGACTTCAAGGACCTAAATGATGACTATATTCTGGTTATTTGACCTAGATCTCTCATGAAACTTGTATAGTACACCTTGATGTATAACATATCTAAATTTCAGAGGAAACGAAAGAGAATAGCTAGGTGAAATCTCAATATTTCGGAGATGTGTTCACTGGACGATGCGGTAATGGATCCAGAAGCTTCGTGAGGTTGTATAAAATAATATAAAAATAATCTGGCTTGGAGTTATTCATAAAAGTTGTGCGAAAATGTCTTGGCTATTAGTCTGTAAAATTTCGTAATTTTTGGAGGCCTTATAGATATTTTACTCGAATTCATTCGGAAACTGTGCATTCTGGTTTTATCCGAATATTATGTGCTGTTTTGTGGAAATTATGAAATTGTGAGAAATTCAATTTGGCCATGAATTTTGCATGAAATTTTCATCCTATTGGTTTGTTTAACGATTGCTTGAATTTTATGATTTTGGGAAAATTATAGATATTGAATTTAATATTTATTTATGAAAATAAATAAATATGATAATAAAAATAAATAATAATAATAATAAAATAATAATAATAAAATAAAATGGATTATTTTGTTGGCCATAAATTCCATTGAATTTATTAATAAATAATTATGCATTGGTGCATGTATGATAAGACCTTGGTGTATGTATGACCACGAATTGCGATGCATGTGTGAATCATATGCCATGTTAAATGAGATCAAAATAATGGTAAATGCGGATAATGATAAGTGAGGAAGTGGTTGTGGTGGAGGATGAGGCCGGAATGTATAGAGATGCATTGCCGAAATTCCCTGGGAGATTCAGGATGCCCGAAATGTGGGGGGCCGGAAGCCTTGTCGGAGGTCTTTGCCCGAAAGGAATGCCTCGCGATGCCATGATTTGGGGTGCGGGATGCCCGGCCAGGGAGTGTAAATGCCGAAGCCGTCGAGGTTTCTGCCCGAAGGGAATGCCTCGTGATGCTAGTTGAGATGCGAGATGCCCGGAATGTGGGGGCCGGAAGCCCGATGGCCATGGGATGGCTGAATCTTTGGGAGCCCCGTCGGAGGTCTTTGCCCGAAGGGATGATGAAATTGATGAATTGAGAAATGGGTGATGTGGTGATCAAATTGAAAGCTAAAAGTGGAAATTAAATCATGACATGCATGATATGATATGCATGATGATATGCATGACTATGATGATGATGATGATATGTGATGTGAAATATTGATGATCACCCATGATATGATATGCATGATGATATGCATGACTATGATGATGATGATGATATGTGATGTGAAATAATGATGATCACCCATGACATGATATGCATGATGATATGCATGGTAGTGATAATGATGATGTCTTGATGACGATGACATGTGTAATGTAATGATATCATGATGATGATGACGCGTATGATGTAACGATGCCATGATGATGATGACATGCATGATGTGATGATGTCTTGATGATGAGAACATGTATATAATATGATGACGCATGATAGTATGCGCATGGCTTCAAGGTAAGGAACGTCTGCAATGCATGTATGATTTGCATGATGCATTGAGTTGTTATTGGATTTCCCTATCTGCTGAGTGGTTGTACTCACCCCTTTGGGGACCAACATTTCAGATTAGAAGTATGCCGCTACCTGCCGTCACGCGGGGGGTATTTTACGGTCTACCATCCGATGTAGAAGTTGAGTGTGCTGAGATAGACTGTCCCTCTGTTCCCGGACTGACTTTTATTCGAGTACGCTGTCTAGTGATGTACGACGTAGGCCTGGCTGGGGGCCCTTTCATTCAAGAGTTCATATCTGTACACGTTCGTCGGGATGGAGCGATGCGAGGGATGTTGCCGCCGCCACCGCCTGATGCACCGGGTTGGGTGTGAGACCCATGCGCGACGAGTAGGAGCTGTTTCTTTTTGGGGATAGTTAACCGACACCAATGATGGGGAATTGTGCACGTGTGATGTAGAGGGTCGAGGTTTCTTTTTTTGGTTTTAGGCTGGACGTGGCTGAGTCCTAGCTTTTCCTTTTTGTTGTACCGACCCAAAAGGAATCCCATCATGAAATATATGTAAATAAAGTGTCGTGGCTTATTTATAAAAGCATGGTGATTAGTGGTGTGTATTTGTATCATGGTTGGTAGGGGGAGAGATATGATGTTTTAATTTGCTTCCGCTAATGAGTCGCGCTGGGACCGCTTTGTTAAAAAAAAAAATGTGTCTACGAATTAGGACACTTCTTCAAGGAGAAAGGTAATAAGGTGTAACATTGGCGCTGGTGACATGAAGACAATGCACACCATAGGGTCTAAAACGAAATAATTGAATAACGGGTGATGAGTATTCACTCGTAGATTCCCAGTAGTTTATTTTGAGTTGCCTTTAGGTACCAGTAACATGTATATGTTACTTATGTAGTGATAGTAATTTCTTTGAGTGGAGGCAGTGAGTCTCAGATTATTCCTGAGGCAATGCTTGGAAATTGTAGGAAAGTTATGGTGCGAGCTAGAAGTGCTCATCCATCAAGGGCTGAAGCCTCTGCTGCAAGGGCTGAACCCCGAATGGAAGATATCCTGCAGGCATTAGCCAATATTGGAAATATGATGGAGAGGCAGGCGCAGCAACAGCCCGGAGCAGAACGCCGTACTCAAGGACTAATGGAGCAGTTTTTGAAGCTGAAGCCACTTAAGTTTAATGAAATGGGAAGTCCTGAGGAGGCGGAGCAATGGATTGATGGAATGGAACGAATTTTCCGGCTGTTGGACTGCACTGATGCTGAGAAAATAGTTTTAGCAGAGTACCAGTTGGAGGGAAATGCGAAGTTTTGGTGGAGAGCTTCGAAGGACATAATCTTTCCACCAGGTACTAATGTGAGCTGGGAAGAGTTTGTTAGGGCTTTTAATAGGAAGCATTTCTCTGATTGTGCTAAGGATAGGAAGATTACTGAATTTGTTCAGCTAGAACAAAAAGGGTTGATAATAGATCAGTATGAGGCTAGATTTTCTGAATTGTCTAGATATGCTCCTAGATTGATTGAGGATCAGGATGAGAAGGCTAAGAGATTCCTGAAAGGGCTGAGGACTGACATTAGGAAACAACTGGTGCCTTTGAACATAAGAGATTATAATGAGATTTATGAAAGGGCGCAGTTAGTGGAGCAGGAGTTGTTGAGGGAACGGTCGGAGTTTAAGAAACCGTTGAATTTTAGTGATGTGAGAAATGGGAAGAGACCTTATTATGGTCAAGGTTAGACCTGGAATGTGAAGAAGAAGAGTAACTTTGGAAATTTTGGAGGGGCAAGGAGTGGTCCGAATATAGGGAAAGCACCCTATCAGCTTGGTAATTATCAGAAGTGTAATGGACACCATGGCCCAGGACCTTGTACGGGACAACAGAAATGTTTTGGTTGTGGACAAGTGGGTCATCTTAGGAGAAGTTGCCCACAAGAGAGGTCGCAAGTTAGTGTTGGCTCGGTGCGACAGGGATATCAGAGTGTTGTTAGGTCAAACCCTCAAGGAAATCCTCAAAGACCACCTGCACAAGGAAGGGTGTATGCGATTACCCAGGAGGAAGCAGAAGCTTCCAAAAATGTTATCTCAGGTACGATTCTTATTAATGGTGAAAAGGCATATGCATTGTTTGACACGGGTGCAACGCATTCGTTTATATCTGAAAGATATAGATGTTTGAATAAGATAGAAGTTATGCCTCTTAAGATGCCTCTTTGTGTTTCCACGCCTTTAAAGGATATGGTATTGTCTACGCTGGTGTGTGGAAATTGTAAGATATCAATGGGAGGAAAGGATATGGAGATAGATTTGGTTGTAATGGCTATGTATGATTTTGACATTATTATAGGAATGGACTGGCTTCGTAAGTATCGGGCTAGAATGGATTGTTATAGAAGAGTGATTCAATTCGTTTTACCTGATCAGTCTAGTTGTGAATTTTTAGGAGGCCAAACCCATTTTCCTGTAGCACTTATTTCGGCAGTAGAAGCTTGTAAGTTACTTGACGAAGGATGTCAAGGGTACCTAGCCATAGTTAGAGATTATGCAAGGGAGGAGCCTAATCTTGAGGAAGTTCGTGTAGTTAGTGAATTTCAAGATGTATTTCCTGAGGAATTGACTGGATTGCCGCCAGAGCGGGAGATTGAATTTGAAATTGAATTAATGCCTGGAATAGGACCAATATCAAAAGCCCCATATAGGATGGCCTTAGTTGAACTGAAGGAGTTGAAAGTGCAATTGCAAGAATTGCTTGACAAAGGATTCATTAGACCAAGTGCTTCACCTTGGGGTGCACCGGTCTTGTTTGTGAAAAAGAAAGATGGACCGATGCGCTTGTGTATTGACTATAGGCAGCTGAATCAGGTGACCATTAAGAATAAGTATCATTTGCCTAGAATTGATGACTTGTTTGACCAACTCCAAGGAAGTTCGGTCTTCTCTAAGATTGACCTGAGGTCGGGATACCATCAGTTAAGAATTAAGAAGGAGGACATTCCTAAGACTGCGTTCAGAACTCGTTATGGACACTATGAGTTCCTTGTTATGCCATTTGGATTGACTAACGCGCCGGCTGCATTTATGGAATTGATGAATATAATATTTCAGTCTTATTTAGACCAGTTTGTGATTGTTTTTATTGATGATATTCTGGTATATTCAAAAGGGCCTAAAGAGCATGAGCAGCATTTGAAAATAGTTTTGCAGACTCTGAGAGAGCATAAGTTGTATGCTAAGTTTAGTAAATATGAGTTCTGGTTGGACCAGATAATATTTCTAGGACATGTGGTGTCAGGAAAAGGAATTGCAGTCGACCCAGCAAAAGTTGAAATGGTGGTAAATTGGCCGAGACCAACGACACCTACTAAAATACGAAGTTTCTTAGGACTGGCTGGTTATTATAGGAGGTTCATTGAAGGATTTTCAAGACTAGCAGGACCTTTAACCAAATTGTCCCGAAAGAATGTAAAATTTGAATGGAATGGAGAATGTGAAAGGAGTTTTCAGGAGCTCAAAAGGAAATTGACTTCAGCTCCAATTCTGACTATACATACTGGACCTGATGGTTTCACAGTGTATAGTGATGCATCTCACAAAGGACTAGGATGTGTGTTGATGCAGCATGGCAAGGTTGTAGCCTATGCATCCATACAATTGAAACCCCATGAGCTGAATTATCTGACCCATGATCTAGAACTAGCAGCTATAGTGTTTGCCTTGAAGATATGGAGACACTATTTGTATAGGGAAAAGTTTGAGATTTATACGGATCATAAGAGTTTGAAGTGTTTGTTCTCACAAAAGGAGTTGAACATGAGACAAAGAAGGTGGATGGAGTTGTTGAAAGATTATGACTGTGAGATAAGATATCATCCAGGAAAAGTGAATAGAGTAGCGGATGCTCTTAGTCGAAAGTCAGCTATGGAAATAGTTAGTTTGAGAATGGCAAAATGGGAATTGTTAGAATTTGTAGCAAATTCAGAATTTAAATTGGAAATGGATTGTCTTACTGGTATGCTTAGTGCATTAAGGATTGAGCTGGAGATTATCCAGAAAATTAAAATCCTGCAAGAATCTGACTAAGAGATTTTGAAAGTGAAAAATGCTGTATCTTTAGGGAAAAGATCAGAATTTCATATCTCTGATGATGGAATTGTAAGATGTCAAGGATGACTTTGTGTTCCCGACAATGAGGAGTTGAGGAAGGAAATTCTGTCGGAGGCACATAAGAGTAATTATAGTATCCACCCAGGTAGTACAAAGATGTACAGGAATTTGCGTTAGCAATTTTGGTGGAATGGTATGAAGGCAGATACGGCTAAGTACATATCTCAATGTTTGACGTGTCAGCAAGTGAAAGCGGAGCATCGTAAACCCGCAGGACTTTTGAGACCATTAGACATTCCAGAATGGAAATGGGAACATATAACGATGGACTTCGTGCAAGGATTGCCAAGGACATCAAGTAGTCATGATTCAATTTGGGTGATAGTGGATCGTTTGACTAAGTTGGCACATTTCTTAGCGATTCGCATGGACTACTCAATGGAAAAGTATGCGGACATGTATGTAAGTCAAGTGGTACGCTTACATGGTGTTCCAGTGACTATTACTTCAGATCGGGATTCGAGGTTTACTTCGAATTTTTGGAAAAGTCTTCAAGTTGCATTAGGGACTAAGCTTCAGTTTAGTACTGCATTTCATCCCCAGACAAATGGTCAATCAGAAAGAGTAATCCAGATATTAGAGGATATGTTAAGGGCTTGTGTAATCGATTTCAAAGGAAATTGGGATGAAAGATTGCACTTGGTAGAGTTTGCCTATAATAATAGTTTTTAGAAAAGTATAGGCATGGCACCTTATGAAGCATTATATGGAAGGAGATGTAGGACTCCTGTCTGTTGGAGTGAAGTAGGTGAAAGGAAGTTGACAGGACCTGATTTGGTACAAGTTACCGCTGAGGCTGTTGAAATTATCAGAGAAAGACCTAAAACAGCTTAGAGTAGACAGAAAGGCTACGCAGATAAGCGTAGAAGACCTTTGGAATTTAGTGTAGGAGACCATGTATTCCTTAAGGTATCTCCAATGAAAGGAATATCTCGATTCGGGATGAAGGGTAAGTTAAGCCCTAGATTTGTCGAACCTTTTGAAATTCTTGAGAGGATAGGGGATATAGCTTATCGTTTAGCGTTACCTCCTAAGTTAGGAAATCTGCACGATGTGTTTCATGTATCGATGTTGAGGAAGTACCAGCCGGATCCTGGTCACATACTCGATCATGAAGCCATCAAAATGGATGAGAGAGTAAGGTACATTGAAGAGCCTGTGCAGATATTGGACCGAAAGGAGCAAATTCTTAGGACCAAGAAGATCCCATTGGTTAAGGTGTTATGGCGACATCATGATTTGGAAGAAGCCACATAGGAAAGTGAGGATCAGATGAAGGAAAAGTACCCCTATTTGTTTAAAGAAGGCGCAAGTGGTGTTTGAATTTCGAGGACGAAATTCTCTAAGGAGGGGAGAATTGTGGCATCCCAAAATTCAAAGCCAAGCCACAAGGTGTGTTAAAATCTCTAATTAGGTGATATAATTTCCATGGCTTATGCTTTAGCCATTAGCCTTTTTAATTTGATGATTTGTGCATATGAGTGTGGAATTTTAAATTCGATAGATTAATAATTTATGCTTGGCCATGTACCTTATAAATTAAATTTCAATAAATAAAATGCCCTAAGACTTTGGCCAAGATGAAAATTGAAATTTAAAAATATTTATAGAGGAAATAAAAGAAAAAGGGAAAAAGGATTAATTTTTGAATGGGCCTTAGGCCCATTGGCCTAAGCCTTTAATGGGCCAAGATGAGCGGCCCAAGAGGGGAAGTCGACCGGCCCAAGAAGGGGAGGCCCAAGACCAAAAGCCCAAGCCCATCTTGCATGTGTGGTGACAAGTGGCACAAGACCCTCATGCATTGGCCTAGACTAGAATGTCATGCATTGGTCCATTTGAGTGGCATGTAATCATTATCAATCATGAGCTTTAGGGGAAATAAAAGGGAAGGAGAGAGAAGGGTGGCCGGCCATTTGCTCGCCCAAGGAGAGAGAGAGGTGTGCGAGAGAGAGGAGGAGCGGCCGAGAGAGAGGAGGAGGGAAACCGCCGTCCGTCCGCCGTCCGTTCGCCGTGTCCGCTGCCGTACGCCGTCGACCGTCCATCCTAGAGGCAAGTGGAAGTCCTCTAGCTTCTCTTGCATGTTTGTATGTTGTTTGCGTGTTAGATTTTGGGCGTTTAAGTGAGAAAAACCGAGGTATGGTTGGCTTGTTCTTAAACCGCATCACTGTTCTTGCTCGGACCGTGTGAGTCAGAAACTTGTTTGAGCTTGCATATGTGTTTAAAGTCAGATTTTGGCTTCGATTTCTTCATGAGAGTTGTAGCTAACATCTTGAACTACAACATACTGAAATTTCGTGAAAAATGATGGAAATTTGAGGGGTTAAAGTCTTGTTCTACGGAGACCCCAGATCTGGAGAACTTTTACTGACCTCTTGCTAGATTCGTGGTTGCATATTGATTTTTGTTGAGAATCTCACTTCGGTTTCTTCATGAAAGTTGTAGGAGACATATTAAACTACAACATACTCAATTTTGAGGTGAAATGAACAAGTTTAGCCTAGAAGATCGACTAGATCTTGAAGAAGATGATTCTGGTGATGTATTTTGAGATACCCGATGATGGGGAATTGTGCACGTGTGATGTAGAGGGTCGAGGTTTCTTTTTGAGGTTTTAGGCTAGACGTGGCTGAGTCCTAGCTTTTCCTTTTTGTTGTACCGACACAAAAGGATCCCATCATGAAATATATGTAAATAAAGTGTCGTGGCTTGTTTATAAAATCATGGTGATTAGTGATGTGTATTTGTATCATGGTTGGTAGGGGGAGAGACGTGATGTTTTAATTTGCTTCCGCTAATGAGTCGTGCTGGGACCGCTTTGTTAAAAAAAAATGTGTCTACGAACTAGGACACTTCCTCAAGGAGAAAGGTAATAAGGTGTAGCATTGGCGCTGGTGACGACCTACGAAGGGTTCGAGGTGTCACACTATAGGACAATTTGATAAAGAAGACTTTGTTCTTGACTATGCACTTTATAGATTTGATTTTATGGATTAATGTCACAAAGTCTTTTGGCCATTTTATTATGCAATTAGGTATTTATTTAAATGAGGATTAAGATGTATTATTAAAAATAAACTTGGGCCATTTAAGTTTGCACTTTAGGCCCAAGAGTGTTGGCCTAAAGTGGGCCAAGAGGCCCGGCCCAAGGAGCCCATCAAGTGGTCGACCAAGCTGGCCCAAGCCCTGCCCATTGAAGGCCCATCATGTGCATGGCAAAAATGCCAAGTGGCAAGAAAAACTTGCCAAGTGTTGCCCCTTTGTAACCAAGTGTCCCTCCATGCAAAAATGGGAGCATGCAAGGGTTTTAATTTGACTAAAAGGAAAAGGGGGAGGGGGATTTCGACCAGAAGGGAGAGAAGAGAGAGAGTACCGTCCAAAGAAAGAAGAGAGAAAGGGAGGAAGAGAGAAAGAGAGGAAGAGAGTTCGTCCGCCTGTTCATCCGCCGTTCGTTGCTGCTTTGCCTCTGTTTGCTGCTGTTTTGTGCTTGAATCTAAGGCAAGTGAAGTCCTAAACCTACCCATTGCATTGCTGTGTGTATGTGTAGTAGATGGCAAGTCTTGTTTGTGGTAGATGGGATGAAATTTCGGACCTTTGGAGAGAGATTCGTTGGCCATGCATGCTGTTTCTGGAAAGACCAGTCCGACTGTTCTTGAGTTTGTGTATTGCATGTGACTTTTTAGTCGGAATATTTCTTCTATTTCTTCATGAAAGTTGTAGAGAACACCTTGAAGAACAACATACTAAAATTTGAGGAAAAATGAACCAGAAATGGTTAGTGAAATGATTTTTCTTTGGAGAGACTGGATCTGGAATTCGTCGTGGTGAACTTCAGTGGTTTCGTGGTCTGTAAAGTACCCTTCTTGTGAAAATCTCACCTTAATCTCTTAATGAAAGTTGTAAAGGACATCTTGAGGTTTAACATATAAAAAATATAGAGAAAAATAACAAGAATAGATAGGTGAAATCATGGTTTTTCGGAAGTAGTCAGATCTGGAAATTTCGGTATTGAAACAGAAGTTTTATCCGCCTATATTTAATCACCTAGAACGAATTTGAATTTTTTTTCTTCATGAAAAACCTACCTTAGGATCTTGGCTACAACATAGTTGAATTTCATGAATTTTGAAGATCATTTGGGTATTCAATCGGAAACATTTCAAAATTTGTGTAATCTGACGCGTTCGGACTTAATCAGTTCCAAAGCGTGGGCCATATCAATTTTTATGAAGCTCTTTCATCAAGTTGTTCTTCATAAAGTATCTTTTTTTTATGTCTACCCTGAAACATATTCAAATTTCATAATTTTTGAAGTTCATTGGCCTATTTAACTGAAAATGTTTTTAAAACTGTGCAAGTTGAGTGATAATGATAGTGGTTCTGTGATGTTTGGTCTATACCGCATGATATGAGGGTCTTTTGGAGCAGTGTTCTTCATGAAATATCTGACATTATGTCTTGACTATCACATGTTCGAATTTCATAATTTTTAAAGGCCATTTGGGTATTTAATGGTAATATTTTCTAAAACTGTGCAATCTGGATTGTGCGAATTTCAAATGCTGTAATTTATGACTATTCTGTTTTGGATGAGCTCCATGATTATATTGATTGAGGTGATTGAATCTTGCTGAGCATGTGATGATATTTGGCATTGTATATAGAATCAAATGCTGAATTTGACTTTGTTGCCATTACATCATGTGCCATGTTGATTGTGAGACATAAATTGGTGAATACGAATTATGATGAATGAGGAGAATGTTGGAGGTGAGCCAATAATGCCCTGGGAGTGTCAGGATGCTCGGAATGTGGGGGTGCCGGATGCCTGGTGGCCTAGTGGCGTAATTCCGGAGGGTCCTCGAGAGTTTCGAGATGCTTGGTGGTATACGGTACGTAATTCTAGAGGGGGGAATCCTGGTGGTATGTCAGTACGTAATTCCGGAAGCCCTGGAGGTTTGAGCCCAGGGGGATGCCTCGTGATGCTAGCTGGGATGCGAGATGCCCAGAATGTGAGGGGCCGGATGCCCGGTTGTATTTTGAATACATGCCCGGAGGTTCCTCGCAATGCCTGGTTGGATACGAGCGATAAATTGTGGGATGCAAACATTGGTCCTCGGAAAGAAAAACTAATGAGATCCTTGTGAAAGATAAGAATTGAAAGTGAATCATGCGCATTGGTGTATACATATGGCATGATGCATGATCTGCTTATGAAAATAAATTAATGCTATTTGATATTGAAAATGCGGTCATGAATGCATCAATGGATCTCATGGTGATGTATGCTTGATAGCATGAATAATATGAATCATGGTGATATACGCATGATGGCATGGTGAGATATGCATGACTGCATGGTCATATATGCATTAATGCTTGATGATGAGTGCATGATGGTATGTGCACATATGATATGATGACATATACATGGCTGCAAGGTAAGTTATGCTTGAGTGCATGAATGATATGTGCTTTGTTATGATGCCTTGATTGTTCTGTGTGACGCAATGAGTGGTTTGGTGGATCTTTACTGCTGAGTGGTTGTACTCACCCCTTTTGGGGACTAACATTTCAGACTAGATAAGATACATCTGCTGCCACTGCCATCGGTAGATGGATCGAGTGATTGGATATGATCGTGAGGAGGAGGACAGCAAAGGAATGAGCTTTTGGACGCCGACACTGATCGATGGACTTTAAGTATATGACTGTTGGAGAAGATGTCGGTCATCTTTGGAAGTATAGCCGAGTATAGAAGACTACGGCATTTTGATGTACCGATGAATGATGTCCATCTAGTTTAAGTAAGTAAAAGTGTTCGGCTTTTACCTATAAATGTTTAGTTGGTGTGCATCGTTTTCGAAATATAGGGAAGGGAGTTGTTGGTTGTGCTTCCGTATATCAACTACGCGAGGGACCGATCTAAAAGATGTAAACCGCCATGGTTGTATGGACCCGCTGCAATTGAAATGGTATCAGAGTGACATGTCATTAGGGAAAGTGAAGGGTAATTGAACTGTGGCAACCTTAACGAATCGGGGGCCGTGTCGAGGGGTGCCACAATTAGTGAGTTTCCTCGCTTAGTCGGTGAATCACGCTTAGGGGTTGATTAGTTTAGGCTAAGATAGATTAAATGGTTAGATTATATTAGATTAGTGGATTTAATTACTTGTCAAGGCATGTTAGGTCGTTAGTTAGTGTAATTAGTGAGTAAACACGTTCTACTATCTATTTAATGAACCCCAGAATTTTTCTAGCTCCATTTTGGCATCCAATTAGGCATTACGGGGCCTAAGTTGGATTTATTGGCATTTATTTATTATTTTCCGTAATTATTTATTTATTTATTTATTTTTCGAAAATTAGACTAAGATAGTTGGTGACTAACGTTTTATGATGATTGTAGTGGTGCCACCTATTTATGCAATTGAACGTTAATTGGTGTTGATTGTGCATGAATTGCATTTTTGGAATTTATTCTTAAATTTATTTAAATTTAGTAATTGATTGGAAAATAACCGAGCGTCAATTTACAATGCCAAAAATATTTTGGTGGACTACATGAAATGGTGGAATTTTCAAAGGTGAAAATGTTGTATTTTGGCTAAGGCCGTGCTTCGCTGAGCCGTAATTCAGCGTTGGGGTTAAGTAAGTGAGATGACTGGAGAAAGGTCTCGTTGACATGTAATCGACTAAGTCAATTGATCAATGATTCGATCTAAATTCTTGATTGATGTAATGATGTGATTCAATGATTGTTTATTGAATTGACTTGCAAGATGAGGCCAAGGTAAGTACTCTAGCTCGTGTTTGTGCTTAGGCAGCCTTTAGGGCATATTTCCTTCCTAATCGGGTCTGAATGGATTGAACTTGCTGAGATATTATCTCACTGGTTATTTTATAAACATTTTCAGGTCCTTAGATGATATTGGTGGAGGACCAGAAGCCTCGGAGTTTAGGAAGGTGGAGACCGAAGAATCGGCGAACATATTTGACTAAGGGATCATAGGACAATTCCCTTTTTGTTAAGCCGATATTTTTGTAAACAACCTGGCATTGTATATAAACTTGTATGTTTATAAAAAGGCTTGTTTTGGTTTGAAAAGTTGAGGCCCTACTTTCCTATCACATTATGTTATTGTCCGGGGATTGTTTATCCACCTGCGCATTCATATTAAAACGGAAGGGTTGGCGATGCATCCTGGGACATCGCTATTAATCGACTGTAGAGGGATGGGCACACGCTTTGAGGATCGGGGTGTGACATCCCCATTTAAGTGGTATCAAAGCAGGTATGTGTTTGGAGTGATAAGGTACAATGAGTCATGGGATAGTTAGTAGGAATGACCTTTATTTCATGCTGGTGCATGTCTGTGATAGCTGATTGGTAAAATTGTTTGTTTGTGAAGATCACTGGCATTCTAATCTACTATTGGAATTGGAAAACAGGTGTCTATAGAAGCCTGTATTATGAGTGATCAGGAGCTAAGGACTCTTAATAAAAGGGCAGTAGCCTCTGTGACTCGAGGTAGAACGCCGACAAAGGTCGATACCCGAGGTATTCGAGATAAGTTCAGGTTCAGACCAGCGCTAGTGTAAGAGTACCACCGCAGGTCGATACTAGTGTAGCATCATCGAATGATCCTAGGTTTGATCGGATTGTTTAGGCGCTAGTGTTCCTTGGGGACTAGTTGATCCAGCATGCTTGGGACCAAGTCACCGTCAGTACCATAACCATTGTTGTTGTTGCATCTGCTGAGGTCTAACCTAGAATTGTGATCAGGGAATAGACTACAGTATTTGAGTCGAGATTTAGTTCAGGCAGAAATAGAAATCGGTCAGAAAAAAGATCGATGTCGAGAGAAAAGTATTATATTCCGCCCAATAGGAAGGGTGGGATAGTCAAGTCAGCACTGAGTCAAAATGGAACATGTGATTCCCGTGTGTGACGATGGAGATCGGCCTTATGTCTTTCCTAAGACAAGAATTTGTTTGGAGTGTAGCCAATAGGGTTACCTAGCCAGGAGCGGTCCTAGAAAGCCAATTGGACAGATTAGAAAAAGTGCACCATAAAACGCACCGTGGAGTTTTTGGAACATGACTCCAATACAAGAAAGAGTGCATGCTATCACCTAACAAGAGATAGATGACTCACCAGGTGGGTGCCAAAAGTATGGAAGGAATGCATGGATAAATCTAGTGTCCAGGTATGGCTAGAATGCGCTATGATTGTGACTAGCACGGCCATCAGGTGGGAGACTGTCAATGAGAATCCAAGGGAGCACAAGCATTACTACCACAGTTAGGACACCACTAGGATGGCGAAGGGACATAATTGGACTAATCATGCATCGATTAGAGGAAGAATGTTTTGGGGAGATTTTATAGAGTAGCGCAACAGAGTTTTGGTTTAGTTCGGGGAACTTCAATTTGTTGAAATAAAGTAGAAGAAATGGGGAACCACTAGCTATAGTCGTGCTCAACTAGTTGCTGAGATATAACTTTGACATCACAAATGAACAGATTTGACTCAAAGAGCTTGTCGTAGTGGTGAATTGTTGACGTGAAATAATCCAATCTAATCCGTTAGCATGTGAAAGTGTCGAGTTCATTGGGAGTCGAGAAGGACCCTCGATTTCATTAACCTCGTCGTTTGAAGGCAACCCTTTGTTAGACGGAGGTTGCCAAGGTTACTTGGTGATTGTCATGGATAGGACAGATTGGAGAACTGAAGATTGAGGACATCTCAGAGTCCAAGATTTTATAGATGTGTTGTCATAGGAATTGTTAGGCCTGTCATCAGAGAAAGCAATAGAATTCGCAATTGAGTTAGTACTAGAGATAGAGCCACTCTCTAAGGCTTCTTACCTTATGTCATTGCTTGAGTTGAAAAAACTGATTGTGCAGATGCGAGAATTACTAGATAAAAGATTTAGACATACCAGTGCATCACCTTGGAAAGCACCAGTCCTGTTTGTGAGAAAGAAAGATGGTTTGTTGCAATTGTGCATCGACTATTGTCAACTTAATCAGGTGACGATCAAGAACAAGTGTTCATGGCTGAAGATTGACGAATTGTGTGACCAATTACAAAGAGTGTCGATATTTTCAAAAGTCAACTTGGGATCAGGGCATCATCAGTTGAGAATTAGAAAGGAGGTTCTACAGAAGACATCGTTTCGCACTCGATATGGCTTTTATGAGAGTATTGTAATGACATTTGGTCTTATGAACGCTCTAGCTACTGTCATGGATGTGACAAACCAAGTGTTCAAAGAATATCTAGATCAATTGTGATGGTGTCTTTCAATGATATTCTGGTACATTCGAGGAGTACTGTGGAGCTCGAGAGTCACTTGGGATTGGTACTTCAGACCCTAAAGATTCATGGATTGTATGATAAGTTTAGCAAATGCGAGTTTTGGCTTACTTGTATTGCGTTCCTAGGCCACGTTATTTCAGGCGAAGAAATCTCCGTGGACCCGTTCAAGATGAAGTAGTTATCAATGGATCAAGACCAACAATAGTATCAAAGATCAAAAGTCGTATGGGTTGGATAGATCACTACAAAAGGTTCGTGGAAGGATTTTCAATATCAGTGTCGCCTTTGACTCGACTACTGAAGAAGGAAGAGAATTTGTACGGACAGACAAGTGCGAGCGTAGTTTCCAAGAGCTTAAACAAAAGCTTACTACCACACCTGTACTAATCATTCCCTCTAATCCTGGATGACACAATATCTATAGTGATGCGTTGTTTAGGGGACTGGATTACGTATCGATGCAACATGGTAGGATTGTTGCATATGCATTCCATCAACTGTGATCTCGCGAGTGGAACTACTCGACGCATGACTTGGAACTCACAGCATTAATTTTCGCATTGAAGATTTGGAGATGTTAGTTGTGTGGAGAAAGATTCTGGATCTTCACTGACCATCAAAGTCTCTAGTGTTCATGATCTCAAAATGAATTAAATATGAGATAGCGCTGTGAATCAGAACTTTTGAAGCACTAGGATGGTGATATTTGGTATCACCCTGGAAGAATGAAAGAAGTCACTGATGAGTTGAATCGAGAGTCTACAATTGTGCATATGCTGGTTAAAGTATGGACCTTACTTGAGAAAGTTCGAGATTCGATTTTCAAATTTGAGGTAAGCCACCTTTCGAATCTTATGGCCACCCTCAAAATTGAGCCGGATACTCAAATTAGAATCAAGGCACTTCAATTGACAAATCTGGACATTCATAAAATCCTGCAAGAGGATACCGATAAGAGAAAGGTTGATTTTTAGAATTCTGAAGATGGAACACTGAGGTTCCAAGGACGATTGTGTGTACCTGACAATGTAGCACTTAGAGAAGAGATATTGTCAAAAGCTCATCATAGCAGTTGCAACATTCATCCCTGGCAGTACGGAGATATATCAAAATCTGCATCAACATAATTGATGGCCCGATATGAAGATGGACATTGCCAATCATGTTACCAAGTGCTTGGCTTGTCAACAAGAGAGGGCACAATATGGTAGGCCGAGAGGACTTCGCAACCTCTCGAGATCCCCGAGTGGAAATGGGATGGTGTCACAATGGACCTTGTGACGAGCTTACCGAGGAGCTGAAATAGTAATGATTCCATTTGGATAGGGATTGATAAATTGACGAAGTCGGCTCACTTTATCGTAGTACGAAAAGATCTTGATTTGGATAGACCTGCAGAGTTATATATGCGTAAAATAGTTCACCTACAGGGAATGCCAGTGACGAATTTATATCAGATCTAGACCCGAGGATTCCTAGTTTCAGCAGAGCTTTCAGACGGTTCCTTTTGAAGCAGGGCAGAGCAAAGTGTTCAAAACTTCAATTTGTTGAGATGAGGTTAGAAAATGAAAGATCACAGCCTAGAGTCAATTCAATAGTCAGTGATTGCAGTTGCCGTGATCAGAGATAGATTCAAGACTGTTAAGAGCCGCCAAAAATGTTGTATCATTGAGCATCGAAGGCCCTTAAAGTTCCAAATTCGTGATTACATCTTTCCGAATGTGTCACCAATGAGGGATGCCCTACGCTTCGGTAAGGAGGGAAAACTGAAACCGAGGTATGTAGGTTTCTTTGAGATTCTAGAGAGAGAATCAGAATCCTAACATATCGTCTTGCATTGCCGCCGAAGTAGGTGCAAGTGCATGACGTCTTTCACATGTCGAGTTGAGGACATATGAGCCTGACCCAACCCACGTGCTTAATTTTGAAGAATTAGACATGAACGATAGAGTGTCATACGTAGAAAGCTTGGTTCAAAATGTAGATCAGAAAGATAAGATTATGTGTACCAAGATGGTCCCCTTGGTCAAAGTGGTCTAACAACACCGCGGGATTGAAGAAGCAACCGGGAAAAGTAAGATTCGATGAGACGACGATACCCCCACCTTTTTGTTGAGGATTAGTAAAGGTTTAAATTTTGAGGAAGAAATTTTTATAAGAGAGGAAAAGTTGTGACATCCTAATTTTCAAGTTCCGATTTCGATTGGATAACTTGAGCCTTTCATCGACATGCCTATAGTGTTTTTCTCTGAGTTGGTCACTCATGAGAAAATTGGTCTATCCGTTAAGCCATTAAGGGATTTTAACACAATAGACTTAGGAATTCGACCAGGAATCGGCTACTCAACCGTGCTCATCTTTAGAGGTCATTACGGCACAATTAAAAATCGATTAGAGATCAAAGATAGGTTAGTTCAACTGAGATGTGTGGCTAAACGTGGGTGACTCCACTAAATTAGAAAATTCTCGTCAATCATTATTAGACTGATTTTTCTATCATTTTGGTACCCTGTGTCCGTATTTGAATCTTCGAGATTTTCACGACAATCGAGAGTCATCAATGTGTCAAAGAGATACGGGTGGCTCGAAGAAAATCGACCATGGGTCAATTGCACCAAGTCACACTAAAATCGCGCCAAATTGAAATTAACCATGAATTTGAATCCGATTTCAGAAATTTGAAGTTTTGTAATGTCACAAGTCATTTTAGGAACGTCAACTCATCCTCAGAAGATTTTTCTACAAATCGAGATTTTCGACGAAAAATCAAAGTTAGGCCATTTTGGATCGGGAAATTCATAGGCCTACTTTTGGTCGCATTTTTGGGTTGCAAGTTGGTTTTGTGGGTAAGGAAAAATGTGGATTTAAGTGAGGACACCATGGATAAATTTATAGGCTTTGATTTGAGCTCAATTGGATGAGAATCGAAGAGGATTGAATGGAATTGATGGCCAAATGCACAAAATTCGTAGGCAATGAGGGGTGCAACATTTCAGCCATGTTGGGAGACTTCCTAAGGAAGATTGAGGAGAGAGAAGTGGCTATGGACAGCTGATGGATGGTGGGGGCAAGCCAAGGGAGGAGATGACAAGTGTTGAGGCCTTAGGAGGCCACTTGGGGTCCCCCTCTTCAGCAACCCTTCTTCCCCTTTGAATCTTGGCTTTCTCCATTGTTGAGCCTTTTAGAGAGCTTCAACAAACTAGAGAAACCGAGCACACCAGCCCCTCCATCGTTGCTTGCCCGTAGACCCCATTTTCCCCTCTATTTTCTCTTTTGCCGATTTCTATTCCAGCTGACCTTTCGCCAAAGATCTAAGTTAAAAGTGGTCTTCCCGGACGAATTGGCCTTTGTGCTACCCACCGTTGTCTTCAGCACATCCAAACCATTCAAAGAAGCCCGACCTCACACCGAACGAAGTCGTCGATCCTTCGGTCCGCCTGGCAACCTGCACTATTTCGCTTGTTTCGCCTTTTCTTCGTGTTTTCTCCCATACCGACCCTTCCTCCACCCATACCAACCACCAACAAGTCCCCCTTGACCCCCGGTGCCGCAAGTTGTTGACCACCCACTCGCCAAAGCTCCGATCGGTATGTTTTCGTCATGGAAGCTGCTGGTTTCTTCTCTGCAGTTCAGCCAAGAACAGAAGTAGAAACCAACAAGGGTTTTCAGACTTTGTGGCCCATTTTCAAGCCCTTCCCGGCCTCGGTTGGTGTCGCCACTAGGAGGATTGTCGCCCACCTTAATGTCGCCGTCGCCGTGGACTCACCGGAAAGCTAAACCGATGAGTTTAATTCACTAATCCTCGCTTGGTCGGTTAATCACGCTTAGGGGTTGATTAGTTTAGGCTAAGATGGATTAGGTGTTAGATTAGATTAGATTAGTTGATTTAATTACTTGTCAATGCATGTTAGGTGGTTAGTTAGTGTAATTAGTAAGTAAACACGTTCTAGTATTTATTTAACGTATCTCGGAATTTTTCCGGGTCCGTTTTGACGTCCAATTAGGCATTACGGGCCTAAGTTGGATTCATTTGCATTTATTTATTATTTTCCGTAATTATTTATTTATTTATTTATTTTCCAGAAATTAGACTGGGATAGTCGGTGATCAGAATTTTATGATGATTGCAGTGGTGCAACCTGTTTATTTAATTGAGCGTTAATTGGTGCTGATTGTGCATGAATTCCATTTTTGGAATTTATTCTTAAATTTATTTAATTTCAGTAATTGATTGAAAAATAACCGAGCGTCGGTTTACAACGCCAAAAATATATTGGTGGACTACATGAAATTGTGGGATTTTCAAAGGTGAAAATATTGTATTTTGGCTAAGGCTGACCGTGTACCCACACACGATAATTGTTATCGAGTATCATTAATATGAGGGAAAGAGGCCAATTATTACTTTGATTGAGGATTCTAAGTGTGAAGCACACAATCCTTGGCCGAGAGTAATTAATCGTGTGAAAGTTATTAGTCGCATTGAGAAGACTATTGAAAGATGAAATGATGTATGATGGGTGTGTGACAGTATGGAATAGGGCATGGAAACCACCGAACTTGGAATCAATTGTGCCCATTGGGCTGTAATCCACCGCCGAAGATTTAGTAGGCCATGCTCGCTAAGCCGTAATTCAGCATTACCACCTAATCTAGGTCGTGCTTGCTGAGCCGTAATTAAGCATTACCACCTAATTTAGATTGTGCTCGCTAAGCCGTAATTTAGCATTACCACCAAAGTATGGTTGTGTCCATTGGACCGTAATCTGAGCCATAATTCAGCATTACCGCCAAGATTTAGTAGTCCATGCTCGCTGAGCCGTAATTCAGCGTTGGGGTTAAGTAAGTGAGATGACTGGAGAAAGGTCTCAATGACATGTAATCAACTAAGTCGATTGATCAATTATTTGATCTAAGTTCTTGATTGATGTAATGATGTGATTCAATGATTGTTTATTGAATTGACTTGCAAGATGAGGCTAAGGTAAGTCCTCTAGCTCGTGTTTGTGTTTAGGCAGCCCTTATGGCGTATTTCCTTCCTAATTGGGTCTTAGTGGATTGAACTTGCTGAGACATTATCTCACTGGCTATTCTATAAATATTTTCAGGTCCTTAGATGATGTTGGTGGAGGACCAGAAGCCCCGGAGTTTGGGAAGGTGGAGACTGAAGAATCGGTGAACATGTCTGACTAGAGAGTCATAGGACAGTTCCCTTTTTGTTAAGCCGATATTTTTGTAAACAGCCTGGCATTATATATAAATTTGTATGTTTATAAGAAGGCTTGTTTTGGTTTGAAAAATTGAGGCCCTACTTTCCTATCCCATTGTGTTATTGTCCGAGGATTGTTTATCTGCTTCCGCATCCGTATTAAAATGAAAGGGTCGGCGATACGTCTTGGGACGTCGCTATTAATCGACCGTAGAGGGATGGACACACGCTCAGAGGATCGGGGCGTGACAGGTGGCGTCAACGGCAAGGTACACCATGAGCTGCGGCTACGAGCACGACTGAGGTGAGACAACGCACTCTCTAGGCCGGCAGCAAGCTGAGGAATGGCGGCAAAGGAGGTTGGTGGCTGACGATGAGGAGCGAGCAAGATGGTGAGTGAATTCTCAACTAAATCTACCGAAGACTTCGCTGGACAAGGGACCTCTAAACTGCCGAAAGAGAAAGAAAGGGGCGGCCTCCAATATGTTGTCAATTTAAGTCAATGAAGAAGGAAGTCACAGTGGCAACGAGAATCAGCAACAGCTCGAAGGGCCGCTCATGCAAGGGGACACTTTGCATTTCTCATGCAAAGGCGTTTTTCCCTGCATGCAGGGCTTGCGCTGGTCAGCCACCTAAGGAGAGAGGAGACGTGGCCGTGAGGGCTTCCTCTCGGTCAACTGCTTCTTCGGTTGACAATTAAGAGGACGTGGCTTGGACGTGGCTGCAGCAATCGGGAGTCAACGGTCTTCATTTGCTGCATGAAGGAGGGGCCGTTCAACGTGGCCGCATGGTTCAATGTAGCTGCAGAAGTTGGAGTCCACCTTCCCCATTTTGTTGACTCCTTGATAGACGTATGCATGGGAGATGCATGGCACGGCTGTGGGGCTTCGTTCCGGCGTAGACGTGAGCTGAGAAAGACCTCCGATCCTCCTGTCTTGCACGTATACGTGAGGGACGGCGGAAGTCTTCACGAAAAACAGCTTGGCAATGTGTTATTTAGAATAAGCCTCGGTCTCGTGTGTGGTGTTACGTAAGGAAATTTCCGACGAGACTATAAGTTATTCGATGATCAGATCGTCTTCGACATGGCAAAGGCATGACTATGAGGGTACGTCGTAAGATCATCACAAAACATGACGTCTCGGTCAGGTAATGGAAATGACAAAACGGCATCCACAAGTGGTGCCAATGACGTAAGTTCCGACGACAAACTCGTCGACCTATCTCGGATAGTTACATCTTCAAGGTCCAGCGAAATCCGGATGTCACAAATACATAATTGGTACAGTATCTTTTTCTTACCCCGTACCCAACAGTACCCTCTTAAGTGTTTTACATCTAGGGATCCCGAGATTTAGACAAGACTTGAGATGAAGCCTTTTAATGACATGCTTAGGACCAAAGTTACTCTTCATGGCAATTCTACAGATATTTAGATCTATAAAAGGATAAAAAGGTGCTAAAAAAAGAGATTTTTAAAAGGGGCAAATTCTTGTCCAAATTTATCCTCACACCAAAATTTGCTGCCTTTATCTTTCCCTCTTCATGGTTTGGGCTAAGAGCGTCCCAAAAGTATGATCGGTGCCTTTTATTGAGAAAAGTTCAGTGCTTTGACCGAAATTGTTCATGTCATGATCTCCCAGATTCTCCACGAAAAGCTTCAAAGCCTCTTTAAATTATTATGCTTCACGCAATGAAATTCCCGTTAAACAACCCCTTCACGAGCTGCCCTCGGCCTCTCTCGAACCAGCTCCTCAAAACGCCGGATCGGCCTTCCACAGCCGCAAGACGAAGAGGATTTCTTCTGCTGTACCGGTTGCCAATGGAGCACATATCCGCCTCGACACTGAACATTTCCATCACAGCTTGAGAGTACCATTTAACTGCTCTTTAATGAGGTTGGATTTCCGATCATGAATATCGTCGAGAATTTTGTGCATCTGATGGTCGCTGCCACCCCCAGCACGAATAGAGCGAGAATCAATCTCTTAGCATGGCCATAAAGGAGATGTATCTCCTTTATCCTCCTATTATTCGTAAAGTCTGCTCTCATTTTCGATTAGCTTCGTTACAAAACTGATATATCTGGCTAGAAGATGGCTGTGAAAGTCAAACTCCTGAATCCGATATTAACCATCAGCAACCTTCATAAGAATGATTATTCTATATTGATGTTGGAAATCCATTAGATTTCTTTATGATCCTAAATGGTTCAAAGGGTCAAAATCACCACAATTGAGTCACATCTCCAAAATTTATCACCAAAAAAAAAATATTTGAGAGATGAATCAAGAACTTATATCCATAAGTACTCACACAGATGAATAGGAATTTAAAAGGGAACATAGATTTGAAAATGACAAAAAAAAAAAAAAAGAAAAAGAAAAAGAAAATTGCAGTATACATATACATATACATACATACATATATATATATGTATATACGTATGTATATGTTTTGTTAAAAGTGCAGTATTAGTGGCCTGGAGAGGTAGGCGGCGTCCATAAGCCATCTGCTTCTACTTATTGACTTGTTCTTAAGCAGAGAAAGGTCAAAACACAATGCACAAGAGAGGTAAACCAACAATGTCCCAAACGAATATCTTGAAAACTTCCCCTCACTGCTTCCCCGCTTCCTGTTCCCCACTCCCCCTCCTTCTGCTGCTTCCACTGCTCCTGCTCCTCCCTCTTCTGCTGCTGCTACTCCTTCTGCTGCTTCCATTGCTCCTTCCTCTTCTGCTGCTTCCACTCCTCCCTCTCCTCCCTGTACTCCCACTTCCCTCCTTCATGTACACGCCCTCAATCCAATATATGCTTAGACTCCCTTTGATTCCACTCCTCCCTGTACTCCCACTACCCTCCTCCATGTACATGCACTCCATCCTATTTATGGTTAGGCCCCTCCATCTCCTCCCTATACTAGTTTTGCTTAGACTTGTAACATCCTTGATTCCGATCTAGTAAAGATTGGCCATAAAGTCCTAAATAGATCGATCATGGGCTATCAGCCATGGATCGACCAGTTGATCAGCAAGGAATCACAGATCGATCATGGTCCGACTGACCGACCAACCAACCGGTCACAAATCTGTCAAGGTGTTGGCCCCGAATTTTCTACCAACCATACCAATGGGATATGATCATCAGCTCATAAGATGACTTTTTTATCATGATAATTGGTCACGGGATGATTTTGGATCAACGGATGGTCATGGGTCGATCCGATTGATCGTAGTTTCTAGTCGGGGGTGATTCCGCCCGAATATGTTTCGATACACAAACGATTTGAATTGATCAAATGTGACCGTCTTCTAATAAAAAATGCATCATTCCCTATTTAATTTTTAGTGATCAGAATGGAATCTCGAATTGGTAATGTCCGATCATGGATTGGTAATGCATTGGCCATGAACCCCACCGATGGATCGAGTGTTGACTAGAATGAGCCCAGAGATAGACCCGGCTATTCCGTCACTAATTTTAAGGTCCATGAGTACCTTGGCTTAGTGCTAGGACATGGGTAGCCTTAGGATTGGTCTCAAACCAATCAAAGGACAATCGACCCTATTGGCCGATCGACCATCCAAAGGAACGGTTCAAACAAGCATGGGGCGTGATGGCCGAACCTCGGGTGTACATGATTCGATTTTTCGAGGTGTACCTAATGATCCCTTCTCCAGCCCTAAAACCAACTTGGATGATAGAATTCTTTAGATCGCCTTATTAATGAAGAAAAAGACAAAAGTATGGAAAATTCTAGAAACCCTTCATTAAATGAAGGGATGAGTTGTTCTTGAAAAGTTAAACATCATGATGGCGGCAAAATATCTTTGGAGTTCTAGAAAAAAGTGGCATACATGTGGACCAATTGGTGGGGTGAGAGAGAAATGGATAAGAGTGAGAAGTGAGGGGTCCACAAAGCCTTGATTTTCCACAACAAATATCTTTCAAGGCCATCCTAAGCCAAGTATAATCCCATGGCCTCCAATGATCCACCAAGACACTCTCCAAGACTTCCCAATTGGTCCAAAATGGCTAGGAGGGATAGGGCTACGAATTTTAAAATCTCCGCTTCAATTGGACATTCTTCCCATCCAAATTTCATCTCAATCAGCCCTCACAAAATCAATTGGTCATCCATCAATTACCCCGGCATTTTTCCTCATGCAAGTATCCTTCATGCTTCTCAATTTTGCCATCGAAAACCATCTTCGGCATTTTCTGCACAAAAAAATGACCCGGTGACGACTTTTTCCCAAAAAGTGTCGAGTGTCAAAAAAATCTTCTGAGACTGAGTCAATACTCCTAAAATTTATTGTGATATGATGGAAACTTCAATTTCTAAAATCGGACTTGAATTCACAGTTAATTTCACTTGGCGCGTTTTTAGCATGACCTAAGCTACCGGGTAACTTTCAGAAATTTTTAAATGCAAATGATCCGTGGTCAATTTTCTTCGAGCCACTATGAACCCACTCGACTCATTAACAACTCTCGGTTGTCGTGAAAATTTCGATGATCAAAATACGGACACAGGGTACCAAACAATAAGAAAATCAGTCTAGTGCCGGCCGACGATAATTTTTCCAATTTAGTAGTGTCACCCATGATTAACCACACATCTCTATCGATCCAGTCTATCTCTGATTTTAAATCAATTTTTAACTGTGCCGTAATAGCCTCTAAAGATGGACACAGTCGAGAAGCCGATTCCTGATCGAGTTCTCAAGTCTATTGCCTTAAAATTCCTTAATAATTTTCCCAGATAGTCTAGTTATCTCGAGAGTGATTAGTTCTGAGAATAACCCTATAGGCACATCAATGAAATGCCCGATTCATTCAGTAGAAGACAATATTGAAAAATCTGGATGTCATAGTTATAAACGATATCTAAATACACTAAATAATCAGTATAGGCAAACTTAATAGAATTCAATTCACCTAATGCGTTTTTCTATATGGTAGTAGTCTACACGACGGTCGAAATTACCAAGTGGCTACCACATGTTGCCCAAGCAAAATTTTGGCATTTATAGCTAAGCTTGGAAAAGATTTTCAGCACTTGTAATAGGGAGAATCGAGAACCGAGAAAATGTAGACAAATTTGGGATCATCCATTGAACACTGCAATTTGATGATGATAAATTATATAACCCCAAAACTCATAACAAATTCCCCAACGCCAGTAATAGCTATAACAACTGAAATATTAGGGAAGTTGTCTTAAGTATATGATGTAAAGTTCAATAAGAGCAACACTTGGAGTTGGAGGTAGTTTTCAAAATTTTCCATTTAAAAAAGAAGAAGAAAAGAAATGATTTGGTAAGGCAATGTTTTATCCCCTAAAACCAAAAAAAAAAAAAAAAAAAAAGGCAAGCATCTTAAAGGTAGTTTACTTTTGTTGCTCCTCGACCTTCCATCCCTCGATTTTTACCAACCTGTGCAAGAGTCCCTTTGAATGCCCTAAGTTCGACTTTGGAGGAAAGATTCTTCGGGCGTGGAGTCCAATGTTTAACATCCCCAGGTTCCACTTTATAAAAGATGAGGAAAATCATTTTTTTCTACTATTTGACCTAAACACATTGTACATCATGCTTTCAAGCTCGATGAGACAACTTACGGTCAAGGTAAGTTTAAGAGATGATGGCTAGGTAGATTTTGGAATTGTCGATAACTTGTAGAAGTCTCTTATCAATCACATCACTCACCTTGATTTCATCTTTGTCCCTGAATACACGAAGTTTGGCTATTTCCAAGTGTCGGTGGAGGAAGCCCGTGAAGTGATGACGAGTATCATCTCCACTAAAACTCAGGAATAAATGGTACTGAACTTTTGATGCTTTGGCCTTTGAGTGTGCCATATCTAGGAAGCGTATTATGTGACATCCAGATTTTCGGGTTCTAATTTCAATTGGATAAATAGGGCCGTTTTCGTTCAGTTGAAGGCGGGGATTGTGAAATTGAGGAGTATGAGGGATTCTTGGATAAAGAAAATAATTAATTTGATAAGTAAGACATCAATTGATTTTGAGAGTCATTTGAGAGAAATTCAAGAGGGAAATTGAATGCAATTACAAGTGGGGATCAAGAACTCTAAGTTGGAAAATCCTTTTGAGAATCTATGAGCTTATTTAAAAGAAATTGGGATTAGGATTTTCTATTTGAGGAAATCCTTTTATTTTTGTGATCTTCCCATTTCTTTTCCATTTTTAGCCAAACACTCTCTTTTTCCTTCTCTCTCTCTCTCTCTCTCTCTCTCTCTCTCTCTCTCTCTTTCTTTCTTCTTTTTCTTTTTCTCTCCAGTCCCCTCTCTTTTTCCCTCGTGCGTGAGCCTCTCCACCGAATGCCCCCTTGCTGTCTTCCACTTTGCTTCCTCCACTTTTCCTTTTTGACTTTTCAACCTGACACATTCTCTCTTATCTCTAACTCTCTCTCTAGACTCCCTCGCTCTCTCGACATCTCTCTTCTTCTCCTTCTCGGCTGGTTCGAAAAATTGAAGAAGACAGAAAACAGAAGCAAAATAGCAGCACCGAGAGAGGGAGATCGGAATAGCTTGCCGTCGCACCAGAGTTGCCGCATCGTCGCCCGCGCGTTACTCGCGTGCCACTATCGCCGTGTGTCTCCGACCTTTCCCGACGCCGTCCCTACTGCAGCCGCATTCCAGCAGCTCCACCGAACAGCTTAGGCCACCGCCGGAGCTCCCTCCACCGCCGTTCATTGCCGCTTGGACCCGTGGCCGACCCCTGCTGCCTCCGCCACCTTTGTCCCGCCATTTTAGCCACCAAAGCTGCTTCAACCAGCCAAGAGCAGCAGCAAACAGAGAGTGCAGAAAATGGGTATGACAGTGGGGTTTTGGCCCGTTTTGGCCACCTTCCCAAGCCCGGATGCCAAGAGCAGCAGCAAACAGAGAGTGCAGAAAATGGGTATGACAATGGGGTTTTGGCCCGTTTTGGCCACCTTCCCAAGCCCGGATGCTCGGCCCGCTTTGAGGAAAGTCGATCATCACGTCGAGCCCGTCGTTTTGAGTGAGTTTTACTCACTAAAGCCTTCTTAGTTTGCTAATTATACTTAAAGGTTGATTAGTGTTAATTAAGTGTAATTAGGTGGTTAGATTAGAATTGATTAGCGATTAGTAGTTAATTGCATTGCATATTAGTGAAATAATTAGTGTACTTAGATAGAGAATTGCCTATAATATTTATTGGATGCTCCTTGGGATTTTTCCCGATCCTTATCGGGTGTTAATTAAGCGATTCGGGTCTAAATGGAATTTTTGAGGAATTAAATATTAATTTTCGGAATTAATTATTTAATTATTTATTTTTCGGAAATTCAACTGGGATGGCGGTGACCAGGATTTTAAGCTGATGATCATGGCGCAGCCCATTTATTTAATTGAGATTTATATTGTGCTAAATTGAATTTATTGTACTTATTTATTTAATTTTTGAAATTATTTATTTATTTATTTATTTTCCGGAAATTCAACTGGGATGGCCAGTGACCGGAATTTCGTGCCGATTGTCATGGTGCAATCTATTTATATAAATGTGTTCTACGTCGTGCTGAATTAATTTAATTGTGGATTTTTAGGGATTATTCCTAAATTGAATTAATTTGAGTAATTGACTGGTGGATAATTGAGTATCGGTTGCCAAAGACAAAGGTATTATGGTAGACTACCGATGTGACACCCCTCGACGGCCCCCGATCCGTTCCGGGTCGCCACAGTTCGCTTACCTTTCACTTTCCTTATTAACATATCACTCTGATACCGTTTCTATTGTAGCGGGTCCATACAACCATGGGGGTTTACATCTTTTATTAACGGTCCCTTGCGCAATTTACATAACGGAAGCATATCCAACAATTCCCTTCCCTACATTCAGAAATTGATGCACACCAACTAAACATTTATAGGTAAAAGCCGTACACTTTTGTTTACATAACTTGATGGACATCATTAGTCGATACATCAAAATGCCATAGTCTTTCTATACTTGGCTATATTTCAAAAGATGACCGACGTCTCTTCCAACAGTCGTATACTTTAGAGTCCATCGATTAGTGTCGGCGTCCAAAAGTTCCCTCCTTTGCTATCCTCCTCCTAACGGTCATATCCAACCGCTCAATCCATCTACTAATCTGAAATGTTGGTCCCCAAAAGGGGTGAGTACAACCACTCAGCAGATAGGGAAATCCAATAACAACTCAATACATCAGGCAAATCATACATGCATTGCAAGTGTTACTTACCTTGAAGCCATGCGCGTACTATCATGTATCATCATATCAATTTATAACACATGCATGTGTACTATCACGTGGCTCGGTGAGTTGGTCTATCACCTCGGAGAATGCACGTGAGCTCGGTGATTAAGTGTGGCATCTTGAAAGAGACACGGGGGCTCGGTAATTTGATGCATTACCTCGGAGAATACACGTGGTCTCAATGAGTACATCTGACATCTTGAAGAGACACGTGGCTCGGTGACTTGATGCATCGCCTTAGAGAATGCACGTGGGCTCGCTGATTCAGAATGGCATTTTAAAGGGCACGTGGCTCGGTGACTTGATGCATCGCCTTGGAGAATGCACGTGAGCCTAGTGAGTTAAGCATGGCATTTTGGAAGAGACACATGGCTCGGTGATCGGTTCCATCACCTCGGAGAATGCACGTGGCTCGGTAATAAGAGATATCGCCTCGGAGAATGCACGTGGCTCGGTGATAGGGAATATCGCCTCAGAAAATGCATGTGGCTCGGTAATTGGTTTTATCAGTTGAGACTGATAGCAACGACTAGAATGACCTAGAAGTGGTCCGGCTGACATGAAATCGACTAAGTCGATTGATCATTGCTTTGATTTGATATTGTGAATTGATTGATTGAATGGAATGACCGCGAGTGGTCTTGTTGGCATGAAATCGACTAGGTCAATTCGATCGACGCTTCGATCAGTGATGTGATTGCTTGTTTGCCTATTTGATCTGTACTAATATGTAGGTGGAATCTGAGGCCAAGGTAAGTCCTCTGACTCATGTTGTGCATAGGTAGCCCTATGGTGTATTAGTTTACTAATCGGGTCTTAGGGGGTAGAACTTGCTGAGACATAGTCTCATCCCGGTTTGGGGAAAACATTTCAGGATCTTGATGAAGAACCTAAGGGGAAAGAACTCGAAGAGGAGTATCTGAAGGAGAACCCCGAGGATGATCCAGAATATGATTCTGATGACTTTTGCTATAGAATCAATTTGAGTAGAAACCAATTGTTTTAGTATGGGCCACTTAATTGGTTGATCGTCCCGGCATGTGTATCCACTCACTTGATGGTACTTTCACATGGTACAGATCTTTTCTCCTTTCTAAAAGACCTGGCTGGCTGATAATAAAATATGATTTAATTGTCTTCTTACTGAACGCTCCGCTTTAGCAAGTAGACACAAAGTTGACCAAGACTTCTTTTAACAAGTTTTATTTTCACCACTTTATCCATCAGTGATTTTAAATTCTAACTGACTTTCGGCGCCAATCATCAGAATCATGCTGATGTCGATCTTCACACCCATCAAGGGAAGAAAACCTAGCCCCTATCATCAAAACCATGCTGATGTTGATATTCACACCCATCAAGAGAAGAAAACCTAGCCAAGCACGAAATTGACAGGAATGATATTGACAGGAATGAAAGTGAAAGTCAGTATTTATGTCAAGTCATAGAGGACTCTCTTTTCACTGTAGTGTCTTCCCGGAAATATATCGAAATTCATTATATTCTTCTATATCAGAGATAGATGTAATGCTTTCTCCATTTATCCATTCTGTTCCATAAATTAAGCAGAATCTTTTTTCATTCTGTGCATGAATCTGTGGCTAATGACCGTGTGGGATTTCTTCATCGTGTTTCTGTGAACTAGGCTGGTATAGTCCTTGGCCATAACCTGTTTGTCCACCATAGTGGAAAAAAATGCGAGGCTTTCTTCACAAATGGGAGCCAAGAATTGGTCGACATCTTTACTCATTTTGGGCTTTGGCTAGGTTTTCTTCTCTTGATGGGTGTGAAGATCGACATCAGCATGGTTCTGAAGATAGGAACTTTCCTGTCAATATCATTCCTGACTTTTATTCCCGTCAATATCTGGAATGAGAGAGGAAAAAGGAACCTGTGTAATGATATTGACTTTGAATGCCATCTCATAAACCGGGTGCTCTAGGCTTAAATTGCAACCTACTTTCCTCCATCTCTCTTTTTATTTTAAGTTCACGCGTGGCATGCCAAAGTGGGCTACATTTGTACGATTATTGTTTGCACCAAAAATTCATTTGGTCGAGTGACATAAGTAAGCACGTGGCTAGAGGTTATCAATATCAAAAATAGGGATAATTGTTGCCAACCGTGAGAATTGCGATTGATATACATCGATCACCGTGGACTATGCTGTCGACACATGATAGCGCATGGTGATGATTATCATGGCTGAGTTGGTCGACAAGGATACCAGCTATAAGGGATCGAGAGATTACCGATTGAGGCACCAAGTGAATAGTGAATGTACGGGAGGCACCGAAAGTAAGTTAGAATTTAAAATCACTTATGGATAAAGCAGTGAAAATAAAACTTGTTAAAAAACTCTTGGTCAACTTCGTGTCTACTTGCTAAATCGGAGCATTAGGTAAGAAATAGACAATAAAATCAGATGTTATTATCAGCCGGCCAGGTCTTTGGGAAAGGAGAAAAGATCTGTACCGTGTGAAAGTAGCATCAAGTGAGTGGATACACATGCCGGACCAAGTCAATGGCCTGGACAGTATATATAGCAGGGTAGCCTTCAACTTCCATGGGGTATGCTCTTTTGTGATGATCTTGCTTCTGCTGTTCATCTCATCCTTTTCATGTTCTGTATGTACGCTCGTGTGCAGTGCATATACACGTGTTTTGGGCTCACCTTTTTTTTCCATGTTCTGGGACGTGATTGCAGAAGTTGAGGCTTTAAAAGTATGTGCACCAGCAAGTCCTTATATTTGTGTTTTGAATTGACTTGATAAAGTAGAAGAACACCACTCAATCAATAAGGCAAGGAGAAACACGAGATGGACTGACATAAATTTGAACTGACTGCTCAAGCACACGAGGGATTATCTACTCTCAATCACAAAAGAAACAAAAAAAAAAAAAACACTCAGTTTTTCCTCTTAATTTAAGGGATGATGTATCCATTATTCAACAAAGGGATGGAGGAAAAACAAGAGGCTGCGCCCACGTCTCTGGTGAAGAGAGTTTCCAGGGTCTTGTATAGCCCAACCACGCATGATGTTATTCAGCAGCCGATTAAACAGTGACATGCGGAACTCTAAAACTGGACAACTGATGAAAGGTGAATCAGAAACCACCATATTGCGGCAGCTAAAAGACTCAAAATTGCTAGAACATCAATATGGAACAGAACCGAATGGCTACGCTCAGAAGAACACATCTTTCATTCCAAAACAAGACCCTAACTTGAAGCGCTAGCGTGCGCCTTCTTCATACATGGAAAGCGGCAACACGCAATTGAACCCCATCTCCCGCATCATCTCTCAAAAACCCGCAGCTAATGAGGAGTAGGACAGCACGATTACTCATCGAGACGGAATTAGCGCCGATTCAGGAAGCGCGAAAACCCGAAATCTCGCCAGAAAAAACCGGCTGCAAAATCCTAACCAGAACCCAATTCAAGCAATCGAAAGAAGCAGTAGCGGCACAATCAAAAGACGCCCGAATTGGCGTCGATCAAGAGGGAATTCGGACCTACTCCGGGGACCGACGGGCGCAGGGGAACCGGCGAAGGACCGCGCACCTACCAACCAGCGCAATCACAAATGCCGCGACCGTCTGCAGCAGAATCCGAGCGCGAACCGGAGCAAAAATCCCTCACGCGTCGCGAGACAGAAGAATCCGCGAATCGAGCAGTTTCCCGGAAAATGTCGGACCGTCCTTCTCCATCGCGAAGAAGTCAAAAGGAGGTGGGATCGCCCGAGGTGAGGACGCGAAACGCGAGAGAGAGAGAGAGAGAGAGAAAGAGTTTCGCTTTCGCACCTGCACTGTGCTACACTATCATGATGATATGATGACGATTCCAATTCCCAAATTCTCCCCCATTTGGACTCGACGGCCCTCGTGGAGCCACCGAAATTACGGCAACAACCGGGGTGGCGTTCGGGTAAATAAGGGAAGAGAGGGAGGGCATTTGCGGCGTAGCAATGTTTTAGTCAAGCGCGGAAAGGAAACGGGGGTGGGGGATGGGGTTTTGGTCGGCGAGGCCGCGGCCTTCAAAGGCTTCGCTTCCGCATTCGTTTTAGAGGTTCGATTGAGTGTCGAATCAGGTTTTTGAGGATCAGTCATTTAAATGAGACGAAGCGTAGAATTTATAATTCCAAATCTCAAGAACCTTCGATCATACACTTTATGTCTTTGGTGAGCTTAAATGTTTGTGATCGTGAGAGAAATACCAAAAGAGTGATTTTAGTGAGATAGTGTGATCTATTATTAAGTGTTTGCACTCAAAATTGTAATCTCTTGTTGATTGCATAGTGAAATCAGCCAAGAAGGTTGTTAGCGTGGGAGGGTGGACGTAAAAGGCTTAGATTAAGCCAAACCACTATAAACTTTGTGTTCTTATTCTCTTCCCCGAATCTCTTTATTTTGTTCAAAGTTCTATTTAACTGCTAAAGTCTAATTTCACTCAAAATCTGCTGCTCTTCTGACTCAATTTCAAAAGTCTGTTGTTATTCAGACTTAAGTTAAAAATAAAAGTTTTCACTGCATTTTGCAGAATCTGTTTTTACACCTATTCACCCTCTCTATGTGTTCATACTAGCACTTTCACTGATCACTAAGATTTTTAAGTGTGTTTGAGTTTGAATATCATGAATTGTGACGGAATCTGGGAATGTGATTATTTTATAGTTCAGTTTACTTTACACAGTGGCTTTGCCAATTTTATATCGATTTCTATGGTACAAATTTAATGGGACTTTCTTCACAAAAATTGTGCGTTTTGGCTTGTTCTACTACATAATTAAATTTCAGATTTTTATGACTTTGCGTGTACAAAATATATTTTGAAAACTGTTCGAGTCCGAAATTATTTTTGTAAGCCATTTCCAAACCTTTGTTTTTTATCAATTTTCGGCAGCATTTTTGACAAACAATTTGAACTCATGTCCTCCCTAAATTTTTTCTCACATCTTAAACTATAAAGTGGAATTTTTCCATGATTTTTGCGGTTCATGTAGATGTCCAAAATGTGATTTCCTGACCCAACTGCAATCTGGAATTGCGCTCTGTTCTGATTGGAAATTCAGAAAATTATTGGGAACCGTACAACTTAAACTAGACCTCAAGTCCTTCATGAAAAACGTTTTTGGAGTCTCATTCACCTCCTGTTAAAGTTTCGTGATCTTTCGAGCAGATTTGATTGGTGAATAGGAATACCACTAAATTTTGAGGATGGACAAAATGCCTTTTTGATTGATTTCGAGACTTTGGAATTTCCCTTTGCACTTGTCTTTGGCGAATACTAAATAACCGACCATCCTACATCAATTTTCTAGCTTTCAAATGGACAACAGGTTGATGATTGTGAAGTTGAATGGGTCTCTATGTTTTAACTCATTAGATGATATGTTTCAATTGAATTATGGAATTGTTGCACTATGGGATGAGTGTGTGATTTGGGAATGATGTCGGTCATTAAGATGACAATGCCCGGGTTATAGTAAAGATGCCTAGAGGGATAACTAAGTTCATATGGATGCATAGAGAGTGTAACACGGTTCCCCAGATGTCTTCGCGATGCCGGATAGGTGTGAGATACCCGAGGGTAACATGGTTCCCCGAAAGATGGTGGTAGTCAATTAACAATAAAGATGATCAATTGCAATTTCAAATTTTATTCAAGTTTTATTGGGTTACTAATTCTAAAAGGAAATGCTTTCTATTTTATCCTAATTTTGAGAAAGGTTTTCAGACAAGTTGATATCTTAACGATCTTCTGTCTTTTATATTTAAACTTAGTTGTATGTGCTATTATTGACTTAGTGGTATAGACAGGTTAGGAGTTTGCTTGCTAAGCTTTGTGCTTACTTGTAGACTTGTAGTTGATCATTATTTCTCAGATCAGTAGCATTTTGTGAAGATAAGGCCGAGATTTTTTGACGTATTGTGGCTGGGAGATAAATTACATAGTACATATGTAGTATCCGAATCGGGATGATGCAGTTGCTAGAGCTTTTGGACGTGGTATAGAGTTGTGATATGTCTCCCAGTGTACGCCGACCTTGTCACCTAAGATATATAGAAATAAGAAATGAAATAAGATTGCATGGTTTGCATTTCTGCGTGTGTTCCTTTGAAATTTTATATGTCCCAGGTGTTCTTTAAACATACACGTTTCTACATGCTTAAAAAAGTAAAAAGACTTTAGTAATTGCGTTTGCCGTGGCGTGCGGGTCATCACAATCCCAGGCAATTCTCCACTAATCAGTTGCTAATTAGGATTGGCAAATCTCCACTAATCTCCCTAAAAAGGAGTGTGTTACTTTGTCTTTCCACGGCCCTCAAATTTGTGGACCATGTAGGGCGGGGGAGTTCCATCAACGCTTCCCATTTTCGGCTGATCAGAGACATTTTCATCAAAATACTAATTAAATTAGATTAGAAATTTTAAAAAATAATTAAAATTAATTTTTTAAAAAAAGGAAAAACATGGGCATTTATTTGCCAACAATTTTGCCACTTGTCATTTGACCACAAGGTTGAGCTCGGAAACTACTTCTTCAAAGCCCTTGAGTTTTATATGTCCTTAACTACCGTTTGGTAAAAAAAATTTGAAGAATTTTGAGGAAATCAATTGCATTTCCTTAGCCAAAGCAGGTCCATAATTTTGAGTTTTAAGCATGTAAATACTTTTATTTCTTCCAAAATGAGGGATAAAAAAAATGTTTCATACTAATGGGTTCGTTCAAGAGTCCACAACAGTGAGTTCCATCATGCGAGATCTTCGGCCTTCTTTTGATCCCCTAGTTCAAGTCCATGGCTGGCGGCAGTAGGTGCTCGTGGATGAATATCCATTTGTTCAAATAGTATTTAGCAAAAAAAAAAAATTATTCAAATTGCATACCTCCATCATTGAACATAAAAATCTAGAGAGAGAAAATGAGTATAGGCAACGGTCACAATCGCTGTCACAATGGCAGCCAATAACAGTGACATCATCTTAGTTGGTGAGGGTTATCATGTGACATCCCAAATTTCATTGACCTTCATTAGTGTAATTAGATCATTAGGAACTTAGATTAATTAGATTGGGCTAGAAAATGAACCCGATGGATCGTGAGATACGTGTGGGCTCGAGAAATGAGTGGGCCACACGAATTGGACTTAAGAAACCTAATGAGTGATTATGGGCTTGGACTTGGCTTGAAGCGGGCCAAGGTTCGAAATTATTAGATTTATAAGTTCAGTGGGCTGGATCGTTGTAGATTGAGCCTGTTGGGCCAGGAATGGATAATTAGGCCCGAGTGATTTTATTTTATAGATTATAGTTATGATGATTTGATTAGTGATCGTAATGTTAATATCAATTTCTAACTTTAGCATTTTGTGATGAATTCCCTATAAACTAACATTGACTAGTCGATATGTTACATCATTCGATATGAAATGTTATGATTTTGTATGATTATAATGGAATTGAAATCTAATGGAATCGAAAGGGAATTAAGTGAAAAACATTAGTAGCTAATGAACTAACTAACGATATCGATTAACTGTTAATTAGCGACGATCGACGGATGGCGAAAATCTTCATGCATGAAAGCCACGACACCTCTCTTCTCTCTTTGTTTTTCTTCACCCACGGTTTTGATTCCCATGAACCGAGACATGTAAACTTCAAGGAAAACAATCATTACAAGATCTCATCATTACACTAGCCTAGGGATTAGTTTGTAAACCTATATTTCCCCTTAAGCTTCGTACACACTCTCTCTCTCTCCATATGAAACCCAGCAACCCATCTTCATCTTCTACTTTCTTTTCTCTCGGCTGAGCGGTAGAACCAGAAGCAAACCACAAGCAAACCTGTGATTTCTTCTTCTTGCATGCTGATTTTGAGTGTTGATCTTGAAGCATCCTTGTGTTGTCTAACTGCTGAACAAGGTAAGGAAAGATCTAACTCTAAATTGAAAGTTATCCATTGTTTCATCAAGGGAGCTTGAGGATCTAACCAAACAGTGATGGATATAGTTTGTAGTTGTTGTTTAGTGATTGATCTAAGCTTAGTGAGTGTTAGATTGAAGGTAGGAGCTATTGTATGTCACTCTTGAGTCTTGCATGTCTCAAAATCCAAGTGTGAGTATGCTGTTTTGTTGAGCGAAGTGATGAAATGGATGCCGAGTGTGTTGTTTTGGTAGAAATCGTGATAAGTGGCTTACGGATGCGTTTATACTTCGAGCCGAGTTGTGAAATTGATCATTTGTTAGAGAAAGATATGTTGAAGTTGCTTTGAGTTGCTGTGAGTAAGCATTGGAGTATTTTAGAAGAGATTTGTGGATAGACAAGTTGTTTCGTTGAGTTAGAAGTGAGAAAATTTGTGTATCTATTCTGTCATAAGTGAAAATAGTTATGGAGTCTTCTGTTTGTGTTTAGTTTTCTTTATGTATGTTAATAGAAATAAGAAAGAAACTATTCTGCATGATAGAACGACTATAAGATCAAGTTATACACGTAGCTATAACCATATGACTATAAAAAAACATAGAGACAGAAGTGTACTTAGTAAAACCAGTAAACTGTTCTTGTGAGAAACGGTTTGACCTTTACTGATTATACGAATTTTCTGTATTTACCTAGTTATATTTGGACTTCGAATCCTTAATGAAAATTGTAGAAAACATCTTAAGGAATGACGTGTCAAAATTTGAGATTAAATCGATAAGATTTACTTAGTGAAACAATTTTCTTTGTAAATACGAAATCTGGACGTCGATACAGGGTATTAGTAAAGATTATGGCAATTTTTACTCTTAATACAGTGAGAATCAGACTTAAGTTTCTTCACATAAAATGTCTATCTATGTCTCAAATATAACATAATAAAATTTGGTAGTATTTCAACAAGAATTAATATACCTTCTGTGTCCGAAACCGAAACTGTACATTTAGTTAGTAAACTGTCTGGACCCGAGAACATATATTAGAGGTTGTGTCTTTTATATTAAGCTTTCGTGATGTACATAGAGCCTAATAAACCTCATAATGATGTTAGTCATATAAGAGTAAGTCTCATATATCATTTGAGATATAAGTGCATATAGAATCATGTGTGTGCAATGAGTGCGGTGCATAGTGCTTGATTATGGGATAAATATCTGTTCGCCGTGGAATGGGACATGTCGTAATGGGTTTTATCTTATAATCCAGACACGCACGTGTGCTAGGTTCATGAGAGTTAGATAGATACTTTAGAGTCTTTTTCTTTTGCATACGATAAATGCATTAATCAAAGGTGTGGTGGTGTGAAACGTGTGCTTAAGATGAACGAACCCATCGGTACCGAGATACCGGTGATGCCCCCGGAAGTTTGAGATGCCCTTGCTGAGTGGTCTTGGATGCCTCGGTAGAGAAATACTGAGATGCCTCGGAGTGAGATGCCCTTGTGTGTGATCAAGGATGCCTCGGTTGTGTGATACTAAGATGCATCGGAGTGAGATGCCCCTTGCTGAGTGGTCTTGGGAGGACCTCGGTTGTGTGATACCGGGTTGCCTCGGAGTGAGATGCCCACAATTATAGGTATTGTGGAAGTCCGGATAACGTACTTTCCGGAAGTGACTCGATCAGGCCGGTTGAATCCCGGTTGTGACTGATTCGAGGGTGGATTTTATGCACACTAAATATAATTATTTGGCGAGTGAGTTCATCTATTATTTTTGCATTATATTTTGATGTGAGATTGAGTTTGTGAAGGGTAAGTATAGAAGTGGATGCATATAAGGTGATTTCTTACATGAATTAATAGTATTGTTTATGCTTGTGATATATTCTCTTAGTATCCTAAATTGTTTGATGATTCACTTGTAACTTTGATGGCTATGGATTGTTTAAGTTAGAGTTTTATCATTCTTTACTGGGCAAGGTTGTTTGCTCATACCTTACATTTTCAGATTAATAGCATGGATGTACCGCCGGTAGCTCGATACGGGGCGGTAGTGCGTCTTTATGTTTCTTTCCATGACGAGTATGATCCCGACATTGACATGACCCTCTCCAAGTATGAGGCCACCTTATGGTTGGATGACGGTAGAGCTGAGTTATTACCGATGACGTTCGTTGCATGGTTTGTCAACCATGAAGGAGAGATGTTCGGACCTTTACCCTTTGGAGCAGGAGGACCTGGAGCGGGGATGGACGGCGCCTAGACGCCTTTGATCTTGTAGAAGCTGACTAACTTTTGTTTTTTGTTAGACGTGGGCTTGTGTGGGAACTCGTGGAGTAGACACTCTCACCCCTTATCCCTAGCTTGTGTTACGCCTTACTTTTGTTTTGTATATGTTGTATATATATATAGGCGATGAACATGGAAAGAGTCCAGGTTGATAAATTTTGTAAGCCCTGAAGATGATAAGTAGAAATGCAGCTTCTTGTGTCCTTGTTTATGTGCATGAATGTTTGGCCAATACTTGAATTGAAGATAGAGTGATTGCAGGATAACCTTATAATATAAATTTAGGATTTTAAATAATCCATGTTAAACATGCTAACCTTCAATGGTAAACGCTATGGGTTATCCATAATAATAATAACTATAATTCCGCTTGCGCTTAGCGTGACGCTCTGGGGACGTCACATATCGGCCCCTACTTGGTGCTTGGACAACCCACTCTCCCTCTCTCTCTATTTCACACTCGCTTTTTTTTCTCTTTAAGGTTATTATTATTATTATTATTATTATTATTGTAATTTTTCCTCCCTTTTCCTTTTTGCAACAGTAACTAAACTAATCAACGAAATTGCAACGTCGACGTGGTTTGCCACATCAGCACTTCTGTCCACATGTGTACGACACGAGAGCACTAACTTGTTTATCGGAAAGAAGAATTCAATTTGACAAATATATTTTGTAAAAGCTCAGTATTAGGGAAAATTCCAAATAATAACCTAAATTATTCTTATTTTCTCAAATAATGATATGAAATACTCTCATTAAAAAATGTCCATACCTTCACAAATATCCCTAAGTGGCTAGAATATTTTGCCGACCGGCGAGCCGGCAAGACTAGGCCCTTATTTGAAATAATCATAATCATTCCAGGCTCTTTTTTAATATTGGTATACTTATTTCGAATCTTTATTGGAAATAATATTTACTTCATAATCATATCCTTATTTGGAATTTTTCATCGGTATTATTTGCAGCTTCTACTAAAAAAAAAAAAAAATGAGAGAGAGAGAATTCAGCGGTCGATTTTGCCTCGCCGTCGTCTTGTTCTGCAGGCCTCTTTGCCCTTTGCCCTGTTCATGCTGACCTCACTCTTGCTCTTAACCTAACGTCTCTATCTCTCTCTCTGTCTGTTTGTCTCTCTCTCTGGCTACCGGCATCGGAGCTGGGCTTCGAGCTTACAGGAACAGCCGGGTTACTTCAGAGATTGGTGCTTGTTCCAAAAGACTCCATCTTTACTCTTTTACTCGTGCACGATCTCCACCTGTTTGTTATGTTGCTCTTGAACCGTATGCAGTGCTGAGAGATTGCAATATTATCTTCCGAGTTCTTAGTCGAAGCTTTTCACCTGTATATGTCTAGTGTGCTTGAATAAATGCTGCCCGGAGAATAAAAACCGTTCCGTTTTAAGAAAACCAGATGGTTTCTGTCACCTTGCTCGTGGGTCGGGACAAAATTTAGTTTTTTTTATCAGTAAATTCAAATTTTTGTTAGAGAGTTGGAACAAATATGGGGTTAACCTTAATGGGCTCTTTTTAATTCACAGTTTTAATCTCGGTTCTCCTTGCTGGAAATCACTATCTGTAGATAGCCATAGAAATGGGGGCGCCGAATGCCGCTGGAGATTGGTCGTCGGAGATGGAGGTCGATGCTTTCAGACGCCTCTTCCCTCTTCGCTACTATGAGCAGCATCTCTCCGAATCGATACGCCCCGATGCTAGGCCCCTGAAAAAAGCCAGAGATACTATCGTGTCCCTCGGTCGGTTCGTTTAGCTTTCTGTTTATCTGGTGATTTGTTTTTTCCTTCCTTTATCTAGCCCACACAAGTTGTATTCCTCCTATAATTGCTTAGCATTGATAATGCAGGGGCTATTGCATCACTGACGGGTCTGCGCTGGCAAAGATTGGTTCCACCGTGAGTTTTTTGCCCTTTTCATTCTCTCGTGTATATATGATGCATGCCGACATACTCCTGCACTTCAGCATGTTCAAAGTAGTTGCATATGTATTCACTTGTAGCTGAACCAACATATAAGTTCTATCTTTTCCTTTTTATTTGTTTTGTTGTTTGACTTTTACACGCAAGCAAATCATTTAAGGTGGACGTTAATTGTTATTCTTGGGAAGATTATAGAGTTTGCTCTTTTATGAGTACGTTTAATTAAAACACACGCAATCATATTTTTCTACAGACAATGTTGGCTGCTATAAAAATGGAAGTCATGACTACTTCTGTTGATTCGCCTGATGAAGGCAGTACTATAGGTAAGCAGCCATGGACCAGTCAAATCACTTTTTTTTTTTTTTTTTTTTTTACTAGGGTTTGTTCGATGCTGGCATGTGACCTTGTGTTATTTTCAGCGGTTGAGTTTCATATGCCCCCTATATGCTCTCCAGTTTTGAGGCCAGGTAGGCCTGCTGAGGTAGCACCAGTGATATCGAAGCAACTTTTTGACTCTTTATTAAGGCATGTGAAATTGGTAAAGTTTCAGTTTTTTCCAGCTTGCTTTGACTTCTTGAATCTTTTAGTTTTCTCCTGTTGCTTCAGCGTAAGGGTGATATGCTATTAACAATACCTTATTGTATGCCATCTGCATATTTGTGGGCGTCTTTGCTAATATATACGAAAGGCAGAAAAGTCTAAACCATATCCACATTGTACCTGTGATTATTTTGACCGAACTTTTTGATTGTTTTCAGTATGGAAAATTCCATTGGGTCTAATAAAGAGAAGTGTAATATTAATCTTTGGTTGAAGCAAAATTTCAGGAAGTCACTTGATCATGTAGCAATAAGTCTACACAAATTATGTGGAGTAGCACCAATCTTGCCCCTGTAAAGCCTGCTGCTAACTCTCAAATAAACAAAGTGGGATAGCTCTCGGAAAGTTTACTGAAAGCCACAGAGTTTGTTGTCACTTAGACTTGTATGCGGGATAGAGATTATGTGAAGAGTAAACTTGCTCTTGGTTACAGAAAACATTGATTTCTCTTTGCTCTGGCTTTCCTAGTGTGTTTCCAAGCATTCAAACTCAAATGCTAGTTTGTTTCCTGAAGGGACGGGGGAGGAAAGACCATTCACTTTTTTAGTGTAACCTACACTTCATGGAAATATTGGCTCTGCACAGCTTCAATATAGTTGCAGATACCTTGCGAGTACACTAAGGGTTCCTATAGGTTCTACCAAGTCCAGATCCCCATATAATCTCTTATGATCAATTTGTGTCACAAAATAACCCATAGGTTCTAAGGTAGTAGATTATCATCGAAGGATGCTGTTAGAGTTAATACTACATACCTTACTAAATTGGTCATAAGGTTTCCCCCAACTCCATGATATGTGCTTTCTTGTCTTCCTTTGGCACTGGTCATTGTGTCATTTAATTCTCGGACAATTATATTGCAGTTTCTTAAAACAATTTTATGTTGCAATACCTTCTTGGGGCATGTGCTGGTTAATATTCGGATTCTGGAATCAGTAATCATTTGGTTGTTGCAGCTCTGGGATGATTGATCTGAAGGAGCTATCGCTGATCAAAGGAAAAGCAGCTTGGATGGCGTACCTGGTAATACTTCATGCTGGATGTTATGAGGCGTAGCTTAGGATAGAGTGCAGGGCTTCCCCTTTAATAAAAGAGGTATGCCATGGACACAACTTTAATAAGTGGCAGATACCTGCTCATTAAAAAAAAAAGAAAAAGAAATCCCACATGGGTACCTTAAACATGGTAAGACCTTGCATGTCAACACTTTCTCCAGCATATTTGTAAGGATGAGTTGTCTGCACATTGGACAAGAAGAATATTCAGATGTCATGAAGCATCACAAAGTGAACCTTTTTAAGTTCACTGGTTGAATTCACTATCAGATATACCACAGACTATATACATTACCTTGGACGGAAGAATTTCCACAGCTGGAGAAGGCAGGCCTAAGTCTCTTTCCGGAATAGATGGCACATTCTGACTCCCACGGTCATGGGGTGTGAACCCAGGTAAACACTGTGCAAGCAAGGATGGTGCACGCATTGTACCTTAATCCGCAAGAACTGATTATGACGAGAGATCAACCTATAAAAACCAATTTCATTAAATTCACTTTGCAAAGTGATACCATGATCACAATCTAATCTTGATAAAGTAGAAGAACACCACTCAATCAATAAGGCAAGGAGAAACATGAGATGGACTGACATAAATTTGAATTGACTGCTCAAGCACATGAGTAACTATCTATTCTCAATCACGAAAGAAGAAAAAAAAACCGCTCATTCTTCCTCATAATTTAAGAAATGATGTATCCCTTATTCAACAAAGTAATGGAGGAAAAACAAGAAGCTGCGCCCACGTTTCTGGTGAAGAAAGTTTCCACGAGTCACGTATTGCCCCACCAGGCATGATGTTATTCGTCAGCCAATTAACAGTGAAATAATCTAAAACTAGCCAACTGATGAAAGCTGAACCAGAAACCACCACGTTCCGGCAGCTAAAAGACTCAAAATTGCTAGAACATCAATACGGAACCAAACCGAATGGCTACACTCAGAAGAACATATCTTTCATTCCAAACCAAGACCCTAACTTGAAGCGCTAGCGTGTGTCCTCATCCATGAAAAGTGGTAACACCGTCGAAATGCAAGCGTAACACGCAATTGAACCCCATCTCCGGAGTCATCTCTCAAAAACCCGCAGCTAAGCTAATGAGGAGTAGGACAGCACGATCGCTCATCGAGACAGAATTAACGCTGGTTCCATTGCAGAAGCAACGAACCGGTTCAGGAAGCGCGAAACGTAAAACTCGCCGGAAAAAAATAAAAAAATAAAACAGCTGCAAAATCCTAACTAGAACCCAGTTCAAGCAATCGAAAGCAGCAGCTCAATCAAAAGACGCCCGAATTTTCGTCGATCAAGAGGGAATTCCGACCTAGTTCGGGGATCGACGGGCGCAGGGGAATCGGCGAAAGGACGCACGCACCTACCCAACTACCGCAATCACGAATGCCGCGACCGTCTGCAACAGAATCCGAGCAAAAATTCCCTCACGCGTCGCGAGTCAGAAGAACACGCGAATCGAGCAGTTTCCCGGAAAATGTCGGATCGTCCTTCTTCTCCATCGCGACGAAGTCAAAAGGAGGCGATCGCCCGAAGAGGTGAGAACGCGAGACAGGGAGAGAGTTACAGAGAAGCTTCGCTTCCTTCGCTTCCGTACCTGCACCTGCGCTACACTACCATGATGACGATTCCCAAATTCTCCCCCACATTTGGACTCGACGGCCCTCGTGAAGTCGCCGAAATTACGGCGACGACCGGGGTGGCATTCGGGTAAATAAGGGAGAGAGGGAGGGCATTTGCGGAGTAGCAACGCCTTAGTCAAGCGTGGAAAGGGAACGTGGGGCGGGTGGGGGTTGGGCTTGGTCGGCGAGGCCGCGGGCTTCAAATTTGTCGACCGGGTAGGGCGGGGTTGTCCCCGTCAACTCTCCCTCCAATTTCGCCACGTGTCGTTCGACGGCGAAGTGTGGGCCTGGGAAACCACCTTCTCAAAGCCCATTGGGCTTTAAAAATTGTTCTTAGAGAAGTGCGAATACGGTTCTGACGGATTCCTTCTGGAGAATTTTGTTGCAGTCCCGAAATCCTCTAAATCTTTGGCGCAAAGTAAAGTTCAAAAGCACTTTGAATTTTGAGTATATCCGAAGTATAAACACATTTTCCCTTCCAACTTTACTTTCGTTTGTCGTTTATAATTTCGAAAATATCCACATCTCAATTGATGTCACTGGGTTCAGGCCACTAATAGGCCACCAGCAAGGCCCACCAGCAACGGTAGATCTGGCTACGGCAAGGCAATCTTGTGTTAGTGGCAGCCGGATTTGGGACTGAGTTTCGCCGGGAAATGTTTGAGATTTAAATGATAAAAAATAGCAAAGATCATTAATGGTATTTAAGTTAAAGTTATGTTTTTAGATTACACGTTACCAAATGTTATTTGCATTTTAAAAAAACCCTCTCACCTATAAAATTATTTACATTTCCCCAAAAGCTTTTCTCATGATTTTTTATAAACACACCGGAAGTATTATTTGATTTGGATTGATACTCGTGAACATTAATCCATACATTGGACATAAATATACCCTTTCTCGCTAAATTGAAGATTATATACACTGTGCAATAATTAACACGCGCGTCCTGCATGTACTCTATGTACTTCCCGTGCTCCCTTTCTCTGCTTCTCTGCCGACGACACTTGTCCCTCTACTCCTCCCCTCTCGCACGTAGTCCATCTACTTCCGAACCTCCTCCCTTTCCTGCCTACGCTCGTCCCTCTCGTCCTGTCTCCACTCGTCTCCTCCTCTGCTCCTTCTGCGCGTACTTCATGTACCTCCCGTCCTCCTCCCTTTCCCTGCCTACTCTCTCTCTTCCACGACTCCTCCCGTCCTTTGCCTAGATTCCTCCCCTCTCCTCCTCCTCCTCCTCCGCTCCTCCAGCATGCCCTTCTTGGATTTCCCAACCTCCTCCCTTTCTTTGCCTACACTCGTTTCTCTACTCCTCCACTCCTCCTGCACGCACTTATCGTATTTCCAGACCTCCCCTCCCCTCGTCCCACGCTTCACGTACTTCGTCTTTCTCTTCACGCGTATCAACTCCATACTTCTTCTGCTTCGAATCCTCCCTCTGCTTTCACTCCTCTCTCTCCCTCTAATATCCTGCTGCACTTGACCACGTTAAAATTCCACATTAGTTTTAAGCACTACACAATTAAAATAACGCTAATCTTCTAATCATCTAATTAAGTATAGATTAGGTCGCTTGTGAAACATTTTCTTTATTCTGCTGCATATACTCAAGAAACGGGGTCAATTTAGAAAAAAGAAAAATTCCTCTTTTAAATAGTACAGTAACATTTAGCTTGAGTAATTCCTATTCGCACACATAAACTACCACATCTATGTGCTTCATATAAGGCTTTATCCACATGTAGACAAGTGTTGCTTCTAAGATTATTTTGTATCTAACAACTAAAAATTGTAGTCAAGGTGGTATGGTAAGTAAAATTTCATACACTATTTGAGAAACCGTCAACTTAAGCCATGTCAATATTTAAAACTTCAGTCTCTATTTGTAGGGCAATTGGGCAGATAAATCACATTTTTTTGTGGGAAAAATTTCTAAAATGGAACTAGAGTATGCCGGAGAAGCTAGGAGCAAACTAAAAAGCTAGTGAAGGTAGGGGGTAAGCTATACCATTTACAAAATTTAGTGAAGTTAGGGGGTAAGCTATACCATTTACAAAATCTATGGGCTATTACGCAACAATGTGAATGTTCAAGAGGGCTATTTTTATGTTAAAAAAAAACAGAGGGCTATTATTGCTAAATAGCATGACATAAGATATATATACTTATCACATCACATAATGTCCAACAATGACTTGTACAGCGAGAAATGAATTTCAAACTTACAATTCATGATACTTACATTTGTGTGCTTATTTAATATATAGGAAACAACATTTCAAATTAAAAAAACATGTTTTTTTTTTGTCAGTTCTACTCTATTCCTACTCTACACTTGAAGGTCCCGCTCCCCGGCAGTGTTGATTGCAACCCACTCTCGAAACTTACGCGTCCCTACCCCCATCCCCTCCTGAGGAGGTGGGGATTTGAACCTCTCACCTCCCCCTTCCATGTGGGAAGGGTGGCCACTGGGGCGAACCCCCAGTGGTTAAAAAACATGTTGAAGGAACACTAATTGATTAAAAAATCTATTTTTTTGTCCACATAAATTTCAGAATAGTATTTAACTTCTTGCAATTTATGTAGTTTTACCAAATCATAGCATCACGCGTGTCTATTGTATATTGACAAAGAAGAAGATATCGTACCCTCTCTACAAGATTCAAAGAGTCTTTAAGTGATTGTGTCAAGTCATCGAGCTTAATCAGATACTTAGGAGTGCATGACAAACCATAATTTCTATTTCAAAAACAATTTTTCTATTTCAAACCTATTTCTGAAATAAAAATCCGTTTGATAAATTTATTCCGTTTTTCTATTTCTAGAATAGATTTCTATTCTAAAAATATGTTTGGAATAGAAATCAGAAGCTAAAATTTTCTATTTTTCTATTTCTGGAACAGAAATGAGAAATAATTTTTTTTCTCATCGTTAGTCAACCGGTCCTTCATCTGTTGCCGCCAACTACCATCCATCGGTCGCCTGCCGCCCGCCGGCCCACACCACCGCCGCCGCCGCCTGTCGCCAGCCACCGGCCCGTCGTGGTTACAAAGGATATCTAAATACACCGAATAACAAGTATAGGCTAATTTAGTAGAATTTAGTTCATCGGATGCGTTTTTCTATAGGTGGTGGTTTACACGACCGCTGAAATTACCAAGTGGCTACCACATAATGCCCAATCAATTTCGGCATAAGTTTTAAGCTCTGCACAATTAAGATAATGCTAATCTTTTCTCACTAATCATCTAATCAAGAACATATTAGGTTGCTTTGGAAACATATTGTTTATACTTATACAGTTACTCGGAAATTGGGGTCAATAGAATTATTTCTACGAAAAAGAAAAGAAAAGAAAAGTAAACATTCTTCGTATAGTATAGTGATAATATTTAGCTAGACTAATTCCTACGGCACATATGAACCACCACATTTATGTACTTCATATAATGATCAACATCTAGATGTGTGTGGCTCCTAAAGATTATTTTGTATCTTGCAATGTTTGTCCTACTGACAACCAAAAACTGTAGTCAAGGTGGTACGGTAAGTAAAATTTCCTACACTATTCAAAAATATGAGGTTTGTCTTTTGCAATTTATTGTATGGAAGAATTTTTTAAACTTGAAGGGGGGGGGGGGGGGGGGAAAGGGAGGGAAAGCTAGGAAAAAGTACTTATTAAAATAGTAGCGCATGCACTGGCAACCTATACCATGTCAATATTTAAAACTTCAGTCTATGTTTGTAGGGCAATCAAGCGAAAAATCTTTTTTTTTTTTTTTTTTTTTTTTTTTTTTTTTTTTTGGGGGGGGGGGGGGAATTCTAAAATGGAACTTGAGTACGCCGGAGAAGATGGGAGGAACCGGTGAAGACAGAAAGTGGGAGGGGAATTGGGGTTGGAAAATCTGTCGAGCCTTTACAAAGCCATTAATCGACCTTTGGAGAATAGCCTCCTGTCCTAATGCTTTAGGACAACAAGATTTTAGGTAACATTTGATGGTTATGCGGACTAAAAAACTAGGGAAGGAAGGGGATAAGATAAACCATTTTCTAAATCTGCATGCTAGTACGCAAGAATGTGAACGTTCAAAAAAAGGGTGATTATTTCAAATAGTATGACATAAAAAAAGGAAAAAATAACTCATCACATCACACAACGTCCAAAAATGAATTGTACAGCAAAAAATAAATTTAAAAATTATAGTTTACGAGACTTTTATTTGTGTACTTATTTAATTTATAAAAAATAACATTTCCAATTTTTTAAAAAAAAGTGTTGAAGGAACACTAACTGATTAGAAAATATATTTTTGTCCGCTTAAATTTCGGAATAACATTTAACTTCTTGCAATTTGTGTAGTTCTACCAAATTATAGCATCAAGCCAAGATTAGAACAAACCAAATTTCTAATCCTTGCATTCATGGGCGTCAATTGTACGTTGATAAAGAAGAAGATATGGTACCATCACTGCGTGATTATAAGAGTCTTCAAGTGACTATGTCAAGTCATCAAGCTCAATCGGATGCTTGGTTTGTGACTCATCTTTTTTGTCTAGCTCCTCTAAAACCTTTCGAACGACCAAATCGACAATTTTTGCTTGGCTACCATAAACAAAAGCGCTTTTATTAGTTGACTAGATTTAACTCAAACCCACACATCGCATGTGGTTATAAACAATATCTAAATACAATAAATAATCAGTATAGGCTAATTTAGCATAATTGAATTCACCGGATGCCTTTTTCTATATGGTAGTGGCCTACACAATGGCTGAAATTACCAGAGACATGGTGCCCAAACAAAATGTCGATATTTATAGCTAAAGCCTGGAAAAGATTTTCAACACTTGTAATAGAGAGAAAATGTAGACAAATTCAAGGTCATCCATTGAACACTGCAATTTGGTGATGACAAATTATATAACCCCAAAACCCATAACAAATTCCCCAGTGCTAGCACTAGCTATAAAAACTGAAATATTGGGGAAGATGTCGAGTAGAGGATGTAAAGTTCAATAGGAGCAGCACTTGGAATTGGAGGTAGTTTTCAAAATTTTTCATTTAAAAAAAAAAGAATAAAAGAAATGATTTGATAGGGCAATGTTTTATCCCCTAAACACCCCTCCCCCAAAAAAAACAAGAAGAATTAGGCGGGCATTTTAAAGGCAATTTTACCTTTGTCGCTCCTGGACCTTCCATCCCTTGATTTGACCAACTTTTGCAAGAGCCTCTTTGAACGCCCTAAGTTCGACTTCGGAGGAAAGACTTTTCAGGCGTGGAGTCCGATGTTTAACAACCCTAGGTTCCACTTTATAAAAGATGGGAAAAATCCTTTTTTTACCATTTGACCTAAACACATTGTACATCATGCGTTCAAGCTCGATGAGACACCATTTACGATCAGGATAAGTTTGAGAGATGATGGGTATGTAGATTTTGGAGTTGTCCATAGCTGGTAGAATTGTCTCACCAATCTTATCACCCACCTTGATTGCATCTTCATCCCTAAATACACGGATTCTGGCATTATTCAAGTCTCTATTGAGGAAGTCTGTGAAGTCAAAACGAGTATCCGCTCCACTAAAACTCATGAACACATCGTACTGAACTTCTGATGCTGCCTTTGAGTGTGTCATATCTGGGAAGCGTATTACTTCCAGACCTCTCTCTCTCCCCCCAGAAAAGAAAAAAAGGTTGGTAACTTGGTGTGGCGTGGCCTGGCTAAGAAGTGAGCTGAGGTTTTTGGAATGCTTCCGCGGCAGAGCACACCCAGATGACTGATATTCCAATGAAGATGGAGATCCTCGGGAATATACTGCATTTTAATGGTAAGTGGTCAGTACACAAACACGACGAGAGAAGAAAAAAGATCATCCAGCAGCTGAAGGCGTGTGCAAATAGATTTAGCGAAGGGGATTTCTGCTCAGAGTGCAAAATCACATGCAAAAACACAAATAAATTTGGACGAGATTTTACGTAACTTCATAGGATAATAGTGCCAAATTTGGACTTCATCGGAATCGGCTCCATGGATAACTGGTACCTCCCTGGCAAAGGATGGCCACGGTGGTGGTTCGGTGAGGTGCACGCCGCGGTGATTCGGCTAAAGATTTGTGACACGGCTTGTCTCATCTCATCTTGGTAGTGACTTTCGGCCGCGGGTGGCGATGCAAGACGAAGCTGCAAGGGACACCGAGCGAACCTGCGAAAACAGAAAGTGGTTTCGTCGTCACGAGGAAGGATCGCAAGCACTTTGCCGGCAGACGGACAACATATGCTTTTCACAAAGTGGGGAAGGAGCAGGAAGAAGCAGCACAGTATCAAGCGGAGGCTCGAAAGCACAAGCGAGAGAGACAGACGCTATCTTGATTGGCATGGGTCTTTTCAAGCTTTTAGGGAGAGCGACGGAGAGACTCTTAAAACAAGGTTTCGCTTACCAGAAATTCCTAGATCAATGCGTCCTTATTCAACCAACGGCTACCCGTATCGCAATTTTCCGAATTCCGAACATGAATCCTCTAAATTCATCAAATAAATGATGTGTTTGATCTTAAATGGGGTGAGAGGACTATTTATAGACTTGCTCTAAGTGTTGCTCGCATGAGGGAGAAATTGTTTAGGATGATACGTTGAATAAAGACGCAATTGAACCTGTGTAATTTAACTATTAATGTAAGGTAGCTGGATGCTTTTTGGCTTTTCGACGCACATGGTATGACATGGTTGGTTGGTCGTTGGTCATTGGACGAATTTTTGGGCACCATAAAACGATTAGAAACCCTAATGGTTCAAGGAATTTAATCTTTAACGATCCTCCCTTCTTTGGAATTGAATAAGCCGCCGAGAAGCGCAACCGCCCGGATCGTTTCGAGGAGAATCAATTTCGAGTGGGGTATATTTGGTACAAATGTGCAATTAGGACAAACAAGATGGGAAGGATTCATCTTGACTTTTCATTAGTCTCGACAGATGGACATCACTGGTTGGGTGCGTATGTTGGGGAAGAAACTATTTATGCCGAAATGAAGGGGAAGAAAAGGTCGAAATTAGTGAACACTCACGGTTTAGTTAGAGGTCGTACGTCCGATATTTTTAGGGTAATTTGAAGTTTGAAAAATGGGTACGGATAAATTCACAAGAAATTTGATCTGGCTTTATTGGATAACAGCCCTCAATTCGTTATATTGTTGAGCGTGCCAGGAGAGTAGACGGTCGCACTTGGCAATAGCAGTGTGAGGTAATTGGGGAATTGAGAATTTAATAGATGAACATTTCTAGAAGATAAATAAAGTAAGTTTAATAGTCAAGCAAGATGGTCTCTATTTATATCTGGTGTCTTTTCTGATGGCTTAACAAATCTCTACCATTAGATGGGGCATTGATCAAAGTGGAAGATTTCGCTCTAGACAACTTAGACACATAGATCAAGGAAATATTCGATTCCAACAGATGCCTATTATAAATTGCACGAGAAAGATTAGTGCCGTTAAAAATCATAACTTCTACGCACAATGGATTGCTTGAAATGGACACTATCAGGTCTAGTGCGGACTAGTCAGGTGGTCGAAAAGCTCCGAATCAATGCGCCGATGTTCAAATACTAATACCCTATTTCCAACTTTAGAAAAATTTACGGATGTTCAACGTTGATGCCATCATATGCCTAAATTATGGTTGAATAATTTTTTGAATGTCAATTGAACATAACACATTACAAAAAAGAAGAAGTTGAAAACCAAGGGAAAAGGGGGAAAGAGACTAGGCTATTGATAGAGATTAAGATATAGATTGAGAAAAAGAAGTAATCGAAGTTTAAAAAGAGAGAGATAATTGCACAAATGATTTTTGAACTTTTGATCAATGTGTAATATCGTCTCTAAACTTTTAATTTGTTTAATACGGTTAGTATAATCTCTTAACTATATGATTTAAGGATCATATTAAAAATTAGATCAAAATTCATGATCATATTAAAATTCATAGATGGTGTTGCATATTGAATCAAAATATAATAATCGCATAAAAAAAATTTAGAAACGACATTACATATTCTACTAAAGTTCAAAGGTTATTTGTGCAATTTTCCCTAAAGAAAATGGTGAATGGAGAGGACGAAGGGTGGGGCTCGAGATTGGCAAGTACGAGATGGAAGATTAGGCCGGTGAGCAGTGCTGGGTGCTGCTCTCGAGATGATTTTGTAAGCTAGATGAAGCCGAGGATATAAATGTCATTCCGCGCTAGGTAGCGACTTGTGGGGCTGCGCAACTTTGATGTCTTGATGATGTAATAGGACATGCCGAGCGCATGCTTTAGCAATTGGAAAAAGGAACAGCAAGTGTATCGTTAATCGTTTTCTTTTTCTTTCTTTTTAGCTACTTCTTTTGGTCAACTCCAGTGATATTCCCCTAGGGATGCTCAAACTACAATTGGAACATTGCTCCCTTTAACTTTTGTCTTGTTCTCATTGGGTTTTCTAACTAGATCATGACATCAATTCATTTTTTTTTTTTTAATGTTGAAAGACGTACCTTAACAGCGAGAATTACCTTAAAGGCTATTGGAAAATATATACGGAGAGAGCAAAGAATCTATTCCCCACGTGCGAAGATGAAACCGCCTCCAAAGCCTTTGAAAAGGGCCACGAGCTAGAAAAGGGGGCTTTAGCAAAAGAAACATGGCCCGATCTCAAATCACGTCTCCGGTCTATCTACCCGCCCCCTTTTTCTTCTTGGCCTTTCTCTCAAATCACGTCTCCGGTCTATCTGCCCGCCCCCTTTTCTTTTTGGCCTTTCTTCTTCTTCTTCTTCCAAAACAAATTTACAAGCTTACATATTACATAAAAAATGAGAAAATTATCCCAAAAATTTCATTTTTATTAATTTAGCCATAAACCTTTTAATTTTATTGATTATCACAAAATCTTTTTACGATTTTCCATCAAGTCAATCTAACTAGCTTTGACCTGCTAATTACTAATGTTAATACTTCTCCACTGGCCATCCTACGTCATAGCCGGTTCTGGCGTTGACAACGTTTGATAATATTTTTTAAATTTTTAAATTTTTTCCCCACATTGTTAATTGAATGGACGTGATGATCGGATTATATTCTTTGTTGGTGGCCAATTTGGGGAAAAATAATAAATTCGCTGCGTCTTTTTTGGGTTTTTAATTAAAAAGATCTCTCTTTCAATGGGGGTATCACTATCCTTCGACGTGAAAAATGTTGCTCTTCTCTACCGATTCAATGTTTTTCCTGTGGGAAAAGCATAAGATGTCTATTCCCGACAAAGTGGGGCACCCCTTGTCCCCGATTGTTAGGGGTAATTGGGTCGAGGGTGGGTAAAGTTTAGACCTGGATCCTGTACTCGACCCTGTTATAACTGGTTCCTTTTTTCTGGACCTTATACCCGACCATGTTTGTATTGGACCTTGTACCCGACCCACCCTGTTATGCTGTCTATGATCCCACAATTCTTGTATCTCCATTGGGATCATAAAATCGATATCCCTTTGAATGACCTAGGTAAGATACGAAATAGCACTGAGGGATTCTAAAGTTCAACTTACTTAATGTTTGATCATATAACATCATTTCTGCAGGACATTTCAAACCTTAAGATGGTTCAAGATAAGTTTACGTCTAGCCCATGACTCAAAACGATTTAAAATATTTTTGGTAGAAATTCGGTTTAATGCATATTGTGTGTTTCGTCCCACAGAAAACTTTATAAATTAGTCATAATAATCATACTCACTATTATGTCCATTATGATGCAATTACGCCTTTTGGCCACACCGATTTTTTCAAGATTTTTGGGCGTAGTAAACTAAGTTACCATTCTAGAATCTTTCCAAGTATTTGACAAAATGACCCTTTAAATTATCCAATATTGCCATACTTGTCAAAATATGCAGTCATATTTGACAATCTTTAAAACTTATCCCAATTGTTTCTTAACTTTAGTCTAAAAGAACTTGAATCTATCAAAAGATTAAGACTTTTCTTTAAAAAAATAGTCATCAATGACTATATTGAAAAGAAAAATTCTATATAACGTTATCAATCTTTCTATGATCAAAATGTTTATGCCACAATGTATAAGACTGTTCCCTAGATAAGATCTATTAAAAACAATTTTTTAAACTATAAAAACGACGTACATATCATTGGGAGATCAGCACAATTAGTATAATACATTTCATATATTGTAGCGCTTGACTTTATTTGACTTCGAAAACAGAGAAACGTCATTATTCTATACTTCAAAAGAGTAGTCACACATTTCCAGACATGATATAGAAATTAAGTTTCGTCTAAAGAAAGGTATATAAAGTGCTTCTCAACATTAAATGCAAACCAGAATCCAGAATGCATAGTCAAAACAATACCTTCCACTAAATCATCGTTAAATGTTGTTTCTCATGATGAGTTATGATTCATCATGATTTAGCTTCTTTAGATTTATTAATCCCCTTATGGTAATCTAGCCACCAAGAACCGAATGAAGCTTTTAATAGGAATTGGATTCATAAATGAATGCTAAGGAATCATCAACTCCAGACTTACGCTTGGACAACCAAGCTTTATATTCATTACAGTGCTCCTTATGTGTCATTTCTTTTCCACAAGAGTAGTGAATGACACAATTTCTTTTAAAATGTGCCATCATCATACCAGATTGACAGAATAACCGGTGGTTTCATGAGTTCCTTTATGAGTATGATTTTGAACTTCAAATCTACCATCCTTAGGACGTAATCCTTAACCTCTTCAGAATCATTACACCTTATGTTGAAGAGTCCTTACATTTATCTCAATCTCAGAATTAGACAAAACACAATTTCAAGCTACTAAAACTTCCATCATCCTTTTAGCAATGTAGTCAGCTGGTAAACCATTTTCGAGTGTTCCCAATGGAACGCTTCATGGATAATGGAAAAATTCAATTGTTCTTTTCCTAAGCGGCGACAAGTACTTTCTAGTTTCATATCACTAACAATGAAATTGCTAACTTATTCTTTGTAAGAGTAATATAAACATCTACCAGCTTCATTCCAAACAGAAAATCCTCCTTACATTACCTAAAATTTGACCCAGTAAGAATCTCAATCACAACGGAGTTGTCATTACAAATAATGTAACTTAATGACAAGCAGTATATGTAATTGGTATCATGTGAGTATTGTGTAACTTGAAAACCATATAAGTACACATCCCAAGAGCTACACGCATCATGATATAAACATCTTTGAGTAGAATACATAACATGCAATTATATACTCTCCACATGATAGCAGTTATAAGAATATATTCTAACATTTTGCGAATTCATCACCTTTGGGTATATAAAGCATTAGGGTCAGTCACTCCCCAACTATATGTTGTACATGCATCTCTCCATGAACCAACACCCAATTATCTAATTTAGGAGCATAACCACCGATTAGAACAGCAGACATCCCATCACAATATGAGACCGATATTTCTTAAATCCAATCAAGTGTGCCATTTTAGCAGTTACAACACAATTGAATCATTGAAATTCTTTTATACTAGAGATATAAACTTATGACTCACATTCATCTTATACATGTAATTTTAGACCAAATGACGAGGCAATTTGTCACTAAAACAACATGTTATGCCAATCACATTGCTCTATTCATTAGCACATGCTGAACCTTATACATGTCATTAATGAATCAATGCTCTACACTATCTTTATGTGATGACATACATGTCAGTTTATAACGTATTTATGAAACCTTAGAGAAATACATGAAAATACCCAAAATACCTTAAAAATCACGTACTTTAGGGTTCCACATGTATTTTCATATCCATAAAATCATCAAACATATAAAATAAACACATCACTATGTAGAGAACCTCCATACGAGCACGGCGATGCAAACCACGCTCCAATCTAATGCTGCACACACCCTCACATGTTGACGGAATGCGTGGCGCGTGAGTTCCATGCACCTCCCTGTTGAGCCGGCCAAAAACCGGTCTAACCGGTCAACGGTTTGACCGGACCAACGATCCGATCGGTCAACCAGGGTCGGGTCATTAGTCAAACCAGTTGAGATCCGGTCAACACCAATCATGTCACGAGCTATGTAGCACGGACACTCTCAGGAAGCCTTCGTATCGTGTCCGACACTCCGACACGTGTCTGACACGCTCCGACACGTCTTGATACACGGTCAATGAGTGTCGAAAAATCCGACACATGGTCAACTCTTTCCGACACGCTCCGACACGTAAGTCCAGAATTCCGACACGTAAGTCCAGAATTTCGACACGCGATTCTGACCAATTTTAAAAATTTCTAATACTTGAGGGGTCAAAATATAAATATACACATAAGAAGTAATAAAAGAAGTAATAAAATTGCTATAAATATACACGTACAAGGTCTTTTTTTCAGTTTTGTTTTTTAGAATTGTTTTATTTTTTTTAAAAGTCTTTTACTATGAAAGAAGTAATAAAAAATGCTATATATGATAAATAAATAAATTTAAAAATATCATTTCAGCATTTTTCTTTAAATAATATTTTTCCTCTAAGTTTTGTGTATTATTGTAACAAATTAAAATAATGAATGATATTATTTAATATTTTTCGTGTAAATTAATTCTAGGCTATTATTATTATTATTATTATTATTATTATTATTATTATTATTATTATTATTATTATTATTATTATTATTATTATTATTATTATTATTTATGTATTTATATATATAAATATATTTAATATATAACGTGTCAGAATGTGTCGAAATTTTCTATTTTTAAGAAATGACGTGTCGGCGTGTCGTGTCGTGTCGTGTCGTGTCGCATGTTGCGTATCCGTGTCGGTGTTACATAGGTCACGGGTCAACCGGTGAAGTCATCAGTGACGTCACAGGCCACATGTTAGATGCATGCAAGGCGGTGGCATGTGACATCATTATGACGTCATTAAAGACACGTGTCTAAGTCAGTGACACTTGTTTGAAGATGACGTCACCCGCCCATAAGGCGGTTCACGCACCGAGCACGTGAGCCCGCTCGTGCGTGTGAAGTCACGTGGCGGTGTGTGGCGCCGACTCGAAAGACCTTCTTGGCATGCGTAGGCACGTGAAGGTGTTTCCAGACTCTTCAAGAGGTGTGGCACCCATCAAAATGCTTGTTTCAGCGTGTAGAATCCACATGTGTGCTCAAAATCCACTTTCATCGGTCCAAAATTCATGAAAATGGACAAAACGGTCCAAAGGTAAGTGAAATCCGAAATGCTCATGGGCGGTGCGTTTGGCCTCCACCGGAGGCTTGCCATCTACCAAAACGCTCGTTTCGATGAGACGAATCCGAATATGTTTTCAAAATCAAATTTTAACAGACAGAATTTTCGAAAACAGATCAAATGCAACAGTTCGAGTTCTAGGCTACGTGGTTTTGATACCAAATGTTGGTCATTGAAACGACATCCCACAATCGACGTAGCTAGAAATTCAAACATATTGGCGAAGAATATGAAGATTCGTGTACCTAAGTTAGAATCCATCATTCTTTATGCGAAATGATGACAATTCGATGCTCAAATGACAAGCCGACGGTCAGGTTCTTCTTCTCTATGACCCTCGGTTCCTAGCTCGATAAGACCACCACTCATAGTTTGTCTTATGTGCGGTCAGAGAAATTTCATGGAAGAATAAGGGTTAGAAGAGGGACCTTAGCACTATTTATAAAGTTTTAGACGAGCCCTCTCATTACGGACTGGGCCTAACTTGGCCCACATAAGTGATACCCATATTTGACTATTAAGAAAACCTTATACCTTACCTTATTAGACCAACCCTGTAAAACGGTAAACTACAACCTCAATTAATGTAGCTAATATCAGGAAAACTCCTACAATTCATGTTGTAAATAGTATTAATAATTTAGTCCCTTAAGTATATTAATATATTGTTGAAATGCCGATCCATCATTTGAGTTTTTTTTTTTTTTTATCGGAAAGAGCCATTTCATTTAAGTAACGCTGAAGAAACAACCTGCTTTAACAGCGTCCGTAAGCAGTAAATTAAACAAAGCTGGGGGAGGGGGGAAGACTTCAACAAAAGAGAGAGACCCGCGAGAATGGGCCTTGGCAGCCCAGTCTGCTGGTGCATTCGTATCCCTTCTTGTAAACCTAATGAGAAGATGAGAAAAACAGGGGAGTAAGGCCGTTGTTTTTGCAAGCAGCGAGCGGCTCTCCCATGGCGTCTTCTGAGGGTCGTGGATAGCATCAACCACCTGGAGACAGTCTGTCTCGATGATAGTGGGCGCATCAGCCTTCCCGATCCGCAAAAGATGGCGCAGCGCGATATTCAAGGCTTGGACTTCAATCTGGAAAGCAGAACTTGTTGGGGCTGTACAGGTAAACCCTTCTTGCATAGCACCAGTAGAATCACGACAAATATATGCAGTTGATCCTGAGATATTACCACTGCTGAAAGCTCTATCTATGTTGATTTTTAAAATACCAGGATCAGGGGGGCCTCCACATCGATCCTGGAGGCGAGTGAGGGGATATAGATCCTGTAATGTTCGAGGACAGATGCTTGTGCAAATTGGAGGTAGCCCACGCCGCTTCCACAACAAAATTTGGATCTGGCTGCTGGTGCTGAAATAGGCATCTGTTTCGTGCTTTCTAGACATGCCAGAGGAGAACAGCAATAACGTCCATTCCTGGTGAGTACTGATTTTCCTCAAACCTGTTAGCTATCCACTCTTCAATACGCTTGATCTGAGAATGTATAATTCGTATGCGAACCCTAGGGTGAGACCATATGTTCGAGGTCCACGGGCAGAGAAGGAAAATATGTTCTAATGTTTCTGGAGTCTGAGTTGCGCACACTTTACAGTAGGATATGCACTAATATGTTTGTGGAATAGATTAACCTTTGATGGGAGGGCATTTTGAACGATGGACCAAAGGAAGAACCTAATCTTAGGTGGGATATGGAGTTTCCAAATTTGCTTCCATAGGGTTAAAGGTAGTTGGAAAGAAGAGGATGGTCTGCTGTCCTGAATGTGTATGTCTGTTTGATGAATTTGCTGATATGCACTATTCACAGTTAATTGACCATTGGTAGTCCCTGTCCAAATAAGCTTATCGTCTGCATAGGTTGGGCACACCGGGATGCTGAGAATTTCCTTGATAAGGTCTTCATCAAAAAACTGATGAAGCAAATCTTCATTCCATTTGTTCTGACCAGGTAGCAATAGGTCTGCCACCATTTGTGGCTCTTCTCTGGTGACAGGGCCTCCTAAAATTCCTCTAGGCAGCCAACAGTCCTCTCTGATACGGATTTGAGACCCATCCCCTACTGACAATTGCAGTTTAGGCAGAATAGAATCCCTCCCTAGAAGCAAGCTTTGCCAACCCCACGATGGGCGAGGGCCTTTTTTAGCATGTATAAAGTCTAGGGCATGGAAATAAAGGCCTTTGAAAAGCTGACTGCATAAAGATAAAGGATGTTGAAGTAGTCTCCATGCCTGTTTACCAAGCAAAGCTCTGTTAGATGCAATAAGGTCCCTAAATCCTAGACCCCCTTGATCCTTCCCTTTCTTTAATAGCTCCCAACCCTTCCAATGAACACCCCGCTTTCGACTATCAGTTTGCCACCAAAACCTCGCAATCTTCTGTTCAATTGCCCGACATATAGGCACATGAATTTTAAAGATAGACATTGCATATTGAGGAATAGCTTGAATAACACTTTTGATCAAAATCTCTTTTCCCCCTTTCGACATAAGATGTTCTTTCCACCCATCTAGCTTAGAATTCACTCTCCCTAGGATCCAGGAAAACATATCTCTCTTCGAACGACCCCAGTCAAATGGGATTCCAAGGTATCTGCCAGTCTTGTGAAGTACTGGTATTCGAAATTGTTGTGCCAGATTATCCTTCAGACTAGTCGGACAGTCTTTACTTAGAAAAAGACCGGATTTATTTCTATTAATTTCTTGACTAGTAGCAAGACAGTATTGATTCAAGATATTGGATAAATTCTGGCATTCTATAACAGTCCCATCTAAGAAAAAGATTGCATCATCTGCAAAGAAAAGGTGGGAAAGAGTAGGACACCACCTGTTTAACCGGATTCCTTTTAGCTGTCCCATGTCAATCGCTTGATGAATAAGAGTTGATAATAGATTGACCATGAGAATGAAAATATAGGGAGATAGGGGATCACCTTGACGTAGGCTGCGAGAGGGTTGAAAATATTGAAGCTGTTCACCATTAAATTTAACACTAATCTTGATAGTGAAGATACATTGCATTACCCATCAAACCCAAGTAGAATGAAATCCCAGCTTAATAAGATAATCATTAAGAAAATCCCACTCCACTCGGTCATAAGCCTTTTTCATGTCAATCTTGAGTAACGCTTGAAATTTCTTTTTGCGCTTTCTGGTGTTAAGATGATGTAGCACCTCTTGTACAATAAGTATGTTGTCCTGTATCTGGCGGCCACCCACAAATGCACTCTGTTATGGGGATATTAAGATGGGCAGGAAGGGTTTAAGTCGATTAGCAAGGATTTTGGATATGATTTCGTACGCATAGTTGCATAAACTAATAGGTCGAAATTGGTCAAGGCTTTCGGGGTTAGGGACTTTAGGAATAAGGGATAGGATTGTCTTATTTAGGTCAGAAGGCAGTATTCCAGTTTGAAAGAAAGCTTGGACTGACAGAAAAAGGTCATGCTTAATGATATCCCAGTGAGATTGATAGAAAAGGCCATTCAACCCATCAGGGCCTGGGGCTTTTGTTTTGCCCAGCTGAAAAGTAGCTGTTTGGACTTCCTCCATCATTAGTTCAACAGTCAACCTGTCATTCATCTCCGGTGTAACGATGGACAAGCATTGATTCAGAATTGGGTTATAATTCCTGTACCCTGTCGTCTTATAGAGATTAGAGAAGAAATCTAAAGTCATATCCTTAAGAGCAGCTTCATCTCTTACCCATTGCTGTTGATGGTCTTGTAATAAACTGATTTTATTTCTCTGTCGGCGGTGAATAGTTGTAGCATGAAAGAAACGTGTGTTTTGATCTCCCCACTTCAGCCACTGTAATCGAGACCGCATTGCCCGTCTTTTGCTCCTCCCGCGCCATGCACGTTGTAATTCTGCCTTTAACTGAAAAGCTTTGTGAAAATTATATCCATCTTGGCTGTGATTTGTCAGTGCCTGCAGTCGCTGCTGTAAATCTGCTATGTGTGATTGTGCATTTAAAAACTCATTGCGGCTCCACCTACTTAAAGCAGCACTTACTAGTTTGATTTTCTGTGGCAGGTTAATACTTGCACTTGGAGCTGAAGCCCAAGCAGCAGTAACAATGCTGCAGCAGTCCGGGTGATTTAACCAATAGGCCTCAAAGACAAAAGGTTTGTTCGACCGTGGCCGTTTAGCCTTTGTAGATAAGACCAGGGGGCTGTGATCAGAACCAACAGCAGGTAACACTAAAACCTCCGCTGCAGGGAAAATGAGTCGCCAATCTAGAGTGCAAAGAGCCCTGTCCAACCGTTCTTTCACCAAGTCCTCACCCTAACGGTTGTTCATCCAGGTAAATGCACAACCTTTACTCTCAAGATCCATAATTTTACAGTCATGAAGCATCTCTCTGAAATAATGCATGCGAAGTGAGTCCGCTGACCTCTTACCCTATTTCTCCCGGTTGTAAAGGATGTCGTTAAAATCGCCAACACACAGCCAAGGGAGATTATTAATATGTGAAAGCTGAGAAAGAGCTCTCCAAAGAAGTTGACCATCATGAAAATTGACTGGCGCATAAACACATGTGATTTTCATCAAGATTTGCTTCCTATTCTCAGAACAAAAGGTATCTATCATATTCTGATTCGCAAATTCCACGGTGATATTAATATCGAACTCCAAAACATTGCCGAGACCCCCGACATGCCTGTAGGATTGATAATATAAGAATTAGGATACTTGAGTCTTCGCTGAATTTTACTTACTACCGCCTCCCTGTTTTTCGTTTCCATCAAAAAGACCAAATCGGGCTTCTCTTTGACCACTAGGGCCTTGAGAGCTTGAACTGTCAGGGGAGAGCCCGTCCCACGACAGTTCAGCGACGAGAGCTTCATTTATCAGACGATGGCTTTTTGGGGTAAGCCACCTCAACCCACTGGCCAGCATTTTCAGCAGCCTGAACAGAAGTTTCTAGAAGGGGTGCTTCATTCAGCTCTTCAATTGCAGAGGTATGAGAGTCATATGGATTATACCTTTTCAATTTCTTAGCAGTCCCTAGTCTGGTAGATAGTCTGAAATTTTTCTTGTGCTTCAGAGAAGATGACACCCTTTGTTGATCCGTGGAAATAAGCTGTTGTGTATGAGTTATAGGTTGTCCTGTTGTTACCATGTTTTGGAGTAGAGACCCAGCATGAGTGTTTTCCAGAAGTGGAATTACTGGCGAAGTATGGAGAATAATAGAATCATGTTGCATACTGGTCGGATTTTTCAGAGACTCATTAGGTAAAAGAACCTGATTTCCTTTCCATGCATATGCCCCAATATCAGGGACCGGGTTTGGTACACCTCCTGCCGATGCTGTCAATGGAATAGGAAGAGCTATAAAATCCTGTTTCGGTTTTGCACCCTGCCCTGTTTCTTGATTAGGTAAATTATGGTACATTGTCACATTTGTGTCCATTACTGTAATCGAGTTACTAGATGCCTTTCCATGAGAAACTGATTGGATACCTTTCTGTTTTGATGAGAGCGGAATCTTATCAGTAGTAATAACACTCCTGCGTTCAGCGACTACCGGATGATCTTCCTTAGAGGTGACTTCCTCAGGAGGAGGTAGAGCAGGAACTTTAGATGTGAGAAAGGGAGGAGTTTCTGGGATAACTTCATCAGATTCTTCAGAGGGAGGGGTGCCTTCATAGAAAGCCTTCCAGTACGGACTATGCTCTTTAACTTCAGCTCGCAACCAGGGACCAAAGGCCATCTTCTCCTTTCCTTCCATTTTGGCGTCAGTAAAAGGTATGGTCTGGCAGTACATGGCATAATGATCCAATTGTCCACATGAATAACAAAAATGTGGAAGCCATTCATATTTGAAATCTAACCATAGTGCTTTGCCTGCAATTCTAATGAGTTGGCCAGCTTTTAAGGGATCACTAAGGTTAATTTCCACCCTAACACAACCCACTTTCGAAGTTGTCCCTTCTTTGTTATCACACTTAACGTCCATCATTCTTCCAATACTTCTGACAGCTCTGTTTAACATCTGAGGTGTATACCATTCTAGGGGAAGTCCAAATACATGAACCCAGAATGTACATTTAGAAAATCATAACAGTGGAATGGAGTATTCGGCTTCCAAGATTGAAAGATCACCAAATTATTAGAGAATCTCCAGGGTCCTCCTGCTTCTACTCTCCGTTTATCACTCTCTAACTTGAATGTCGCCACATATATATCCATTTCATGCTGAGTAATTTCCACATGATCGGTGCGCCAAATGTTTTGCATGGTACTCTGGAATGCTGGTAAATTAATAGGAGAGGTTGAGAATACCTTACCAACTAATATCCTCCGACATTCTGCAATTTTTTCCAGGGGTGGCGATTCGTCCCATGAATCGATTTCCTGCTCTGACCATAATCTACCCAATCTGGTACAGAGGGCTGCAAGTCGCACTTGCTCATCCTGTTCAGAATAGTCCATGATGGAGGTCTCAATTCAGAAATCAGAGGAGGTAAGAGCTGGAGTCAACATGCAAATAATGTTATGGTACTAGCTATGTGATGGATAAAGAAGTAACGAAGCTGAGAGAGACATTGTGGTAATTCAACAAACAGGTAGCGATCCTTAGTGCAAAGGAAAGAAACAAGTGTAATTGATGACCAAGATGATTGACAGGAGCAAAGGAACACCATGTGAGATGTAACGCAGCAGGAATTTGGGTTGGGCTGAGAGGATTCTAAAGACAAAGCAGGGAAAGTCAATTCGGTATACGAAAATCCATCGGAGAACTTGGGGGGAAAGCTGCGAATAACACACCGAGGGACCCAACAAAGCAGAAGAAACGGAACCACAATTGCAAGGTCGCACAGGAAAGAGATGGGTTTAGGAGTGACAATTAGGGTTCAAGAATAGATGCGATGAAATAAGCTACCATTGTTGGTAGAGAAAGACTCTGCATGTCGAGAGAGGAAAGCTTGGTCCTAGCAATTGATTACTTAGTGCAATTACTACGTGTCCATCATTTGAGTTTGAATATCACAAATTGTGGATGGAGTCCGGGAGCGCAATTATTTTAAAGTTCGATTTATTGTACATGGTAATTTTGCTAATTTTAGACCAGTTTCTATGCTGCAAATTTTATAGGACTTTCTTCACAAAAGTCGTGCATTTTGCTTGTTCTATGAGATACTTAAATTTCAGATTTTTCTGACTTTGTGAGTACAAATTATATTTCAAAAACTGTTCAGGTCCGAAACTATTTTTGTAAGCCATTTTCGAGTTCATTTTTCATTTTTTTACTGCATTTTTGAGAAACAATTTGAACTTGTGTCCTTCACAAAAGTTGTAGATTACATCTTAAACTATAATGTGGAATTTTTCCATGACTTTTTGGAGTTCATTTAGATGTCCAAAATATGATTTCCTTATCTGACTACAATCTGGAATTGTGCTCCATTATGATCAGAATTTCAGAAAATTATTGGGAGTTGTACAAGCTAAACCGGACCTCGAGTCCTCCGTGAAAAATGTTCCTCAGAGTCTCATCCACATCCCGTTAAAATTCTATGATTTTTTAGTGGATTTGATTGGTGAATACCGTTGATTTCTAAGGATGGACAAAATGCCTTTTTGATTGATTTTGGGACTTTGTAATTTCCCCCTGCACTTGTTTTTGGTGAATACTAAATAACCAACCGTCCTACATCATTTTTCTGGTTTTCAAATGGACAATAGATTGATGATTCTATGTGTTTTAACTCATTGGATGACATGTTTCACTGAATCATGGAATTGTTGTACTATGCTATAAGTGTGTGATTTGGAAATGCCATCGGTTCTTAGGAAGACGATGCCTTGAGTTGTAGTAGGGATGCTTGGAGGGGTAAATGGATTCCTTCGGGTGCCTAGCGGGTGTAACACGGTTCTTCTAGATGATCTCACAATGTCGGATGGGTGCGAGATGCCGGAGGGTAATAGAGTTCCTCGGAAGATGGTGACAGTCAATCCACAATAAAGATGATTGATTGCAATTTTAGATTTTATTCAAGTTTTATTGGGGTTATTATTTTCAGAGGAAACATTTTCTATTTGCTATCCTAATTTTGAGAAAGGTTCTTAGGTAAATTGATATATTAATGACTTTCTATCATTTATATTTAAACTTCCTCATATGTGATGTTATTAACTTACATGGTATAAACAGGTTAATAGTTTGCTTGTTGAGCTTTGTGCTCACTCATGGTTGATCATTACTTCTCAGATCAGTAGCATTTTAGGAAAACCGGGCCAAGATTTTTGGACGTACTGTGGATGGAAGATAAATGACATAGTACATATGTAGTATTCAAGTTGGGATGATGCAGCTGTTGGAGCTTTTGGGTGTGGTACAAAGTAGTCATACCTTTTGCTCATCCTCTAGTGTACCCCAACCCTGTCACCTAAGATATATAGAAATAGAAATGAAATGAGATTACCTAGTTTGCATTTCCTCGTGTGTCCCTTTGACATTTTATAGGTCCTAGGTGTTCTTTAATCATACACACTTCTGCATATTTAAAAAGTTAGTGACTACATTAGCCGTGTTGTATTGGGGCATCACAATCCAAGGCAATTCTTCACTAATCAATTGCCAATTAGGATTGGCAAATCTCCACTAATCTCCCCAAAAAGGAGTGTCTTATCTTGTCTTTCCACGACCCTCAAATTTGTGGACCATGTAGGGCGGGGGAGTTCCATCAACACTACCCAAAATTCGGCCTATCATCACTTCTTTGCCATGTGTCATTTGACAATAAGGGTGGGTTTGGAAACTACTTTTTCAAAACCTTTGAGCTTTATATGTCCTTAACTACCATTTGGTAAATTATTTTGGAAGAATTTTCAGGAAATACAATTGCATTTCCTTAGCCAAAGCAGGTTCAGTATATTGAGTTTTAAGCATGTAAATACCTTTATTTCTTCCAAAATGAGGGATAAAAAAATGTTTCACGGTAATAGGCTCGTTCAGGTCTATAACTGTGAGTTCCATCACACAAGATCTTGGACCTATCTTTTGATTCCCTAGTTCAAGTTCATGGCTAGCAATAGTAGGTGTTCATGGATGAATATCCATTGTTCAAATAGCATACCTCCATCATTGAACATAAAAATGTGGAGAGAGAAAAAGAATATATGTAACGGTCATGATCACCATCACAATGGCAGCCGACGGCGGTGACAACACCTCGCCTGAACGCCCCAAGTGACATTGCGCACAGATCTTCAACAAATGTGAGATGCAAAAATCAAGAAAGAACTTCAACGAGAATAATGGCCACATAAATCTTCAAGTCCCTCCCAATCCATATGAGATGCTGATATTTTCTTGACATAATTTCCAAATCACCTCCCCGAATCTTCACTCTCCAATCTTCCTTCCCTGACCTCAAAATCAACTATAAGTATTTTGTGGCTCATAGGTACAAGGAACAAAGAAGCATCAAATGAACTTCCACATTCCCAAGATTCCAAACTATTCCAAAGACCATAGCTAATTGGTACAATTCTTTTTTAGATTAATACTATAAAAAAGATCTAAATTATATATACCGTGATACTAATACCCTAAGGCTACGTTTGGTAGTTCGGATTTGAGTCTGGATAGGATAATTTGTTATCCTATCCAATGTTTGGGAATGTCCACTGGATCGGACAAACCCGGATACATCCGGATAAAACGCCGGATAAAAAATCCGGGGGAGGGGGTGGGATAAGCCCAGATTGGATAAGAATTTTTTTTTTTAAGGAAAGAAAGAACTTAACAAAAAGAGAGGATATCATAAGCATCTACGTCAAATGGATGCCTCCGCCTCTTCGATTCATTGTCAGCCCTCTTCTTCCACTGCTTCTCCCATCTTCGCATCTCACCGTTTTCAATGGTGGCCACTGCAGAGGTGGCCACAATTCCTAGATCTAGGGCTTTTCCATGGCCTTTAATTAATTGAATTTTCTATTTTTTAATTTTATAATTTAATTGAATATCATATTTATTTTTTAATCTTATCCTGAAATGCGCCAAACACTTGATAGGATTAGATATGTCCGCATTTATTATCCAGAAGATTTAATATCCTACTTTATCCTATCATATCCTGATTATTATCCCGACGACCAAACGTAGCCTAAATCCTAAATTTGCCAATTGTGAAACAAACACCTCAAATATTTTCATAACATAAAAAATTCCAAATTTATACTAGCGTGATAAATATACTATGGATATAACCGAAATAAATTATATAAGTTCAAATTTTTTCTCGAAAGAAAAAATTGGGCGTTAGTGTGTCATAATGATTAAGTTTATAATCTTTTGCGATATAATCGGGGTATTTGTATCATAATTGACATAATTTAGAGCTTTTTGTGGTATTGCCATTCTTTCTTTGACAAAAAGAAAATAGTTCAACTCAATTGATGACAACGTTGTCAGGTCGCCTTAGTTGGTAAGGGTTGCCGGCCCTTGCTGGTGCTTGGACAATCCTGACAATCCTCTCTCTCTCTCTCTCTCTCTCTCTCTCTCTCTTACTCTTAAACTAATCAACAACATACGGCGTTGATGTGGTTTGCCACGTCAGCATTTCGATCCACATGTGTACGATAGGAAGCACTAAGTTGTTGTTTGGTTTTAAAAAAGGAAATTCAATTTGACAAATATATTTTTGGAAAAGCTCAATATTAGGGAAAATTTCAAATAAAAACCCAAAGTATTCTTATTTTCTTAAATAAGGGCCCATAGTGCTTTCCTTAAAAAATTGCCCATATGTTCACACACATCTCTAATTGGTTGGAATATTTTGCCGACTAGCGAGAGCTGACGAGATTAGGTTCTCATTTAAAATAGTCATAATTACTTTAGACTCTTCTTTAATATATAATCATAATCATTTTAGACTTTTCTTTAAAATTGAACCGATAATTATAAAGACAAAATCCTCGAACAAAAACTATTGACAAGTTTCTAATATCATTTCAAAATTACTACAAAAATCATCTTCTCAAATAATTGCAATATACTCTCATTTGCACTGCATCGTTCATGAATCCTCAGCCTTACAATCTAGAGAAGTTAAAAAGGGGCAAGCAATATCACGGCTCAGCAAGTGACTAATACCACTTCTATCGGATCGAGCTAAGAATAATGCAAATTAAGAAAGATATGCACTCACAACGAACAAGCAATCAATAACTAGGTGCAACATTAATTTCCATATGAATGAATCGATAATATTTGGCATAAACTAAAAATCAATTGCTATATCGAGAACCCTAGGGTCCCACTTGCTAGGTAATAAAGCTTGAAAACTATATCGGTTATGGTTATGCCTCAAAAATTATATCGGTCATGATTATAATCCCAAAACAAAATCATTCTGTATGAATGTTCATATCTCATATTCTCATCACGTGTAGGCTGACAATGAGTACAAATCAAATAACACAATGCCACATTGCTGCCATATGTAATATAACAATAATAAAATTATGTCGGATGCGTATATTCTCAATGCACTTTTATTGCAGCACTTAAATGGTCGAAAAATATCTAGAGCCTGATTCGGTTTTTGAAATAGCATGCCGTAAAATGTTCATTTTTATATCTCATCATAAAGTACATGCCGAAACCAAGGTCGATAAAACAGGCTGACCAGCATTAAGAACAAGATTTTTGGTAATTCTCTCCCCTAGTGTTTTGTTTCCATTCTGCTGGGTTGTTTACCCAGTGACTCCCAAGTATAGTTTACTATATTTATCTTTGTTCTCTTCCTGCATTCCCTTCTTTTCAAATAGCAGGCAGGTTTACTCCATTCTCTTTTCTTGCCACTCACCTTTTTATAGTGATTACTTTAGTGTCCTCTCCTAAATTTTTTAATTCTACCGCAGGAAAATTATTGATCTTTGGGGTTTCCCATATGCCACAATGTAAGTAGTATAATGATTTTCTGGGTCATTCATACTTTCCTCTTTTTTACCCTCTAGAATAACCAATTGAAAACAAAATTCGGATTCACTTTCCTTTTGTTTATTTCGACATCGCTTTTGGAAATTATGGAAAAGTTTCATCATTTCCGATCACCAAGATTGTTTTTTCCAACGACCTTAATCGGGTCATCTATTCTATATTCAAAGTCTGTGGTACGTTCTAATTTTCTAAACCTTTCTCAGCATCTTTTATTGCTATTTTCTCATAATTCTTAAATTTATTTTGCATATCTTTCCTGGAACTAAAACCTTCCACGAATTATATCCGCCATCAAACAAATTCCTAATATTGGTCTTGCCGTACATTATTATATGTTATATGTCAAGGACTTTTATAACCTTTTCTTGTCATAATACACATTTTAACTTCATAGTGACTTACAAGGGTCACGCAATTTGACGACAATCATATGCAACAAGACTAATAATAGTTGTTTTTTTTATTATTTGTTATATTTGATACTCAAATAGAAAGTATTTCCAAATAATTAGTAAATGGAGGACCAAAGGTAAAGAATGGAATATGCAGTCTTTTTCAAGAAAAACCTTCAATTAGGGGCTTCCTTGGATCCTTGATGCGGTCGAAGGGTTACCTCACCAAGGAATGGCAATTTGTTTTCCACGAAGGCCTCCCACGATTGTCCCTATCTTATGGGGCATTATGGGGTAGGCAATCAGAATGCATTCCTTATTTTAATATATCGGTTTTCGCATGCCTAATACCCCTAATTGGTACAATATCTTTTTCCTACTTTATATTTGATAGTACTCTCTAAGGTTACATTTGGTCGTTCGGATTTTTAATCAGGATATGATTGGATAGGTAGGATATGAAATTCATAGGACTTTGATATATCATATCCACTGTTTGGTGATTGCAACAATAAAGTCGGATATATTCACATCATATCATATACATTATTTAGCATAAACTGCGTATTAGTAAAAATGAACCAAAAATTTTATGAACAGGGATAGTAAAAATCTCTTGCGATGCTCTTGCTTAGTTTATTTTATTTTATTTTTTATTTTATTTTCCTTTCTTTTATAATATCTTTTTTTTTTTTAAATTTTCTTCCCCTCCCGTCATTCTCTAATAAAATTTTATTAAACATTAGATTGTACTAATAAAACTAAAATACTAAAATACCTAAAATATAGATATAAATATATATTTAAATTTATATATTGAACTTATTTATAAAATATAATTAAATTCAAATATATACAAATAAAAATAAGATTATATTGAAATAATTAAATTTTTTTTTGTTATTTTGAATTTCTTATATTAGAATCCAAATATTATTTATATTCATATATTATTTTAATTTTGTTAATTTAAAAAAATTTCATGCGAGAAAAATAACTATTTCTCATGACACTCTTGCTTTGATTTTATTTTCATCTCTTTTATCAATTAATTTATTTTTTATTTTTCCCCTCCCGTCGTTCTCTAATAAAATTTTATTAAATAGTAAATTGTACTAATATACCTAAAATATATAATAAATATAAATATATTTACATATTGAAATTATTTTATAAAATATAATTAAATTCGAATATATAAATAAAAATAAGATTAAATTAAAATAACTAAATTATTATTTTTGGTTATTTTAAATTTCTTACATTAGAATTCAAATATTATTAATATTGAGATATAATTTTAATTTTGTTAATTTAAAAAGTCCATAATTTGAGAAAAATAACTTTCTAATTATGGAAGCTAGTAATTTTATTTACCTTTATTCTACCTCCCCCATGTGATAATTTTATCTAGTCTATTTTTCCCTCATATCCTACTTTATCCTGTTTTGAGTAGGCACCAAATACAAGATATGATAAATTTGATCTTATCATGAATTTCATCTTGGTTGCCAAACGCAACCTAAGTGTTTTAAATCCAAGGATTCCGAAGTCTAGATGAGACTTGAGATGGAGTTTTTAACTTCATGCTTAGGACAACATATCAATTCTGCAAATATTTAGACCTGTAAAAGGATAAAAAGCCAATAAAAAGATAGATATTTTTGGAAGGGCAAATGATTGGCCAAATTTATCCCTACCCCAAGTCTAAAATCTGCTGTCTTTATCTGTTTCTCTTTATGGTTTGGCCTAAGAGCGTCCCAAAAAGTATGATTGGTGCCTTTCTTTGAGAAAAGTTCAGTGCAATATGCTACGACCGAAATTGTTCGTGTCATGATCTCCCGGAGCCTCCATGAAAAGCTTCAAAGCCTTTTCAAGTTATTTTGCTTCACGCTATGAAAATCCCCGTTAAACAACACCATCAACGTGCTGCCCTCAGCCACTCTCGAACCAGCTCCTCAGAACGCCGGACTGGCTTTCCACAGCCGCAAGACGAAGAGGATTTCTTCTGCTGTGCCGGTCACCAATGCAGCATTTGTCCGCCTTGACACTGAACATTTCCATCACAGCTTGAGATTACCATTTACTTGCTCTTTAGCGAGCTTGGGGTTCGGATCAAGAATCACGTCGAGAATTTTGTGCGTCCGATGGTTGCTGTCACCCCCAGCACGAACAGAGCGAGAATCAATGTCTTAGCATGGCCATAAAGAAGCTGGATCTCCTTTATCCTCCTATTATTCGTAAAGTCCCGCTCTCATTTTCGATTAGCTTCATTACGAAACTGATGTATCTGGCTAGAAGATGGCTGGGAAAGTCAGACTCCTGAGTCCGATATTAACTATCAGCAACCTTCATGAGAATGATTATTCTATGTTGACGTTGGAAATCCATTAGATTTCTTCATGATCCTAAATGTTTCAAGGGGTCAAAATTACCATAATTAAGTCCCATTTCCAAAAGGTATTACCAAAAAATAATAATAATTGGGCGACGAATAAAGAACTTATATCCGTAAGTACTCATACAGATGAATAGGAATTCAAAAGGGTACATAGATTTGAAAATGACAAAAAAATAAAATAAAATAAAATAAATTGTTTGTTCCGCCTATCTGGAGTGGTAGGCGGTGTCCATGACCCGTCTACTTCTGTTTATTGACTAGTTTCCTTGCTCTTAAGCAGAGAAAGGTTAAAACAATGCATAAAAAAGGTACTCCAAGAATGCCCCGAACGAATATAGTGAAAACTTCCTCTCACTGCTTCCCCCGCTTCCTCTTCCCCGTTGCTACTCCTTCTGCTGCTTCCACTGCTCCTGCTCCTCCCTCTTCTGCTGCTTCCACTGCACCTGCTCCTCCCTCTTCTGCTGCTTCCACTCCCTCCTTCTCCTCCCTGTACTCCCACTGCCCTCCTTCATGTACCCGCTCTCCAGCCCTCGGCCTCTCCCGGTATACCGCTGCACTTGGACCACGTTGAAATTCCACATAAGTTTTAAGCACTGCACAATTAAGATAATGCTAATCTTTTCTCACTAATCATCTAATCGAGAACATATTAGGTTGCTTGTGGAACGTATTGTTTATACTCCTACAGTTACTTGAAAATTGGGGTCAATAAATTTATTGATATAAAAAGAAAAGAAAAGGAAAGTAAATCTTCTTTGACTAGTATAGTGCTAACATTTAGCTTAACTAATTCCTATTGGCACATATAAACTGCCACATCTATGTACTTCATATAATGATCCACATCAAGACATGCGTGGCTTCTAAAGATTATTTTGTATCTTGCAATGTTTTACCCTGCTGGTAAGTAAAATTTCATACACTGTCCGACAAAATGAGGTTTGTCTTTTGGAATTCATTTTATGGAAGAATTTTTTAAACTTTAGGGAGAGGGGAGAGGAAAGGGAAAGAGACTGTTGAAAGTTAGGAAAAAAAATACTTATTAAAACAGTATCGCTTGCACTGCCAACCTATGTCATGTCAATATTTAAAACTCCAATCTCTATTTCCAGGACAATCAAGCAAAAAATCACTTTTTTTTTTTGTGGGAAAAATTCTAAAATGGAACTTGAGTACGCCGGAAAGATGGGGGGAACTGGCAAAGGCAGAAAACGAGAGGGGGAATGGGGTTGGAGGATCTGTCGAGCTTTTACAAAGCCATGCTTTCGCTAATCGATCTTTTGAGAATAGCCTCCCGTCATAATGCTTTAGGACAACAAGATTTTAGGTCACATTTGATGGTTATGCGGATTGAAACTAGAGAAGGCAGGGGATAAGTTAAACCATCTTCAAAATCTGCAGGCTAGTACGCAACATGTGAACGTTCAAGAGGGCGATTATTGCAAACGGTATGACATAAAAATAAATAAATAAACACTCGTCACATCACACAACTCCAACAATGAATTATACAGCAAGAAATAAATTTAAAAATTAAAGTTTATGAGACTTGCAGTTGTGTATTTATTTAATTTATAGGAAACAACATTTGCAAAAAAATAACACGTTGAAGGAACACTAATTGATCCGAAAATCATTTTTGTCCAAGTAAATTTTCGAATAACATATAACTTCTTGTAATTTGTGTAGTTTTACCAAATTATAGCATCAAACTGAGATTAGAACATATCAAATTTCAAATCCGTGCATTGACGGGCATCAATTGTATATTGATGAAGAAGAAGATATCGTACTATCACTGAGTCTTCAAGTGACCGTGTCTCGTCATCAAGCTCAATTAAATGCTTCGTCTGTGACTCATCTTTTCTGCCCAGCTCCTCCAAAACCTTTCGAACGACCAAATCGGCAATTTTTGCTTGACTACCATACACAAAAATGCTTTCATTAGTTGACTAGATTTAATTCATACCCACACATCGCACATGGTTACAAATGATATCTAAATACACTAAATAATCAATATAGGCTAATTTAGTAGAATTCAATTCACCGGATGCATTTTTCTATATGGTAGTGGTTTACATGACGGCTGAAATTACCAAGTGACTACCGCATGATGCTCAAGCAAAATTTCCGCATTTATAGCTAAGCCTGGAAAAGATTTTCAGTACTTGTAATAGGGAGAAAATGTAGACAAATTCAAGGTCGTACATTGAACACTACAATTTGTTGATGACAAATCATATAAACCCAAAACCCTTAACAAATTCCCCAGTGCCAGCGGTAGCTATAACAACTGAAATATTAGGGAACGTGTCTCGAGTAGAGGATGTAAAGTTCAATAGGAGCAGCACTTGGAGTTAGAGGTAGTTTTCAAAATTTTCCATTTAACAAAGAAGAAGAAAATAAATGATTTGACAGGGCAAGATTTTATCCCCTAAAACAAAAACCCAAAAAAAAAAAAAAAATTAGGTAGGCATCTTAAAGGTACTTTTACCTTTGTCCCTCCTTGACCTTCCATCCCTTGATTTGACCAACCTTTGCAAGTGCCTCTTTGAACGCCCTAAGTTTGACTTCGGAGGAAGCATTCATTGGGCATGGAGTCCAATTTTTAACATCCCTAGGTTCCACCTTATAAAAGATGGGGAAAATCTTTGCTCTACCCTTTGACCGAGACACATTGTTCATCATGTGTTCAAGCTCAACAAGACACCATTTGCGGTCATGATAAGTTTGAGAAATTATGGGTATGTAGATTTTAGAGTTGTCAATAGCTTGTAGAATTGTCTCACCAATCTTATCGCCCACCTTGATTGCATCTTCATCCCTAAATACGCAGATTCCGGCATTATTCAAGTCTCTATTGAGGAAGTCTGCGAAGTCAAAACGAGTATCCGCTCCACTAAAACTCAAGTACACATCGTACTGAATTTCTGATGATGCTCTGGTCTTTGAGTGTGCCATATTTGGCAAGCATATTCCTTCCAGACCCCTCTCTCTCTCCCTAGAAGAGAAAAAAAGGTTGGTAACTTGGTGTGGCATGGCCTGGCTAAGAAGTGAGCTGAGGTTTTTGGAATGCTTCCGCGGCCGAGCACACAGAGATGAAGACGGAGATCCTCGGGAATATACTGTACGTTAATGGTAAGTGGTCAGCACACAGGCACGAAAAAAGATCATCTAGCAAGCTGAAGGCGTGTGCAAATAGATTTTAGCGAAGGTGATTTCTGCTCAGAGTGCACAATCACATGCAAAAACGCAAATAAATTCGGACGAGATTTTACCTAACTTCACAGTATAATAGTGCCAAATTTGGACTTCATCGGAATCGCCTTGACGGATGACCGATACGGTGCTCCCTAGCAAAGGATGGCCACGGTGGCAGTTTGGCAAGGTGCGCGCGGCGGTGATTAGGCCAACAATTTGTGACACAGCTCGGCTCATCTCGTCTCAGTAGTGACTTTGGGCCGCGGGTGGCAACGCAAGACGAAGCCGTAAGGGACGCCGAGCGAACCTGCGAAAAGAGAAAGTGGTTTTGTCGTCACGAGGAAGGATCACAAGCACGTCGGCTCGGGATCAGGATGCAACGGCAGTTCATGGGGACAGAGAGCAGCTGCGTCGTCTCCGGTAGCTGGAGGTGTGGGAAGCGGGGGAGCTCATTAGGTTCAGCGACGGACACGACGGCCTCCCGCCGGGCCGGACCCGACGAAAAAATACGAAAAAAGAAATCAAGGCCTAGAGAAGAATTGCTGCACAAAAAAGGCTCTCAGCTTCAGAATCCCAAATTTGAGGGAGGATCTTTTTTTTTTTGGAGATAGAGGAATGCCGACAGACAGGTTCGGCAAGAGGAGAGGGCAGTGCCGTCGGAGCTCGTCGTGCGTGGGTTGGACAGTAAAGCAGCTCGTCGGAAGAAAGGAGGCGGCGGCGGCGAGCAGCAGGCGTCAGGAGTGGGGGGGCAGTGTTGTCGTCGTCGCTCACGGGCTGGAGCTGCGACGTCGATGAGTGCAGACGAGGGTAGGAGCAACACGAGCGCGCGTCTTCGTTTAAGTAAGCAGGTCTGTGTCACCTCCAACCTGGCGAGGGTCGGCCCGATCTTCGTTTGAGCAACACGAGCGCGCGCGTCGTCTCTCTATTAGTTAATTTTAATTTGGATATTGCTTGGCTCAACGGTCGTCGGCCAAGGAAAAAGACGGTCAAACATTAGCCAAGCGTTAGCGTTTTCTTGATAACCCAACGTGATGATATTCTAGCTTGACAAAAAAAAAAAAAAAAAAAAAAACGTGATGATATTCTAATAAAAGGCATTCAATTGACTGAGTCGTTTCTCTCTTCTTCTTTTTTTTTTAAACTTTAGCTTTGACTCATGTAATTTTAAGATTGATTTTGTAATGTTTTAGGTCCCTGCACATCTTCATCTACGAGATTAGGATCAGAAAAGTAAACTTTTTCTTTTATAATTCATTATTCTTATCTTGATTTTCTCTTTACTTCATTTATTTTATGTATAATCGATATCATTGGTCTTAATTTTAGGTCACTAGAGAGTCCTCTTAGAGCAATTTAATTTGAGCAAAAGGAATTAGAAGTCATTTCATTACATAATGATTTCGTTATTAGTTGTAAAATTAATGTTTCAAGTGTTTTTTCATCTTTTAAATTTAATAGATTTATGTAATGACATTAACATTTTTTTTTAAAGATTAGGACCTCATGCATGTGATTTGAATACCTATGAAAAGGACCATCTAGTTGTATTCTTTTGTCCATTCTAAGAGCCACCACCGTGTAGTATGTACATGGTTCATCTCATTTTAACGCCACCAAGATTCATCGTGCGTGCCCCATTCTCCACCTAGGAACTCTTCGAAAGCCTTCGTGTCGTGTCCAACACTTCGACATGTGTCCGATACTCTTCAACACTCGATTAACACGTATAAAAAAATCCGAAATCTAGTCAACTTTTTCGACATTTTTTTGACACTTGACTCAGAATTTTGACATACGACTTTCCAATACACGATCATAACATGCGAGGTCAATTTTAAAAATTTTCAATAAATGAAGTGTCAAAATATATATATGAAAAAAATTAAAATCAATAATAAAAATAACAAATTAGGAAAGAAAAAAATTTAATATTTTTTTTCTCTTTTGACTCTTACTCTGTGTGATACACAATTTAACCTCAAATTTTTTTCTTTTTTCTTTTGACACGTCGACATGCAAGTTTAGAATATGAATTACTTTTTTTTTCTTTCCAAGTTTTATGGATTTATTGAAATGGAATTGAATTTGTTAAATTGAAACAATGAATGATATTAATAAATTGTGGATTAATATTTTTAGTGTAAATTTATTATAGGATTTTATTATTATTTATTTATTTGTGAATTTGAATCATATTAATTTAATTGAAATAATCATAAAAATAATAATATAAAATATATATAATATACAACATGTTCCAACGTGTCAGAATTATTTATTTTTTGTAACGTATTGGTATATCGTGTCGTGTCGTGTTATATTGCGTGTCGTGTATCGGTATCAGTGCTACTTAGTTCTCCACCCATTTCTCTCTCTTTCGTCTAGGATTCCCCGTCGGTTTCATCTTCTGCTTTTACAAAGACCCGCAATTGAACCCCATCTCCAGCATCATCTCTCAAAAACCCGCAGCTAAGCTAATGAGGAGTAGGACAGCGCGATTGCTCGTCGAGACAGAATTAACGCCGGTTCCATTGCAGAAGCAACGAACCACACGAGAATCGAGCAGTTTCCCGGGAAATGTCGGATCGTCCTTCTTCTCCATCGCGACGAAGTCAAAAGGAGGCGATCGCCCGAAGAGGTGAGGACGCGAAAACGCGCTAGACACAGAGCGAGAGAGAGAGAGAGAGAGATACAGAGAAGCTTGGCTTCCTTCGCTTCCGTACCTGCACCTGCTCTACACTACCATGATGACGATTCCAAATTCTCCCCCCCATTTGGACTCGACGGCCCTCGTGGAGTCGCCGAAATTACGGCGACGACCGGGGTGGCATTCGGGTAAATAAGGGGAGAGGGAGAGGGCATTTGCGGAGCAGCAACGCCTTAGTCAAGTGTGGAAAGGGAACGTGGGGGCGGGTGGGGGGTTGGGCTTTGGTCGGCGAGGCCGCGGCCTTCAAATTCGTCGACCGGGTAGGGCGGGGTTGTCCCCGTCAACTCTCCCTCCAATTTCGCCACGTGTCATTTGACGGCGAAGTGTGAGTCTGGGAAACCACCTTCTCAAAGCCCATTGGGCTTTAAAAAATATCCTAGATAAATGCAAATATGGCTCCACAAATTTCTTTGGAGAAATTTGTTGCATTTCCAAAATCCTAAAAGTACTTTGAGTTTGGAGTATTTTCGAAAAATAAATATACATTTTTTCCAACTTTAACTTTTCTAATCTTCTATAATTCAAAAAATGTCCACACCTCAATCAACGTTGCCAGGTTCAGGCCACCAGCGAGCCACGAACGAGACTAGATTTAGTTATTAGCAAGCCAGTCTTGTATTGCTGAGTTTCGTCAACAAATGTTTGAAAATTAAAAAAAAAAAAATAGCATGGACCTTTACAAAGTATAGTGTTTTTCAAATGATATTTAAGTTAAAGTTATGTTTATAAATTACATCTTATCAAATGCTATTTGCATTTTGGAAAAACCCTCTCACTAAAAATTCTTTACATTTTTCTAAAAGCTTTCCCCACGATGTTTTTAAACACACTTGAAATAGTATTGGATCTAGATTGATACCCATGAACATTAATCCACACATTGGACATAAATATACCCTTTGTGCTAAATTGAAGATCATATTAATCGATAAGCATAATTATGTCCGTGAAATTTCATATTATAATTATGTGTCGTCAAGCTACATAACATTGTTAATAAACGCGTGACATGTCAAATTTCCGTGACTAGTAATCTTATTCAAGATAAAATGCCCTTCTTGCTAAATCAAAGTTCAAGTTAGGTAAGAAGGGTAATTAAATGTGTGAAAATTCATGTTTTAGACGTATAGCGTCATTGTTGCGTAACACTTTCAAAAGTGATTTTAACCACCGCTATGAGTGAGCTTAGCAATTATGCTAGATTTAGTCGTGGCCATTGGTAGCACTTCCAAAGTCACCCACCAATACTGGCCCCAAGACTTGGTGCCACGTCCACCACTAGATGCTCGAGCATCTTGGCACTAGCTGCCACTGTTGCCACCGCTATCACTAAGTCGCGGGCTTTCACACACTCAATACCCTCCCCCAAATTCGAATCGCTTGGCTCACCCTCTTTCTCTTCGAGTTAAAGTTATGTCTGATGATTACCTTTCTTGGTGCTGTTCTTGTACAAATTTGCAATGGCCGATACCTCAAGTATGGGGTTATGCATATGCATATATAAACAAGAATTGCCGCATAGATCTTCAAGTCTCTCCCAATCCACATGAGATGCATATAGTTTTTTGATGAGCTTTCCAAATCACTTTAAATCTTCTAATCTTCACTCTCCTATCCTCCATACTTGTCGGGCTAATGGCTGTGGCTTGGGGGGGAGGGGGTTTTGCGAATCGTGTAGTGTCGATTCGTCAACACGGCGCGTTTTTCTTTCTGATTATGCCTGAATTGAATTTGCTGCTGGCGCCTTTTGATTGTGGTTATGTTCTTGTGGTTTGGGAGGAATTTTAAAATGTGAAGCCAGATCAAGAACTGCATCAACATAAGCCTGCGAGACACCATTGACAGTCTGAAATCCATGGATACTATCGTATCTTTATTTCAACTGAAGTCAATTGCCATAGTCTGGTTTGAAGAAAAGGTCGACAACATGGGGAGCATTTGCCAGATCAAGAACTGCATCAAAAACTGCATCAAGAAAAGGTTGAATGAAATTGGTGATAAAATGTCAGATCAAGAACTGCATCAACAGAAGCCTGTGAGACACTTTTGACAGTCTGAAACATGTATAGGATCATTACTTTGTTTCAGCTGAAATCAATTGCCATGGTCTTGATTGAAGAAAAGGTCGACAATGTGCGAGGAGACAGCTGCAGGATACACGACAAATGCATGGCATTTGAAAGTGAATACAACCTTAAGACAACTCTATACAAGAATATGTCATAGCCATTTATTTCAAGAATCAAATGATGAACTTGATATATTTCTCACATAGCATCATTTGAAAGCCAAAAGATATCTGGGCAACCACTTTTTCAGCAAAAGCTACGTTTCTTTACTTAAAAAGCTTATTTGTCCTACATCTTTTGTAAATAAATTTCACCATCACAGTGCCCATAAAGGAATTTCAGTTTAGAAACCAGACATGAAGATGGTCATCAAAATAACGGCCTCAAGCCATGGCAAAAACACAGCCAGAAGATCTGCATTTCAAACTTCCATGTCACAACAAAGATTTAATAGCAAAAATCAAAATGAAGGTGAAAGTACCTGTATAGTTGGGACAAGTGCCAGTTCGACGGCAAGAGCTTCAGGATTGTCACAAAATGAAAGAAAAGGGAGAGACTTGGGAGAAATCTGTATTCTGTATTGAATGAATTGTCCTTTACAATAATATGCTCCTATTTATAATACAATCGATAGATAACTAAAGAAGAAATAAGACCCAATACATGAAATCAAATAAAATCAAATCTAATTCTAAATTGATTTTTGAAACAATACTATAGATCAATTATGATCCCAAATTGATCGTGGCATATCTCGCATATCTCCTACAAGGATCAATTCCAGGAAACATTTCACTGGATGCCTGCCATGGCTCAGCTACTAATGCTCGAGGATACACCAAAGCAGACTCAATACTCTCCCCCAGCGTGTCTAACAGCAACCTACCTTGCATGTCTAGTATTAAGCATTTGTACCTTCCAAAAGCTGACATATTTATACCATCAAGACTCTGCATGTGAAGAACAAGTTCTGTTAACCAGAGGGGAGACAATCTTTCCGCAACTCATCATACATAGATGATACAAAGCAAATGGTAATGTCAAGTTAGCAATGCACCCCCCCCCCCCCCCTCCCCCACCTTCTCTCTCTTCTCCTCGTGGTTATGAGAAACACAGGATTCAAAAAGAAGCATATCACCTTGCGAACAGCTCAAAGTATGAGTAATTTGTTTCCCTTTCTCGATTTGTGCTAGCTTTTTTAATTGGAACATCTGCTATCATTGTCATTTCCTACTAAAAAACCCTACAAGCTTGTGTTATAATCATCAGTAACTGTTAACAGAACCACTAATCAGAATAGCACCCCACCTCTTACAAGTGTTTAATGTAATCCAAATCAATGGAAAAGAGAATCACGTCAGAAACAGTATCAAAATCAGCAAGTTATAATGATACAATTTACCCTTCATGTGTTTTTGTTCTTCCGGTATTGACATTTCCTATCAAGAATGATCACATGTTAGGAAAATATTATGAAGGATATATGCATGATATGCATGACATAAATCACCTAAAGTGACAGGATTGCTTGAAAAATGCCTCTATGGCCTTGATTTTATTTATGAAAACATTTCTTTACTGCATACAATAATCCACAAAGTTCAATTCTTGCTCTTTTCAAATGCTCTTCTCAAAGAGACATTTAGAAGACTGGGCATGACTAGACAAATCATTTTAGGAACGATATACATCCTTTAAAACAAAATGGATGGCCTTAGCATGTCAACTTGGTGGAAGGCGTCGCTCCCGTGGTTGATGTGCACCTTGTCCTACAAGAGATGGGACATGTTACTTGCATTTCAAACTTGATTTGGACTAATTTAGTGTTGAATCAATTTCATTTTGCTTCATGTCTTCATTCATCAGGACTTGCCTCAATTATTCCCCCGTGAGAAAAAAAAATGGAACTTGTTATCTCCATACTTAATTGGGCTCAATGATACATCCTTTAGTGATAAATTTGATGGTTTTGCCTCAACACACCTCATTGGCGGGGGAAGGAGAGATTTTCCCCCTAATTTAAATGCTGATCCAATGTTTTTCACATTAAGTCAGGTAATCATATCTTGTTCGGGCACATCCTGAAACCTTGTGCCTTTTCATGCTCATCTCTGTTTTGAACAAACTATCCCTGCACATTTGCATAATGTCTCTGCATTCCTAAGATTGAATTAAGATCAATGTGCCCACTCCACTCCTTGATGAACTTCAAGAGCGTATGAAAATCCATCTGCTTGCTCCATATCAACATCCACTTATGCGCCTGGAGAACCAGTACCAAAGTGGAGAAATTGGGTTCAAGTCCATCAACTTGGGCTCACCGAAATCATGACAACCTTCATCCCAAATTTCCCTGATGAAGAAACCTACGAATAAGCACATTCTGCGACATAGAATCCCTGCTTTGCATTGACCGGAAGGCGCCCGACACAGATTCCAAGTCCCTGCACTTCATGTATGAATCCATGACAAAATTGTTGATGGAAGAGAATGTGTTGAGACCCTGCTTCAGCACACAAGCATGGATGGACTTCCCTTGTTTATTGGATAGCTTTGAAAGACGCTTTGACGATGCTTTGACAACAGAATTAATCATGGAAGGCTCAGTGATTTCAATTCCTGCTCACTTTGCTTTGTTAATGTGGACTAACACTTCATGCCATCTTCCATTGGAGGACAGTTCTCTAACCCGCGAGACTGTGTCGGCAATTCTCAGGAACATCAAATTGAAATGTAATTGCATTGCAAAGTTCCTTCTCTTTGATTGGTTTATTATGCATACACAGCTGCATTGTTCCCCTTCAAGACTGATCATTGATTTACAAAATAGTTGGAGACTGCCAAATCCAACCATGGTTTACAGTTTCCATTGTGATGAATGACTGCTGCATTGTCCATTTCTGTCCGGTTGAGTGCTGGATCATAGCCGAGTCTAAACAGATGCCACCTCTGATCGAACTATTTAGTCAGATTGTAGAAAGTGACCAATCCAGGGGGTAAGACGCCGACTATCCACAATGTCCTATCCTCGTTCATTTCCTGCTATCGGTGATATATTCCCATGATGTTTCTCTTCTTCCAGTCTTTGAGATCAAATATTTTCATACCATATGCCCAACCACAAGCACTGGATCAGAATTCTCAGAGATGATTGAATTACAGAAGTTTAGATACTTATCAAATCTATGGAAACTCTCCTTACAAGTTTGAACGGTGCAGTTTACCATCCCATGCTGATCAAAAAATGAAAGAAGCATCCATAACCCATCTGTTTATCGACTTGTTTCCTTGTTTTTAAGCAGAGAAAGGCTAAAACACAATGCATAAAAAAGGCACACCAAGAACGCCCCCAAACAAATATCTTGAAAACTTCCTCTCACTGCTTCCCCCGCTTCCTCTTCCCCGATGCTATTCCTGCTGCTTCCACTGCTCCCGCTCCTCCCTCTTCAGCTGCTGCTAGTCCTTCTGCTGCTTCCACTGCTCCCTCCGCTTCTGCTGCTTCCACTTCTTCCCCTCCTCCCTGTACTCCCACTGCCCTCCTCCATGTACATGTCCTCCATCCTATCTATGCTTAGACTCCCTTTGATTCCACTCCTCCCTGTACTCACACCTAGCCTCCTCCATGTCCATGCCCTCCATCCTATTTATGCTTAGATTACTCCATCTCCTCTCTGTACTAGTACTGCTTAGACTCGTCCCTCTCCCTATACTTCCTCTGCTTAGACTCTCTTCCGGTATACTGCTGCAGTTGGACAGCATTGAAATTTCACATAAGTTTTAAGCACTGCAAAATTAAGATAATGCTAATCTTTTCTCACTAATCATCTAATCAAGAACAGATTAGGTTTCTTGTGGAACATATTGTTTATACTCCTATGGTTACTCAAAAATTGGGGTCAAAAGAATTATTTTTATAAAAAAGAAAAGAAAATAAAATTTTCTTTGAATAGTATAGTGCTAACATTTAGCTTGACTAATTCCTATTGGCACATATAAACTACCACATCTATGTACTTCATATAATGATCCACATCAAGACAGATGTGGCTCCAAAAATAACTTTGTATCTTGCAATGTTTATCCTGCTGACAACCAAAAACTGTTGTCAAGGTGGTACAATAACTAAAATTTCATACACTGTCCCAAAAAATGAGATCTGTCTTTTGCAATTCATTATATAGAAGAATTTTCGAAACTTGAAGGGGGGCAGGGGGAGGAAAGGAAAAGAGATTGTTGAAAGCTGGGAAAAAAAATACTTATTAAAACAGTAGCACGTGCACTGCCAACGCATGCCATGTCAATATTTGAAATTCCAGTCTCTGTTTGCAGGGCAATAGAGAAAATTCAGATTTTTTTTTTTTTTTTTTTTTTTTTTTTTTTTTTTTTTTTTTTTGGTGGGAAAATTTCTAAAATGGAAATTGAGTACACTGGAGAAGATGGGAGGAGCTAACAAAGGCAGAAAATGGGAGGCAGAATGGGGTTGGAGAACCTGTCGAGCTTTAACAAAGCCATGCTTTTGCTAATCGATCTTTGGAGAATAGCCTCCTGTCCTACTGCTTTAGGACAACAAGATTTTAGGTAACATTTGATGGTCATGCAGACTTAAAAACTAGAGAAGGTAGGGGATAAGCTAAACCATTTTCAAAATCTGCAGGCTAGTACGCAACAATGTGAACGTTCAAAAGGGCGATTATTGCAAATTGTATGAAATAAAATAAAAAAAGGAAAAAATAAACACTCATCACATCACACAACGTCCGACAATGAATTATACAGCAAGAAATAAATTTTAAAATTACAGTTTATGAGACTTGTATTTGTGTACTCATTTAATTATAGGAACCAACATTTCCAATTAAAAAGAACGTCTTGAAGGAACACTAATTGATCGGAATACATATTTTTGTCCACATAAATTTAGGAACAACATTTAACATCTTGCAATCTGTGTAGTTTCACCAAATTATAGCATCAAGCCGAGGTTAGAACAAATCAAATTTCAAATCCATGCATTCACATGCGTCAATTATATACTGACGAAGAAGAAAATATGGTACCATCACTGCACAAATATAAGAGTCTTCAAGTGACTGTGTCAAGTCATCAAGCTCAATCGGATGCTCAGTCTGTGACTCATCTTTTTTGCCCAGCTCCTCCAAAACCTTTTGAACGACCAAATCGACAATTTTTGCTTGGCTACCATACGCAAAAGCACTTTCATTAGTTGACTAGATTTAATTCGTACCCACACATAACACGTGGTTATAAACAATATCTAAATACACTGAATAATCAGTATAGGCTAATTCAGTAGAATTCAATTCGCTGGATGCCTTTTTCTATTTGGTAGCGGTCTACACGATGACTGAAATTACCAAGTGGCTATGTGCCCAAGCAAAATTTCAGCATTTATAGCTAAGCCTAGAAAAGATTTTCAGCACTTGTAATAGGGAGAAAATGCAGACAAATTCAAGGTCATCCATTGAACACTGCAATTTGGGAAGACAAATTATATAACCCCAAAACCCGTAACAAGTTCCCCAGCGCCAGCAGTGGCTATAACAACTGAAATATTAGGGAAGATGTCTCGAGTCGAGTAGAGGTTGTAAAGTTCAATAGGAGTAGCACTTGAAGTTGGAAGTGGTTATCGAAATTTTCCATTTAAAAAAGAAGAAGAAAATAAATGATTTGATAGGGCAATGTTTTATCAAACAAAAACCAAAAAAAGAAGAATTATGCAGGCATCTTAAAGGTAGTTTTACCTTTGTCCCTCCTCGACCTTCCACCCCTTGATTTGACCAACCTTTGCAAGAGCCTCTTCGGAGGAAAGATTTTTGGGGCGTGGAGTCCGATGTTTAACATGCGCAGGTTCCACTTTATAAAAGATGGGAAAATCCTTTTTTTGTCATTCGACCTGAACACATTGTACATCATGTGTTCAAGCTCGATGAGACACCATTCACGGTCAGGATAAGTTTGAGAGATGATGGGTATGTAGATTTTGGAGTTGTCAATAGCTTGTAGAATTGTCTGGCCAATCTTATCACCCACCTCGATTGCATCTTCGTCCCTGAATACGCGGATTCCGGCATTATTCAAGTCTCTACTGAGGAAGTCTGTGAAGTCAAAACGAGTATCCGCTCCACTAAAACTCAAGAACACATCAAACTCAAAGGCTCTGGCCTTCGAGGGTGCCATATCTTCCAGACCTCTCTCTCCCTCTCCAGAAGAGAAAAAAAGGTTGGTAACTTGGTGTGGCGTGGCCTGGCTAGGAAGTGAGCTGAGGTTTTTGGAATGCTTCCGCGGCAGAGCACACGGAGATGAAGACGGAGATCCTCGGAAATAGACTGTATGTTAATGGTAAGCGGTCCATACACAGACACGAAAAAAGAAGAAGGAAAAAAGATCATCCAGCAGCTGAAGGCGTGTGCAAATAGATTTAGCGAAGGGGATTTCTGCTCAGAGTGCACAATCACATGCAAAAACACAAACAAATTCGAACGATATTTTACCTAAATTCACAGGATGGACTTCATCGGAATCGGCTCAGACGGATGACCGGTACGGTGCTCCCTGGCAAAGGATGGCCACGGTGGTGGTTCGGCAAGGTGCACGCGGCGGTGATTCGGCCGACGATTGGCGATTCGTCTCGGCAGTGACTTTCGGCCGGGGGTAGCGATGCAAGACGAAGCCACGAGGGACGCGGACCGAAGGAAAACATGCTCGACATCATGATGCAACAGCTGCAGCTTGGGACAGAGAGCACCCGCGTCGTCTCCGGTAGTTGGTAGTTGGAGGTGTGGGAAGGAGCGGCAGCTCGTTAGGTTCGGCGATGGACACGACGGCCTCCCGCCGGCCCGGGCCCAGCGAAAGAAGAGAAGAAAAGAAATCAAGGCCTAGAGAAGAAATGCAGCACAAAACAGGCTCTCAGCTTCAAAATCCCAAATTTGAGGGAGGATTCTTTTTTTATTTTTATTTTTGGAGAGAGGGGAATGACATCAGATAGGTTCGGCGGGAGGAGAGGGCAGTGCCGTCGGAGGTGGTCGTCGCGGCTTGGACTGCAAAGCAGCTCGTCGGAAGAAAGGAGGCGGCGGCGGTGAGCAGCAGGCGTCGGGACACGAGCGCGCGTCCTCGTTTTTCGCAAAGCCTCCCGAGATCTATCTACCGTCTCTCTCTCTCTCTCTCTCTCTCTCTCTCTAGTCTTTCCTTTCGTGTGTAGACCAAAAAGCACAGACAATATTTGATTATTTATAGGACGCTCGTCCCTCCTCATTTCAGACTCGTCATAATAGTCCGAATCATATTATATACTGAGTAAGGTTGTTTCAGCGTTATTGAGAGGTGAGAGCTGTTGAATAAGATCAATACCCCTCACTAGCGTTGAAACAACCTTACTCAATATAATATGATTTAGATTATTATGACGAGTAGTTTGAAATGAGATTTGATCTTATTCAACACCCCTCAATAACATTGAAACAACCTTACTCAATAAAATATAATTTGGACTATGATGATTAGCCTGAAATGAGGAGGTACTCCCTAAAAGTCCCTAGCTTTTGGAAAAGTCCCTATCCTTTCGATGGTGTGTGACCCCCATTTAGCCATGTGATTGATTACGACTCATATGGTCAAATTAAATGGATAAACTAAATGGATCGCAACAACTAATCAATGGGCAATTGTCTTACCTTGTTTTTTCATGACTCTCAAGGGCAGGGGAGTTCCATCAATGCTACCCAATTTTCGGCTAATAAGAGTTGTTTTCCTTAAAATACAAGTTAAATTTAAATTAGATTAGATTAAAAATTAATAAAATTATTTTTTTAAAAAAAAGGAAAAACATGAGCACTTAATTGCCACGTGTCATTTGACAATATGGGTGGATTCAAAAACTACTTTTTCAAAGCCTTTGAGTTTTATATGTTCTTAAGGCCCTGTTTGGTATATTTCTTTTGAAGAATTTTGAGGAAATATAATTGCATTTCCTCGGCCAACGCAGGTCTAGTATTTTGAGTTTTAAGCATGTAAATACCTTTATTTCTTCCAAAATGAGGGATAAAAAAAAAATGTTTCATACCCACCCCATTATGGGCGAGTTGGTTTGGGCTTTTCCCCCTCTAATTGCGGAAGGAGGGAGGTTCAAGTCATCGCGTGTGCATTACGCAACTTAAGTGTGGCGTTGTGGGAGGTGGGTCCCTATGCTAGTGTCGTCCCGGGTTTGCGTCGCCGGCTGCCTGCTGTACGATGGTTCCCGGGTTATCCAAAATAAAAAAATAAAATAAAAAATGTTTCATGCTAATGGGTTCGTTCAAGTCCATAATCGTGAGTTCCATTGTATGAGATCCTGGGTGTGTTTTTTGATCTCCTAGTTCAAGTCCATGGCTTAGCAATAATAGGTGCTCACGGAGGAAATTCATTGTTCAGATAGCATACCTCCATCACTGAACATAAAAATACCTGTGCGTTCACATGTATGTAAATAAAGAAAAAAGAGCATAGGCAACAGTATAGTTGTCGACGGTGGTTACATCAGCTCGCCTGGACCCCTCAACAACCCTCACCCAAAGTGACTTTGTGCAGATCTTCGAGAAATGCAAGCTGCATAAATCAAGAACTCCAACAAGAATGGCCATGTAGATCTTCAAGTCCCTCCCAATCTACATGAGATGCAGATATTTTCTTGACCTAATTTTCAATCACCTTAAATCCTTTGATCTTCACTCTCTAATCTTCCATCCTTGATCTCAAAATCAACTCTAATTCTAAGTATTACGTTGCCCGTGGGTACAAGAAACAAAGAAGTAGCAAATGAACTTCCACGTTCCCAAAATTTCAAGCTATTCCAAAGACCATAGTTAATTGGGTCCGATTCTTTTTTGGGTTAAAATCATTAAAAAAAAATTAAATTTGCCAATTGTGACATAAATACCTCAATATTTTTATAACATGACAAATTCCAAACTTATACTAACGTCATAAATATACCTTGGATAGAACTAAAATAATAATCAAAGTTCAAGTTTCTTTTTCTCGACAAAAAGAAAAAAATGGGAGTTATTGTGTCATAATGAATAAGTTTAGAACCTTGTGAGATATGAAAAAAATTTAGAGCATTTATGTCACATTTGACCTAATTTGGGACTTTTTGTGGTATTTGCCCTTCTTTCTTTAGCCAAAAAAAAAAAAAAGTTCAACTCAATTGATGACAACATTGTCAGTTCACCTTAGTCGGTGAGGGTTGTCGGCCCTCGCCAGTGCTTGGACAACCCTCTCTCCCTCGCTATCTTTGTTTCACACTCACCTTTTCTCTCTCTAGGTTTTTTTTTTTATTGTAATTTTTCCACCCTTTACTTTCCACAACTGTAATTAAATTAAAGGAAACTTTCAAAAAAGGGCATGAAGTGCCCTAGTTTTCTTCAATAAGGGTTTAAATTGGATTTTGTTTAAAGAAAAAGCTTGAAGTGGCCAAATTATTTCAGTGGCCAAATCATCTCAAATAAGGGTCTTTGACTGAGGCCGACTTTTTCAACCATTGGAGAATGGGTATTTTGGTTAAAAAGTTGTAACTATATATATATATTTTTCAATCCTTTATTCTTTTCTTTTTCTTCTTCCTTTTCCCTTCTTCGGACATGGTCGTTGACGCTCGGTGAAGGTCGCCCTCACCAGCGTCAAGCAAGAGTAGCCCTTGCTAGATCCGACAAGGGCAACCCTTGCTTGCATTGGAACAGGGCGACCCTCGCTTGGCATGGGCGTTGCTTAAGTTGAGCAAGGGCTGCCCTCGCCCAACACTGGCGAGGGCAACCCTAGTCCTCACTTGGGTTCAACTTCCCTTCGCCATGGTTAGCAAAGGGAAGAGGGAAAAAGAAAAAAAAAAAAAATTTATTTTTTTGAAAGATAAAAGATGAAAATGCCTTTTAATCAGAGACATTAAACACCTTTTATGAGACTAATATGCTAACTTCGGGTCTTTAGTTGAAATAAGTACCACTTCAACTTATTATTTGAGACAATTTGATTATTTCAGGCTTTATTTAAAATAATATCTATTTTGAACTCTTATTTAAAAAAATGAGAATATTTCCCTAAACTAAACTATGAAAAATCACGTCGGCATTTCGATCCACATGTGTACGACTCGAAAGCACTAACTTGATTTTTGGTCGGGAAAAAAAAATCAATTTGACGAATATATTTTGTAAAAGCCCAGCATTATTTGCGGCTTCCACTAAAATTAAAAGGGGGGGGGGGGGGGGGGGGGGGGAGAGAGAGAGATTTAGCGGTCGAATTTTCCTCGCCATCGGCTTGTTCTGCAGGCCTCTTTACCCTGTTTGCGCCGACCTCGCTCTTGCTCTTAACCTAACGTCTCTCTCTGTCTCTCTCTGTGGCTACCGGCATCGGAGCTGGGCTTCGAGCTTACAGGTGACTTCCGGGTTACTTCGGAGATTGGTGCTTGTTCCGAAAGACTCCATCTTTACCCTTTTACTCGTGCACCATCTCCACCTGTTTGTTTTATTGCTCTTGAACCGTATGCAATGCTGAGAGATTGCCTTATTATCTTCTGAGTCCTTCGTCGAAACTTTTCACCTGTATATGTCTAGTGTGCTTGAATAATTGCTGCCCAGAGGGAAAAAAACCGTTCCTTTTTGAGAAAACCAGATGGTTGCTCTCACCATGCTCGTGGGTTGGCACAAATTTTAGTGTTTTATCAGTAAAATTCAAATTTTTGTAAAGAGTTGGGACATATATGGGGTCAACCTTAATGGGCTCTTTTTAATTTGCAGTTTTAATCTCGGTTCTCCTTGCCGGAAATCACCATCTGTGGATAGCCATAGAAATGGGGACGCCGAATGCTGTTGGAGATTGGTCGTCCGAGATGGAGGTCAGTGCTTTCAGACGCCTCTTCCCTCTTCGCTACTACGAGCGGCATCTCTCCGAATCGATACGGCCTGATGCTAGGCCCCTGAAAAGAGCCAGAGATACTATTGTGTCCCTCGGTCGGTTTGTTTAGCTTTTTGTTTATCTGGTGATTTGTTTTTCCTTCCCTCATCAAGTCTGCGCAAGTTGTATTCCTCCTATGATTACTTAGCATTGATAATGCAGGGGCTGTTGCATCCTCTGACGGGTCTGCGCTGGCAAAGATTGGTTCCACCGTGAGTTTTTCCCCTTTTCAGTCTCTTGTGTAGATGTGATGCATATGCCAATGCACTCCTGCACTTCAGCATGTTCAAAGTAGTTGCATATGTATATACTCGTAGCTGAACCAACATATAGTTTCTATCTCTTCCTTTTTATTTGTTTCAATGTTTAACGTTTGCATGCGTTTGAATCATTTAAGGTGGTCATTAATCATTATTCTTGTGAAGTTTATAGGGTTTGCTCTTTTACAAGTACATTTAATTAAAACATGAGCAATCATATTTTCCACAGACAATGTTGGCTGCTATAAAAATGGAAGTCATGACTCCTTCTGTCGATTCGCCTGATGAAGGCAGTGTAGGTAAGCAGCCATGGACCAGTCAATCACTTTTCTTTTTTCTAGGGTTTCTTCGACGCTGGCATGTGACTTTGTATTATTTTCAGCGGTTGAGTTTCATATGCCCCCTATATGCTCTCCAGTCGTGAGGCCAGGTAGGCCTGCTGAGGTAGCACCAGTGACATCGAAGCAACTTTTTGACTGTTTATTAAGGCATGTGAAATTGGTAAAGTTCCATTTTTTTTTTCAGCTTGCTTTGACTTCTTGAATCTTTTATTTTTCTCCTGTTGCTTCAGCAGAAGGGTGATATGCTATTAACAATACCTTGCTGTATTGCCATCTGTATGTTTGTGGGCGTCTTGCTAATGTATATGAAAGGCATAAAATTCTAAACTGTATCCACCTTGTGCCTGTGACTATTTTGACTGAACTTTTTGATTGTTTTCAGTATGGAATATTCCACTGGGTCTACTAAATAGGCATGTAATGTTACTCTTTGGTTGAAGCAAATTTTCAGAAAGTCACTTCATCATGTAGCAATAAGTCTGCACAGATTATGTGGAGTAGCACCAATCTTGCCCATGTAAAGCCTTCTGCTAACTCTCAAATAAACAAAGTGGATAACTCTTTGGCAAATTTTCTGAAAGTTGCAGAAGTTAAGAGGGTTTGTTGTTACTTAGACTTGTATTCGGGGTAGAGATTATGTGAAGAGTAAACTTGCTCTTGCTTACAGGGAAACATTGAGTTCTCTTTGCTCTGGCTTTCCTATCGTATTTCCAAGCATTCAAACTCAAATGCTAGACTTAAATCGAACCCTTTTCAGTTTGTTTCCTGAAGGGAAGGGGGAGGAAAGACCATTCACTTTTTCAGTGTAACCTACACTTCATGGAGATATTAGCTCTGCACAGATTCAATTTAGTTGCAGATACCTTGCGAGTACACTTGGAGGGGTTCCTATAGGTTCTACCAAGTCCAGATCCCCATATATTCTCTTGTGATCAATTTGTGTCACAAAATAACCCATAGGTTCAAAGGTAGTAGATTATCATCGAAGGATGCTGTTGGAGTTAATACTACATACAAATTGGTCATAAGTTTTCCCTCAAGTCCATGGTTTGTGCTTTCTTGTCTTCCTTGGCACTGGTCATTGTGTCATTTAATTCTCAGACGATTATATTGCAGTTTCTTAAAACAATACATGTTTTTATGCTGCAATACCTTCTTGGGTCATGTGCTGGTTAATATTCATATGCTGGAGTCGGTAATCATTTGGTTATTGCAGCTCTGGGATGATTGATCTGAAGGAGCTATCCCTGATCAAAGGAAAAGCAGCTTGGATGGTGTACCTGGTAATACTTCATGCCAGATGTTATGAGGCGTAATTTAGGATAGAGTGCAGGGTTTTTCCTTTAGCTGCATTAATCTTTAGAACGTGTGACTGGGGGCAACTTTTTGCTGGGGGAGCTACTTCGATGAATACCATACGTGTTGCCTCGAAATGTTCCTGCTCACATTTTTTTTAAAGTGTTGCAGGATATATATTGTCTTGATGCTGATGGAGCTCTTTTTGATGCTGCTTTGCTTTCAGCAGTTGCTGCATTTTCTCATTGTAAGATATTTCATCCTTTACAATTTAGATGTTGACATTCTTGTCTAACTTGGTTTTTGGCTTTCTTCTTCTTGCATAGCCTATTCTACAACTTGGTTGATGACTTTTGTGAGTTGATATAAAGTGGATCTTTAATAAATTACATCTTGTGATCATGCTCCAAATTGCAGTTGTCTATGATTGTAAAAGACGTGTGACTCGCTTATGAATGTCAGATAGCTCTAGCTTAATAAATTCTTAAGGTGATTTGCTTATGGATGGACTTTAGCTCAACCAATTTGCATTGCAAAGAGATACTTGGTATGAGTTGCTTAGAGAGAAAAGCAATATGAATCACCTAAGGCAGGAAGAGTCGTAATTATCCCACTTGCCTTTGTGCTCTTACCCTGATTTTGAATCTGACCAGGAAAGCCATTGATGTTAGACATTCTCATTTTTCTACCAATAAAGGAAGACCCAGTTCAATACTCCTCTATTCTTCAATGAGATAGATAAGAGCACCAGTCTTATACAAAAATGCTTATGCAATCTCTTAAGAAGTTAAAGGACTTCATTGAAAATTCTTGAAGTTTCATGATTCTATTGAACATCGTCCTAGATGTTTGGATTTCCAGTGCAACAATCTCAGTTTGAAACTTTTGATTTAAGAAGATCTAGCTACTATCAATGATTGTTCATTTATGAACATTCAAAAGGCTTTTTCGTTTTCTTTTGCTGATCTGTCATGCCTTGTCTACGCTCTCACTTTTGATATTTTTTGAGTGTGGTACCAAAGATTGCATCCTCACATCAATGCTATGTGTTCCCTTTTCCTCTATTCTTCTGTATATTTCATGTCAATTCCCGGATGGTCACTTGATAAATTGTGTTGTTTTGGACCTTGCAGTGCGTATCCCATTGGTTTCTTTGAATGATGAAGGAAGAATGGTGATGGTCTCTAAGGAACTTGAGGGTGAAAAGTTGGATAAAGAACCCGTCGACAAAGAGAGGAGAAAACTCTCGTTGAAAAGCATTCCGTTTTCCCTTACTTGCATTCTTCACAAGAACTACATCTTGGCAGACCCTACTTTTGAAGAAGAGTCCATAATGGAAACGTTCATAACTGTGGTTTTGAATTCATCTGGTCAACTTGTCTCTCTCTATAAGCCAGGTGGACCAGTTCTTGCACATACATCAGCTATTCAGGTTATTTTCTCCTTATTCCTCATTTATTTTATTTGTTCATTCATTGTTTGAGAATTGTACTTTGAGACCCCGTTTCATGCGATTGGGATCAAATGATTAATGGCTTTCATACTGTTGAGTCAACTGCATTCTTGCTCTAACTGTACTCCAGTCAGTTTAATTATGCCAAAGATGGATCTTGAGTTCTTTAAAGTATTTTGTGGTTGGTTAGTGGACAAGCCCAATGTGGCATGTAAAACATTCAAGAACTTGTGGAAGTTGATAAGCTTCTCATGCAAATGGTGGTTCAGCAGATAACCTGACAATCCACTCACGAGTGTTTTCAAGAGCTAGTAATCTGAAACATACGAAGTAATGTACATTGGATAAGCAACTGTTGTCTGCTTTATATACATGACTATACACATGTATTATTTGCCAGGATTAATGGACTTTAGGATGTTGGCATTTCCTTGGCCCATCTGGTTGATCTTTCATTTTAATGTTTTCATTTCCTTGGTTTATAAAAATGAATCTATTTCTATCCAAGGGAAAGAAAGGGAAAAACTATATATATGAGGTGTATACCTTTCAATACCTTTCATTTAGAGATTGTGTAATAGTTCCAATGGTAGCTTTATTGCAATGATGATGGGAAATGTTGCTGTGCTTGCAGGAATGCGTTGCATTGACAAGGCAAAGAATGAAGGAACTTGAGGAGATTATAGATGAAGCCATTTCCACAATGGAGATTGATTAGAATATATATGTGTGTGCCCGCGCGCACGCATGCGTGTTAGTGAGTTTGTTCTGGTTGATTGCTGCTTCTAATGGCATTCGATCATTTTCTGTCTAATTACTAGGGTGTTAATTAAAATGGAGAGAAAGGTCATGTGAAGCTTCCGTGTCAGATGGCTTGCTGTTTCGTTTTAATGGTGAGCTGTATTAAACTAGGAAATGGAAACATCAAGGACATTGGGGTTCAGGTGTCTTCTCGAGCTATTAAATTCCGGTTTGCTTGCGGTCTGAATGTTCACAATGGCCATAAAATAGCCGAAAGATGGGGCATGGGACTTTTGAGAACTTGAACTGAGACCTATGATGGAAATTGGTTGTGAACCCAGAGTCGACGACTATAAAAGATTCATCTTTTGCAGGCACGTCTCTCTCTATGAAACTTAAATTTCATTGCTATCTTTCGTTTCCAGGATTGGAGACTCGGGAGCTGAAACCCTTTACCAATTTATACGTTGGTCTTTCTCGTTCGGGATTTGAATTTTAACAGGGAGCCTGAGTCCAGATCATGTTCAAGATTGCGGATGACTTGAGCGGGTGGGCACCGGTTCCAACATTGCAAAATGAACCGATCAACAAGTCGTTTGATCCGGCCTGGTCTTGACAATTTCTCTGGCCAAAGTGCACGTCGGTCTCTTCAATGCCTTCACCACGGCACGACGATGACAAATGCTTCTCGAGCTTGGCCTAGGGGTGATTCGTGAAACATTCAGGAGATGGATCTTTGTCATTTGGGTTTTGATCTCGCTCTCGTGGGGTGATCTTTATGTCATGCAGACAATAGTCCATGTCTCGTCCTATTCCATGTTGATATCAAATGCGTCTCACAAATAGACCTTGAATTGTGACTAAATATATAATATGATTTCTAAAATTTTAATTTATTTAATGTGATATATAAACTTTAACCTAATGTGCGACATGGTACCTAAACATTCAATCTGTTCAATGTGGCTCTGAACTTTTGGTACGTGTCTAAGTTAGTCCCTACACTATTGAATATTTGCACATAGTTTATAGATTAAATTGAACATATACCAAAAGTCCATGGGCCATATCAAACAAATTGAAATTGAGGGATCACATTATAAATTTGGCAAAAGTTTAATGACCAAATTAAATAAATTAAAAGTTTAAGTATTATATTGCATATTGGGTCAAAGTTAATCGGGGACCGTTTATAAAAAAGATCGGACCCTCTTCAGCACTCTTTTGAGTTCCAAAAGGAGCTGAAGCTGAGACGTCGAAGATAACGGTCTGAGGTCAACGTAGGGTTCACGGTCGGACGCAAGGACATGACAGCATTCCAACGGTCCCTGATAAGAAGGCGCCATTCTAGACAGGAACCAAAAACCAACAACTAACTTCCACAGAAGAACAACTAATTTTCAAAAACTGCCCCTTCCATTCTCTCCCTGTCTCTGAGCTAAAAGTAGTCTCCTTGAATTCAGCTCTGCAGATCTTCCCGTGGGTTGTTTTGTAATTAGGTGATCAAAAGGACTTGAATCCAAGAACCCAAAAAAGTGGTCGAGAGTCCCATGGGAGGCTGCATTTCAGCCCCTGCAAAGAGAGCAGGATCTTACTCATCAACCAGGAGCAGCCGGTTCACGCCTCAACCCGATGTAGACCGTGTCTGCAGATCCGGCGTCCTCCGCACCATCTCGATCCTCAAGAACCCCAGCAGAGACAACATCCAAGACAGGTTCGAATTTGGCAAGGAGCTGGGGAGGGGCGAGTTCGGGATCACGTACAGATGCACAGAGATCGTGACGGGCGAGGCCTACGCGTGCAAGACGATATCGAAGAGCAAGCTGAGGACGGAGATTGACGTGGACGACGTGAGGAGGGAGGTTGAGATAATGAGGCACTTGCCGAGACACCCGAATATTGTGAGCTTGAAGGAGGCTTTTGAGGACAGAGATGCGGTTTATATTGTGATGGAACTGTGCGAGGGTGGCGAGCTCTTTGATAGGATCGTGGCGCGCGGCCATTTCACGGAGCGTGATGCCGTCACAATTACCAGGACCATCTTGGAGATTGTCAGTGTATGCAAAACTTACCTTTTGGCAAAACTCAGGGTCTTCTCTTGAAAAAAAAAAAAAAAAAAAATGGCAAGACCAGAAGATTGTGTTATTCTGGTCTCCTAATATGCTTGTTTGGTCATGAGAGCAAAGGCAGATTATCTGCATCTCTTTCAATTTGACCTTCATCATGGGGACTGGTGTTATTTCAGGTATGCCATGAACATGGAGTGATTCATCGGGACCTTAAACCGGAAAATTTCTTGTTTGCCAATTCGAGTGATTCATCACCTTTGAAGGCAATTGATTTCGGTCTCTCTACATTCTTTGAACCAGGTATTCCTTCTTCTTTCCTTTCCTTTTTAATAACAGCACTTCAAATGATTAGATTTCTGCAGCTTACAGGTCCGTCATAGACCTAAAACATTTCAAATTTTGGTAGGCCAGCATTTTAGAGAAATAGTTGGAAGTCCATACTACATGGCTCCAGAGGTGCTAAGACGAGATTACGGGCCGGAAGTCGATGTGTGGAGTGCAGGGGTTATTCTTTACATTTTGCTTTGTGGGGTTCCTCCCTTTTGGGCAGGCAAGTACTCTCAGCCAAACCGATTCATCAGTTTTCTCGGAGTCCCATAAATTTCAACTCATGGGCTAATAGGTTGAGTTGCATCATATATGACTGGCAGAAACTGAAGAAGGAATTGCGCAGGCCATTGTCCAGGGTGAAAAAGATTTCGAACGAGATCCTTGGCCCAAGGTTTCCGAAGAAGCGAAGGATCTAGTGAGAAATATGCTCGAACCAAATCCTTATACACGTCTTACGGTCCAAGAAGTCCTTGGTATGCATTGCCCTCTAATCTAAATATCCTCAGCACATTGTTTCTCTTCCCAGAACTGATCTGACAAAATATCAAATTATGAATCTGATTGTACAAGAAAATGAAGCAGGAAAGATGTGTGGACTATGAGTCACTTGTCATTTGCAAGGATCAGAATTCTTAAAACGTTAATGTGATTTTAACAGGTGAAAGAGGTTAGCACCAAACAATAAGTCAGCTAGACAGTTGATCTCGTAAATTGACTTAAGATCGAAATTTCGGTCCTTTTTTGTTCAGCTTGTTGCTGCTCTATATGAAATAGATGTTCAGCGACAAAATTGGGCTGGTAAGGTCTCAGGGCTTAATCTGTTCCTATGAAATATTCCTAGTAAGCACGTAACAGTTGCTTATGTGGACTAAAACTAGCTTAATAATCCCATTGAAGAGATCCATGAAATAGTTTTAAGGTTGTCAATTTTTAATTGACTTGCGCAGAGCATAAGTGGATACAGAATGTGGACAAGGCTTCCAATGTTTCACTAGGACAAAATGTCCGGACGAGGATAAAGCAATTCTCTTTGATGAATAAGTTCAAGAAGAAAGTTCTCAGAGTGAGCCCCTAAGCATTGCCTTGTTGGATTTCATTGCTATTCTTAGTGCACGGTTAAACTCGAATTATGTTTCCTGCATTGTTAATGTAGGTAGTAGCAGACAATTTGCCTGATGAGCAAGTGGATCATATCAAAGAGATGTTCCACGTGATGGATACCGATAAAAATGGAGATCTGACATTTGAAGAGTTGAAACATGGCCTGCACAAATGTGGACAGCAAGTTGCTGATCCTGATGTGCAGATGCTGATGGATGCAGTAAGATCACTTATTTAACAGCTTAGTACATTTTGTTTTTGACATGGTTTATGTTTTCTTCTTCCATGTTGACGCATTATATGCTGTGAAGTGCACGACTTTGCTTAAATTGCAAGGCATTTGGAAGATTAAGGACGGATTACATAATATGGAAATATATTTTCATCAGTTAGTCAAAAATTTGATCGTGAGGTTGTATCACTATTTCACATAATTGATAGAACTTCTTGCAAAATCAAGTGGGCTTCTGATAATTTGATGAGTCACAAATTCTTGTATTGGCATCTAAAAATATAACTCCATCTTTTATGAGAATAGGCTGATGAAGATGGAAGCGGAACGCTAAACTGTCAAGAGTTTGTGACTATGTCAGTCCACTTGAGAAGGATCGGCAGTGATGACCACCTTACTCGAGCTTTTGAATTCTTTGACAAGAATCGAAGCGGATATATTGAATTCGATGAGTTGAAAGAAGCTTTGATAGATGACAATCTTGGTCCGAACAACGAAAAATTTATTGAAGACATCATTTTCGATGCTGATCTAGATAAGGTAATACATAACCAGAACAACCTCAATTTGGAATATGTGTATATCTTGTTTATATACAAAATAGAGTTCTCATTTTGTGGTGGATGTATTCCAGGACGGTCGAATTAGTTATGATGAATTCAAGGTCATGATGAAAATCGGCATGGACTGGAAAATGGCTTCACGCCAGTACTCGAGAGCAATGCTGAACGCGCTTAGCCAGAAGATGTTCAAAGACAAACCTTCTTCCCTCAGAGGCTAAAAGATGTTCCACCAATGACTTCTTAATCTGATCTAGATGAACCGTGGAGAAACAAAATCGAAGTCTCATCAAAAGGATATTGGGAAGGAGGCATTATACAAAATCATTGCATTGGTTTGCTACTGCAGGGACATAAATGCTGTGAAAATTTTGAAGAAATGGGATCTAAATAGTCAGATTCCTACACCGCTTGGCATTCAAACTTTTATGTTTTTATTTTCCGTTATTAAAGGGAAAATCAATTGAAACTACTAATCAGAGTTGGTTTGCAATGCCCATCTTAATCAACTTAAGGAATTCGGAGCCCCATATTGCGGCAACCTAACCATCTCCACAAGCATATGGTTTTCGGTGTTAAATGCAAAGCAATGTCAATCATAAAATCACATATTAACTTGCAAGTTTAAATTGCTGCAAGTTTGAATACATAACACAAGATATATTGTAAAACTCAACCACTTCCGTCAATTTCGTGAAGTGAATTCACCTCTTGAGTCCCTCCATAGATTATATGGTATCGTCTCTCGTTCAAATAGAATACGTTGGATGATTTCATTTAGGCGTGTATATTAGATATACTGACCAAACGAACCATTAGATATTTACTCAAATAGACCAAAATTTCAAATTGTAACTTGAATATTGCAAATAAACTAAACAACTTGAGCTCATCCATCAATATCAGGAATCTATTAAAATTAAGATACATAGCTTTATATGCTTTGCAACATTCAAATAAAGCTCATAAGAAACCCATCCAAGCTTCAAAGCAGCTATTGCTGTTGTCCACAAATGTGTCATGTTCCCATTAAAAGTACATAGCTTTTTCATGTAATTAATGACTAGACCCATGCGTTCGTATTGATTGTGCACGTTCATATGAGAACTGCAACTCTACTTCAGAAAAATTCTCTGTTTGAAGCACATCATACACAAGCAGAATCATCCTTTCGAACCGTCTTGAGTGAGAGCGCCCCCACGCATCCGACAGAATACGAACTCTGAAGTAATTCCTTTCAAAAAAAGGATCAGATGAGCTCCAATAGACAAAGTAATATGCGAAATATAAGACAAACGGAGTACATTTGCCTCTTCCAGCAGCAAATAGATGAAATATTAAATGATTGGTGACAGTCACTATTTCTTTTTCTTTGCCAAAGTAGTACGGTACCGACAATGAAACCCTGCAGCCTATATACATGGGCCGGCATTATGGGCCGCCACCATCAACACACAACAAGAGTAAACACAGGCCAAAAGCTGCTGCTGCTTGTGCCTGAATCGTTGAGCACACCAAACGAACAGTTGAGCCTCCTAATAATTGATTTGTCACTGGGAACTCGAACGATTCATACCAATAATCCCTTTATAGGACACTGCCCATGCGCTTGAACTGGTTCCTTGTCCATCAAAGCCGTGTTTCTGGTGAAAACCATCCTCCTTTGTAAATTTTCCTGTCACTGCCCTCATCGGCGATGCTGGCAAATCTGGCAAGTGGTTGCAGATTTAACATTAGCATATGTGCAATGATCGCAGGACCAGTGAGACGCGTCATCGGTTCGGCTGGAACCAGCTCGAGTGCTGGCAGTTCCTTTTCCCCTTCCACCACCTTTACTTGCCTTGCTGCTCCCTCCATTCTTAGAGCTCGCTGCCCTGCTGCAACCACCATGGGCATCCACATCTGATAGCCCATTCTCCAATGCTCTCACGAGGTTCTCAAAATAGTTTCTGGTCACACTGTAGCAACAAAAACAGATGTAAGAAAGTCAAACGCATGTCGGTGCACACATGGGCGCTCCTTCTGGAAGTCACAACAGAGGTTATTAAGAAAAGTGTCTACGTAAATTACATTGCAGCTGAAGTAAAGAGGGCCACCGATTTTTCAATAAAAGGAGAGACGTGTTTGTGATGGGAAAACAGCTCCAAGAATTCTTGTTTCCCACTAATACTCTATAAACTTAAATAAATAAACAAATAATAGTCCAACAGCCTTATAACAACCAACCAATGCCATATGCACTGGAAGATCATATTCTTGGTAAGTCCACCATCCAGGTTTGACTTTCAAATCAACAATCTTTTTAGCATAAAAATCCAGTCAAAAGAACTAGTGAGAATGCTTTTGGCTCAAATCAGCTTTTAAGTTAACATCAAACTGCAGAGTCAATACTATTCCATAAAGTAAACTTTGAAAGCTTGACAATAAAGAGCAGGATTAGAAATAGGAGTGCTATACTCAGGATGAGTCATGAGCTTTGCCAGAACTTTTTTACATAATATATGAAGCTGAAAAGAAGATTCCGCAGGAATATTACATACACTAATTTATCAGGAAGAAGCTGCTCATTGGTACATATCATGCTCTCTCCAGAAACAATAAAGCACAATTTTTGGCAAAAGGAACATAATCACGAATTCCAATATTAGTATTTTCATGTGCTATTCAGAATCAAAATGAGCAGGCATTCTCCTATATGACAGAATGCCTATCCCCCCTCCTTTTTTTGAATCATAGCCTAACTATTTCCCATTTCATAGATGGATATCTAGGGACTCAAGTCTATATAAAATTGACCGTACACAGTTTTAATTTGTACCAGACATATTTTACTTGACTAATTATCAAAATTGAATCTAACAAGAAGATACCTGGTAAGTCCAGCTAACTTGGTGCGGAAGTCATTAAAGTTACTAGAAGGATTCTCATCACTAAGGAACTGGTGAAGTTCCTTCTCTGCACACTGATGAAGCCTTTCCAATCCAGACTCTGCCTCACCTGGTAAAGAAACCATTTCATGTAAGTAAATAGGAAAACAAGAAGGATATGCATGGCCATTGTCTATCCACAATCCTACTCTCCAATACAAACCTTGCAAATACTCAAAAAATTGTTTCTTAGCATGGTCAAGTTCCGGTAGATAATAACCATATGCATATGTCCACTTGAGCACTCGCCTACACTCAACTATCTGCAAACATCAAAGAAGCCTAATTTAGTTTCACAGAAGCAGGTCAGGATAATAAATCAAAAACACTCCATCAGATTTTAACCTATAACAGCTGTATTTACATTCCAAACTGAAAATCACATAAATCATATTTAAGTTGAATTAAGAAATAAAACCTGTTGCCAGGCCTCTATGATGAACTTCAACTGTGACTCTGGCTGGCATTGTATGTCACTAAGCTTATCGAGCTGACAAGAAGAATAAACAAAACCTTATTTAATCAATAGCAAAGGGTCAGCAAGCATCAGAAGCACGACAAAATTAAACCAGATGAATAGAAAAGCCATGCATCTTGCTTCCTATCACATGAAAACAAAGATCAATTTGTTAATTGAACATCATAAGCAGTTTATCGCAACTCAACCTGCCCAGTTGCCACTTAGCATCAACACATTTACCCAGTATAGATTCTTCAGACACAACTGCAATCCTTAGTGTACTCAATACCCATGAATGTCAGGCTAAAATGTTAGCCCAAGTACGGAGAGGCAAACGCATACAGAAACAAAGATCTTCCTGGTCTTGTAGCACTCCTTAATACAGCAATGTGAACCTAAGATCTATTTCTGCAGAAGTTACAACCAGAATCCATTTGTCACAAAAACTCTTAAGTAATATTATTAATTAATAGAAAATTTGGCTGTTAATGATATGCTAAAACGATCATATAATGTTTGTCGATGTTTTTATTTGTATTATAAATATATTCAGATTTACTCTTTGAAATTAAGCGTCTGTTCATTCTGTTTCCTGGTTACTATCAGTCTGTTGACAATTATATGAACACTTAGATGCAAAAGAAGAACCGTGAATCCTGGAACTTAATTTATACTTGAAGGACAGATCACAGCAAAAAATCGTACTGTGCATGGATTGTTAAAAAATTGAATCAAGCAAAAATGGGCCATTTTTTTCTTCCAATGTGACTCAACAATCGATTCACAAACAGCAGGATTTCATGATCTGAATAAACACAACAGAGGACTAACATTCACTGACCCAATTTTGAGCACATGCCCTCTAAGAGGTCCAATCGAAGGAAAAGATCCCTCTTACTACTTTCTTGGCAAGTATCGGACCAAACCAAAAACAAATGGAAGAAAAAGAGTGATTCAAGGGTCTACAAAGTGATTTTGCAGATACAAAGAACCTTCGTACGTGGCCACTAATGTTATTAAAATCATAAAGTAAGAAAGAGCTAGATTTCTTAGATATAGCAGACAAATTCCTCTGTGCCACTTACATTAAATTTTGCATTAGAGGAGGGAGAAAAAGTGACAAACAAGATTGGAACCTAGGGCAAAATTTGACATTTAATTCAAATTTTTGTTATTCAGACTTCACAAGTCATGTATGAATTATATAGAAAGATTAAACGGCAAAAGGATGAGCCCAACAGCACAAGCCACGCGATAACAACAATGGTAGGAAACATTATGCTACATGGGGACCCCAACAGCACCTATATCAAAGCTGAAGCTTAGGCTATGATTGGAAAGAAGGAACAAAGAAGGAAAAGAGAAAGGGCGAGAGGAGAGAGAAAAGGGGGGAGGGCAGAGAAGAGGGCTACAAACTAAGAGGGGGCTGTGGAAAATTGGGTTAAACTTAAAACTCTTGTGAGGGAAGAATTTCATATTCAAACCCATTCCCACATCAGCCATTAATCCCGCTACCCACTCTCTCCTCTTCTTTTCCCCAATCTAAGCAAAATTTTGGCCTCTTAGGTTAAGTCTATGAATGGGGTCACTTGGGCATCAATATGCCACCATCATTAAAAAGCTATATGCATGACTCAATCCCAAGCATCTAGCTAGGAGAATAAGCACATTCACCAGCCCTTGGGGGCCTGTAAACCTATGAGTAATCAGCAAAAAGAGGAGAAAATAATGGTGCAGAGTCAAAAGGTCACATCTACTATAGAAAATTTATAAAGACTACAATGAGGCATCCCTTATTTTTTATCAGAACATCATATATTCAGTTGTACACCAACCTGCATACAAGAGAATATCAACTGAAGCCTAATACACGGCTCCTCAAATTTGCTGTGATTTGCTCAGTAAATGTGACATCAAGGAATCGAGAGTCTATACCCTAAGGAAAATAAGAAGACACATGGGCAAGCTGACCAGATGATGCCAGAGCATTACATTAATAAGCAAAAATTGATGACCAACCAAATGACTAGAGAGAGGTTCGTCCAAAGGAGCAGCTCGAAGCCGAGAGTTCCAGAAATAATGTACAAGTACCAGTAAACAAGATTCGGGCTCACGGTCCGGTCACCTTGATCAATGATATTAGGTAGATGACTTTCACAAATGATGTACATCGAATGGAAGCAAGCGATCATGAGCAGCTTTGGTAAACCATGCTGCAGCTATTCATTTTAGCTATAGCCAACATGTCAAACACCAATACTTCAAGCAGAAAAGAAACATCAAGTACCAATCTCTCTCTATTCCCACTTCAGTAAAAAGCATGAATACAGATGATGTGTGTCATCAAGGAATCGAGAGTCTATACCCTAAGGAAAATAAGAAGACACATGGGCAAGCTGACCAGATGATGCCAGAGCATACATTAATAAGCAAAAATTGATGACCAACCAAATGACTAGAGAGAGGTTCGTCCAAAGGAGCAGCTCGAAGCCGAGAGTTCCAGAAACAATGTACAAGTACCAGTAAACAAGATTCGGGCTCACGAATCCGGTCACCTCGATCAATGATATTAGGTAGATGACTTTCGCAAATGATGTACATCGAATGGAAGCAAGCGATCATGAGCAGCTTTAGTAAACCATGCTGCAGCTATTCATTTTAGCTATAGCCAACATGTCAAACACCAATACTTCAAGCAGAAAAGAAACATCAAGTACCAATCTCTCTCTATTCCCACTTCAGTAAAAAGCATGAATACAGATGATGTGTGTCATCAAGGAATCGAGAGTCTATACCCTAAGGAAAATAAGAAGACACATGGGCAAGCTGAACAGATGATGCCAGAGCATTACATTAATAAGCAAAAATTGATGACCAACCAAATGACTAGAGAGAGGTTCGTCCAAAGGAGCAGCTCGAAGCTGAGAGTTCCAGAAATAATGTACAAGTACCAGTAAACAAGATTCGGGCTCACGGATCCGGTCACCTCGATCAATAATATTAGGTAGATGACTTTCGCAAATGATGTACATCGAATGGAAGCAAGCGATCATGAGCAGCTTTAGTAAACCATGCTGCAGCTATTCATTTTAGCTATAGCCAACATGTCAAACACCAATACTTCAAGCAGAAAAGAAACATCAAGTACCAATCTCTCTCTATTCCCACTTCAGTAAAAAGAATGAATACAGCCAAGTTGAATGAAACTTACATGCACAGTTTGCAATTGATGTAAATCATGAAGAGCTTTCTGCCTTGACTGCCAAAAAGAAAGAGATTTTGCATATAAGTAACACAAAAAAAAATTGGAGTCACGCTAGAACTCTTTACATCCAATGAACCATCAAAAGATTTCTGACATCAAAATGCCTTAGCAAATCATATAACACAATCAAGACATCTAATAAACCAACAGCGACAAGAATGTAATTCACATCATGAATCATACTCTATCTACATATGACTTTATTTGTGGCTTATGACATAAGTTTCAGAGATCCAAAAAATTTGTGGGATAGTTTTTCATGTAGAGGGACACATCTTGCTCAATTACCAAAGTAAACTCTCGAAAGGGTAGAAATACATTGATTTGAGAAATCAAAAAAAGCTATCTAGTGGGTAGATTGAGAAACCTGAAAAAACTAAGTGCACATGTTTTAGAACAGATTCAACAAAATGACTATTGTCATTGGAAGCAACATGAATAGCCCAGCAGATATAAATAGATTTAACTTTGGTGGCCAGAAAGACATATTCGACAGACTTCCTAGAAAACACAAACCAATACAGTAAGGATGCACATGGCAACATTTCTATTCCAGGAAACTATTTCTTTTCAGAAATAGTTATTTTCTATTTCCGAGTAAAATAAGGTGTTCGATAACTATACAAAATTTCTATTCTTGGTATAGAAAAAGAATAGAAATGCGTTTGGTACAATTTATTAATTTTTGTATTTATTCGTTTTTTTTTTCTTGCTCACAAACTGCTGATAACCACCGACCGTCGCCACCAACCGCCGCCGCAAGACCGTCACCCACAGCCCACCAGCCATCGGCAGCGACAGGACAGCAATGGGCGGCAGTCGACAGCAGCAACAACGATTAGTGGCGGTCGTTGGCCGGTGGGCTGAGGGCGGCGGCAACCGTCACTAACGGTCCGGCAACGACAGTTGGCTGCCAGCGGTCAGCAGACAGTGACCACAGGCAGCCGGAGGTGGCCCTGTTTCTTTTTTTTTTTTTTTTTTTTTTGGGGGGGGGAGTCAAGCACTACAAAGGAGCTCTTGCTTTCTCAACTTTTTTCAACTTTATTGTTTAGAGGGATTTGTACTAAAATCGACCACAACAAGCAATGACCTGTGGCGAAGTGTGATGATTTCAGACGCAAGTTTTTCTTTATGTAGTCTATTCAAGGGAATATGGGCAAATACAATATCAACTACTTGAGGCACAAAACAGAGTTAAGTATTTTAAAAAACATCACAAGAAATCATTGTAATTCCATGTGTTACACACCAAACTTAGAAACCAGATTACAAATATCACTCCGATTCCCTATTTTTCACCCATTATATCCTGATAACCAAACAAGGACTTGAGAAAATCTACAGTTTCTACAAGTCCAAGAGTGTATAGTCAATTCCGGTTTTTCAACATCATCCCTTCATTCTTTAATTCTTTTAAAACACAAAACAAAATTTATTTCCTTGATAATCCTTCCTTCAGCCCTTTTTCATCCTCAATTACATAATTGAGAAGTAAATCGAAGGTACTTATCTAAACGGCAACATCACAAATGGCAATAAACTTAGGTCATCAAGGAACCAGAAGGGTTTCTGATGAGGTTTCCTTAACATCTAAAACCAGCAATAGAACCTTTGAGATAATTTGACTACAGAGAAAGGGTAAGGGAAAGCGAATACTGGACTTGTTAAACCCAGAAAGCCAGGGAGAGATTCACCACTTACGGATTGATTGCTCGCCCATCGTTCATAATAATGAGTATATCGCTCCAATGAATTTTTCGCCATCTCTCTTCTTCTCTCAGCCTCGTCATACTACAAAAAGGTATTTTCACAAGACCAAAACTAACAATGTTAGTTCCACGGTGTTCACATAACTTTGCCCGAGAAAAGCCAAAGTTTTTCAATTCCTACCGCTCCCTCTTGCTTAGCGGCCTCGTAACGATTGCAGGCATAGAAACCACCAGTTCTCTCACCATGATCAGACCATGCACCCAGACAGAGCCTGTTCGTAAAAGTAATATAGAACAAGTAAGGCATACAATACCGGTTCCAAGGGAATTACATTGTATCACCACAAGAATACGCCCAATAAAAATGAGTACATAAAAATAAATGAAAATGCTCCGTTTAGAAGAAAATAACCTCACCAGCAGAACTCAAATTTACAAGGAGGTGTACAAGTCATGTGCATACACCCTTGGTTTTTCTCTATTGGCCGCTTACACTTTGGACAAGGCTTTGAATTGGCTAGAATCCTGCATATCATTTCATATCTGTTAGGAAAGCCGAGCAACAACCACATATTTGCACATAATGACATTTCTGGACACTGAATCACTATTTTATTTAAGACTTCCTCCAACTTTTGCATCCAAATTAAGAAAATGTGGCAAGTATTGGAGGGAGCACGACTGTCCAAATTCATTCTTAAAGGCAAACCTGAGGTAGGATTCCCAACATTTCACGTGATATAAAGAGTCATATTCTTCCAGACATTCTGTAAAACCTCGGCTCTATCCTGTCATCCCACTTTAACAAAACATATTGCCACAACAAATCATGAAAGATACAAACAACTGGCACTAGGTTGATCAAACTTTAGCATGTCCCATCATAACATTCTCCACAAGGTCAATTTTATTTCTATAAAAGAGCTTCAATTCCATTCACACAGGTTGTCAACATAGCACCAACAAGTTCACAAATAACAAACTCTCCAAACATATATTTTCAGCATAAATCCCCGGCCTGCTCTGATAAACTGGGTATGACCTAAAAGGCAGACAAAGTAACAGAGATATGCCCGATAAAACTGTCTGCAAATAAAAAGACTCCAATAGGAAAGGTGACATCAAAACAATAGTGTTAATTTTGACAACACCATATCAGTCATTAAAAGTATTCTGGAAAACCCATCCCAGTCAAATCTGTTGAAGCGCCTCCTACCACTACTAGCTCAATCAAAGCTTCGAAATGTGGCAGAGAGATTGGACTCCATTTCCATCGGTCCCATCCACCACCCTCCACAGAAAAAAGACCTTATACTATAAATTTTCATATTGATAGACATTTGTTGAGGTCAGAAGGATGATGAATGTAGAATTTTAAGATCAAGCACAGATATAGACACTTAAACAAAGTCTACCTGGTATCTCGAAAAGATTCCCCACCACCCCCCGCTCCCCCAAAAAAAAAAAAAAAATCAACTGGAAAACTATATATAGGGAAAATAACACTAGTCAGTTTCCACGCAAGCATTGACTTGTTATATAATCCATACAGATGGTTCTTCCCACCTGTTGGTAGTTCTATATCTTGTATAGGACCAGATGGGAGTAATAAACATGCATAAATAAATCAAAAGGAGAATTGCAGTGGCTAAACCTAGTATTTTTCCTAAAATAAGAAAAAAGAAATGACACATTTAGAATTGCTGTATTCAAATTTCAAACTGACATGGGTGACATCATTATCCTCCAGACAAATCATCCAATTTAGCATTGTTGAATCTCCTCCAGAGAAATTATGTGAATGCACTAACCATATGATAGAAAGAACAACCATATCCATCTATTAAGAAATTCCAAGGATTCCAAATTTAGCTACAGAAAGGGCATAATTGCGGAACTCCTGTATGCAGTAGACTGGTTGCTTTTAGGTCCAAAGGTTACACCATATATGACAGCCCTTTAGGCCCTCAGATATCTCCTCATGCCAAAATAGGACTATCCATGTCCAACCTAGTAAGTCACATAAAACATTCTTGTTTCTTGAAAGAGGAAAGACCACACAATCCGTTGTAAACCATTGTCATAGGACCCAAATGATGGCAAATTCTACATGTTTAAAGTTATCTGTACCAGTTCATGTTTTCAGATTCAGCACTGTTTTTCATGATCCACTGTGCCACAGTGTTACAATCTACTGGACGGTGAGCTTCCTCTGTACACTGCAGCAGATCAAATCAAAAGGATGTCAACACACTACTTGCTACATATTGATACAAGAAATTTCCAAAAGGAAGCTTACATTCCAGCAAAAGTTGAAAGAGCATTGGCAGGAAACATCGTAACCTTCACTGCCAGCAGCATATTCTACAGCATATTCACAACCAGGGGCAGGACACCACTTGGTCTGGCAGTAGGAAAATGAGGTAAAGGAAGTTATATTTCATTTAACGGGCACCCAGTAGTGCAAAGTCATTATCACACTCTAAAAAAAAAAAAAACAAAAACTTCAGAAAAAGAAAAAGAACACAGTTGCACATATACCTTTCTATTGTCTTCAATGTACGAGCGAAGAAGATATTGAGAATACTTTTTCTTATCTTCTTTAGGCGCAAATAGATTTATCATGTCTTGACCGATGGCAGCACCACAAGATGGATCAGGACATTTCAATGTTAAACATCCGGGACCACCGTTTATCGATGTGCTTATGTAACCTATCACAATACCCGCATTCATTAAACGACAGCAAAAGACGAAGGAGTAAAAGCATGTCAATTTCTAAGGTGCACAGTTAATACAAAGAAATACTTCCAAGAGAGTCATATCTATCAGCTGAGGACAAACACACACAGATGATGTTTGGTAATAGTCACACATCTTTTCGTTGAGGGTACTTCTTTTCACCAAAATGATAGAGCTAGGACTGCTTCAAAATACAGTGGCCAAGAAGCAAATCTCCAAGATCAGCTACAGAGTGCTATTGCCTTTTCCAGTCCCACTCTCACATTTCACACATTTTCATTTTGCTCTACAGTCTACAGGAACTCAAAGCCCCTGCAAGCCGCAGCTTTTCCAAGAAGCAACCCTTGGAAAGATATGACCAAGGGATAATAAAACAAATTCTAGCTGTCACCTTGCAAACATACACATCCGAAAAACAAAATTAACATTAGCTGAGGCCTGCTGGTTAGAGACTTACTATGAACATGTATGCACCATCTTAAATTGATGATTATATTCTCAAAGACGCAGATGGAAGAAAAGATAACATCATTTTGGATAGGAACGGAAAAACCTATTAAATGATTAAAGAAGTTCATAAAAAACAGCTCTATAACACATTAGTTCCTGAGGAAGAAACCCTTCCATAATCACCAAACATGCCCCAAAATCTCAGATTACTTCAAAAGGCAAAAGACCCAAAATTCAACCATAGATTACAATAAACAACGAAAGAACCAAGATATGTTAACAGTCATTCTTTAGATAACTAGCTATAGATAGTGAAGATTGTGAAGACGTTGCATATAACAACCCAAAGATTGGGATGACAAGAGCGGGAAATCAGACAAAACCTGCCCAGCATGTACTGCAGAAAGGATGACCACAAGCAGCTGACATAATTTTATCACGTGGATGGGACTCAAAACAGATTCCACAGGGTAGCTGCAAAGAGAGCAGTCCATAGTTAGTGAAAGTAAGTGGAAACTGAGCCTGGAAACAATTCAGACAATTAAGACAACATACTTCTCTTAAATTAGGATGCTCAACAACCGGTCTCTCCAATAAGCCCACTTCTTTTCGCACTCCATCTTCATCAGCAAACCATGCATCATGAACTTTACTTACGCTCCTGCGATGCCAACTTAATCCATTAAAAAGCATATAGCAGGAACAGCAGAAACTTAGATTTTAACTCACCACCTAAATGTCACGACATCAAGCATTTCTATAGACAACTCAATTACCACAACTAAAAGAGGTAGCGTGGAGAGAAATGTAATTTTCCCAAAATAAATTACATATACAGGTTTGACTGTCAAAAGCATCATAATGCCAAGCACCACCAGAAACAAACAATGGCAAGAAAGCCACATCATATAGCACATCAGGTGCGACAGCTAAAGCACCAACGAAGGACCCCCTTACCAATTGTAATGGCGCAGAAGGATGATAGCAGCGACTCTAGGTATAGATAGGACGCCTGCGACTCTTATTATATCATCCTCTTGACGTTGTCGTATATCTTCCTCCTTTAAAATGATATAGTTTTGCTGAAGAAAAGGAAACATAAAAAAGCATAATCAGACAAACAAATATGCACAATAAAAACAACAAAAGTAACAGCAAAGACGTTGAAGGACAAAGATCGGGTGCTCTCTCGATCAAATTATAGTTCTCCCAAAACAGATAAAGGAAAGACAGTTCATCCAATGTGTTGAACACGCAAGATGATCAATTACTCCAAGTTATTTTCAGGACATAAGCACGTTCACCCATTAAGCTTGATTGTTGGAAGAAGAAGAAGCAGAAGAATTCACACCCACAACAATACTAATATCATCTCGCGAGCAAGTCTTCCGTCCTTCATGATGCAGAAAGCCAAAAAAAAAAAGTGTTTTTATCCCGGCCATGTGCGTCATTTCGTACCCCGTTTACTATGATCTGTGGAGCAACAGATTTCTGCCATAGTTCACCATAGATAAAATAAAAAAGAACACAAAAAACCAAACTTTCAATCTCCAACTTCAGCTGCGTCCGATCATCGAGCAATAAAAGAATGATCACCCCATCACGGAAAGACTTATGATCAAAAACGAAACGAAGAACTAGAAAGCTCTAGCCAGCGACAGCAGCTCCAACTCCACCCGATTCCCCATTCTAATCCCGCCCTCCCCAGCCCCGGGCAACAAAAACAAACCGCGCACCCCGGACAACCAAAACAAACAGCGCACCCCGGGCAACCAAAACAAACCGCGCACAGGCAGCCGCACAGGAGGCCGGCTGTCTCACCTGATGGTGACGAGCGGTGAAGACGTCAGAGTCAGCATCGGCGTCCTCCACGAACTCGTAATCGTCGACGTCGGCGTTGTCGCTATTGTAGTAATCGTCGGCCTCCCCGCTGTAGAAATCGTCGTCCAACGACTCCACGTCGTTGGCGTCGTGCATATCCTCATCGGACTCCATGGCTGGGGAGCAATTGAAGAAACAAAAAATGAAAAGAAAAACCCTAACCCTAGCGGGGACCAAAGCGAGCCGGGCGATGGGCGGGGGGGCGGCAGAGCAAAGGGTGGGAAGGTCGTCGATTCCCCGACGAAGAAGGAAGGGCAACGACGAAGAAGATGATCCTGGATTGCACGCCAATCAAGGAATTGAGGGGGGCGGAAGAGGGGATCTGATGGGGAAGGAACAGAGGGCGGGGAATCGAGAGGGTATTGCCAAGAAGGGATTTGTGAAGTTTTTCTTGCTGCTTTTTGGGGACATCAGGGAAAGGGGCGATTTTGAGGGAGAGAGAGACCTTTTATTAAATGGGAGGTTGTTTGACAGTGAAGGAGACTCTTCGCTTCCTCCCTCTTCCTTCCTTTCCTATGGGCTCTTTTGCCCCCTCTCTCTCTCTCTCTCTCTCTCTCTCTCTCTCCCTCGCTGCTCGCATTAAGAAGACTGCCCTGCGCTGCTGAACCAGATGGAGAGAGAAAGTGAAAAAGACTCTTTGCAAAGGCAAAAAGCAGCAGTTGGGGTCAAATCTGTTTGTATGGATTCTTTTTTCCTTTTTTTTATATCTTGGTGGACATAGGTCCTGAGCTCTCAGAGCTTAAAAAGCTCCGGCCATAAGGCAGACGGCTCCCCTCCATAGAGGAAGTGGGCCATGTACAGGGCTTTTATCTTCAGGGTTTGCCCCTACAAGAAACCCAAGGAACAAGCTTGGGGAGGGCAATGAAAACAACCTAGGGGAAACGAAGCCCCTGGGATGGGCCGAGCCTCCCCCGAGCCCAAGGTTACGACCTAAACAGGTCTTTAAACTGCTCCACCCTGAACAGGCCATCCCAGGGTGTCTTCCCCCCACAAGCCATTTACAGGCAAATGAGGGGGAAGAAACACGAGATAATGGCCCCACTGGGCTCTCTGGCCATAGCGCTAGCGCTGGGATCCCGCCTGGAGAGAGGTCACTATCTTCTCCTAGCATACTAGACTGATAAACCTACAATGAAAGGTCCGGGAGGAGTGGACACTCCCGGTGGCCGACCGAGGCATGTAATTTAATGTAAGATACTATGCCATGTGAAAACCAGACAAGAATAGGAAATCTTTATAATTCTATTCTCTAGATATATCTGGTTGATTTTTACTTCGTCGAATTAGAAAGATTATTGACCTCCTTGGCAGCAGGTAAAACTCTGTCATTTCTTATCCCCTGTATATACCTCCATAATTCCTCGCCCATGTTAATTGCAGAGAAGTTATTTATTATATATATCAATCGATACTTTTTTCGTTATGTTAAAGTAATTCCATAAAAAGAATTATTATCGGCGACATCTCCGTGTTTTAAAATAATTGGCCGCCTTCGATTAGAAACGGGAACTTTAGGAATATCATTTATTGAATGAAAAACGTTCTTTTCTTCTTTTTTTTCACTAAGGTGACATTGAAAGGGAAGGTACAAATGAGTGATTAACACTCATTGCGGGGTATATCCCCAATAAGCTAAACCGAATATTTGTGCTTCCCTTTTTTGTGTACACATTCACTTCTGAAGAAAGAAGCTCTTCGTAGTATTGACAGAAAATCAAGAAAATTTTCTTTAATTGGTAATCAAGTGATTCTCCACCAAATAATATAACGACCGTATTGTATAATAAGTAAATCTTCGCCCTATGGTTCGTAGATTTTCTATACTAATCAAGCAACTCAAGGTATATCTGCCTTTAGTAACCTTTTACACAAAAGCAGCAACTTGAGCAGTAATCTGTAACGAATATTGGCCACAATCGGCAAAACTAAGCCACGAATTTGATCTGCTTTTAGCCCCCAACAACACAGAAGTACCCATAAAAATTGGGTCCCTAATAGAAATGGTCCCCTGCCTCACCCACATATCCTGGAATGTCCATGCGATGTCTTTCCACACAGGCAAGGGATTCAAGGTGAAGGGGACGAGATCGTTGTCCATCCCTAAAATCTGAAAAGGAAGCAGAGAATTTGGTTCACAACAGCAGAATTTCTCTGGACTAGCTTTTCCTCTCGATGCAACAGCCGGAGCTGGAGGACAACTCACAGCAGAACTGAACGACAACATCATGAGAATCGGCAACAGAATTCTCCGAGAAACCCCTTTTATGAGATGGGCCTGCTCAAGCAATTTCATATAGAAAGGGCATAACCGTTTAAGTTAGAATCATTTTACGCAGAGATCCATGTGGTTAGCAATGCACTCACCAGTAATGCTAGGTATATCAACATTGGTCTGCTAATTTCATGTATTAAAAGATGTCACACCTCAAATGGACCCTAAGAAAAGTGCATCATATCCGGCATACAATAAAAAATCTCCCACATCACTCACTATATCAACTTAGTTAAACAGCTTAATGCACCTAGCATATTTTTCACTAAACACGGCTCAGACTTGGAACCTACTGCATAATACCAGAGCAAGCAGAAAATGATGAGAGGTACCTTTTACCACTTTGCAGACTATTTATTTATCCCACATAATCAAAATCTCTGGCTGCAGTTCCAACAGGTTATATGAAATCAACTGAAAACTCTACAGTTTCCATTCACCTTACGCAAGGCCCTTTGCCAATCGCCATCACGACACTGCTCCATTAAAGAATCGATAGTCGCTAGTTTGATCTTCAATGCGAGCCCAGCTCCTGCTTTGATAAAACTTCCACAACTCTTCACTAAAATAGCCATCTTCTCTTAAACCTGAGACGAACATCAAATTATTTTAGAAAAGCTGACTAGCAAAATGAAATTCTTATTGTCACCAAGGAGATTCAAAAATAAAGATTTCAGTGAAAACACACTTTTTCAAAGGTCAGAAGTACAGTTCAGCAAACGTTGATTTTATTCTGTCCCTTTCTCATTGTCTTAGCAGCCCAGAGAACCAAATGGCTAGTCAAGTTATTATATGAACCTGGAGCAAGATAGAGGTCCACTTGATCAATCCCAAATATGTTGGGCTCATATGCATGGGGCACATGCAAATAACATCTCTGATGTGCTTAGCAGAATTCATATTTATGTGGGACTATATTGACAAAACATAACTAGGTATGTAGACCTTTCTTAATGTCTCAGCAGGCCAGACAACCAAATGGTTGATCAAGATTTTTCATAACCCGGCATGTGTTGGAGGTCCACTTGATCAGTCCCAGACGTGTAGGGCTCAAATGCAACGGGTGCATGCAAATAACATTTCTGATGTGCTCAAATTCATTTTTATGCAAGATTATATTGACGAAACATATCCAAGTATGTAAACCTTTCTTAATGTCTCAGCAGCCCAGAGAACCAAATAGCTTATCAACCTTTTGTATAAACTGGGTGCATCAGAGGTCCACTCGATCAATCCCAAATATGTTGGGTTCATATGCATAGGGTGCAAGCAATAAACGTCTCTGATGTGCTCAGCATAATTCATATTTATGCGAGACTATATCCACTGGACATAACTATATATGTAGAATTTTTTAACTTGAAAAAAAAAAGAAAAAAAGAAAGAAGAGCTCAGAAAGATACTTACTCAGGGAGGAAGACATGGAGAATCGGAGAGACATAGATGAACCTAATCTTATCACAAGTTCAGTCCTTGTAGAGTCCTCTTCCTCTGGACCAATATGCAGCTGTTGAGAAGGCGATAAAGATGTGCAGGAGCATCTTAGGTCCCGTTTGGTTCGACATTTGGAAGGGGCTTTGGGACTCTAAATCTCTTGGCCAAATGCAAACGCGTTTGGTTCAATTTTTTGGGCAATTTTGGCAAAATGCAATTGTATCTCCAAATGACTCTAAGGGCCTTTAGCCCAATGTAGCTTTTGAAGTATTTTGGGAGGTTGAATCTTTAGAATGCAAATCCCACGGTACTGTTCATCTTCTTCAGAAAAACGAATGGAGGCCAATGACCACCAGCCAAAGAGTTGCCTGCGCTGGCGACCGTCGCCAAACCCTAGCAACCACCGCATGAGGTCGCGCAACCTCAGGCGTTTGGGTCACGCGACCCAGGCGACGCCTGAGGTCCGGCGACCTCAAGTGGTGGTCGCTTGGGTTCGCGCGACCCAGGCAACGGAGGCTTGAGGTTGCCAGACCTCAAGCGACGCCTGGGTCGCGAACCCCAGGCATCGCCTGAGGTTCGGCGGCAATAGGCGACCCTGGCCTAAGGTCGCCGACCCAGACGGCCGCTTGGGTCATGACCCCAAGCGTCGCCTGAGGTCCAGCAACCGCAGGCAAGGCTGTTCGGCGGGTGACTACAATAAAAAAAAAAAAATTAAAAACTTTTTTAATATATAAAATTTAGCAAAAGCCCTTCATAAAATGTAACTTTTACCAAACGGTGTTTAAGCAAAAGTCCTTTCACAATGCACTTCAAAATTACAATTTACTAAACGCTATTTGCATTTTCACAAACCTCTTTAATTTGCATTTTCCCAACGACATTTGCCTAAAGCCGAACCAAACGGGCCCTCAGGGGAAGAAAAGGAGAAAGAATGACATCATCAAACCTCCAGCTGATTAAATCAATTAAATACATATATATATTTACAGATATTTGGCCAAAACTTTTTAATTTATGAGCTTAATAGAGAAGAACTTTATGTAGAAGATACTAAGAAGGGAAGAGAGTTAGTATGAGGTGCAGGTTCATGTCCTGAATCAGATGAAACAGTTTTCCTCTGTAGCCACTACAATTACAAACAGTCAAGCATAGCCAACTGATGAATCTCACCGCTTTATACCATATATTTCTTAAGCTTTTTCAATAACATGCCTACTTTTCCTTCTTTATTTTCTTTCGCAGAAAGAACCAATGTACTGCTTCTTTTCAATAATAAACACTTCCATCCTATCACAAGTGAAGTTAACAGATTCCATATAGACTGTCCAGATTTCACAGCTACCGTCAGGTCAACACTTAAAAACAGACGTTGGCATTGCAGGCAGAGCACTAACTAATATGTGAAAAGTCAACACTTCTGCAGGGACCAATAAGACTGAACAAAGGCCAGATGACCATTAACCCGGCTGGAATTATAAAAGAGTTGTATCCCGCTTTTGTTATAATGGATCGGATTGCAAGTTTGCAAAGCAATGGCATGCCATTATGGACTGATGGTACTGTGAGGTATCGTGTTGGAGCTGTGCAGCAACACACACACCGCACATCCATGTGCACCTGCATGCATGGCGCAAACTTTAGTAAACATTCCAAAGTGCAAACAGCTGTCATGGCGATACTTAAGAAGCTGGAACTCCCGATCTCTAGACAGGGCCACTATTGAAAGGGCAAACAATGATCTTCGTTCCTTCAGGATAGTTCGATAATTCTCAACCCCGGTTCAACCACCCTTTTATGGCAAAGCCTTCTTTATTTAGTTAGAAGAGCTCCAAAGTGAATAATACACTAAGCCACAAAGTGGTATGCTCCTTGAGAATTTCTAAACCCTGTCTGAGGGGTTCACATTTCTATAAGTGGAGGAACAAATACAAGAAAGGTTTCAGGTTCTTGTGCCGAACATACGCACTTGTACCGTCTCACAACTAAAGGTGGCATCATCTGGATTACCAGTTTTTCTGATCAACAAAGTAAAACTATCCAAAATACAGTTGCAGTTTGGCAATAGAATCATAATCCTGTTATGGTTGATCTTACCCTCATTTGCAATGATAAGCAATACAATTTCTACTCGAAACTTTCATACCCAAAACCGCACGTATATACTCCAAAACAAATCCTAAATGCTTCCATGTAGACAGATGTCAAACAATACCCTTTTTCCTCATATCAGACAGATTTTCTTGATCTAAATTTTCAGAGTACATTGACTCCCAAAAGTACCCTTCAGATTCATCGAAGCAGGATAGGAAAAAAATCAAAACCACTCCATCAGATTTTAACCTAAATAACAGCTGTATTTAGGTTCCAAATTCAGAATCACATTGTCCATTTTTTAGTTGAATCAAGTAATTTAAAGTTTAAAATAACCAGTTGCCAGGCCTCTATGATGAACTTCAACTGTAACTCACAGCTTATGGAGCTGACGAGAAGAGAGAGCAAAATTGTATTTAGACAACAGCTCAGGAAGTGTCAGGAAGCAGCAGCAGCACAAAATAACTAATCCAGAGGAATAGAAAAAAACGTGCATCTTGATTCCCATCACAAGAAAACAAAGATCAATTTGTCAATTAAACATCATAAGCAGTTTATAGCGGCGACTCAACCTACCTAGTTGCCCCTCAACATCAACATATTAAACCCAAATAAATTCTTCTGTCATACACAAATGTGATCCTTTAATTACTCAGTACAAATGAATGTCAGACTAAAATGTTAGCCCAAGTACAAAGAGGCAAGCACATACAGGAAGAAAAATTCTTCCTGGTCTTGTAGCCCTACATGGTATAGCAAAGTGAACCTCCCGATCTATTTCTGCAGAAGTTACAACCAGAATACATTTGCCACATCAACTCTAAGTAACACTATATAAGAAAAAAATAACCATTGATGATATGCGAAAGCGTTATTTACTGCTTATTAAAGTTGATATTCAAATTATAACTATATTCACATCTTAGTCTTTGACAGTATGCATCAATTCATTCTTTTCTGGTAAGTATCAGTCTGTTGACAATTAAATGAACGCATATATGCAAAAGGAGGACCTTAAATGCTGGCACTTAGTTAACTGAATCTGTACTCGAAGGATAGATTACAGTACAAAACCAGGCTGAGTGAGCATTGTTAAAAAATTGAATCAAGTAACAGACCATTTTTTTCTTCCAATGTCACCATCTCACGCTTAATAATGGCATCAACTGGATTGCAAACTTTTCCTATCCACACGTAAGATGAGTCAAAATACAGTTGGATGCAATATTAATGCAGTTTGGCAATAATATCGCAATCCTCTTAATGTTGGTCCTTACCCTTATTTGCAATGACAAATGATCCACTTTCTACTGGAAACTTTCGTATCCAACTCTGCAAATAAATTCTCCAAAACAAATCCTCAATGCTTTCATTTAGATAGATATCATATAATGCCATTTATCCTCATATCAGATAGATTTTCTTGGTCTGCTTATTCTCTGAGTACACCAACTCTAACTGCAATGCGTCCACAGACTTTCAAGACCAATCGGTATTGAGCACAAGGAATGGTTAAAGCTTCTATGTACAGAAAATCAAACCTGAACATGGACTCAAGTCCGACAACTGGACTGCTATATCTTGCGTATCATCTAGCTGAAAGAAAACAATAAAAACCTTACATTATTGAAATTTTACTTTCTTCAATTTGTACATCAGAGATTCTATAGACTTTTGTATTCTGCTCCCATTAGCATGTACAACAGCCTGAGATGCCTGCTGTAAGCTTTGGATTCCTCGACCTAAACTGGCAATTGAGGGAGCGGCAGGAAGTGATTCAACAGCACATTCGATGCCATCTCCACATACAAGTAAACCCGTGCAAGTTGCAACACTGCACCCAAATGTTGCCCAAGGTAGGAAACCAACTGGTTTAATGTGCCGATTCCTCATTATTTCATAGAATGCAGTTCTCATGGCAGAAAAGCTTGTTTTCTCAGCAGAGGCAATAACACCATGAGCCAACACCCGGATTTTCTCAGCTGAAGCAGTCACTTTCAATACTGAGGTTTTCGCAGCCGAACTAGCAAGTCCAGGGGCCGCCAATTTTGAGGGACCAAGAGACTTGCCAAAGGCCATCGCTAGTACCTTTTGGGTTGGAGACAGCATGAGTTTAAATGAAGCAGGAACTTTGAAGGTCACGAGTTTCATAAACGTGGACACAGGAAGGACCTTCGACAGAGAAGAAGCTCCTAAGATGGCCGTAGCTCCAGCACCAACTGCCACCACCGGTTTACCAGACAACATTCTTTTCTTGTCTCCTCTATTAGGAAATTCTCCAGCTACCTCAGAATCGGTAACAAGTTCTTCTACCAAATCTTTCACTTCCAGGGGAAGGGGAGTGTTCCAGTGCTTCCTGAGACCCGCTAATGCACTAGCATCAACTACAGCAACTATAGTCTTGAACTTCTTAGCCTGACTCCGAAGAGCCTGTGCAAAGAGCACTTGTGCCTTTTCCTCGTGTGGTAGATCTGCAAACTCACTTTTCGAAGAATCACCACTTCCATTTTTATTTCTGGGCAGCCTAGCAGCATTATTCAGTGCTATCCTCAACCCCTCAACAGCAATCCGGAATGAGTAAACTTCAGAAACAATTTGACCATCTACAGCTTGCCCCCCGTTCACATCAGAAAGCAGCTGTTGAGCATGGACAAGAGCCCTTCCAATAGATGGGATATCACTGAAAATATTATGAAGATCCACAAGTAAAGGATAGATGGACTGGGCAAATGGTGGTGCCTCGTACTCAGGTATGGGTTGCACCTTCTCTGACCCCAAGTATGAATCAGAACTCGAAGGACTCGACATCCATGCCAGCGGATCCAAATTGGAAGATACAATTTTTACCATCTGAGATTGAACATCATCATAAAGAGGAAACCTCCTCAAACAAGAAGAAACCCCAGAACCCATCCGTTGTGGAACCAAGCTACTGACCAAACCTTGAACACCTTGCCCACAATCAGCTTCACTCGGACTAGTATCCCCAGAAGAACAATTTACAAACGGCGACTCTAGAACAACGAACGAGGAACCGACCTCGCGTGCAGCCTTCTTGGCGGCAAAGAAATGGCCTTGAAAGCCAATACCGAAGATCTCTCTCAAAACCAATCCCCCCGCAGCATTCTCATACGACTCCTTATTAATTTTATCCACAAAGCACCGCCTGAGAACGCCGATTGCCGAAGTGGGCACGGCGCAATCGACCCCATCGCCGGGCACACAGTCGACAGACCGAACCTCACTGGAATCCAACGGATCGACCTGTGCCACGACCGCGCTCGGCCGAACCTCCCTGATCAAGCGCTCCGCATCCCGGGTGGACCGCTCGGACAGATTCTGGACGGCGAGCACGTAAACCACGGACTGCGACTCGGCGTCCCGCACGGCGAAGACGAACTGCTTCGTCTGCTCGGGGACCGGGAGCTTCCGGACCAGCTCGTTCGAGGCCTTAAGGTCATCATCGGACCTCGGCCGGGAGAAGGGCCACAACCGGGATTGCAAACTCCAAACGAAGGAAAGCGCCTGCGCCATCAGGACCGCATCGACTCCCCTTCCCACTTCAATGGGAAACTGAACGAAACTCCTCGCGAAAGGAGGTCATCGAAAGGATTCAGGGGCGCACGAACGGAGCGAAGCTAGAGGCGGCGGCGGCGATAACGCGGTGTCGGCGCGGGAATGGAGATCGATCAAGGACGCGAACGCGAAAAGCTTCGGACGATCGGCGCGCGCCGCATTGCGTCGAATCGAAATCGAATCGAATCCGAATCGCGCGAGCGGGATGACATAAACCCTAGCGATCGAATCGAATCGCCGGGGGTTCGTCGGCAACGAACGAGCGAGCAAGGGAGCGGTCTCGCCTCCGGGGAGATGACGCGGTCAAAAAAATGAATTGAACTGATCTCTGGGCCTGCAGATATGATGTGGGCCTGATTCGGGATTGGGCCGAGGCCCAAATGCAAGATCGAGAATGCCCGCGCATTTTCGCGATACATCCATATTTGACACGTGGATTCGGGTATGCTATTTTCATGGTTCCTTGAAATTCAGATTAGATAATTAATCAAATTTTGTCCGAAATTGTTTTTTTTTTTATAAGTACCGAAATCTGATTGAGGAAAAACGAGACCGATTTTCAAAGCATTAATTATGTGGGGTCGATACATTGAAATTTACGGTATTTCATTAATCAATTTCCCGATAAGACCCTTATTAGGATAATTCGATTTTCAAAGCATTAATTATGTGGGGTCGGTAGATTGAAAATTTTCATATTTTTTTTTAACCACTGGGGGTTCGCCCCAGTGGCCACCCTTCCAACATGGAAGGGGGAGGTGAGGGGTTCAAATCCCCACCTCCTCAGGGGGGATGGGGGTAGGGACGCGTAAGTTTTGAGCGTGGGTTGCGACTCCCACGCCCTGCAAGAGGCAGGGCACAAGTCTGCGACTCCATTTACGAATTTGCACCGTACTTTCTTTCACTTTAAGCTTATTCAATATCAAAAGGTTATATTTTCGTACATGGAATTGAAGCTCGACCTCCAGTAGAATGTTCACATTCATTCTTTCCATTTACTTGTATTTTTGGGTGTTCGCTAAAGTAAAATAAAGAATTGAGCCGATGAAATATGTTTTTTCATTGAGAAGATGAACAATATAAATAGATATATCACCGCTCTGTGGCGGTTAAAAATAAAAGATAACAAATTTTTCTCTACATAAAAATTATATAAAAAATAAATTAGAGAAAATCTCTAAATGATTAACTTAAGAATACTCTATTTGATGTGTGATATTTATATTGATTTATAGAAGATTCTTGCATTGTAACCATTCTGATTTATTGCTTTCCGATTTGTTACCTTGATATGCACATTTCTTTTTACATGCTTATGGCAAACTTATTTCAAAGGTAGCTCCAAAGAAGCCAATTTCTTCAATCTCAAGTCCCATCCGCGCTAGACTGTGTTCATTTCTTTTTGAATGAACAAACGTGAAACTTCTCCTCATGAGCGCAATAATGTATCCTTTAGCTGTCTATGCTGTACTAGGTCAATAGTTCAGAAGCTCTAGACGTTCCGATAGCGTCCAAACATAAAGATACAACCAAAGGTGAGCCTGATCCACACGGCATAACTTACCTCTAAACAGCCTATGGTTGGTGCGTAGAAAAGCACATATGATAGATCTTTGACTTCATTACAGGTGATGTAGGATGAGAGCGGGCTGTCCCATCGTGTCGCGGAGAGATTACAGTACGCAAAAACCAAAGGAAAGAGAGAGAAAGAAGCATGGAAAACACAAAGTGGAGCATTGTTGAGACTATTAATTGGTCTATAACAATAAGGCCTAGGTAAGAATTGTTTGGGAGCATGAATTGAGCAGAAGAATTTAGTAATTAAATCATTTGAAGTTATAAAAATAAGTTAAAGCAAATTAGCATGAAATTCCATCCAATGTTTACTTTAGCAGCAATCAAGACGAATCAGATAATGAGCACAAGGAATGGTTAAAGCTGCTTCCATGTACAGAAAATGGACTCAAATCCAACTATTGGACCGCTATATCTTGTATATCACTGAGCTGAAAGAAAACCATCGAAGCCTTCTGCGTTATTGACACTTTACCTTCTCTTCAATGAAGGTACCGGATTCAAGATACTTGAACGATCAAGCAAGATAAAACAAGCCAGCCGCTCTCCATAAGGATTCACCCGGATTCATCAAGAATGAACGAACGAAGGATGCTGCCTCCTGGAGAGGACACGATCAAAATAATTCGACCAGTACGGGGGGTGATTACTCCACTTGATACGCCATAGGTCCCAGAAAAGTGCCCCGAGATCTCTTTCGCGCTATGCATGCACGGGTTTTGACAGACATAAATATACTACAAATGCCAAAATTTCTTAGGGAGCGTCAAAGGTTTTTGTGCATCACTTTAAGTAAACAATCACTTAAAAGTCACTTTAAAAAAAAAAAATCATCACTTAAGCACAAATTCAATTGGTCATCGAAAATCCGACGTAACCCTATTTTGTTAATTTCTCCAACTGATGAGGCTCACCATGCCCAGTCAGCATAGTTGAACATTCAATCATTTTCCCATATTTGAAATCCTAATTCGATTTTTCTCCAAAATTAATAGTCCTATCTCATAGATGAAGACCAAGGGCCTGTTTGGCAACGTGCCAAACAGTGCCAGATTCTGATTTTTTGTTCCCAGAATCAGTTTGGAACGAGAATCGCGTTTGGTAAAATTTTTATTCCCGGAAACAATTTTGGACAAGATTTGAAAATAAAAAAAAAAATAAAAAATTGATTCTCCATCTGAAAATCAGAAAAATAATCAAAATGGTGAAACCTCGCTCTTCCCTTTCGTCATCTCGGTTGCCGTCCGCCATCGCCCGCCGCCGCCGGTCGCCGGAGGCAAGCCTAGCCACCAGCGAGCCTCACCGGTGGCCAGGCGAGCCTCGCCAGCAGCTGGGTGAGGCTCGGCCTCGCCAGATCGGGCGAGGTTGAGCCTCGCCGGTGGCCAGGCGAGCCTCGCCCACAGCTGGGTGAGGCTCGACCTCGCCAAATCGGGCGAGGTTGAGCCTTGCCGGTGGCTAGGCAAGCCTCGCCCACCTGCCGGTGAAGCTCACCTAGCCACCGGCGAGGCTCGCTCAACCGCGCAAGGCTCGGCCGATGAACGCCGAGCGTCGCCGGCCAGATGAAGAAGAAGAAGAATAGGAAAGAAGGGAAAAAAAAAAGTAAAAAAATTATCTAAAATTTATTTAAAAATTAAAAGAAATTAATTTGAAACAGAATCAATTAACACGGTATCAAACACACTTCTATTCCAGAATCAAAAATTTTGAACAGTTACCAAACGCGTTTTTTTACTCAAAATCAGTTCCCGGGAACAGAATCAAAAATAATCATTTCTAGTCAAAATCAGCTCCCGGGAACAGAATCGTTACCAAACGCGCCCCAAAAGTATTAGGAACCTCAAATTCCTCCTCTAGACCAATGTCTCACGACTGCACCAAGAGCTGAGCCCTAATTTTTCTCTTGAAGCCTTAGTTTCTCTAGCAAATTAAGCAAGTGAGAGGAGATAGATGAACCCTGAGGGAGTGACTGAGTGATAGCAATAGAGACGATAATTATGCTAGCAAGGGAGCGATGGCGACCAAGCAACATCGACCAATGACTTTGAATTGTAGAGAGAGGACAATTTTCATAGTGAATCCATTTTGAGAGAAGCTTCATGCGTCTTTTTTGGCCTAGGCTCCTACGATATCGTTTAGGCAAGCGAGTCATTTTTTAAGAAGTCCACATTGACTCCATGTTAGTCTCAAAATATCATATCAGATTAAACATTTTATTAAAAATGCCACATAATATTTTTAGCCAGAATTTGTTGTCCGGAGGCACTTAATTGATTTTTTTCACTTATTCACAATTTAAGTGAGTTATGAAAAATTCTGACTTTAAAGTGAGCACTATACAAAACTTTTTGCATTGATAATATTCTGATGCTCATTATGACGTTGGCATGTTGGCTCATTTGGAGATTATTTTGAGAGAAACTCGAATTAATTAATTCTGAAAATTTAAGTGTCATCTGACGAACCTTGAGGGAGCATAGCAATAGAGACTAAGTATTCTAGCAAGCGAGCAATGGCATCCATGCAAATCGACCAGTGACTTCGAACTGTGGAAAGATGACAATCTTCACATTGAATCTTGTTGATACTTAAATTTTTTGCCCAAAGATCATTTTAAAAAAATGAGAACTTATTTTTCCGCAAAAATATTTCTTGTCTAATTATTGCATAAAGATTACCTAGGCATTTAGTGTATTTTTTAAATGCAATTATTTTCTTGGTATAAAAAAATCAAAATATAAATACAAAAATATATAATAAAAAAGAAAAAAAATTGGAGTTGATGATCTAAATGTGACTTCCAAGCTCAGGAGGTCAGATTGTAATTAAAACAGCAAGTTGGGACCAAAATGCAATTTCCAAAAATTGAGGGACTAATTTGCAATTTTTTGCGAAATTTTGCTCGAGCTCTTAAATCATCATCTTGGCTCCCAATTAAGTTGAAATTGAACTTGGGCCAGGTCGAATCAATCAAATCGGGCTAAAAGGACCAAATTTGCAATGAATTGGGCATTCTCGAGCAAGAAAATGACCAACTTTGAAGGATTTTCTTGAAAAATTGGGCGAAGACAATTGCGAAGACCAGCCAAGATCTTAAATTACTATACATAAGCTTGCTAATTGATCAAAAATTGCAGCCAAATTGATGGATTATGATGCTCAAATCAGCTACCAAAACCTAGTCTACGATTTGGTTTCTATTTGAAGCTACTGAGTAAGCAAGTTTGTAACCCCAACATATCCTACTTGGCAGTCCAATCAACCTGATCTTTCCACGCGATGGAAGACCGTAATCAGTATTGCAAGTGGACAAAAATTGGCCAGGGATAAGCTGCTAAAAGCATGGGAAAATTGCAACAAAATCCACACACTCAATAGCCACAAAAGTTGAAAATTTTTGCTAAGTTAGAAAGTGGGTGAATTAGATCAGTTGGCAAGCCTGGTTGGGGGCAAAGAGCTGACCAAGAGATTGATGAATCCAATAGATAAGATCTATGAAGCAAGCTCTTTTGAAAGATAAAAGGTAGGAGACAAGAAGCACTAGGAGGAGCTCACGGTCGTTCTCCAAAAACACCCCCACAAGCAACTAAAAAAAAAAAACTCAGAAATTCCAGATCAACTTTTGTAGAGAAAAGTGAAAATTTCACAAACTTGCAGCCAAAATTAGCCAAAACCTTCCACTAGAAAGTAAAACTTCACTCAAATATCTTTTCAATCATAGGTTGCATATCCAAAATGGAGATCAGGAAAACCTCCTAAAGCCCCCTGAAAAATACCCTCCCGGCGGGCCAAGGAAGTCCTAAAATTTTGAGTGTTGTCCGATTGGTCACAAGTTAGGAAAAGTGAGCTGTTGACACCTAAATTTTGATGATCCGATTAATCATTTATTGCATTAAAAATCAGGGATTAATTTTTAAGCCCTAAAGAAAAAATAATAATATTAATTGCATAGCATATAATTTTAGGTGCATTCATTTTTTTTTTATGGCATTCTCATTGGATCGACAATGGTGAACAGACTCGAACGAATAGTTTTAAGCTAATAGATACGAAGGTATTCTATACTTCGATGTGATATTTCTTTATTTCAAACAAGAAATGAATATCTTCGTCAAATATTTTGGGGAAAAATCACAATTGGGACAAGACCAAAAGAAATATTGTGTCAATGTTCGTTCAAGAGCATAAAAGGAAAATTTGACCAACAAAGTTAAGGAAAATCAAGAAAGGAGATTGGTGCATGTGTATATAGCGGTTGAGAAGGAAAAAGCAAATTCAATGGGATTTTCCCATTATTCGAGCGAAATATTCAGCAATGACTCAAAGGGAAGTGGGAGATTCAAGTACTAATAGGGGCTGAGCATAATATTGAGAATATCAATCGGTGGATTCCATTCACGCCAGCCCAAGATATCTCTTGCCTTTTTGCAAACAGGATTGACACATATAAATAAGAAGCAAGAGACAATCGTAAGAAGGGGGCACACAATCGATACATACGGCCACAATTCTGAAAAGGGAGGACTTTGAATACACGGGCACAAAGAGAGAGCTTTAGAGAGAAAAAGTCAAAAAGGAGAAATCGTGGTGGCTGGGAAATTGATAATTTCAGAGAGGACACACGAGATGGAGAGAAAGGGTGTGGGTCGTCTTCTTCCTTAGACGACTGCTACCGAGCCCCTACATCTCCGCGACTCGACGAATTTTTTTTTGCCATAAGCTTCACGCCAACGCAATGCTGCGGGATCTTGTTGCCGATTTACCACTTGCACTGCTGCCGCAAGCCCAAGTTGCTGCTGTTTGTGATCCATAGCCCGAGCCGACCACGACTGAGCTTGCCGCTCCAGTGTGCCGCCGCTGCTCATCACGTCGCTGACGACACCAGCAAGCCATCTAAAATTTCAGATTTGTGTGAAGGTGTCTCTTGCTGGTCTTTCCAACGAGTTTCCTACAACGAGCAATTTTGGTCGGGTCACATCAAGTTGCGGCAACGTGTTTGGTTCCATACGATGGAGACTGATCCTGTGAAGTCGTGATTTTTAGGGTGCGAATGGTAACGTTTCTGTTCTTTTTTTGTTCCAGAGAACAAAAACAAAAAAAAGTGTTTCTGTTCCGGGGAACAATTTTTGAACAAAAGAACGCGTTTGGTAACGTTTGTTCCGGGAATAAAAAATGAATAGAAACACGTTTGGTAGATTTTATTCTTTTTTTGTTTCTTTTAATTTTTTAAACATTTTTATTTCATTTTTCATTTTTTCCTTTCTTTTTTATTTTTTCTTTTTTCGGCCAGTCCCCGGCCTCCGGCGACCGGCCAACGGGGCCGGCAGCCTCGCCCAGCCACGGCGAGGCTCGCGGCCTCGGCGAGGCCAAGCCTCGCCGTGGTTGGGCGAGGCTCGGCCTCGCATTGGCTGGGCGAGCTCGGCCTTGCCGGATCCGGGCGAGCTCGAGCTCGCCCGGCCATGGCGAAGCTCGGCCTCGTCGGATCTGGGCGAGGCCGAGCTCGCCCAGCCAAGGCGAGGCTCGGCCTTGCCGGGGGCCAGCGACGCTCCGGCGAGGTCACCGACCCTCGACGGCGTCGCCGGCCCTCGACGGCCGGTCGCCGGCCATGGCCGAGGCCGGCGACCGGCCAAAGAAAAAAGAAGAAAAAAAGAAGAAGAAGAAAAGAAGAAGAGAGAGAAGAAATTTTTGTTCTTTTTTGGCTTCGAAGAAGTGTTTCTTTTCTCCAGAAACAACTTTTTTGTGTTTCTTTTTTTTGCTCCAATTTTGTTCCGGGAACAAAAAAACAAAAAAAGAACAGAAACGCAACCAAACGCGTTTCTGTTCTTTTTTTGTTACCGGGAACAAAATCCGTACAGAAGTGTTCCAGAAACGTTTCTTTGGAGCGTTTCCATGCACGCCCTTATTGTTCCTATAGGCTTTTTGACGTGTTATCCCACGGTTTCATCGCTCATTGCATGCACAGAAGACGTCATATTTTTTTGTTCCTTTTGAGACATAGAAGTGAGCTAAGAGCTTGGTCAAAGTCTTCATTGGAGGCTCAGACTCACGGAGAGATTTGTATATCGAGAGTTCTCACCTGATTTGGTGACTCATCGGTAAAATCAAAGTTCAATGGCCACGCTTGACGACTTTCTTGCAGATTTTCCAGGCGTCCTTGACGTGCCCGAGACCTCCACCGATCCAGTTATTATGCTTTCGTTTGAATTTTTATTAGTGCAAGTCTTCCTTGATCGAATCCAGTCACCGCCTCAGCAATCGCAGTGAATCTCCGAGCAATAATTGTCCTCCGGCACCTCTAGCAACAACCTTTCCCCGATCGAGCTACCACCATGCTGCACCCCTTGACCGTGTACACAACACCGCCGAGCACCACCACACATCGCCGGTCACCCGTTGAACGGATCCCGTTCAGTTCAAATTCGGTAACATTATTTGTGGAATCAGGCAATTATATTATCTAAATTTGATTTTGATATTTTATTGCCTAATACATGCTTTTCAATAACTTACTTACATATTTGAATTATGAACGTATTTCTGGTTAGGATTTATTGCCTAATTCGCAACCGCACACGGATCAATTTATCGATTTTATTAGCGAGAAAAATCAAGTTTGATTTAGATATTATTCCTTGATCTAAACGATATATGGTATATTTCATGAATGGCTTCGTGCTTGGCTCTATATTTATCTTTAATCATGTTTGAGCTAGATTAGGTTTACATTTGAATGTTGCATGCTTTAGTGTTATTTGCATATTTAGACTAAGCATTTTATTTATCATGAATTTTCGAAATAAAAAAAAAGCATAAATTTAGGATGTTAGATTTTTGTCTCATTAGCTTAAATTGCATGTTTAATTATTTGACATTTTTAATTTCGAAATTAATTAAAAAAACGAAAATCATCATGCATATGTCATGTAAAATTAGGGCATCATTTGTACGTCATTGCACATTAGGTTAAAATTGCATATTTCATTTTAAGTTTAGATTGATTTAGATAAACTGCACCTTAGGTTAGGGATTGCTAAGTTAAGATAATATCTTGGTTTAAATTAGGGTTTAGCCTGACCTAATCCTTAATATAAGTTGGATAGAATCTTAATTTAGCTAGATAATTTTTCACATCTTTCTAATTTCAAAATGGTATTGAATCTTAATGGTACTGAAAGGGCATTAGAGAAGTCTAGTGTAACCAAGTTCTCGTACCCAAAATCTCTAGTTCGTAGGAATAAAATAATCCTCACATTATTTTACTTAGGTGTCTAATCGACCTATCATAAAGTGTTAAGAAATTTGAACTTACGTCGCGAATTGGTATAGGCTTGGGAGAGCCTGAGTTAAGTCTAAACTTTAACAGTCCATTAGCCAAAAGCTAGGTGGTGCACCGGAAAATTTGGTCACAACACAAGCGTTTTTTAGAAAAGTAAGAGACAAATGAGGAAAGCCATGACTTATAACTTAAACTTGAATACATATAGTTTGGTTTAGTGTTAATTTGGCCAACAAAAGAGGTTCTGAAGTCTAACTTTGGAGGTCAACAAAAATCTTCGTTGTCAATTTTTTTTCTTCTACAAATCTCATTTTCAATTTGAATGAACCATTTTTCACGTGCTTCTGAAGGATAATTTCTTGTTTCCTTGACCAAGAGCCACTTGCAACAGAAACAAGGAAGCAACGTAAGAATCTTAGATGTATTTTTGGTCAAGTTTGAACATGTTTTAATAATGAAAAATCAAGAGGAAAACTAGTAAAAAAAGCTGATTTTGAGGTTAGAATTTTTCATAAGTCTTGAAATCTCTTCAAGAGTCTTGCATCTTTGATTTACTATACCCCATTTTTGTGCATTACTTGTCTTTGTGACTTTAATTAATGTTATATGAGAGTACAAATAATGCTTAGTCTTTAAATCTCCATATGAACCATGAGATCGTCTATAACTTGAGCTAAAAGCCAAGCCAACCCCCATTGAGACATGGTTGGCCAGCATAGATCATGTATATACGTTTCTTGAAGAGTTCATTTCGATGTGTCCAGTTGATCGTTCTCTGTAATGTTTGTTGCATGTGAAAGTCCATATTACCAATTTTTATTTGGATGAAGTGATATTCTCTATGAATCTTGCATGCGATGGTTGTAGGGGCTTGAATACGGGCATACAACATATCTATTTGACTTGGACTCAAAACCCAAATTTGCAAAATCCGCTCAAACCCGCATATTTGAAGCCGATTTTAGCTTGGTTCTTTTGTATTTTAGGCTATGATTTCCATCTAATCTTGCTCCTTGCATGTGGTAGTATAATATTGATACTTTAATTCCACATAAGATTGCTCATGGGTCAAGATTGAGGGTCACGAATACGGCTAAGGGAAGTTGCTTAAGGTGGGTTGATGTACACCACTTGTTCGACGAAATGCCCAAACCAAGTTTTGATCTTGAAACGGTCGATTTGAGCTTCATTATTGTGATATTCATGTGATGTGTTATTCCATGTTAGCATAGATTGGTTTAAGGAATTATTATTAATATTTAAAAAAAACAATAATAAAAGAAATATCTGAAAATTTCAAAAACAAAAAAAAAATGTTAGATAGTATCAAATTAGGGCATAATTGACATTTATGATATTTTCCTAATTTTATAAAGTGTTTGTCCTAACTTGATGCTATTTTGATATTTTATAATCATTTTTTAAATAATCTATTTTGCGTAGATTAAAATTATTTAGAATAATTTCATGTCTCTAGAGTAATTTCATGCATATTTAAATTCTCATTCCGCTTACGGGGGTCTTATCATTTGTGTGATAATAAGGTAATGTAATATAATTTGCCCGACTTGTATCGGGTTTTCTTTTTCCTCATTTACTTTCACGTCATTTCAATTTCTTGGATGCTTACTTACCGCACCGCTTTTCGATAATTTAAGTGTAAATTTCTCTTCTCAATTATGTTAGGATTAGTCTAGACATTAAGGAAAATAAACCTACAAAAACATTTGTATAGACACTTAGCGGTTTTAAAATGATTATAATTAGTAATCAAGATTACGTGGCCATTTAGATAAATAACCTTCCAAGTTAGTGGTACCGCAATGACGTTAATAGAAACATTGGCATAAACAAATCTCCGTTCCTAAAATCTCTAGTTGCATACGTCTTGATTAATTTATAGCCAACCCCAATAGGATAGTGGCAACTCCTAGAAATACATAGATTGTTAAGAATTAAAATACAAAATCCAATGTTGCGCGAGGTATGAACTTGGGAGATTATGTAAAGAATTAAGAACCACTTTCATGAGTAAGTCCAGTATCCTCAATTGAGCAATCAGGGGGAAGAGGGGTGGTTGTTGATTGACCACACCAAACTAGATACACCAATGGACAAAGAGGAAGAATGATAGCAATTAAGATTTCAAACTTTATGGATGAGCTAAGAAGAATACTAGATGCATTGCCAAGTAAATTCTTCTAGGCTGAGCAAGCTGCATATTTTCGTTCAAGCAATGGAGATAATGCAATAGTTATTGAGAAGAGGAACCTTAGGGGTTCAATCCAAGACTATCTAAGAAAACAAGAAATAGACATTGTGATGTTTCTGAAATGTAAGATGAGCATGGGAAGAAGTGGATTGTGGTGAAGGTCTAAAGACTGCTTGGTGGATTTTGCCTGATTCTGGGGAAGCCCATGGTTATGTATAGAGAAGTATTTGACAAGGAGAGGTTTTCTTTATCAAATGGTCAATGTGAATAGAATTTTGTTTTGGCAAGATATAAACAGTGTCCTCTGACGAATCTCGAGGGAGGGACTAAGTGACAGCAATAGAGATGATAAGTATGCTAGCGATTGAGCAACATCTATAATGACTTCGAACTATTGAGAGAGGATAATCTTCACAATGGATCTATTTTGAGAGAAGCTTCATGCATTTTTTTTGGCCTGGGCGCCCTGCGATGTCATTTAGGCAAGCGAGTCATTTTTTAAGAGGTCCACGTGGACTCGATTTTAGCCTCAACATGTCATGTCAGTCTCAACATGTCATGTCAGATTAAACATTTTATTATAAATGCCATATAATATTTTTAGCCAGAATTTGTCGTCCGAAGGCACTTAATTGATTGTTTTTCACTAATTCACAATTTAACAAAGCTGATGAAAACTTCTATGGGATTGGCTTGGATCACCACAGTGATCATGCTTTCCAATTACTAGATGCTAATTGAGGAGTATATGAATGACTTGTTTATGGAAGAATACGCCAGTTGGAGCCTCCTATGTGATCTGCAGTTCACCTGCAGACTGATTTTTATTTTTTTTCAAAAAAAGTACTTTATCGCTACAGGCTACATTAATAAGTCCATTAGAATCTTCTAGCATGCTAAATTGATGATGAAAACTCTGAAGTTCTCCATTAAGGTTGAAGCGGGCTTGGTGTTATTGTAAATGGTGGTTTTTTTTTTTATCAATGGTCAATGGGATCTGAAATGTGGCTATGATGGGAAGAACATTTCTTCAAAAATTTTGATATCGTTTTAGTCTCTTGTTCGCTGTTGCTGCTATTAGTTATTCAACACTTTTTGATGTTTCCACTCATACGCATGCTTAAGGAAGTACATTATAGGTAAATAAGGTATTTTAGAGCACTTCTCAAAATATGGATCATGATGATAAGCAAGGGTTGGAAATCCCAATAAATCGATATAACTAGAAAGTCCATAAACAAGTTCTTGTATCATTTACTTTAAGAAAATGAGGGAGAAGCTCAAAAGTCCTTTTGTTAATCTGAAAATGCTCTAGTGCCATTTTTTTTTTTTAAAAAATTTACTCAGTTGTGTGCGATATATGTAAAGAATTAAGAACCACTTTCATGAGTAAGTCCAGTATCCTCAATTGAGCAATCGGGGGGAAGAGGGGTGGTTGTTGATTGACCACACCAAACCAGATACACCAATGGACAAAGGGGGAGTTTGGTTGGGCATTCCAAAGGGGCTTTGGGCCCCCAAAGCCCCTTGGGAGAAATTTTGGGTGTTTGGCAAGGGCTTTTGATTGCCCATTTGCGAAATGCAGGCATTCCACATGCTCAAAGCCTAATGCTAGGGTAAGGCAACTTTGAGCATTCAGCATTCTCCCAATGCAAGCTCACTGTTCACACTTCTTCCCCACGACTTCTTCGAGTTCTCCACTGCCGCCTTCGTTGTCAATGCCGCCTCCGCCTCCGTCATCGACGCTGCCTCCGCCGTCGATGCCTTCCTCTTCTGTGACAAATCCATCCTCTTCGACGAGCGCGAGCAGCACCGGTCGACTCCTTCGGCTCGTAAGAACCAGGACTCAAGCCGCTAGATCTAGCCGTCGGAGGCCAGATCTAGCGGTCCGGAGGCCAGATCTGGCGGTCCAGAGGCCAGACCGGCTATCCGACGGCGAAATCTGGCCATCGGACGGTGAGATCTGGCCTTCCGACGGCGAGATCTGGCCATCGGACGGCGAGATCTGGCCTTCCGACGGCGAGATCTGGCCGTCCGACGGCGAGATCTGGCCTTCCGACGGCCTGGCCTTCACCCCCCCGACCAACCCGACAACCCTCCCGCCTCGCCGTTCTGAGACGCCCCCGACTTCGAGTTCTCCACCGGCCCCGCCGCCACCTCCGCCTCCTCCTCCACCGTCGACGCTTTCCTCTTCTGCAGCAGATCCATCCCCCTCCGACTCCTTCGGCTCGCACGAATCAGGCCGTCTAGAGGCCAGATCTAGCCGTCCGGCAGCCAGATCTGGCCTCTACGACCATAGACAACGGCGTGCGGTTACAGTCTGAAGGCCAGATCGGGTCGCCGGACGGCCAAATCTGGCCTTCCGGCATCACCGGCCGCCGGATTTGATTTTCAGATTTAAAAAAAAAAATTAAAAGCAAAAGCCCATTTGTAATAAGTTTTGCCAAACTGTATTTTTACACAAGTCATTTTTCAATGTGTAATTTGCCAAACGCCCGAGCATTCCTGAAAACCCATTTGCATTTGGCTAAGGGCATTTCCCCAAAGCCGAACCAAACGGGCCCAAAGAGGAAGAATGATAGCAATTAAGATTTCAAACTTTGTGGATGAGCTAAGAAGAATACTAGATGGATTGCCAAGTAAATTCTTATAGGCTGAGCAAGCTGCATATTTTCGTTCAAGCAATGGAGATAATGCAATAGCTATTGAGAATAGGAACCTTAGGGGTTCTGTGACATCCCGATTTTCCAATTCTATTTTCAATAAATTGAGACGGGCATTTCGTTGGCACGCATATAATTCATTTCCTTGAGTCGGCCACTCATGTGAAAACTAGTCTATCGAGTGAAGTCGTTAAGAAATTCTAATGCATCAGACTCGAGAATTTGGCTAGGAAGCGACCTTTCGACCGAGCTAATCTGCAAGGGTCATTGCGGCACAAATAAAAATCGATTAGAGACCGGAGATAGATCGACTCGACAAAGGCATGTGATCGAGTGTGGGTGATTCCACCAGATTGCATAATCCTTGTCGATCGATACTGGACCGACTTTTCTATCAATTGGGTACCCTATGTTCGTATTTGAAACCTTGAGATTACCCCGACAACCGAAAGTCGCCAATGTTTTAAAGATGTACATTGTGGCTTGAGATGATCAACCACAGGTCAAATGCATGAAAATTTCTAAAGGCTACCCGGTAGGTTGGGCCGCACTAGTATCGTGCCAAAGTGAAATTAACCGTGGAATTGAGATCGAATTCAGAAATTGGAAGTCTTGGTGTGTCACAAATCATTTTAGGATCATTGACTTATCGTTGGAAGATTTTTCATGAAATCAGAGTTTTTCAGCAATTAAATCAGAAAATGGCTAATTTGGCTCGAGAAATTAGTAGGCTTGTCTTTGGTCGCGCTTTTGGGACTTAAGTTGGTTCTACGGACAAGTGAAGATGTGAATTGAAGTGTGGTGACATTGGATTAATTTTATGGACTTCAATTTGAACTCAATTGGAAGAGAATTGATGGGAATTGAAGAAATTGGATGTACAAGAATTGGACCCCGGCGGAAAATGAAATTGCAACCATTGGAAAATGTTGTGGGAAGTTTAGAGATAGTGGGGTATGACATCACTTGATGATGTCATGGTGGGCCATTATGTGGGATTAAAAGAAAGAGAAAAAGAGAAAAGAAAAAAAGGGTCCCATCTCTCTCTCTCTCCTCCCTCTCTTCTTCCTCTCTACCGTGCGACTCCTCCATCTCCATCTTCTTCATCTCCTTCTTCTCCTTCGAAAACCTAGCAACCAGCAAGCTGGAGAAGCCGCATGCCTCCACCGTTCACCGCCGCCGCACGCCGTCGTTGCTCCGCCTATCCAGCCGCCGTGCATCTTCTCTCCTCCCTCTCCCGTCGGTTTCCTCCTCCATCTTCATTGTGTGAAGACCAGAAAAATTTGCAAAGAAGAAGCTAGAGCAGCCATGGCCGGCCACCCGCTCGAAGTCGTCGTCGCCACCGCCGCCGTGCGTCCGTCCCGCGTCGCCCTCGCGCTCGCCGGCCTGCCGTCGCACCGTCTCCGCTTCGCCTCAGCTCGCGTCGCAACTGCTACATCAGCCCGTGCCGGAGCCGTTCAGCCACCTCCGACCACCGTTCGGGTCCCGCCTTAGTCCGGTTCGACCCCTCAACCTTCCCCGACCCTTTTCCATCTCATCCAAGCCCCGGATCCGCCCATTCTTGGCCTCAACCAGCAGTGGACAGCAGCTGCAGAAAATGGGTATGGCAGCGGGCGTTTGGCTCGTTTTGACCGCCTTCTCGAGCCCGGATGCTCGGCCCGCTTTGAGGAAAGTCGATCCTCGCGTCTTCCCCGTCGTTTTGGTCCTCTCGGCTTGCTAATCCGGTGAGTTTAACTCACTAAATCTTGATTATAGGGTTAATGATGCCCTAAGTATGCTTAGTCTAAGTTAAGTAAGTTTAGGTGGTTAGATTAGTTTATTTGGTTGATAATTAGATTATGGTGTTTAATTAAGTTAAAGTGTGTTTAGTTTAATGTTAAGTATGTTTATTTTTAATATACAGCCTTGATGTGACATAATAGGGTTTTATTTTTGAATTATTTAATGATTTCGAATTCTAGCATGAATGGACCTAGACTTAGAACCAGGGAAGGAGAGTAAATTTTCTGCAGGTATGCATCCCACAGTGGGCGAACATCCTCGTTCAAGCCCTTCAGGGACAAATGCCTTTTAGCAGAAACCACTCAGCCCTTTAGTTCGAGCCTAGAGACACCTGGAGATGCCGGGATGGAAACGTTTCTAACCTACCCAAGCTGCATTTCTTGAAGGATCCTACCAGGCTGGAGAAGAAGAGGAAGTTTAGAAAGCCATAGAGAGATTTTCACAAAGCACGCACTTTACTTCAGGGGACTCTGCCCCAAAACGTTACACCCTCCTTGCCTTATATAGGCAATAAGAGGTCACAAGAACACATAGGGACCTAGCTCACGGGTCCAGAAACAAACAAGAGCACCGAAAGGGAATTATTCGCATACTATGAACAAGAATCGTACCGTGAAGTACATTCCCTAGCCTAGTGCTACGGTAAAAGTGAACGGTGATTTGCTACGGTGAAAATGTACGGACTCAACGGTCTCTTCCGTCACGAGCATTGTAGCTACAAACCGAGTCATCCGAGCTGTCTTCTAGGAGATGTGCCTCGTACTTTGTTCAAGGGCTTCAAGGTCTTCGGTGAGAGGATCTCGATTCAGCCTTCGTGATGAGGATGCTTGTTCATGAGCCCGGTGTGATGCTTCCTCTTCACCCGGTTTGTATTTCCATCCCGATCGGGAATTCTTGGCCGAGGCCGGTTGGATGGATCTCGCATAGAAAGATACGTCCATGCTTTGGAATTGTTCGTAGGGATCCGGGGAGAGGTCCTCCAAAGCGTGCATAGGGGTCCGGGTGGATTGGACAATGTCATCTTCGCTTGTCATTTCAGGCTCTTGGGACGATGAGGCTTGTCTCGTACTTGTCCGAGTGCTTCCTTAGCTTCGGTGCTAGGTCATAATGATCCCACGTAGTGGGTGCATTATTCCAAACATCCTCGGGAATGGTCTTGTTTTCCTGGCAAAGAATTCTCTGGAGTTCTCGATATTCATGTTCACAGAGTTGAACAGATCTAGGATAAGATTTGTAAATCCGGGCTTCTCGGTTGTTCAAGTTAGGTTTATAGGATGTGGTTCCTATTTCTAGTGGTGCATCGAGAATGCTTCCATTATTTCGCAAAAATTCCAAGGACGTCGGAAAAACAGAATGGTATGGACCTCGGGATTTGGCATCATAGATCTCAGTTCTTTTTCCAAGTCTTGTTTCCAAGATGTAGGATGATAGAACCAATTTAGAAATTCTAAAATATTTCTATCACATTCTTTTTCAACGTTTCTTCCGAGCGGGAATATCCTTGTAAGGTTGGCAATGAATCTTCGGGTTGGGATTTCAAAAGCTATCGATACTTATTGGTTAAGTACCATAATAACGTTTTGAGTCTGTTCAGGGAAATCATCTTCCTTCCGAGATAAGAGGATGAATGAATGGATAATTAATATTTAACACAAAAGGATAAAGAATCGAACCTCCATTGAATCGAACAGTCCGTGTGGCTTTGCCACATGAGGTTCTCCGGGTTCTCGGCAAAGGTGTCGTTATGGATTTGTCGAATAATCTCCCGGGGATACTTCCAGCTTTGTGAATCTTTGATGTTCTCGATTTTATATTTTACTCCATGGTTAAGCATATGGAAAGCAGGCCTTTTGATATACATGTTGATCTCGGCTGGTGCTTTTGGCCTTGATAAGAAGTCGCAAGTACATTCTTCTTTCCGGGAATATGCTTAGTTTCAAAGGAGTATTTTGAAAACCATTCAGCCCATCGAAGCGGTTGGGAATTTGGAATCTGCTTTTGTTTAAACTTGGTCATCGAGGGAAAGATGCCATGTCTAATTCCACCAGGAAATGGTGGCCAATGAGATGAAACTCAAACTTTTTGATTCCATTTTTGACTCGCTAAGATTTCTTTGAAAGTGGAATGGTAATGCATTTCAGCTTGAGAAAACTTTCCACTCTTATGGGCACAGAGGAGTCTCTTACCATCAATTTCTTCGAATAGAACGGCTGCCCAGTATTCATCACTGGCGTCAGTTTGAAGAATTCTTTTTCCTGTTGATGGTATTTGCAGTGGCGGGAGATTCTGCATAATCTCCTTAAGCTCAGCGACGCTTTGGTCTCGAGTTTTTCCCCAAGGTGGGGAGTTCTTTTTTAGCATGGATTGCAAAGGGATCAGAAGCTTTGCAATATTGGGGACGAAGTCTCTGAGATAATTAATTATCCCAAGAAATTGCTGGACTTGTTTTGTCGTGAAGTTATCTTCAGGAAACTTCAATAATTCTTGAGCAATGTGTGGCCCGGGGTAGTATGTACCTTTGTTGAGGTGCATACCAAGAAATTCAATTTCTGTTTGGGCAATGTTCATCTTTCTTTGAGAGAGCATAATGCCATGCTTTCTCACTATCTCGCAAACTGTTCAAGTAGTTGACGGTGCAGGACATTCATCGGTTTGTAGAGCGAGAATGTCGTCGATATATACAAAGCTGCACTTGATAATATTGGTTGGAAAATACGACACATTGCCTTTTGGAAAAGGGATGGTGCTACCTTTAAACCAAAAGGAAGAACTTTCCATTGGAAGTCTTTGGTTTGGGATACGTAAATCTGTTTTGGATCTGTCTTCGGGATGGATGCCCAATTGCCAAAATCCGGCTTTGAGATCAAATTTGGAATAAATGTGGGCTTTGGTTAAACCAAGTAAAGAGAGAATCTCTGGATGGTAAAGGGAATTTGTCATCCCGGAGAAAGAGGTTGAGAGGTTGATAGTTGATTACCAATCTCATTTTTCCTCTGTTTTGCTCAAAGCACGTTTATTGACATAAAAAGCTTCACAAGCCCATTGGGAATTTGAGATTTCGATAAGGCCTTTGTAATAATTTCGAGCATTCCCTTTGAGCTAAAGCCAAGTGTTCGGCTTCATTCCCATATGACTTGCCTTGGTCGGATTTATGTCTTCATTTTTTTTTTTTAAGGGAAGGCGGACAAAGAATTCAGGGTTTTCCCATAAAGGATGAGAACATTTCGGGCAAATTCTGAATGAGATTACGAACAAGATTCAAGCAACTTTTGCATGATTGGATCTAGTAAACTCATCTCAATGGAAAAGAGTCTTTGAATATTGACGAACTCGGAGAATTGGTCTTTAAATCGAGACCTTTTCCGGGAATGATTCGAAGTTGAGAGATTTGAGTCATGATATCCCACCCAATTATCAAATCTTTATTGGGAAGGCTTGATCCAAAGATTTTTGTGGTTATGGAACACCGAGGAAAAACGGACGGTGGATCGGGTGTGGTTCGACATTTGTGGAGAAAGTATCTCTTGAAGCAGAATTAAAGTATCGGATGTAAGGAGTCAGAATTCTTCGGGTAGAACTTTTGTGTCTAGAATGGAACAACTTGCTCCGTGTCAATAAGAGCAATGACATTGATAGGTTTGGCAAACTTTGAGGTGAGGATTTTACGGGGAAATGGGGACAGTGAGTATGACTAGAGAATATGTCGGGATTTGGCTGCGAAGATGTGGGAGATATGTGAAAAATATCTTCGATTCCGAGTCGACTCGGTGTCACTAGAAGTTTGGTAAAAAGGAATGACACAAAGATTTTGTTCAGTTGGTTCATCATCGCAGAGAATAAGGATTCAATATCATCATTTTCAAGTGAAAAACCTGTTTCATTCTCTATTAAATGATTCTGACCTTTTTTCGCGTGAGGACAATTTTTGGCAAAATGTCCTTTTTTGTTGCAAATGTAGCAACGACTTGACTTCTTATGGCCTGTACGATCCTTTCTTTTGCGTAGGTATCTCCATTTCTTCTTTTTCCGGAAATGCTTGGAGCCATGTTTGGATTTCTTAATTGAGTATTTCTTGTAGTGCTTTTTCTTCCGGAATACCGGCCACAAGTACCATCACAATCTTGTTTGGAGCATTTGATCTTTAACTTCTGAGGGGAACAAGCTACTTCAAGACGCTTGTCATATGTGATGTATGTTCGGACCATCCGACGCTTTAAGCATAATTCTTCAAGAAATAGATGGACTTCTTGCTGAATTTCTCCCAGAGGAACGTCTTGTATTCTTCTTTGCTTTCCAAAGAAAGATCTTTCAACCATCGTGATAGCTCTTTGGGGATGGAAGTAAGGAAGACATGCTTTAAATTTGGATCTGCTCCAATTTGGTAAAAGAGCTGAAGCATTAGTCGATAATGCTTATCAAGATGCTTTTTCCGAAGGGAGCAAAGCATCTTCTTTCGAAAAATTCTCTTCTTTTCAGCTCTTTGAGATCTCCGGTGTTCCCACAAAGACATGATATAAATATGTAAGGGCATGGCTGAAATTGGGTGACATTAGGAACGTGATTTGGTCTTGTTCCGTGAGTGACTCGCCACCAGAATTTAAGGCTCCCCGTGAATCTTGTAACAAAATTGTAAAGGACATCATTCATATCATGGTTGGTAATGGATTGTGTACTCAACCAAGTATGAAACTCTTCAAGTCTTTTCGGCCATTTTGGATAAGGAATATCATCAATAGAGAAGAATTGTTTTGATGCCATAGACACATGTCCGGTGGAATCGTTTTCGGTGGGATTACTTGTCTTGTCCAAATTCGGATCAAAGCATAGTTTGATTCCATTTCATAGTCATAGTCCGGAGGAGTGTACGCCATGAATATTTGTGAGGTTGGTGGAACAATAGGGGGAGAATCAGTGGTATGATCTGAGAAGGATGAAAAAGAAGAAAGGGATGATGAGTCTGATGTAGTAGAGGAAGTTTGTTCAGCTAGCAGAATCTGATGACAAATTCCCTTTACCATCCAGAGATTCTCTCTTTACTGGTTTAACCAAAGCCCACATTTATTCCAAATTTGATCTCAAAGCCGGATTTTGGCAATTGGGCATCCATCCGAAGACGGATCCAAAAACAGATTCTACGTATCCCAAACCAAAGCACTTCCAATGGAAAGTTCTTCCTTTTGGTTTAAAGGTAGCACCATCCCTTTTCCAAAAGGCAATGTGTCGTATTTTCCAACCAATATTATCAAGTGCAGCTGTATATATCGACGACATTCTCGCTCTACGGCCCCGATGAGCAGTCCACACCGTCAACTACTTGAACAGTTTGCGAGAGATAGTGAGAAAGCATGGCATTATGCTCTCTCAAAGAAAGATGAACATTGCCCAAACAGAAATTGAATTTCTTGGTATGCACCTCAACAAAGGTACATACTACCCGGGCCACACATTGCTCAAGAATTATTGAAGTTTCCGAAGATAACTTCACGACAAAACAAGTCCAGCAATTTCTTGGGATAATTAATTATCTCGTAGACTTCGTCCCCAATATTGCAAAGCTTCGATCCCTTTGCAATCCATGCTAAAAAAGAACTCCCCACCTTGGGGAAAAACTCGAGACCAAAGCGATCGGCCGAGCTTAAGGAGATTATGCAGAATCTCCCGCCACCGCAAATACCATCAACGGGAAAAAGAATTCTTCAAAGCGACGCGTGATGAATACCGGGCAGCCGTTCTATTCGAAGAAATTGATGGTAAGAGACTCCTCGTGCCCATAAGAGTGGAAAGTTTTCTCAAGCTGAAATGCATTACCATTCCACTTTCAAAGAAATCTTAGCAAAGTCAAAAATGTAATCAAAAAGTTTGAGTTTCATCTCATTGGCCACCATTTCGGTGGAATTAGACATGGCATCTTTCCTCGATGACCAAGTTTAAACAAAAGCAGATTCCAAATTCCCAACCGCTTCGATGGGCTGAATGGTTTTCAAAATACTCCTTTGAAACTAAGCATATTCCCGGAAAGAAGAATGTACTTGCGACTTCTTATCAAGGCCAAAAGCACCGGCCGAGATCAACATGTATATCAAAAGGCCTGCTTTCCATATGCTTAACCATGGAGTAAAATATAAAATCGAGAACATCAAAGATTCACAAAGCTGGAAGTATCCCCAGGAGATTATTCAGCAAATCCATAACGACAGCCTTGCTGAGAACCTGGAGAACCTCATGTGGCAAAGCCACACGGACTGTTCGAGATTCAATGGAGGTTCGATTCTTTATCCTTTTGTGTTAAATATTAATTATCCATTCATTCATCCTCTTATCTCGGAAGGAAGATGATTTCCCCGAACAGCTCAAAACGTTATTATGGTACTTAACCAATAAGTATCGATAGCTTTTGAAATCCCAACCCGAAGATTCATTGCCAACCTTACAAGGATATTCCGCTCGGAAGAAACGTTGAAAAAGAATGTGATAGAAATATTTTAGAATTTCTAAATTGGTTCTATCATCCTACATCCGGAAACAAGACTTGGAAAAAGAACCGAGATCTATGATGCCAAATCCCGAGGTCCATACCATTTCGTTTTTCCGACGTCCTTGGAATTTTTGCGAAATAATGGAAGCATTCTCGATGCACCACTAGAAATAGGAACCACATCCTATAAACCTAACTTGAACAGCCGAGAAGCCCGGATTTACAAATCTTATCCTAGATCTGTTCAACTCGTGAACATGAATATCGAGAACTCCGAGCAGAATTCTTTGCCGGGAAAACAAGACCATTCCCGAGGATGTTTGGAATAATGCACCCACTACGTGGGATCATTATGACCTAGCACCGAAGCTAAGGAAGCACTCGGACAAGTACGAGACAAGCCTCATCGTCCCAAGAGCCTGAAATGACAAGCGAAGATGACATTGTCCAATCCACCCGGGACCCCTATGCACGCTTTGGAGGACCTCGTCCCGGGATCCCTACGAACAATTCCAAAGCATGGACGTATCTTTCTATGCGAGATCCATCCAAGCGGCCTCGGCCAAGAATTCCGATCGGGATGGAAATACAAACCGGGCTGAAGAGGAAGCATCACACCGGGCTCATGAACAAGCATCCTCATCACGAAGGCTGAATCGAGATCCTCTCACCGAAGACCTTGAAGCCCTTGAACAAGTACGAGGCACATCTCCTAGAAGACAGCTCGGATGACTCAGTTTGTAGCTACAATGCTCGTGACGGAAGAGACCGTTGAGTCCGTACATTTTCACTGTAGCAAATCACTGTTCACTTTTACTGTAGCACTAGGCTAGGGAATGTACTATTCACAGTACAGTTACTGTTCATAGTATGCGAATAATTCCCTTTCGGTGCCCTTGTTTGTTTCCGGACCCGTGAGCTAGGTCCCTATGTGTTCTTGTGACCTCTTATTGCCTATATAAGGCAAGGAGGGTGTAACGTTTTGGGGCGGCGAGTCCCCGAAGTAAAGTGCGTGCTTTGTGAAAATCTCTCTATGGCTTTCTAAACTTCCTCTTCTTCTCCCGGCTGGTAGGATCCTTCAAGAAATGCGGCTTGGGTAGGTTAGAAACGTTTCCATCCCGGCATCTCTCGGGTGTCTCTAGGCTCGAACTAAAGGGCCGAGTGGTTTCGCTAAAAGGCTGTCCCCGAAGGGCTTGAACGAGGATGTTCGCCCACCGTGGGATGCATACCGCAGAAAATTTACTCTCCTTCCCCGGTTCTAAGTCTAGGTCCATTCATGGTATCGAGCCAAGGTTTCGTTTTTAGCATTATCCATTCCATGCGCTTGATAGGTGAATCCGGTCTTTGAGAAGATCTCTTCTCATCATGTCTACGAGAACCCAGAAATCCTTGAAGCACCGGTTTCTCTTACACCTTCATCTTCATCCTCAACACCTCCGAATTTCGAGTCTCTAATGCTTCTAAGATAAACTATCTTTATGAAGTCTCTCTTAGTGATGAGACCAAGATTTCTGAAACCCAACTCCCCTCATGAATCCTTATTCTCGCTTTCGCAAAACCAACCTCTTCATTCTCACCTATCCGCTCCATCCGCCAACTTATTCACCAAACCCCAAAGCAAGTAAAGGAGTACGTTCGGTCCTCCAAATTCGACCAAAGCATCCTATTCCCGCTGCGAAAAGGAATACTTTGTTACTCTTCGATCCCTCCGGAATTTCCCAGACAATGGGCTCAACGGGGATACACTCATGTCCATTATGGAGCTGTTCGTCTTGCTCTAACTTTCCATGGTCGAAAAGGTTTGCCGGTTGTGGCAAGAGTAGCATTGCTAGACACCAGGTTTTTACAATACCAAAGCATGCTTGCATTGGTACTTGTTCAAATTACTTTGAATGCGAACAGTCTTTGTCACTCTATACCCCAACTTCAACATCGCCCTTTCGGATCCTTAGTTACTTTCCTTTATGAAAGTCCAAGTTCAACTTCTTCGGAGCCCCTCAAACCGCTGAATCGTAGCTGCAACACTACATTACCGGATGGTTTATCGAGTGCAAAATCATGCGCTTGATCTCAACTTCAACAATGGTAATGAAGATGCCTTGTTCATCTCTATGCAAAATGAACAGGCATCTTGTATCCATGTTCCCAGACAAATTCCAAAGGATACATTGGCCAAGCTTCTTCCATAAACCTGGATTACCAACTACGAAAAGCTACACCAAAGACAACAAGCCTTTCCGGTCTACGGACTCGAGTTCGTAAGGAAAAAAGATGGAACTGTTTCCATCAAATTTGGCAAGGAAAAGGAAGAAAGTCCTTCTATCTTCCAAACCCTCTTCATGATTGAACCATGTGTTCCTCAATCTATTTCCGACCCAGATCCAAAGAAGCATGTTAGACACTTTGATAGTGATGGACATCCGTTCATTACTATAAAGACAATTATGGTCATTGTTTTTGGGACCCTTTTTGTCGGTGCTCTCACTTTGTACAAATTCCCCGACGAGGTAGATCCTTTTGCAAAATCTCCACCTCGAAGGAAAAGGCCAAAGGATAAGATGTTCCAAAGGTACTTAGACGGAGATTCCTCCGTTGATACTCTTGGTGAATGTAACAAGTACCAGTTCATGGTTTCTTATGCACCACCTCCTCCACCACCAAAGTCTAGTACTACATCCCAGGCCTCACCGAGATCCACCAAAAACACCACCACCATCTCCTCCCCGGAAAAAGCAAGTCCTCTCTCCATTCTATAAGCCAATCCTTAAGTGGGCTAAGAAGCATTCTTACCCCCTCGAAGTTCCAGAAGAAGCACCATCCACTTCTTCTATCGCTATGTTTCAGGATACTAACTTTCCTCCACTTGTTAAGGAAAGCTCTAAACTCTCATTCCCTGCTGCAGAAGATTTTATTGATCCTCATGGCGAGATATCATCATGTTCCCAAAATTCCCACTCCTACCGATGTGGATGAACATGGGAAACGAGAAAAAAAAACCTCGCCATTTGAAGCTGTCCTAAATTGGCAATCGGAGACTATGTTAGCACGAACAATGCCTTCAAGGCAATTGATTCCAAAATTGGAAGTGTGCAACAAGATCTCCGAAGATATGATGAAAGTACCAAGAAGATACTTTCGAGTTCCGAGAAAAGGCTTCATGCCTTGGAATCGAGGACAACATCTTGGGTACCACTACCTTGAAAGTCCAAAACCGAGAGATAGAGAAGCTCAAGAAGCAAATTCAACTTCTTGAAGAAGGAAGGTTCAGACCTTTTGATCCACTAGCACCCCCTCGAACCGGGTACGTACCTCCAAAGCACCACAAGTATCTGTTTTTGCCAATATTCCGAAGATACCTCAAGAAGAGAGCCAGATATGGCAGAAATACGAAATCGTCTCAAAGCCCTGCAGAAAGAAAAAGGGAAACAAAAGACATCATCAAGCTCAATTGTTATAAGAGAAAAGCCAGACCAGATGATGTTATCAAATCCATTAGAATCCTTTTTGAAGGATTTGGGTAAGCAAGAAATTGATCCTAATACCCAACAGCCTGAGCCTGATCCTGGTATCCCAGAAAAACAGAATGGTATGGACCTCAGGATTTGGCATCATAGATCTCAGTTCTTTTTCCAAGTCTTGTTTCCAGCATGTAGGATGATAGAACCAATTTAGAAATTCTAAAAGATTTCTATCACTTTATATTATATTCCGAAATTATTAAAATATTATTACTTATTAAAAAAAAACGGAAAAATTATTTTTGACCCCGGTTACTCAGAATTTCGTGCCGATCGCTGCTGTGTAGTTGGATTTTGAAATTGATGATTGGATATTATAAATTGAGCGTGGATCGTGAAAAATATGGATATTATTATTATATTAATTTTCGGAATAAATTTAATTATTTAATAAATTCCGAAAAATTATTTTGGGACCCTAAATTCTCATAATTTCGTGCTGATCGCTGCTGTGCATTTAGAATTTGAAATTAATGATTTGTTGTGGCAAATTGAGTGTGATTGCGATATATAGGGATTATTTATAAAATCCTAAGTGTAGAAATTGATGGGAGATTGGCCGTGATTGACCACCTATTAGAGGTCGTGCCCAGAGAGGCCGTGATTGACCACCTATGAGAGGTCGTGCCTAATAGGGCCGTGATGAACCACCTATGAGAGGTTGTGCGCAATGAGGCCGTGATGGACCACCTATGAGAGGTTGTGCCCAGTGAGGCCGTGATGGACCACCTATGAAAGGTCGTGCCCAGTGAGGCCGTGATGTACCACCTAAGAGAGGTCGTGCCCAGTGAGGCCGTGATGGACCACCTAATTAAAGGTCGGGCCAAGTGGGGCCGTGATTGCCACTGTTTATTAAACCTTCCTATAGGGCCGGGATTGAGAGCAATGATTGATTTGCTAGAATGACATGTAATCGGCCAAGTCGATTGATCGCTGAGACGATCCAAGTGGTTGAATTGTTCTGATGATGTGATTGTGCCATGGTTGTTTGGTTATCATAATTGTACGTGGTTGAATTATATAAATTGTGCTAACCTGCAGATGAAGGCTGAGGCGAGGTAAGTCTTCTGTGTGATGTGGCTAGGCCACCCGGGGCATATTTTCTTTCTAATAGAGGTTTAGGGGGTTGAACTTGCTAAGACATCGTCTCATCCCGGTTGTGGGATTAAAATTTCAGGTCCCCGATGGACGGAGTGGCCAGATATCTTTGGTTGGCCTTAAGGAGTTGCAGAGGTGAAGTCATAAGGATTGGAGAGCGTGTCCGACTTGTAGGTCGTAGGACAGTTCATTTTTAAGAGCCAGTCTTTCGTAGACTTTTGGCTGTAGGCCTTCATCTGTAACTCCGTTGGTTTATGTAAGTGATTGGTTGTGAAATTGTTTACTGCTTTTCTATCCCGTATTTTATTGTTAGGGGTTTTATAATACGTTCCGCTTGCACAATAATAAAAGAAATTGGGTCGGCGACTTAACCTGGGACGTCGCATTTGAATGACCATGGTGGGATGTTGACGCGCTCGAGGTTCGGAGCGTGACAGGTTTGATCCAAGACCATCTAAGAAAACAAGAAATAGACATTGTGATGTTTCTGAAATGTAAGATGAGTATGGAAAGAAGTGGATTGTGGTGAAGGTCTAAAGACTGCTTGTGGATTTTGCCTGATTCTGGGGAGGCCCATGGTTATGTTTAGAGAAGTATTTGACAAGGAGAGGCTTTCTTTATCAAATGGTCAATGGGAACATAATGTTGTGTTAGCAAGATATATGGTCTAAATAAAGCTTTTAATTGTCTTAACTCCCGGATGTTTATGGTGATTGAGGAGACAAAAAGGGAAGTAAGTGGTTGCCGTCTCTCTTCTGTCAAAGGAGTTTCTTGAGACTGATATTATCACAAAGATGATGGATGAGCAAACTTTTTCTTGTGGTTCTTTGATATGGTCTACCATTGACAGATGTTACAGTGTGATTATTTGATGTGAGGTTTAACAGTAGTGGATGCTTCTTTAATAAAAAGTTTCTGAAAAAGAGGAATGAGGATTGTGGCGCGAGCAAAATATTCCATGGATCAGTCCTTGGCTAATGAAAGCCTTTTTAAAAAGAATTTGCTATTGAGCCACTTCAGAATTCATATTTATTCTTGACAATACCAAAAAAACTTTAAAGTGAGTACTATACAAAACTTTGAGCATTTTGAATATTCTTATGCTCATTATGACGTTGGCATGTTGGCTCATCTGGAGATTATTTTGAGAAAAACTCGAATTAATTGATTTTGAAAATTTGAAGGGTAACCACTAAATAGTGTCCTCTGACGAATCTCGAGGGAGGGACTAAGTGACAGTAATAGAGACGATAAGTATGCTAGCAACCGAGCAACATTGGTAGTGACTTCAAACTATGGAGAGAGGACAATCTTCATAGTGAATCTATTTTGAGACGATAAGTATGCTAGTGACCGAGCAACATCGATAGTGACTTCAAACTATGGAGAGAGGACAATCTTCACAATGAATCTATTTTGAGAGAAGCTTCATGCATTTTTTTTTTTTTGGCCTGGGCACCCTGCGATGTCATTTAGGCAAGTGAGTCATTTTTAAGAGGTCCACGTGGACTCAATTTTAGTCTCTACATGTCATGTCAGTCTCAACACGTCATGTCAGATTAAACATTTTATTATAATTGCCATATAATATTTTTAGCCAGAATTTATTGTCCGGAGGCACTTAATTGATTGTTTTTCACTAATTCACAATTTAACTAAGTTGATGAAAACTTCTGACTTTAATATTCTTATGCTCATTATGACGTTGGCATGTTGGCTCATTTGGAGATTATTTTGAGAGAAACTCGAATTAATTAATTGTAAAAATTTAAAGGGTAATCAATGATAAGTGTCCTCTGACAAACCTTGAGAGTGACTGAGTCATAGCAATAGAGATGACAAGTATGCTAGCAAGCAAGCAATATCGATCAATGACTTTGAACCGTGGAGAGAGGACAATCTTCACAATGAATCTATTTTGACGACAAGCTTCATGCTTCTTTTTTAGGCCTGGGCTCCCCACGACATTGTTTAGGCAAGCGAGTCATTTTTTAAGAAGTCCACGTGGACTCGATTTTAGTCTCAACATGTCATGTCAGATTAAACATTTTATTATAAAAGTCATATAATATTTTTAGCCAAATTTTGTCATCCGGAGGCACTTAATTGATTGTTTTTCACTTATTCACAATTTAAGTTAGTCAACGAAAACTTCTGACTTTAAATGAGCACTATACGAAACTTTTGGCAATTTTAATATCCTTATACTCTTTAGGGAAAAAGCCACGAAAAACCCTGAACTTTGCCCAAAGTGACACATTTACCCCAAACTTTTTTTTGTGACGTGAAAAACCCCAAACTTTGCCAACCGTGACACATTTACCCCAAACTTTTTTTTGTGACACAAAAAATCCTGAACTTTCGTTATGTGACACATTTACCCCAAAATTAGAGGGCATTTTGGTCTTTTCATTTTTTAAAATTTTTTAAAATTTTAAAATTTTTTTTAAAAATTTTTTTTTTTTTTTCCTTCTCTCTTCCCTCCGCCGGCGGGCCAGCGGAGGGAAGCCGGCATCCGGCGAGGGCTGCCCTCGCCGGCGTCGGCGAGGGTCGCCTCGCCGGCGTCGGCGTCGCCCTCGCCGGCGTCGGCGAGGGCCACCCTCGCTGCGTCGGCGAGGGTGCCCTCGCCAGATCGGCAAAAGGTTGTCCTCGCCCGACGCCGGGCGAGGGCCGCCCTCCTGCGTCGGGCGAGGACGGCCCTCGCCGCGTCGGGCGAGGACGGCCCTCGCGCTGCGTCGGCGAGGGTGTCCCCGCCCTCGCCGGATCCGGGCGAGGGCCGTCCTCGCCCGACGCCGGCGAGGGTGTCCCTGCCCTCGCCCGGATCGGGCGAGGGCCGTCCTCGCCCGTCGCCGGCGAGGGCCGCCCTCGCCTGCGTCGGGCGAGGGTGTCCCTGCCCTCGCCAGATCTGGCGAGGGCCGTCCTCGCCCGTCGCCGGCGAGGTCGCCGGACGCCGGCTTCCCTCCGCCGGCTCCACCATGGCCGGCGGAGGGAAGAAAAAGAAAAAAAAAAAAGAAAAAGGAAAAAACAGAATAAAAAGACAAAAATGCCCTTGATGGGGTAAATGTGTCACGGTTTGGAAAGTTTGGGGTTTTTCACGTCACAAAAAAAAGTTTGGGGTAAATGTGTCACTTTGGGTAAAGTTCAGGGTTTTTCGTGGCTTTTTCCCTACTCTTTATGATGTTGGCATGTTGGCTCATCTGGAAATTATTTAGAGAGAAACTCGAATTAATTGATTCTAAAAATTTGAAGGGTAATCACTTATCGATATCCTCCGACGAACCTTGAGGGAGTGACTAAGTGATAGCAATATAGATGATAAGTATCCTCTCGAGCAAGCGATGGCAATCGAGTAACATTGACCAGTGACTTCGAACTATGGAGAGAGAACAATCTTCATAGTGAATCTATTCCAAGAGAAGCTTCATGCATTTTTTTTGGCCTAGGCTCCCCACGACGACGTTTAGGCAAGTGAGTCATTTTTTAAGCAATCCACGTGTACTCAATTTTAGTCTCAACATGTCATGTCAAATTAAACATTTTATTATAAAGACCACATGATATTTTTAGCCAGAATTTGTTGTTCAGAGGCACTTAATTGATTGCTTTTCACTAATTCACAATTGAAGTGAGTCAACAAAAACTTCTGACTTTAAAGTGAGCACTATACAAAAATTTTGGCAATTTTAATATTCTTATGCTCTTTATGGCATTGGCATGTTGGCTCATCAGGCGATTGTTTAGGGAGAAACTCGAATTAATTGATTATAAAAATTTGAAGAGTAATCATTGATCAGTGTCATCTAATGAATCTTGAAGGAGTGACTAACCAATAGCAATAGAAACGAAAAATATGCTAGCAGCGAGTGACGGTGACCAAGCAACTATGACCAATGATTTCGGACAGTGGAGAGAGGACAATTTTCACGGTGAATCTATTTTGAGAAAAGCTTCATGCGCCTTTTTTTGGCCAGGGCTCCTTGCAACATCATTTAGGCATGCGGGTCATTTTTTAAGAAGTCCACGTGGACTCGATTTTAGTCTTAAAATTTCATGCTAGATTAAACATTTTATTATAAAAGCCATATAATATTTTTAGCCAGAATTTATCATCCAGAGACACTTAATTGATTGTTTTTCACTTATTCACAATTTAAGTGAGTCGATGGAATCTTTTGACCTTAAAGTAGGCACTATATGAAACTTCTAGCATTTTTAATATTCTTATACTCTAATATTCTTATACTCATTATGACGTTAGCAAGGTGGATCATCTGGAGAACATTTTGAGAGAAACTCGAATTTATTGTTTCTGAAAATTTGAAGGGTAATCACTTATAGTGTCCTCTAGCTCATTGGAGTCTTGGCCGGTAAGGATACTGGCCGGTAACAATACTTTTTAAAAGAGTGATGGCTCATTGAGGAAGTTGTAGAGAAGATCAATCTTTCAATTGCTAAAAGAATGATGGCTCATTGAGGAAGTTGTAGAGAAAATCAATCTTTCTATTGCGCAGTATGCTGTCTTATAAATTCAGTTCTTGCCTGTTTATGTCGAAAGTGTAGCATGCATGTCGCTCACTTGCTGAGAGCAGTTGAAAAAGCACGGGACTCAGTAGCGCCCGCTCCTTGCTTTCGGTCCGACTTGCAGTTTTATGCCCAAAATGCATTGGACTCGCGTGATTTTCGACATGTACTTTCTGTCTTTTTGACTGACCAAACATAGAACTTATCTTTTTTTACCAAAAAAAAAAAAACATAGAACTTCTCTTTTGGAGTGTAGAAGTGTGTTAATTGACTGTCTGTGCTCTACTTAGAGCAATAGTTCAGTAGTTCTGGACGTTCCCATATCATCCAAACATAAAGGATCCAACCAAAGCCGTGCCGGATCCACAGGCATAAATCAACTCCAACGAGCCTATGGTCGGCACATAGAAAGCACATAACTTAAATCTCGTACTTTATTAGGGATGATGATGACATGGGAAGAGCAGGGTATTACAAATATATAAAAGCAAAGGAAAGAGAGAGAACAAACGCAAAAACACAAAATGGAACATTATTGAGACCGTTGCTTGTCTATAACAATAAAAGGAAGCAAAGAGATCGAATTGCACGGAAAGAAAATATAAGGGATGCCAGTTGAACCAAAGTAAACTGCAGCGACCAGAATGTGTAGATGTTTCCTCCAAGGAGCTTCCTCCACGACCTTTGCCCTGAAGGACCAACAAGTCATAAGGTGGATTTTGTAACTCAACTTCTTTTTCTTTCTTTTAGAGGAAGAAATAGCTAGTACTGTTCAGAAACACTCAGGGCTGTTTGGCAACTTGCCTAGTAGTGTCTCTTTCTATCCTTTTGTTCTCGGAAGTAGATTTAGAACAGAGATATGTTTGGTAATATATTTGTTCCCAAGAACAAATTTCTATTTTTTTGTTCCCAGAAGTAGATTTGGAATAGAATTAAGAATAAAAAAAAAATTGATTATTGTTCTCAGTAATAATTATAGAAACAAGCCCATATTTTCTCTTTTTATTTTCTTTTTTCTTGTTCTTCTTCCCTTTTCTTCTTCTTCCATCGTTGCCGTTTGCCGCTATCCACCGACCTAGTCGCCGGCAACTGGTCCGGCAAGCTCGCCAAGCCAAGACAAGGTCCAGCGAGCTTGTCGGAGGCAAGCCCAACCACCGGCGACACTCCGGTGAGGTCGCCAGCCCTTGTCTGGCTCATCGCCGGTCATCCTAAGGCCGACAACCGGCAACTTGAAGAAGAAGAAGGGAATGAAAGGAAAAAAAAAAAAAGAAGAAAAAGGAAAGCAAAAAGTAATAAAATTATTTAAAATTAAAAGAAAATAATTTGGAGTAGAAATTTTGAGCACAAGTAACAAACGTAATTTTATTCCGGAATCTGAAATTTTGTCCAGTTACCAAACACGTTTTTTTATTTAGAAATTATTCTCGGAACAGAATAAAAAAGAATAATTTCTGATCAAAAATTGTTTCCGCAAACGGAAGCGTTACCAAACGCGCCCGCAGCATACTCCACTAAATATTGTTAGGTAGGGTGCCAACTGTGATGAAGTCACTTCACAAAAGTTTCGTAAGTAGGTAAATTCACCATCTTCTTGTTGTAAAGGCCCTAAAGGGGATGTTGTCAACTAGACACACTGATGCGGGTGCATCCAACGTAGCTCCATCGACCTTAGGATGACCGGCGATGAGCCCATTCCCTCTGGCGATAAAAGAAGCAGACTAGCCTATACAGTTTTACCCATATTCATCTCCTAAGTAATTTTGATTAGCATTGCTGGGCAGGTGACCAAGTAATAAGGATGAAAGTACGAAGAGCTCAAGACTACAGCACAAACCTCTATTGCTCAAGACGATCCCAACAGATTTTGGATATCTTTCTGCAGGATAACCGAAAAAATAAATTAGATTCGACTTAAAATGCTCTTTCGCATTGTTGTAAACCAGATCCCTAACCTCAATTTTAAGAGGTGATGTAGTGGGAGCATATCTCTCCACAACTTTCCCTTCTCTGTTCACCAGAAACTTTGTAAAGTTCCATTTGATGCCATCTCCAAATATCCCTCCTTTCTGAGATTTTAAAAACTTGTAGAGTGGGGCTGCATTCTTGCCATTCACCTCAACCTGTAGCACAATAGACTACAATATCAAAAATAGAGTGTAATATCAACTCAGAACATCTTTTCTCCATATTGTACAGAATCAAATTTGCAAAAGAGGACGGTTATGCAACTTGAACTTGCATATTGAACTCTTTTATCACACTGTGGAAAGAGAAAACGAAACGCATTGCAAGCAAATTCTCAACCTCATCTGGAGCTGGTCAATCATCAATTTTTATGCGTACTATGAGATTGATAGTGCTCTCTAGTTAAAACGGCCAAAAAGCATGAGGAGTCAGAATATCAAGAATTCCCTTTCAATTTAATATTTTTCTCATTGTTTTGGGCTTCTTATATTTACCTTGTCAAAAATAGGGAATTCAGCCTTGAACATAGTGCATACAGTCTCTTGAATCTCTTCATTACTCCCTGGCTCTTGTCCTGCAAACTGGTTGCATGGAAATGCCAGTACTTCAAATCCTGCAAAGAAATGTCAGTCATGAACCTATACAAACCCCAAGGATATGGTGCAGAGTAAAACATATGAGAACGAAATCAAAACACAAAAGACCAAAGAGCAAACCTTGATCCTTGTATTTTTCATATAAAGTGTTCAATTCCTTGTAATTTGATTGGGTGAGACCACTGCAAACATGTGTGCGCTATATTAGATACCATAAGTATCAAAGCAGATGATATAAGTTCAAGGAGTTGATTGTTACTGGGAACATGAACTGGATTTAACAATTGGCCACTCAATTACATCTAGAACAAATGGTTAATAGATCTATGCGTAGCCGTTAAAGGGGAAAGAGAAGCAGCCCAGGCTTACGGGATCGACAAAGGCTCATGCTGTTTAAACTACCAAAAGAGTGATAACAGGTTCAAGATTGGACATGCAAGTGTTCTGCATGCAGTCAAACACATAGCGACATACACCAGGACCAACTAGTCAACTACTAAACCATATCATGATCGCTTGAGTTGCTAAATTCCTATCGAGGTTCTAATCAAAGAAACACAATTCTTGAAGAGAAGGCGCATTCAGTGGCGATACCATTTTGAAGCAACGTTGACAATCAGAAGAACCTTCCCAGAGTACTCGCTCAAACTTACATCATTTCCACGAATGTCCTGCATATGCATCAGATAATTGACATCTACAGTCATAAATATCTCTAACTATAAAAACCATGAGAAGGGAACTACATCAAATAAATTTCTACAACGTAAGAAGCACAATATGGCATATCCACCTCTTCCACAGAAACGAACGTACAAACAGGGATCCGTATCAAGTTGAAAGAAGACCGAACAAGATTCAAAATCGTCAGTATTAGGATTCAAGGCAAATTACGGATTGACAAAGAAATTGTGATAAAGCAAAAGATTCATGATCCGATCGATACTCAACCTAACTCCCACATTCAGGTCATCGACCCGCCAGTTCGTAGTTGCAGAAGAAAAGCATTAGAATTACAAACAAGCGTTTCATGGAACGGGCACATCACATGTTAACGACACGCCGCAGAACAAACAAACCGAGCAAGGCTTGTCCTTGCTTAGGAATTTCAACGACGCTGTTAGTTTCTGACCGAGTACGCGCAAGCAATCACCATCTCAAACCCAATCAGCCCGTACGCCCATGGGGACAGCTGAAATCTCCGCTCCCCCCCCCCCCAAAAAAAAAAAAAAAAAAGGACCCATCTTCGACCGCACGCTAAAGTTCCAATCTTGCACATAGCGCAGCCTCTAAAACCTCTCCCCTCTCCAATCCAAGAGCAGACAGAACAGGATAAGCACCACCCATCATCCCAGTCGACATCTCAAAAGAAAAAAGAAAAAGGCACCTTGACGGCGAAATCGTAGATGGACTTGGACGATTCCTCGGCCATTTCAGGAGCACGAGACGCCGGTCGATGCGCGTTGAAGAAGTAGACGGAGAGAGCTAGAAGCGCGAAGAGGAATGGGAAGAAGCTGGGGGATTTGAACCACTGCATGCGAAAAGGACGAGGCGCAATACAAGCGTTCAAAGATGCGGACTTTTCACTAGAATGAAAGGTTGCGATGCGGCCCGGGATCCGCAAACCCGGTCTTCAAAGCGACTGCCTAATGGAGAAGAGAATCTGGACATCGTCAATGAATGCGGAGAAGACGAGGGTGTCCTGTCGGTTTTTCAGAATTCAATGTGAACGAAGGCGGTAGGTGAGCGGCTGAAAGACAATTCACAACGGCACAGGAGCCCATTTCCTTTTTCTTCTAAAGTATTTTATCCATAATTTGAAGATAATGCACAAAAAGTTCAAATCAAAACAAATCCTAATTAGCAAAATAGAACAACAATGCACAAAAGTGCATTCTCATTTTACAAGAATTGATGTGTCTCGACATCAAAATTTGAACGAATGGTGATTGATCACGTAGCTATGGGTTGCCAATAGATAGTGAAAACCTAAGTTCGATCTCGCCAATACCATCACAGCTTAAAAACAACAAAAACAAACTATAATTTGTGATCGAAAAGGCTTATAATGTAAAAAGTTAACCCCTTGCACTTCGCTTTTGGCATAGCCCGAGCTTGTGATTTAGTACAAAATGGATCCTTTCATCGATAGACTATCTCTTATAAGGGTAACGAAAACCAATGTCGCTTCATGAGTGCAATCCTTTATCTCATGACCGTTCTTGTCTTCAGCAATACTAGAATTGATCGATAGATAAAAGTCTTTATTTAGTCTCGTTTGCGATATTAAAGAATATCAAATAAAATTCCCCTCATAAAAAATAAAAATCATAGGGCCCATCAAGTCTAAGAAGGCAAACCTGGTTTGAAGAAAGATTACGTGACCAATGATAAGACATAGCTGGCACATCAAGTGAGAAATTTGTCCAAAAAATCCTAAATATATTGCACTTTTATTAATTCAGTCATAAATTTTTTAATTTTATCAATTGAATTCTAAATATTTTTACTTTTTGTCAATTAAATCAATTCCATAAATTTTGGCTAGAATTTATTAATGTTGATACCTAGTGATAATGTAAACATTTTTTAATAAATTTTAAATCATTATTTAAATTTTTATGGTTTTTTTCTTCTTTTTCATTTTTTTTGCTTTTTTTTTTTTTCTTTGGGTTTTGGAGGAGGGCCAAGAAGGGTGGTCAACCGACCATCACTAACCACAAGCGAGGGCGTCGTGCCGCTCACCAACTTTGGGTGAGGGGATGTGAGCCCTCACCAAAGTTGGTGAGGGCCGCAACACCCTCACCGAATTTGGCCAAGTGAGGGCTTGACGGCCCTTGCTGGTCCTGAGCGAGGTCACGGACATCACTTGGGGCCAACGAAGGCGGCCAAGCCCTCACTTGACCAGAAAGGAACCATCTTGGTTAAAGGTCAAAGCACTAACCACCACCACCACCACCACCACGATAGCAAGGCCGGCACGCCACCTCCGACTGCCACCCCCATTCAATCCTCAGGTGATTGGACGGCTGTGACCTTTATGTCCCGAGCGATTGCGCTTCCGGCAGCGCCCCAGTCACCAGCAGCAACAACCGAGGCCCCGCCAGTCTGATTATGAAGAGCTACGGTGCCGAGGCCAAAGGAAGTTTCACCAACCACAAGAGCAAGAGTAGTGGATTCTTGCCTAATTCTTTGAAATTCATTTCCTTGTGTATCAAGACCACGTCGTGTGGCGTCAGGATGACACTTGTAAATTATTCAGTGCCGGGCTTATGGTCAGCCCATTCCTTTTCGTAAACATTTTATCCATATTTCCATATAATATATAAACAGTACAAAACAAAACAAATCCCAATTAGTAAAATAGAACAGCAAAGCACAAAAGGGCATTCTCATTTTACAAGAATGGATATGTCTCAGCATCAAAATTGAATGAATAGCGGTTCATCACATAGCTATGATTTGCCAATGGGTGGAGCACACCTAAGTCCAACGTTCCTCGGCATCACCACTGCATAGAATCACCAAAACCCAGCTGTAATTTTTAATTGAAAAGGCTTATAATGTAAAAAGTTAATTTCTTGCCCCGTGAAGTGCCCAAAACAAACTGGTCAGGGGTTTGGCCGTGGCATAACTTGAGCTCAATATTTTGTACAGAACAGATTCTTTCATCGATAAACTATCACGAATAAGGGTAATTTCATGGATGCAATCATCCTCTATCTCATGACCGTCCTATCTTCGGCAGTGCTGGAATTGATCGGTAGATGAAAGTCTATCCAATCCGTTTACAATATTAAAGAATATCGAAAAACTCCTTCACTTAAAAAACAAATCATCAGTTCGGGCACATGCCCGATCGAGACCGAGAGGGCGGACCCGGTTCAAAGAAGGAATATGCGAGCTGTGATAGGGTGTAGGTTGGCGCATCAACCTCGAGGTCAAGAGAAAAGAAAATTAATTATAAGCTTCTTTCTTCATACGTCAACTTCCGATTTGATTGCATTGCGTCCCCAACGCACTAAGTTCTTAAATATGAGATCTAGGATACTTTTCGAGTGACTTTTCTTTTAAAATGTTATGCCCTTCTTAGCATTTGAGATGGATTTTCCATTTAATAGTAGACAACCCGAAAACTGAAATATAGATGCATGAGGTCTTAAGGCCATTTAACAAATTTGAAAATTTTCCTGGTTTTCTAAACTTAAATAAAAGTATTACTTAATATACGATTAGTTCCGCCGGCTCCCTCGCAAAAAAGGCAAAAAAAAACAAAACACACCAAAATTGGAATTCTCAATTATATATAGCACACGAAAATTGCGCGCCACGTCTTGTCTGTTTGCTTTGAATTCTAAACGCTACTAATTCATAAGTTTCGCAGAATTATCCAACCATGTTCATGATCAAACGTTGGAGATGACTGATGAGTACCCGATACTCCATCTTGGCACGGACTCTACATTTGCACGACCAATTCATAATGAGGACAGAGCACTCGACAACCAAAACTCACGGGCGCCTTGCTTTCTGCATTTTCTTAATGGAATGCCCCTCCAGGACACTAGTGAGCAGTCCACAAGGAAACTGCTCTGTTCATGCGTATTGACAAGTCCCCAGGGGCGCTCATCGACCAAAAAAAAAGACTTATGAGGGGTTTTAAGTTTCATTAAAGCAAAGAAACCCTCCATGAAAGTATGAAAGATGATTTTTGCATTACCCGGGGGTGGCAATCCTTGCTTGTGCTGGCTCAAAGTAAACAGGCTGCAACATGGAGCCTGCGTGCAATCTGCGTTTGTCATTCCATGCAGCCAACAGCAGAACATTAATTTGATCATTCTTGACTAATTAACAATAAGTAAATCCAATCCATAACCCATGAATTTAGTGCATGAAGCTCCATGTTACCCAACTAATTGGTGAATACAAAGTTAGCAGGAAATTTTCTCAGTTCACTGAATTGAACAGACAAACCTCCAGTTGAGGCTTACCCATCATGATTTATTTCCTCTTTTGACCAATCCAGATAACCTCAACCAGAACTTGAAATGGCTTCCTCACAATGCTCTGCTGCATCATGCTTTGCGCCATCATCATCAAAACTCGGAGCCTTTGGAATTAGTCCCAGCATCTTGAACATGAGTTGATCCGCATCAAAATCATTGTTAGGAGTTGTTAGAAGCTTCTCGCCTGTGAAAATGGAATTCGCACCGGCCAGAAAGCATAGCGCCTGCTCTGGCATAGAGAAACGGACTCTGCCAGCAGATAACCGTACCATTGCTTTTGGCATGACTATCCTCGCAGTGGCAATCATCCTTATCATCTCCCATATTTCAACTGGCTAAAAGCAGATATAAAAGTGAGATGTCTTTTTTCAAGACAAATCTCCTAACGATATCTAACAGATGCATGGTAACCTCATTATTCATGCTATTGATTCATAAAAAATAAACTGATAAGACAATTGGTGATCTCCACTCATTAATGTATGCGTGCTTGTTAAATTCTGTTGTGCGATTAATAGTGGCATTTTCCAATCATTTGAAATTTGTCAGAGATCATTCTGCAAATCTACTAAAATTTCCCATGTCTTTTCCCTATAGAAAATATAGCTCCTGATAAAACATTTTCACACAATACCGGGACATTTTCAATCCCAACTAGTTTCCATTGACATGTTAAAAGTTGTTTTTGCCCAATTTCTTTTTTTCTTCTGTCATTTTTCGTACCAAGTCTTTATCAGCGAATATCTAAGTTCATGAAATCTCAGACAGCAATGCAAGGTGAAGATTCAATAGAACATGATTCATATATTAAGAAGAATGATAAGGAAAAGAAGAAAAAGGGGGCAACAACGATTTGCCTAAAGAAGCTGTTACTGATTAAAAATTGCTTGGGCATCCAATTTACTAATTTATTATCAACGAAAATCAATTTACCTTCTGATCTTGTAGAGGTGTGCCTTTCACAGCAATCAGCGCGTTAATGGGGACACTCTCTGGATGTGTTGGCAGGGTTGCCAAAGTATGCAGCAAACCAACCCGGTCCTCCTCTGCTTCTCCAAGCCCAATTATTCCTCCTGTATATTTAAAAGTAAAAAAGGAGTTTCGACTTGATCTTACAAATCATTGAATTTATTACTAGAAGTTTCTTGAGAAGAGTTGTCCTTATATGTTACAACCGTCGAGAGGTGAAGCCCAGTCTAAACCACTCCTGTTAAATATCATCATTGACTATTTAAAATACATTAATTTTTCCATCACCTTAGAGACTTCAGAAAAATGTACCAGAGAATACCCAGTGGGTTAATACTTGCAAAGCTAACACCAGTAACATCAATGATTGAAGAAAATGGAGACTTGGGGCAAAAGAAAAAAAAATCTAAGGTCAAAACCATGAAATAACAAAAAACTCATGCTCTTTAGGTGATTGAGAAAGATGGTTTACACTTGGCTGCAGGCGAAGAATGAATAACATCAGTGAACTGTGTGGAATGGGACCAAACAGCTAAGAGCTACAATTACTTCAGAAAGCCAGGAGAAAAGGACTGGACGAATTGGTAAGAAAAGCACCAACCAGAATTGCTACTCAAGTTAATCATGCCAAGAGAGAGAGTGTAATCTCCTTAAAGCAGCTACTGGCAGCTGGAGTAACTCTAGCGATCCAAACTGCTTATATGTTTTTTGTCATGCCTTTTAACTGAACTCGCTACTAAATTGGCGTGAGATTAAATATTAAGAAAGAAAGTCTCCCTTATCTACACCATAGTTGAGAGTACAAACAAGCTTTTAATGCTAAACATCAATTTGAATTATTTTTCCCTAAAATGCTCCAGACTGTTCTCCATATTCCTCAGATAGGTCAGATCTTCAGTAGAACTTCAGAAATATGAACAATTTTGTTAAATACAGACAAAAGTTCCACTAAAAACAAGACAGCCTTCTGATTATGCTACATTTTGCACTACAAAGAATCTATCCTGATAGTAATAATCTGTAGTGAGAGCTTACCAGAGCACACATTAATCCCTGCATCGCGGACATACTCGAGGGTTTTCAACCGCTCATCATAACTTCTTGTGGTGATTATATTTGGATAATATTCTCTTGAGGTATCGAGATTGTGGTTATACGCAGTCAGGCCAGCATTCTTGAGTTCAATGGCTTGCTGCTTTTCTAGCATGCCCAAGGTGCAGCATACCTCCATCCCCATCTCCCTGCTCAATAACATGTAGCTAGGTCAAACTTTTAAAGAGAAAGAAATGTTAGCAAGAAAAGAAGTACATAGATGAAAAATGAACGACAAAGTAAAAAAAGATGACAAATTCTGACTTTTGAGATTATTCAGATGCAATCATGCATGGCCCATGCACGCAAGTAAAACATGGGTTGTTAGAACGTAGGACCCTCACTTCCATTACACCAATGTGGATTGCCTTGGGAAATAGCAATAGAGAGACATTTGTAAGCCATGAGCTTGTTAGAAAACCTTTTCACTTCAAACATAGGAGTTGCTAAGAGTATAATTCGGGAAAAGGAGTGAGAGACACCTATAAAACAAGGGACGGCCAGATCTGTGGGAAACAAATTTGGCTAGAATGCATAATGCAGCCAAGAGAAAAAGTTTGCCAAGGCCAAGGTAGCACTCTGTAACATGATTAAATTTGCTACAGTGGTCTTGAACATACCAAACTATTGGCATCTATCTTCATTTATGACACTTTTAACTATCAGCAGCTAATAATGGATTGTCAAGACGAGTGGCAAAAGATTGGCCAACTAATGTCAACCAATATGGACTGTTGTGGCTGGAAATGTGTAATAGACAGCTTCAAGGCATTCCAAAGCTCAATTAAGCTTTAGCAACGGTGGTCAAGATGAGATGCATATGGAGATAATAACCAAAAGTCAATCAAGACTCATCCTATGCATATTTCTAGTCCATTAATCATAAAATGATAGGATAGCTAAAAGGAACAGTAAATTTCCAGAAGGTACATGGTTAATACTCAATTTTCCACAACACCTTTTGTACTCTAGATCATTGATAATTACCAAAAGTCACTCGAACTCAGCCTATGCATAATTCTAGTCCACCAATCATGACATGATGGAGAACATGGTTGTAATCAGGAAGACAGATAAAGCAGCAGACCAAAAGTAATCTGAGAAATTATATTTGAATCACTCAGATCTACATCAAATATGCATCACATCACATTGTTGAAGATACCTCAATTTCACACAGTAAGACTGAGTTTACCAACTAAGGCGAGGTTACTTGTCATAAACTCTTAGGCTAAAAGGAAAAAGGAAAAGGGGCTGAGCGACTAATTGATGTCAGAACGAAACTTTCAAGGAACGTATTATCAAACTGGATCTCAAGGTTTCGAGTTCAAAATAAATAAACATTAATGATTTTGGCTGAGATGGACTTTTTTGTTGGGCAAAGAGCATGAATAACAAACAGGAAACTGCATGCACAGTTGCAAGACACATGGTGAAATCCAACAGCAACAGTTCCTAAATTCGCAAGAAAGCAAGAGATCCGCAACAATGTAGAGCAATTTCTTATGCTTATATCATGCTGAGAGAAGCAGCTAGACGGAAAATGCTTTCGTTGTTTTCTTTTTCAAATCTCTCGTTGAGTAGGATGCTTTGCATTGCATATATTTTAAGAACAAAGGAGAACTACAGCTCCACCAACAATATGCAACATAAGCTGAAATCCCTATGCCCAAAGGGCAGTACTTGAACAACCCACTGCTCCTCTAATAAGAAACTCTGAGATTTGGAATTCATCTAGGCTAGGCTTGTCTCGAGGAGTAGTCATCCTGCTATTTATGTCATGATTATGAAATGCTAACTTACTTCACTATAAAAGAGGAACGGAAGCATTTGGAATTTGGATATTCCCAATGCTTTTACATGACAACTTGAAAATATTACCTTATTTCCTTCACATACTCAAGGATCTGGCCGAAATTAGTTTTCCTGCCTACGGTATCTCTCCAGGCAGCTCCCATGCAAAAGCGGGTGCTACCAGCCTCCTTGGCCTGAAATACTACACCGGTTAAGATCACCCAGAAGAGGAATGATTTGCTTTCAAACCAAGTAGCATTAAAGGATAAAAAGCGGCGCTAGTGCCTTGGACAGGTGATAAAAGAGAGGAATCAACATGACCATGAAGTAGTCCAGAGGAAATACCCTTTGAGCTGCCTGAAGGACATCATCCTTGGTCATGAGCTTCTGGGCTTTCAACCCGGTGCTGTATCTGGAGGACTGCGGACAGTAGGAACAATCCTCGCTGCACCCACCTGTCTTGATGGACAGCAGAGTGCACTGCTGCACTTCCCTGAAGTTATGGGCATGCCTATGGACTTGAGCCTGACCAAAAAGCACAAACTTTAGCCCCCAAAAACTCATAAAAGCCGCTCCCCATTAGAATTAATTCCTTTCGAACAAGAGACAAGGACAATATACGCATCACGCAAAGCCTTCCACATGTCAAAGACTCCACCAGCAAAATTCAACACTTGGTCAAAGCACGAAACCGAACTGAACGAATCAAACGTGCATTTGCAAACCCTCTCTCCCCCTACACTAATCGAGAGAAGGGGACGAAAAGAGTAGAAACGAGGAGGAGAGGCAAGAAGAGGAGGCCGACCCCGTGGAAGAGGAGATCGAGGACGGGGGAGTCGTAGATGGACTTGATCTCGTCGCGGGACCAGTCGTTCCGGGGGCCCTCGATGATGGTCCTGTCGGCGTGAACCGCGGCCGCCGACGACGACGACGGCGACGGAGGAGCAGGAAAGAAAGAGGAGTAGCCGAGAGTGAAGAGGAGAGACGAGGAGGAAGAGGCGGAGACGGGCCTCGCGCCGCCGCGAAACGCCGATCGAATCGCCAGCATCGTTTGCCCCGACGGTCGGCGACGGAGTAATGGGCGGAGGAAGACGGTGGAGTGCGGCGGGGCTTTCGTTTTGTGCCGAAGAAACTGGAGTGGTAGCTCAACTACTTCCCTTGCTTCTCCTCGTGCCGTGCTTAAATCGCCGTTTTCGCTGTCCCCATTTTCCTCCAATTGGCGCGGGGAGAGCGACCGCCGTCGGACAACCCCGGTCCGACATCATCCATCATTGTAAGTTTCGCACACCATCGAAGCATCACGTTCGGATTCAATCATGACCATCTCGCGTCTCTAGAGGTCGAGAAACCCCTCCATACTAGGCATGCTGCAGATACGCCTCGTAATTAGACAATACAAAATCGTCATTTTGAGAAATTTGTTCGGGATGTGAATTGAATTAGTAATCTGGTGAAGAACGGTCGACCTTTGTACCAGGCCGACCACTTTGGTCTTCATTACTTTAGTGGTTCTCGAGCATGCTTGATTTAATTAGCTCGACTTTTCAAGCATGAGATCGAGTTGATTAGGATTTCCAAGGACAATGTGATGTCGCGAAGCTATTCATACTTTTTTGTGTTTTCAATGGCTGATTTACTTTTTAAGTATTTTATGGGAATAAATGTATTGGAAATTGTTAAATTTTTCACAAAAATATAAATAAATTATAAAATTTTCAAAAAGTATAATCAAGTTTTAAAACTAATCATTAAAGTGTAATTGAATTTTAAAACTTTAGGACTCCATACCATATAAAAGTTTTAAAATTCAATTGTAGTTTGGTGACAGATTTTAGAATTTCTAATATATTTATTACTTTTTATATTGCCGAGGCAACACTTAATGTAACCACATATGAAATTTGGAATATCAATAATACAACACATGCAGACAAACATTCAATTCAACATTTTCTAACACTCAAGTAATATGAGCCAAAATTTGACCCAAAAAAAAAAAAAAAAAAAAGTAACATGAGCCAACCACCTTGTGGTGGGGGCGGCGGCCGCAACGGCCGCAATTTCTTTCGAGTGAAAAAGAAACCAACCATCTCACAAAAAATCATCAGGTACTTTCACGTCTATGTTAGCCCACTTGATCTAAGGGCTTTAGGGATGGAAGCCAGGCGGGTCTGGCTTCCGCGCGAGGGCCACCTTGGCCGAGCCCTTGAGTCCGACCAGTGTGTGGTTGTGATTTTAAATTCAATTCCCCTTTTGGTGGTCCTATCTTCAGTCGTATTGGCATTTCTTCAATAGTAAAATTACACCAGGCCAATATCGGGAGTGAACCCTTGATTGTGTAGGGAGGGACCGGTTGAGATGCATGAAAACTTATCCGAACATCACATGACTGTTTAAAAAAGAAAGTTTGGAGGTGCTCAAACTTAAAAAGATCCTTGCCTGGTTTCAAAGGTAAATCACTAAGAAAGTTAAACCCTTGTTATATTTACCGGAACATCTATTCATTTCTACTTGGATGAGATAATACATACATTTACATGGAGAAATGAGAACTTAGCATCATAGTAACAAATGCATCGAGAATCTATGCCTACCGAGTATTGTATATTGATCCCATGGAATGGATAACTGCATCTGCAAGTAGTTACTAATAAATGCAAATTTCTTTGGCTAGATCGTTATGGTTTTACCACATCTTCTATAGGCAAACTCTTACTTAACAGAGACGAATAAAAAAAGAAAAATACTTTGACTGATTGAAAAATAAATTTTATAGGTCATGGCACAACGTGACGTACTTTATCCATTGCAAAAACATTAAAGAATGGTTGAGAAATAAATATTATCAGGTCAAAACCTAATCTGTACCGAATTAGTTGGATATCTTACCAAACTAGTCGTACATCAAAGAATTTTCTAAGTTAATGCGACATTTATCATTGTACTTGTGCATGGTACTGCTATATAATTTTCACCTATCAAATTGAAAACGAATTAGCTGGGCCCGGCGTGCAAAACAAGTGAAAGGATCAGTAGAAAGCGGAGAATAATAGAACGAGGATGGGGGTGGAATATAGAAAAATGAGCAAAGCTACTTGGAATAGCTTTAGAAATATCCGGTTCATCAATTTTCAAGATGCTTGCCTAACTTCTTTCTCTCTCTTATCTCCTCCCCCCAACCAAACATGAAAAGATAATTGTTCCTTAATGCAGTCGGATATTTTGTTAGCTCCCTCTAATATGGATTGCGTAAATTATTAGGGCTATGTAACCAAACTAGTTGTATTAAAAAATTGGACCTGACCTCCTTAAAAACCTGTCCAATTCCAAGTTCCTGTTGGAATTGGTTTGATTACCGGTTGCAAGTGAAGGACCACCCAAGAATTAAATCTAATTTGGAATCGATTTCATAAAATCTAAAAACCTAAATTTTCTCTTGGAATTTTTTTTCCTATCTTTGTTTTCTCTATTCTTTTAAATATTTCATGACTCTTCTCTTTCACTCGTGACTCACCTTCTTCATAGCTTCCTCGTGGCTTACCCTCGCTTATTCCTGATTCACCTTTGCTTGTTCACCCCATTCATATTTTACTTTGAATCATTTTGTTGCTCATATTATGTTTTGTTGTTAAAAAAAAAAAAATGCATAAAAGAAAAATAAGTTCTTGGGTAGACCTTGGAACTAAATCGGAAAAATAAATAGGCTCTAGATTTCTTTCCAAAGAAAATAGGATACGATTGAAAATCAATTCTAACAGTCTAGAACTTATCCACCTTGAAACCAATTGCTCCTATAAACTACTGTTGGAATCTTCAATATTTTAACTTAGATACATATTAGTTGCATCAAGACAAAAGAGGCAAAAACTTTGAGAAAAGAAAAACACAAACAATTGCCACGTGGCTATTTTCTACTGCTCAAATTGGGCGGAGCTAACTAGAAACCTCTAATTGCATCGATAGGCTAAATTTTAAAATTTAACAACATTTTTAACGTTTTAGAATTCACTTGCTTTTCATGACGAATCTCAAGATTTCAAAGGAACATATCATCTTTTTTAAACCTTACACAATACAACACACATGAAGGCACGTGTCGTTTTGCTAGCATCTAATTCTATGAATGACAAAAGCGATAGCAATCTCAATTTCACCGAGAACTTGCCAAAGCATCATTGCATCATTTAACATTAATAAAGTGTATTATCTATTATTATATTGGCCATACCTAACACGCTCGAAAAATGTCACGATACCTTAAAAATTTGGTGTCTTAATGATGACCTTAATTTAACAGAAAAGATTGGCTAAATTCCCCCTTTATTCCCCAAAGACAGGGGGGACAATTACAAAGCATTACTTTATGGTTCCATTCCATTTACGGGAGGGCGTGGTGGCGATGATCTACTCGATGAGCTGCGCTGCACGATTTGAATGAGCTTTGGATTACCAGACGGACACGGACGCGGACCCCGTCTCCGACTCGAAGCCATCCATCCCCATCAGGTGTCGTTCCGATTTCCCCATCTCCCTCTTACTCTCTCTCTCTCTCTCTCTCTTCCGTGCCGAGATCCTGCGTACATACTTGAACTCTTGTCCGTTCTGCCGCAGTAGCTTCCCAGATCTGCTCTCTCTCTCTCTCTCTCTCTCTCTCTACCCCTCTCTCGGCGTCACCGACACCAAGGCCTCCCTGCGTGCTCCTTCAGCTGGTACGCATCTCTCTCTCTCTCTCTTCTCTCTCTCTCTCTACGCGAATGGATTGTCTGATGCCGATGCCGATGCCGATGCCGATGCTGAATAGGAGAAGCTTTCTTGTTTGGTCTGCTTTTTTTTTTTGGGAGAATCGCTTCGAGTTTCTCCTGCTTTGAATTCGATCTGGAGATCCGATGCCGGGTTTGTTCGGAATCGCGATTTCGGGAGTCGGAATCTCCGACGATCTCCACAATGCGCGGAGCGAATTGGCCTGAGCTCCGTTGTTGGTGGAACTTTGTGTTGGGAGCGCTCCGTCGGCTCTGTTTCGAGCTTCATAGCGGTTGGTTATGGCCGAAAGTTTGGTCCTTTGGGCCGTCATTCTTAGTCCCCGTTTTGACATAGAGGCATCCGTGATGACTTGGTGGGCGATTGGGTTATGGATTTTGAGCTGAGGGTTGCGCAGGAATGGGTCAGATCGCGTTCGAAGTTGTTTCGTGCAGGATAGACTATTTGCGGCAACTCGTTTTTGTCAATCAAACATTGACTTTTCATTAGCTTAATTTGCACTTTGAACGTATCCTACATTCAATTACCCTCGTCTCTTCCTTTTTTCATTTACCCTTGAAGATTGGACATAGATTTCTAGCATGTCCATTTTTCAGTCATGCATTTTATAGCTAGCTAGAAAGTTAAGTAATTCCATGGTGGTGCATATTGCTTTATCAGAAGGCCAAGTCCTTTCACCAAACCTCAAAGCTGTTAGAGATTGTACATTCTACCTTTCAAAGACCATCGCTATAATAATTATCCCCTATAATTGAGGTACATATCTGAAGTTTCGGGTAGCAATCTAGGCTTTGGTATCGCTAGCTAGCCAGTGCAAGTTAAAGTCATATCTAGTGGTGGTATTGAGTGAAGCTTAGTCCAAGCAAAGTGCCAGAAAACGTACTAAAGCGTTGACTGATTTATACTGATATCGGCTTCCTCTTGCATCCTGCATCAGGTCATTGAGCAAAGGATCACGCAACAATCCAAGGGAAATTCCTTTGTGAGCTTTTTCCCCTTTGAATCTGACTGTTACTGGTGCGTGCTAGTTTTCCATCTTACTTCCTATCTATCTTTCCCATGGTGGACAAAAGAAATGAAAAGCTCTTGAAGATTTTCTTATGTAGCGTGCATGATGAGGATAAGATACATATAGTTGATTAAAACATTGTTTACTCTCCCAGTTCTTCCCAGGCATCAGTCTCTGTGATCAATCTCTTTCCACTGAAGCTCTTCCAGGGAATTGTTTTAGGATAAGACATATAGTTGACTAGAACATTGTTTTAGTGGTGGCTCTTGTTGTCGGTTTTCTTCGGAGCTATTTTATGTTCCCATATGTCCCCTATAATCTCCTCTCTCTGTCTAATGGTAATTTGGGATTTAATCATTACTGTTGAAATCTTGCAAAACAAAAATTATTTGTATTTGGTGGGTGTTGCTTGTTTAAAGCACTGGGAGAATCCACTGGATCATTTCTATCTTCTATGTGCTCTTCGTATAGTTTCTTGCTCATATAAAGAACAAAAAACAGAAATAAAAAAATAAAAAAACCTACAACCCTACTTCAAATAATGATAGGAGACTCATTAAAATCTAAATAGAAATTTAATCATCCTATGGATAAAACTATCAACCCAACCAAGCAAAGGACCTAGTCTATTAAGTCTCTTATTTGATGCATCAGGCCATCTTCAGCAAATTTGGTAGTAATGAATATTTCGACAGTTATCAACTTGTTGGATTTTGTGGGATATGTCACCATTTTCTACCTCTTCCTTGTTTGTCCCTCACCCTATATATTATTTACTTTTATCGATTTAAATGAGAACAAATTAAATGAGAACACTCTGTCAAGAAAAATAAAATTTTACAGTGAAATTCAGGGACTGTTGTTGGTTTTATATGCCATGAGTTTAGTGCATTGGTTAGCCTGTATTTCCTGTGTTCATTGTTGAAATTGGATCCAGTACTAGAGGATTAATGAATGTAGAAAAACTCAGTTTCTATTACAATTACTGTTTACTATGATGAAAGAGGTAAATTGCTGTTTTGTTTGCTGCAGAAAAAACTTTTGAGGGAGCAATTTTTAGAGGGTTAGATATATGAAGAACGGAATTCTGGAATGCAGTAACTGCCGCTCACGTCTTGTCTCCCCAAGTTCTAAAACTGTGTCAAGGGCTTATGACCGACATAAAAGCACCGTATCATCAAAACAACGGGCTCTCAATGTTCTTTTGGTTGTTGGGGATTGCATCCTGGTTGGCTTACAGGTAAATTATGAATACACGTATTTACTCAACTTTCTGCATTATTGCATTATTACTTAGGACAAATAGTGAGTTGACTATGAAATGGAGGGAAACTTGCTATTGTGCATTTTACATACGATAAGGAACTTGTATAAGTTTAGCTATTTTGACTGTCTGACATGTTCAGCCTGTAGGCATTTGCATAGAGTAAAGACCTGTCATTTAGTTAGTTCTTATATAGGCCACAGCAAGCAGTCAATGATTGCCATTTTGATATAAGAATTATCTTCTTCAATTTTCATTTCTTGAAAAGCTTGCTTTTGGCTTTTTTCTGAGTATTGGATTTACCTGACAATTATGTTCCACGTCTTTTGGCCAGCCTATTTTAGTTTACATGTCCAAGGTCGATGGAAAATTCAACTTCAACCCTGTCAGTGTTAACTTTTTGACGGAAGCTGCAAAGGTCCTCTTTGCAGTTGTTATGCTTTTGTTCCAGGTAATGTTTATCCTTATCCTAATTTTATATATGAACTTTTTGACTTCAGCTGGTCTGCATAGGATTTTATTATTTTGAACTCTCCATGAGTAAAAAGAAGATATACTAGGAATGGACAATCTATCCATGTTGTCACTTGAGTCTTTAGAAAAATCTGATGTTGTTTGCCGAACAAAAATTATTCCACATTTGCCAATGAATCGGGTGCACTTGTGCTTTCTCAGGTGTATTTTGGCATAGCTAATAAATCCTTGAAACACTTGGTATGTTTCGGTTAGAGGTTAACTTTATTCTGTTATTGCAGGCCAGACATCAGAAAGTTGGCGAGAAGCCATTACTCTCAGTCTCCACATTTGTGCAGGTAATCTATTTCTTTTATTATTATTGTTATTTCTAGGAAGGGGCAGCTGGAGTGCAGAGGAACATCAGAGTATATTTTCAATTTAAGTCATTGTTGTTCTACGGGATTGGCTTGGATCACCATAGTGATCATGCTTTCCAATTACTAGATGCTAATTGAGGAGTATATGAATGACTTGTTTATGTGATCTGCAGTTCACCTGATTTTTATTTTTTTTCCAAAAAAAGTACTTTATCGCTACAGGCTACATTAATAAGTCCATTAGAATCTTCTAGCATGCTAAATTGATGATGAAAACTCTGAAGTTCTCCATTAAGGTTGAAGCGGGCTTGGTGTTATTGTAAATGGTGGTTTTTTTTTTTTTTTTTATCAATGGTCAATGGGATCTGAAATGTGGCTATGATGGGAAGAACATTTCTTCAAAAATTTTGATATCGTTTTAGTCTCTTGTTCGCTGTTGCTGCTATTAGTTATTCAACACTTTTTGATGTTTCCACTCATACGCATGCTTAAGGAAGAGCACATTATAGGTAAATAAGGTGTATTTTAGAGCACTTCTCAAAATATGGATCATGATAAGCAAGGGTTGGAAATCCCAATAAATCGATATAACTAGAAAGTCCATAAACAAGTTCTTGTATCATTTACTTTAAGAAAATGAGGGAGAAGCTCAAAAGTCCTTTTGTTAATCTGAGAATGCTCTAGTGTCGTTTTTTTTTTTTTTTTTTTTTTAATTTACTTAGTTGTGTGCATATATGTAAAGAATTAAGAACCACTTTCATGAGTAAGTCCAGTATCCTCAATTGAGCAATCAGGGGGAAGAGGGGTGGTTGTTGATTGACCACACCAAACCAGATACACCAATGGACAAAGAGGAAGAATGATAGCAATTAAGATTTCAAACTTTGTGGATGAGCTAAGAAGAATAATGGATTGCCAAGTAAATTCTTCTAGGCTGAGCAGGCTGCATATTTTCGTTCAAGCAATGGAGATAATGCAATAGCTATTGAGAAGAGGAACCTTAGGGTTCAATCCAAGACTATCTAAGAAAACAAAAAATAGACATTGTGATGTTTCTGAAATGAAAGATGAGCCTGGGAAGAAGTGGATTGTGGTGAAGGTCTAAAGACTGCCTGGTGGATTTGGCCTGATTCTAGGGAGGCCCATGGTCCGAATAAGGTTTTTTTTTTGAGTCAAAATAAGATAAGGTCTGAATAAAGCTTTTAATTGTCTTAATTCCCAGATGTTTATGGTGATTGAGGAGACAAAAAGGGAAGTAAGTGGTTGCCGTCTCTCTTCTGTCAAAGGAGTTTCTTGAGACTGATATTATCACAAAGATGATGGATGGGCAAACTTTTTCTTGTAGTTCCTTGATATGGTCTACCATTGACAGATGCTACAGTGTGATTATTTGATGTGAAGTTTAACAGTAGTAGATGCTTCTTTAATAAAAGGTTTCTGAAAAAGAGGAATCGGGATTGTGGCTCGAGCAAAATATTCCATGGATCAGTCCTTGGCTAATGAAAGCCTTTTTAAAAGAATTTGCTATTGAGCCACTTCAGAATTCATACTTATTCTTGACAATACCAGAAAGCAGTGGAAGTTCTTGGACTCTTGGTACTTTATTCATTACACGCAGACATAATAATTCCTGAATTGTCCTATGTTCCAAGCAGTTGTCATCAGCCTCTTATGGACTTGTGTGAAAAATTGGGCGGAAGGAGACGGAACAACAATCTTGGTTGGCAGGAGGTTGTGGTTGAATTATTTAGTTCTCTCTCATCTTAGTTACTTTGAAGAGAGCTATAGGCCATTAGGACAGCCTTTGAAGGTGTTGATTTTATGCCACTTCACATAATTGATAATGTCATTAAAATGAAAATTATTATAAATGGCACAGTAGAGTTAGGAGAATTATTGTCCTCTACCCAATGCCATCGGTGCAGGCAGCAGCAATTTATAATGACGGATGACCACCTCTGCATGGTAACTGCACAAGGTCCCAAATAGGGGAAAAGCTTCATACCCAGCTCTCTCTTTCCTTGTGATTCATCTGTTCTTAAAGATTCTTTCAAAGCAGTTCTGATGAACATCATGAGTTCTGCTTATATTATCTTGACATCAATTTTTCCCCCCTTAAAATATGTTTTGCCTTTCTTATAGTTGTCTGGCTGCATTTTAGATGTCTCTTCAGAATTTCTAAAAAGTATGGAGAAAGATATCCAGCCAACTTTTATTATGTGTCAAAGGAAGTTTCTAATCATCACCACTTTTACAATTTTCAACCACCAAGTTTCTAGGTTATTGCTCTAGGAAATTTCTAGCTGTGTCAATTTTGTTTGCTAAGAGCTGGCCACTTATAGAATTCCCATTGACATGGGTGCATTGTAGCAATATGCAAGAGCAAATATTCATGTCTTCATACATGCAGTAGTTCTCACATTTAGTCCTTTCTTAATGTCTATGGTTTTGTAGGCAGCTCGCAACAATGTGCTTCTTGCTGTCCCAGCTTTTCTCTATGCAATCAATAATTATTTGAAGTTCATCATGCAGGTAATATTCTCCTCAAAAGCCCTTGTGCCAAGTGAAAGGAAAAACTCCCTCTCCCTGTGTGCTGCATGTGTAATGTGTACATTGTTATTGATTCATGTGCAGTTGTCTACGTGCATGTGCCTGTGTTTGCATACTGGATAGTGGTGATGCTATTAATTTTAAAGGAGAAGATAGCCTTCTACTGTTGTCTATTATGCAGGATTTTAAAATAATCAATCTTTTCCAATCTTCAAGCATATTTCCCTTTCGAAAAATTTCCATGGGAATGACAGGTTTATATGAATCTTCTAGAATTAGTTCTTTGTAGTGTGAAACTTTATTGACAATGTTCTTGCCAATGTATATTGTGGCTTGTCTAGGAATGGCAATAGGGCAATTCTCTGAGTTTAGAATACTTAGTGACAAGAGTTCAGTTATTACTGAAACTGGTCATATCTTCTCAAGCCACATTGAATTTACGAAAATGGGTCTGATGCAAAGTTTCTATCTGTTTTCTTCTCCTTTATATTTTGTCTGAGGTCCCACATAGCAGGGATGGATTCCATAAGCAATAAGAAAACCAGACAGCACAAATGCTGCTTCTGGTTTACAGATTTGTTCATGAGATTCTTTAATCATAAAGTCTGAAGTCATTGTTTCTTTTGGAGCTACAGCTTTCCTGTTGATTTGGGATGACTAACAATAGAATCCATCTTTTACAGCTTTATTTCAATCCTGCAACTGTGAAGATGCTAAGTAATCTCAAGGTATTGTCTTAGCAAGAATTTTCTTTGATTGTTCCTTAATGTGAGTAATGTCCATCTCCCTGATTGGTGGTAGATTGGTGTTCTCCTTTTTAGGAGAATAGTGGTCATACCTGCAAACTTTTCCTTTGTGGTTTGCCATTGTGTCCAGGAGGCCATATATATCTTTAAATGTATTTGTATTGATTCTCCTGCTTTTTTCTTAAAATTACCCATTGAAAGTCATCCTTGTTCATTGTAGTGGAGAATGTTTGCTATGTGAATTTACTGCTTTACGTTTCATCTTAAAGTAATTGTAGGGCTTCCCATTTTTAAGATGCTCTTTTTAGGGTAAGGTGTCTTTAATTTCTATTCGACTTCTGTCGCTCTCCAAAAATCAGGATTGTTCTCCAAAGACCTGATGGCACATCATCTTCCTAAAGAAAAAAATGCTTGATCTTTCAATGCTCTTGAAAATTGGCCCCCTCCTTGCTCAGTTTTTTGATAACCCAAGAATTAGTCTCCTTTACCTCAGCATGTGGTTTTTTACTCTTAGTAAGTTGTCTGGCATGCTAATTGTAGATATGAAAATATCACATCGTAAGCTATCACATTCTCCTGTTTAAACTGGTGTTTAAGCTGGAAAGTCACATTGAGTACTATGCCGATGAAATGTCTCATGCAGGTTTTGGTGATTGCTGTTTTGTTAAAGATTGTCATGAAACGTCGGTTCTCTATAATTCAGGTTGGTATCTCCTCTATATTATTTCTTGTGTTGTGACCTTGCTTAAAACAAGTGCGGATTTCTGGTGATACTTTTCGTCTATGCTACACTTTTGGCGTTGCTTAATTACGTGAATGTGCTGAACTGATTATTTCTCTTTGACAGTGGGAAGCTCTTGCCTTGTTGCTCATTGGCATCAGTGTGAATCAGCTGCGGTCTTTGCCAGAAGGGACTACTGCTCTGGGTCTTCCTGTTGCTGCGGGTGCATACCTCTATACGTCGATCTTTGTGAGTGAGCTTTTTTGCCCTTTTAGAAATGATGGCTTTTCCTTCTCAGATATGCATTTGCAATTGCTTAGCAAGCGTTGAAATGAGTATGAGGAAACCTTTTCTGGATGATATAAATTTGAAAGCAATTTTGGTTATGTTTTTCTTTGTGTCTTAGGTTTGTGTGCAATTTTTATTATTCCTTTCTTATGGTATGGTGGAGAATGGATTGTAGTTATGAATCAAGCATGAGACCATTTTGTCCTTGGCAAGAGTTGATTATCATTAGGCAAAACCTTCTTCTTTATCTGTTGCACTCACTCTATGGAGAAATTTGCAGGTTACAGTGCCATCTATGGCCTCTGTCTTCAATGAGTATGCACTGAAGAGCCAATATGACACAAGCATCTACCTTCAGGTAAGATTTTAGTCAGTGCAACTTGTTAGCATCTTGAGCTTTTTGCTTAGTTTAGTTACTTTAGGATGCACATATGTTGCTAAGCTTTTCAAGATGAATATTCAAGACAGGTGTTTTTTACCTAATGCAAGGAATATAGCAGAAAGTTGAGCTGTTTCCTTTTGTATCTTTTGAACCTGAATGAGGAGGCCCAATAGTTTGGATCTTGAGAATTCTTTATTTATTACTGGATTATTTTCCAAGAAAGATGTGACTGCTATCATTTTAATAGCCACACATTTTTTTGGATTAGTACAAAGTTAAAAATGGCATATTAAGCTGTATTTTCCTAAAAAGAATTTCTTAAAAGTAAAAGTAGAAAGGATGGTGAAGTTGTAACACTGAGGACTACTAAATCTAGAATGTTTTGAAACTGTGAACTAAAGATGTACCTAGTGGTTTGGAAGTCAGAATTTAATATTGCAGAGGGAATGTTGTCACATTGGTATTCAGAGACGTCTTTAGTGGAAAGCATTTCTATGTGCTCATTGATTATTGCTTTACGATGAGACCCTTGGAGCACATAACTTTAGTAATCTCAATTTCTTTTCTTCTTTTGCTAAGTACTCATATTGCCCTTTGGCTTGCAGAATTTGTTTTTATACGGGTATGGTGCTATATTCAACTTTCTAGGAATCGTTGGAATGGCACTTGTTAAAGGTATGGACATGAAACGGTTTTCTATTATGATTCCTGCAGGCCACCAGTCATGTGGTGTGGCCTGGTAGTTTCTTCTTCTTCTTCTTTTTTCTTTTTTTTCCTTTTTCTTTTGGTTTTTGGGGGTGGGGAGACCCAGGATCTGATGTTGGGAAATGCCCAAAAAATAAAAATAATAATAATAATAAATAGAGAGAAAAGCATTGTTCCTAAAGAGCCTGAATTTCAGTTATACAAGAATACTTAGATGCTTCAGCATGAAGCTATCCCCTCCCCTTAATTGAACACAATGAGCACTCTATTCCATGTATTTGCAATATAAACTTTTTATTTCTGGCTATACAGTACATCTAATAAAAATACTGAACTTTTAGGATGTTTTTCTTTGTATTTGCATTATTTTTCGTAAAGATTTCCTCCTTTGGGCTATGGAGATTTTCTGCTCTGAGATAACCAATCGAAATCGTAAGAAAATGCATCTTCTCGATTGTGGTGATCATTTTGTGTCGTCGCTCTCAGGTCCGGACAACGTTGATATCCTACAAGGACTTTCGAAAGCTACGATACTTCTGATATGTAACAATGCGGCCCAGGGAATTTTATCGTCCTTTTTCTTCAAATATGCAGGTAGGACTGTATGTTTGATTCTTTGAGCTTGTAGCTTTGCTCTTAATCCATTGGTTTGAGAGCTGTAGACCTCCTATGTAATGGAAACGAAGTAATCTTCATGTGCTTTCTGTCTTTTAGATGGGTTAACATCTCTAACATATATATGTATATTGGGGGCATTCCAGATACAATCTTGAAGAAGTACTCGTCAACAGTTGCCACGATCTTTACGGGAATAGCATCTGCAGCTTTATTTGGTCACAGTTTGACAATTAACTTTATGTTGGGAATTTCCATTGTTTTTATCTCGATGCACCAGGTAAGGAGAATTATTCCACGGTTATTTGGTTAAATAGTGGTCTTATATTTGCACCTTTTTTTCCTTCACATGACTCATGCTTTTAATTGTTCAGTTCTTTTCACCCTTATCAAAAGTCAAAGATGAACAGCAGAATGGGATGCTGGAGTTGGTAGAACCGGAGGATAATCACAGGTATGCCTTTACAATCGTGTCGGTACTCTTACATACCTAGAGAATAGGATCTAATCTTACTTGTCGCTGAAAACTTGAACTTTGGCAAATTTCTAAGTAGGTTTAATTCAGACCTGGCTGAAGTCAAAGGGCTTACCCAGATCACCAGGATCATTGGCTGTTTAAGAAAATTATGTTAATGAAGAAGCGCACAATTTTTGTGCTAATAAATGTCTCAGACAAGTGTAGTTGCTCCTATGGAATAAGACCGGATCATTTGATGGAAGATCCCTTCTATTACTTAGCTGGATAGTTGGGTTGACTTTGTTGATCATCTTTCAGGTCGAGGGATTCCTTTGTAAATATGGCAGCAGGAGCTAATGATGAGGTGTGAAATTCTTCATCTTTTATGTACTGATTGTACTCTTTCTACACTTTTGTCATCTCACTGATGCTCATCTTCGTCGATTTGCCCTACTCTCAGGCTACCCATAGAGTTGGATCTGATGACCGGCAACCACTTCTTCCTCGATGAAGTTATTTCAGGTAGTGTTTGTCTCTCCACCTCGATGACACTTGCGTATTCTCTCTCTCTAGGCCAGTCATCTATGAAATGAATGTCATGCGATGTAGTGTCTGAGACTGAATGTGCCCATGTAACATATACTTTTAGGCTGAGTTGGGAATTTTGGAAGACTCCATCAATTCTTGCGCCCGTGATTCTCTTTTTTTATACAAAATTGATGTTTGTATGTGAAACTCATTTAAGTTTGTGTGAGATGAGCTTGGAAGTTGTAGTTACTCCAGTAATCTGCGTGTTTTTCAGCATCATAAATGTTGTAATGTGATGCAGCTCAAGTTTTTCATTTCTGGTAATGCAAGCTGTAGCCTTTTTGCTTTTTCCCCACTCTAGGAAAGCTAATTAAAAGTATTCTTCTGGCAGGAGTGATTGGTGGGTACAGGATTAGCCATTTATTAAAGAGAAATAAAATAAAGTTAAAGAGAAATCATTCCACTTCTTTGGATCCATTTTGCTGGTCATGATGAAGAGGCTCTTGGAAAACTACACTGATGCCAAGCAGGGGGAGTGCATAAATTAGGAGTAGACTGAGCAGGCTCTACATCAAGCGAAAAGCTTTGTGGACCCTTTGTCTTAGACCAGCCAAGAGAGGAGTTTTGCCCCCTTTTCTTTTTCCTTTTTGCTGTATGCGTGATTCTTTCTAGTATATTATAGTCGCTTTTGAGTATCATCTGATACCAACAAATGTTTTACAGGATACCGTGTAATAGGGAAATGAATTATGCTAGAAATCTTTGAGAATGAAAGGCTTCTCAGTCAATACATTTGTCACCATCAAAAAGAGTACTTGTACATCCTAGAGACTTCTAAAATGCTAAAATCTGTTAAGATGCAGGATTACGGAGTGGCCTTATGTTTCCCCATTTATCCTTGAGATATTCTAACAGTTTAAGCTTCTAGAAAAGCTAATGAAGTGGTTGGGCCAGCAGAATCTTTTTGGTTTGCCATTGGTTGTGTTGAAACTCTCTCTCGCTTGTAAGTGTGGGTTGTTGAGCTCTTTCAAGATGCTGATACACACATATGTTGAGTTCTCGTTCATGGTTGAGGGGGAAAACAGGATGGCAAGGTGATTAACTTTGAAGCAGTGAGGGGGCATGATAATTGATACTGGAAGCACACTTACTGTTTACAATTTGAAGATCATTTTGTTTTTATGAGATTTTTTTTGGTTCGACTCCTGCTTTTGATGCAAAACGGGATTTGTGAGAGGAAAGGAATGTGACCGGGCTCGGATGAGCTCATAATTTAAAAGATACTAAGTTTTCCTTATAAAGAGACAATGAGCCCATAATTTAAAAGATGCTAAGTTTTCCTTATAAAGATATCGGGCTTCTCAGGCCCATAAGACATGTCTATGTGGGAATGCCAAAGTCATGCTTTGATTCGCATTCCCAAACACTTTCTAATGTGTGTTAACAATTGATTGCAGCTATTGCACTTGACTAAATAGAAAGAGCTTTTCTTGCTTCTTTAGTAAGGTCATGTTGGGCTTATCTTGCGGGTGACGATAACACTGAGTTAGCGGCGGAGAAAGATTCGACATTCAGGCGAGTCGTCTATGTTGAATCGTCTAGTGGTGTGGTACATAATGAGTTTAGCATGCCTCTCCAAAATGGCTCCTAAACAATTAAAAAGGTTCATGCTGCATTCACGAATCATTGCCAGTGAGATACTGGAAGTAGGTGGGGATGACTTCAAAGTCCACATGCCCCAAATGAGCTGGGCCCCACGAACATGTTGTTTAGGAGTGAAAATCCTAAACAAAAATATTTATGAAAAGTCACTCGATTGCATTTGAAAATGCCAAGGTCCAAGGTTATTGGCATCAACTCGTGGGCATAGAAGAGCACCAATTCGTTACATACTTTCTCGTAGCATGGCTCAAATTAGTGATCTTATTAAAGATAGCTTGGTGCGAGATTACTAAGCTAAACACACTCCCTCAAAATTATTTTGTCTGCCATTCTTTTTGGATCTTTAGCAAGAAGGAGAATTCCTAATATGAAAATGATAATTTTGCCGTAAACCCCAATAGATATTGGAGTCATCTAATTCTTGGGTCAAAGAGTCATCTAATTTATAATTGAAAACGTGGACTGAATTTGAAACAAAGTTGTATGGTGAAATTAACAAGGTTGGATCCTAAGATTGCCATTGGTTGGCATGGATTCGGCTTTTCTCCTCCAAAAGCGCTGGGGAGTGTCCTCTGCTTTTTGTCTCATCTCTTTCATTTGCCAAAACACTCAAACTCAATGACCTCTCTTCTCTCCCTCTCTCCTTCCTCCTCTTCTCCCTCCTTTTCTTCCTCCGTACTCAACCACCGCCGCCGCCTATGGCCGCCCCGGCTCCGGAGCCACCCCGTTCCTCCCCCTCCTCCTCGCCTCTTCTCCGTCTCCTGCTCCCGGAAGCCGAGGCGCCACCTCCGCCGGCGGCGGCGGCACCTCCTCCCCGCCGCCTCCGACGACGCCTCCTCCGACGCCAGGTCCCCCGCGCTCATCGCCTCCAACGAGCACGGCGTCGTCGAGCTCACCATCGATTTCACTAGCCTGTCCGCCCGCGCCAAGTCCGGCCTCGGCGCCTTCGTCTCCGCCGGCAGGGACGCGTACGCGGACCTGAGCACGCTCGTCGCGTTGGACGACGATAATAAGATGGTGATATCCTGCCGGAAGTCGACCGTTCAGTTCGTCGGGAGCGTGGTGGCTCTGAGCTTCGTGGTCGTCTTCGCGGTCAGGGTCGTGGTTCGGTTGGTGCTGGGATTTAGGTCGCGGTTCGGGTATGGGAAGAATGAAGCCGTGGTGGTCAGGAGAGACCGGAGCCTTGGCGGCAGGGAGGTGGTTGTGGGGACAAGGAAGGAGACCGATGGCTCCAGGGTTTTGGATAATCCCCTTTCGCCTGCACTACGGGGGACTGTCGATAGGTCTTCACCTAGAAGGCGTAGGAATATGGCGCCTCGGGTTGAGGATAATTTGCCTGAATGGTGGCCAGCCATGACGGCCTCATCAGCCGTAGATTTGGAGGTGGATAAGGAGTATTATCAGAGGGAGGCTAATAGATTGGTGCGAGGTCTGTGCTTGTTGCTGTCTTGATTTGCTCGTTGTTTCCTTGCTAGTCTGTTAGAGACATTATACCGTGCTAAAATTTAATTTGTGCCTGTTGTCAAGGTTTGACTGTGTGGAATTGGGTTCTCAGCTCTAGAATTATCAGTTGATATGAATAGGGCATAGACTGCTTAGTTAAAGAGTTTAGGAATCCTTCACTAACATTAACACTATGAAGAAATGGGATTTACAGTACAGAAGAAATTTGTTTTAGTCCCCTTCCTTGTTGCTTAGTCAGATTTTTAGCAGGCATTAACTTTGGTCTTCTTGGATTCTCTGCATCACGCAATACAAGCTAATAGTCTGGCCTTCATTGTCTTATCTCTGGTGATTGCATAGACGGTATGCGTTGTTTACTTATCTGTCATTGTGCATTTCCTTGCTTTCATTCTTTCTGGTCATATAAAAGGATACACGCCTGTATCTTCATGCTTAGATTCTTGTAGTACCTTTTTTCCTAAACATTATTTGAATGGTTCTCTGCATGTGAACAGGAAACATTTATTGCTTATATGTTCTCAATTATGATTGCCTTCAATTATGTCTTCAAGGCAACTCACGAAAATGGTTATGCAGAAATTGTCGACAATAGATTGCATGGAAAGGACATCATGATCGCTGACATAGTTCAAGTTAGTCCTCTTGACTTGTTAATTATTTGGCATGAAGCATTTTATTGACTTGTTTATAATTCCCATAGTTTCAGCAGTCAAAATGAAAATTTTTATGATTAAGAAGGTTCGCTCTGAATTATTAGATTGTGCACAATTATTTCTAAACATGGTATTTGGAATTTTGAAGAAAAATTAATTAAAATAACCAAGGGAGAGGCAATTCCAGCTTCATTCATGATCAGTTTCCAAGAACTGAGGAAATGTTGCATTTTTGGTTTTCTGTTCCAAGAAGCCTGTCATGATTAGTGCACATCATCTACAAGTTGTATGCTGTATAAGGGTTAACTAAATGCCCTTAAATTAGCACAGTTATGCCAGCTCAAGAAAGAGATTATTGATTCATTTTCTCATCCTCTCATGTCATCTCAGTTTCTCCATACTATGACCAAATTACACACCTTGGGATTTTTATATTTATAGTTTCTATTTGTTGCGTAATGGTTTTTCCTCTGCACCAGTTGTTTATTAGGTGATCCTTTAATGACATTGTGGACTTCTCTTTGCCTGTATGGATGAGCAGTTGCGTCGCATATGCAGGACTTCTGGAATCAGAGTCTCATTTGGCACAGAAAATACTCGCGATTCATTTTACCGTGTGTCTGTTGACTTTGTTCTGAATATGTGCAATCAGTATGTACTTTTAGACTGGACCCTCTATCTAGTTGTTCTTGGTCATCTCTTTTAATCTTTTGAAGTTACGATTTTCTAAGAAATTTATAGTTCTTCAGGTCGGTCCATCTCTTTAGAGATAGATGGGGAAGATCCTAGGCAATTCCTTGCTGGGCTTGCTGGGAACGTAGGGCTTGAGAACATTCGTGCAGCAAGAATTGTGTCTGCCGCTGTTGCTGCACGCACACGATCTGTTTTTCTACAAGCCTGGGTAAATATTTCTCCTGTTTGGTATCTATTCACAACCTAAGCATGCAAAGTAGCACTCATGAGCCATTGTGACTTCTGGGAATTGGGGAATCTAGTTATGCTGAAGAATAAAATGACTTTCTACTGCCTAACTGCGTGTCATTACTTTCTCGTTATTGGGCTTTGTGACAACATGTGCAAGGAATAAAATTAAGCAATGAAACTAGCAGTTGTATGACACGATTGATATCTTGAAAGGTGGTTTATGATATTGCTCAACCCATACAATACTTACTAAAGGCATGATCTTTCAATTATTTTCATAATCAGGTTGACTGTGTGAATTCCTAAATTGAGTGGCACATTGTTTCTTTGTATTAGCTGATATGGTGGAAAACTGATTAAGAGACACGGGAGAAATTTGTTGCATAATTTCTTTAGTAACAAATTATCTTGTAGCAAAAATAAGAGCAATGAACTTTAGATTAATCCTTCTTTTATTAGCTGATATGGTGGAAACTGATTAAGAGATGTGGGAGAAATTGGTTGCATAATTTCTTTAGTAACAACCCTTCTTGTAGCAAAACATAAGAGCAATGAACTTTAGATTAATCCGGGATTGAACTTTGGAACATCAGCGCTATTTGGTCATTGAAACATTTTGGTTTTGAGTGTCATTTTCCATGGAAGTAAAATAACTGGTTTGGGAACATGTTTGGTAGCCTATCCTGTTCTTGAATATTTTGAAAACTAAGAACAGTTCCTTGAATATTAGAGAACAAGAGAGGGCTGATTTCACTGTGTTCAAACTGGAATGTGAGGAAAAATGAAATTATGTGAACTACTTTTCTTGCTTTTTATTTGGGTTTGAATCTTAATTGAAATAAAGTGCATGGAAGTATGTGGATTGTGTGAATTGTCATTAGTACCGAGCATACTTTTTAGGAAAAAGAAACATGACGATGAAAACTATTATTTTGAAAAGTTTTCAGTAAAACCGTACACGAAGAATGAATGCTAGAACCAGAGATCCACAGGGTGGATCAGTTATGGGGAAAATGTCTATCTTTGAAATGTTGAAGCCATCTAATGCAATATTGATGTTCTACCACCTCATGATTTCGTCATAAGCAACTTGCACATTTTATTGCAGGCACTGGAAATGCAAGGTGAACATTCTGAAGCACTAGCTCACCTGTCAAGTATTTGTGTTCTTCACCAGATATTCCCTCCAAGAGACTTTTCTGTATGTACCCTGTCAGAAACTTTATTAATTCCACAAGCTTTGATTCATTTTCGGAATTATGGTCCTGATCAGGAGCTCTATACATACAGATGTTACCAAAGTATCTTATCTTGTTTCAACTGTTTATGACTGAAAATTAACATAGATATATGCTTTATGCATGTCCAATTTATTAGCTGTTAGTAGGTGCAGTTTTGCTCTTAAAAGTAGCCTTTTTGTTACTTAATTGCATTATTATCTAAGCAGTCTTTATCTTGTTTGTAATTTTTATCCCTTTACTCTTTTTGTAGCCTGAGATGGAAATGGTGGCTCTGGGCCTCGAAAAACAATTAAAGCCGGAACAGAGGGAGTATCTACTGAACATGCTTGTCGGCGTTTGTGGTGAAGAGCGACCTAAAAGCCTGGTAGAAGCGTTGGGTTTGGTATGATCTCTTTACTAAAACATTATGAAGTTTCTCTTATAGGATTTCTTTGGCTATTAGGCAAGTTGAATTTATGTGGTGCAATCGCACTTGAAAACTTGTGAAGGAAATATTCGGAATATCTCACTAACTGATTGTCATCACTCAGCACATTTAGCATGACATTGCGATTTCCCTCCTGCCTATATGCACCACCTGCGTTGTCTCTAGACCTGTTTGTGGGCTTGGGCCAAAGTTTTTGCTCCTAGTGCTCTGGCCTTGGATGAAATTCAAAACAACATGTGATCATCATAAAGTAGGTGGTAGGAGTGTGTGTGCAGGGTACGAGGTCGGGATCGTATTTTGCCTTGTGCTGGAACTTACCTATTTGACCTGTAATTTTTGAAAACCTTCAATATGCCTGGACCCTTTTGGAACCAATATGGAACTTAAAGCTTGTTGATTCTACAAGTGATGCAATGTGTTATCTTTTTTTCTTTTTTCTCAAAATGGTCCTGTCAAGCAAATTTAATTTTTATTCACCTACTGATTACCAAGAAACACAACCATGGAGCACACAAATTACAGTAGATCCTCATTCTAGAATTCCAAGCTTACAAGAATACTCATTTGCAATTCCAACATTTTAGGTTAGATGGATGAGAGGAATGCTTGTATATTTACAGGTATAAATAGTGAATATCTCAAATCATAGGTATATAGTATCAGGTTCATCAGACCTGGAAGAATGCCCATCTATTTTAAGGAAATGGGTTGTGCATATGGATAGCATGAATAGCAGATAAATATGTCCTAATGCATTACATTACATTTCTATACGTTGCTTGCACAGGTAGAGGTGAGTATGATCTCAAGTGCAACCTTCCCTGTACGTAAAACTTGCTAACTTTTAAGAGTGTGTTTTCTGTGATACTTTCCTTGAAGTCAATCCTACGATAACTTTGGTAGTTCTGCTCTATAGCTTTCTTGCATACCCTAAATGTTACTGGACATTCATTGATGCTTTGGCCTCCTCTCAATTTATGCTTCTATCCTAGCAATCTTGGATCTGTCTGGCTTTGTTCAATAATATATATAATTATTTTTTTTCAATTTTGTCGTTGTAGGAACTTTCTGTTGATGATGGTGCTGGTGACCATTATGAAAGAAGCCTTTCATAGAGCTAGGTAGAGAGTAAACAATAAGTTTGCTTTAGACAGGTACAAGAGCAACTGTACGTTGTATTCTTTTCATACCATTCTTGTCGGAAAAGCATACTGGCAAATGTATCGATCAGTCCTCAATAAGCATCTTTTTAAACTATAGAATTCACTGTGAAGTGGTTGGTATAGGCCCACCAGTTGTTCAATTACTTGTGCCCCACTTTACCTCTTTGTGGCAATACATGTATGTTATTCCTTTTATCTCAAGTCTACTGAGCCCTGGGTTCTTTCTGGTAATATCCCAATGTTCACTCCTGCAACAGCGATGATCTATACACCCATTTTGGACAAGTGCACTCGGCTGTGTGTTCTTGATAGCGCAATCTAGCCTTCTGAATTGTGTTCATGGAAGCCGACATGGTCATTCATTTGTTCTTGTGGGGTGGGGTGTTTTTGGTGTGGTCTATGCTTGGATGTATGGTGGGCACTGGGCACATCCCAGCAGATGGCCGAGGATCATCGATGTTTGAGCCTTTTCGAAGTAGGGATGGTGTTTGCAGTAGTCTGGACATAGCAGAAGCATTTACTGAATCGTGAAGGAAGAGAACACTGAGAAGTAGGTTTTGCTTGATGTTCAAAGGTGGGGAATCGTCCATAGAATATCCCTGGACCTGGAAAATACCGCTACCGCATGATCGTCAGTTGGCAGTTTTTAAAGAGAGATGTGCTGCGAGTGCGACGGTTGGAAAAAGTGTTTAGTGAACCCCAGTTAATCGAGCGAAAATGCTAAATTTATTTGAGCTACATATTATTGAACGATAAAAATATATATATATTTTTGAAGACGACTTATTTACAATTTATGCAGCTTCAGTAATTGGAGAAACTGAGGAAAAAGAAAAAAAGAAGATAGTAACTAATAGAAGTAAAAAAAAAAAAAAAAGAAATCCAGGGAACTTGAAAGTAAAAGTGCACGGAAAAAATCAAACAGACTAGCAACGTAAAAGAGTTAAAATTTGAAATCAGTGAATAAAGGAAATTAAATTATTTTTAAAACATGACTCGTTGGACAAAAAAATGAAAATGTATCTAAATGAAATATTTAGATAATATTAAATTCTTTTTTCAATAATAACTTCATAAAAACTCAAAAGAAAAATAAAATGGAACTTTGCATATTTTTCTCATAGGAAATTGACATAAATAATTTCTGAATTTTAATCTAATTTGATCCATAAGCTTTTAATTTGTTTAATACGATCCATAAATTTTAAATTAATGTAGAATGTGATTTATGAATTTTTAATTTATTTAATATACTCCTGAATTTTTTGTATATGTTTAATTCAAATTTCTTGAATTGTATGAAAATATTCAATATAATCTCTAAGTTTGAATAATTATAAAATGATAATATCAAATATTTTTATATAATTTAAGCATTAAATTTATATATTGAATTAAAGTTCAAGAATCAAGTTAAATAAAAGTTTCAGGGATTAAGCTACGTATTATGTGAAAGTCTTTGTGTCATTGTCCCTTTTCTCATTCGTCCGGTGATATCATAAAGCTGCACACACACACACACACATATATATATACATACATACACATGGAATAAGAAACCGTTAGTCGCGAAACTCTCCCTTCGTCTCCCTCATCTCCATTTCCCTTCGTCTTCTCCACCGATCTCCTCCTCCTCTTCTTCGTCTTCTTCGTCTTCTTCTGCTGCTGCGTGCCAGTGTAAGGTGAGCGCCTCTCGCTTTCGTCCTCTCTGCTCCGGATCCGTCCCTCATTTCCACGCTTTGCATGCCGCGAAGCACCAACCCCGAGCTCAAGCTAGGGCTTTCCGGCCGGAAACATCGCGTTCGCTCGGCTCGACTCGACTCGACTCGATTCGATCCGATTCGATCCGATTCGATCAATCCGTTTTCGCTTCCTGTTTGGTCGATTGTTTGATTGATTGATTGATTTCTGCTCGATTCCATTCATCGCTTTCCGCGCAGGTTCACCGCCTCGCGATCTCCGTCCCGATTGGTTCCACCTGCTTTGGATTAGCCGAGGTACCTGTTCTCTCGCTCTCCTCATTCCCAGGGCCGCCTCCGACTTGACTTCCGTCGCTCTCATCTGGCGGTTCCTCCTTTTGTCGATTCTTTCTATTGTCGATTCCAGCTTGCTGTTTGGGCACGGGAGCGCCGCCACTAGCAGTCGCGATGGTTTCGTTCGAAATGAATGACCGCAAAAGTCCGTGAGATCTTTCTTCTCCTTTCGCTCTTGTTCCTTCTGTTCAGCCATTCATATCTGTCTTGTAAGATGTTTGTTGAGTCGTATTTGGCATGCAAATTAAGGATTGGGACTCTGTTTTGTGAATCGAATCAAAGATGTAGGTGTACCTGTCTGCAAACTACAAATATTGGCAAAATCGCTTCTGAAGTTTTTTATTACTCTTGTATGATAAATGTCTGCGGAATAGGATTCTGTTAGGTACATACGTAGTAGTGCCTGTAATTGTTGGTTCCAACTTCATTTGAAACGGAGGGTGCTCTCCTAGTTTTTTCACTTTCTTTGGCAGAAATAGATGTCGAATGAAGTCATGTGGGACTCTCCACTTAGGCTGGATCTGTTTTGAGTGTTTGTGAGATGTAGCTGTCAGTTATGCTATATGCTGTATTCGTATCTGTGCGGCAATGTGATGTAGCTAATCCATTCATTTGGCCTTGCTTCAGTTTTGAACTTAATTATGACATGAAGGACTTATCAATGTTATTTTGATGGATATGAATGTCTAGTCTATGTCAGCTTATGATTTATGAGCGGGGAGGGATACAGTAGGTTTCTGGTCAAGTAAGAAAACCGTAATAATCATATTCGAACCATTTATGTCTAATCTGAAAATTCTTCAGTCCACAAAAAAGTATAAAGAGAACGAGTGTCATCTGGAAATTCAGTTGATGATGTGCTGGGATATGGCCCAATCCTCCCCCCTCTCTACCCCGCTGCTGTCACTGCAGATTTAGCAATACAAGATTGAGAGAAAGGGAGGGAGAGTTGAAATGGTCTTTGTTTCTATCTGAGTGGTAAAATTTTCTACTAATTTTGTCACTTTACCCAATTATGGTTTAACTGACTATAGAAAGTAGATTTGGTAGGTGAATGTTGCATATAAACGTTTAAACCAGTCCTTCAAAATGTGTGAGACTCTGACTGTAACTGTCAAGTTACTAGACAAAGTTGCTGTTTTGGTACCTGATAGGTGTTACTCTTGACATGCATTTCTCTTTGCGTGGGACTCAAACTCTCTTTTACAGTCAGTATTTGTGCCCTTGATCACCAGTGTCATTAAAATTTCTTTGTTGTAATCAGAAATCGGGCTAGGCTTGACTGGATTTGGTATCTTCTTCTCATTTCTGGGAATCGTCTTCTTTTTTGACAAGGGACTGCTTGCTATGGGAAATGTGAGTTTCTTTACCTGGCTTCTGTTGTGTGGCACATCTTTCCTTGTGTTCTTGTTGTCCTACTTTTGATAGGGTTTCCATCTAACTGGCCTTTTTTCCTCTCAATCAGATTCTCTTCCTCTCAGGAGTCTCTTTGACTATAGGACCGAAGTCGACCCTGCAGTTCTTTATGAAAAGGCAAAACTTCAAGGTTCCAAGTCTTTCCTGACACCTCATAGAAACTCTCGGCATATAAAGCCATGCTCCTGCACTTTAATCTTCCTTTTGACATTTTCTATATTTCTTGATGGCCAGGGAACAATCTCGTTTGGTGTCGGCTTCTTCTTTGTTATCATAGGATGGCCCATTCTTGGCATGATTCTGGAATCATATGGTTTTATTGTTCTTTTCAGGTCTGCTCCTTTCATTTGTCAGCAGTCTCAAAATTATTGTCTGTGTAACTTAAACTAAGCTAGCTCTCTGTCTGCAGTGGTTTCTGGCCAACTCTAGCAGTTTTTCTACAAAGGATACCTATCCTTGGTTGGTTGATTCAGCAGCCATACATTAGATCGGTATGTGTATCTGTTTTCTCAGTTTTTTAGGCCCTTCGGTCGATTTATTGCAACAGCAGTTTTCGTGGTTTTACTTTTGTTGTTATAAAGATAGGGGCATGGCCTTTGTTGTTCTTTGGTGAACTAGTTGGTGAAAAATGAACAGAGGATGATGAACTATAATGACATTCATCAGTCCTCAAATTCTTTAACATATGGCTTGCTAAAAAGTTGTTTGCGTGTTGGCGTTTCAAACTCATACATGCAGTCGTGTATTTTTTGAAAATGAAAATTTAATTATGTGTTAAACTCCATTTATCATCGGTTATGTCCTTCGGAAATGCTAGGATTTATATTTGGACACTGGTGGTAGTCCAACTCAGTTCACATTATTCTGGACAGGGTCTGAAAGTTTAAAATGTGAAGCAAATGTAGTTTTGGCATGATGCTATCATGGACTTCTGTTCATCCAGAAATGTAATGATAAAACTACTCTCAGTCTACTATGAGGAATAATTGATCATGATAATCTCTTTAGAAAGCTTGGTTGAGTGGATGGTGCGTCTCATAATGGTAAGTGATGCCCAGCTATGTGGACTCTCTCTATTTGAACAGCTTAACCATTTACATGTTTCCCTCCAACTTGAGAATATAGTTTGAGCTATGACATGAGAGCTACATCGTTAGATTTGATGGAGCGATGATACCTAATCTTTATCTTTTACATAGAAAAAGGTGATTAGGTAAAAGCGATTAAGAGATGCGATTTATTTTGTAGTATTTAGTATATGTGAGGAATAGAAGAATTAATGTAGCCTCCTGCATCGGCAAAGTGGTTTGCATTGCCAAATTAGGTTGCTTTCCTTTAGTAAGTTTCATGAGTGGCACCCCCCACCATCATGGCTTCTTTTTGTTTACACCTGGATGGGTAGGGGACACACTTTTGAAATTGTAATGGCAGATCTCCTTGATTGAACGGAAAACACCACAGGTAAGCATTTTCAAAAGCAGATGGCGAAAGGGTAAAGATATTCTTGTCTATCCAGTTGAACTTGGGGGCTAAGTTTATCTATCTATTTAAGTGAGAAGTGCCTTTTGTTTCACTTAATGAGCATTCAGAAATTCCAATATATGATTTATGTGGGACATCATACAACATCCCATTCACATGCTGTTCTGTTTGGTTTTTGCAGTTCTTTGATCGTTACCGAGGGAAACGTGTGCCCGTATAGTTCTGAACTTGCAGAGCGGGTGATACTTCTGGTTTTTGTGTCCGCATTAAGCCCCATGTAACATATGGATTTGTGGAGACAAATTTTTTGTGCCTCTCTCGTTGGAAACGGCAATTGATAAAAATGTGTCGTGACTCTTGTGATATGCCTTTTGCTAATATGAGAGGAGGAAGAAGGAAAGGTTACGTGATGTGGCGGGATTTGTAGTGTCTCTTTCCTTCGTTTGGTGGCGATGGTCGATCATCATTGACAGCATCCCTTGGGCTTCTTTTCCCAGATAAAAGCGAACATTAGATTTGTTGCAAAAAGATGTAACCTAGCCTTTTGCATAGCACTGTCCATATACCAAAGTAAAGCTTTTCCTCGGTTTTTCCCCTTTCCAACATTCAACTTTCATTTCAAGTCGACTCTCTCTCTCTCTTTCTCTCTCTCTCTCGTGCTTTCTGTATATGTGGGCTTGGTTTGAACAAAAATATAAGATTTGCTCCACTTAAGTGCATGTTTCATCGATCCACTCGCTTTAGCATTTTTAACTGACGGGCCCTTTTCCCCTGAAGCCGTTCATAAATTATCTATCTCATCACCCTAGGCCGCTTAACGATGGCTTGTTTGGCATTGTTCAGAACTCATGCTCCATTTGCTGGGAAAGCGGGTTGCAGTAGAGATATTTTTCCTTAAAATTAGATGTAATAGACTCAACTGAAATCCGGATTTTGTCAATACGAAACATAAGCTTAAACATATTATAAGAGTTTAAAGTGAAAAATAGAGCACAGCCACAGTAGTAGCAGAAGGCTTCAATTATCTGACTGCCCAAAATACCTGCCGCAAATAGTGGCCAGAATATTCAGCATTATAACTTCGTCGTCCAGCTCAGCCTTCTGAGCTCGCAAGCTCGCACATTTCCGGAGCAGACTCCGGAGAGATGCGCAAGTGTTGGCATCCAATGGGGTGTCCACGGCAGCACACAGAGCAAAGAGCCACAGACAATCGTTCCTCGAAAGAAGGCTCGCATCTTCCACCGAGTTTATGCGTTTTCTGAGCATGGACACCCTCGCCACCGAGTCCATCCCAAGTATCGTGGACAAGACAGGGTCTTCACTTTTTTCACTGCCGAGAGATTTCTGGCTAGGGCTAATGACTGCTTCATCTACCTCCCCAGCATTTCGACAGTCGTTGAAATTTTCAGAAGCATCACTTTTGGGATGCTGAACATAACACTCCTGCGTGACCTCAATCAAACATTGCAGTTTCCCTGAAATTTCAGCACCGGTACCCTCAACACTTGACAAAGCCTGTAAAATAAGGTAACCGTGAGCACTTTTTTCCAGTTGTAAGGAGTAACGAACAACAGAGCGTGGGATGGCAACATATATTGTCTTGTCACCTATCAGCAAACACAAGATATCATCTGACATTTCACCAGGAACATAGCTATCTATAATAGAGAATCTAGCCAGATACAAAGATGAGCACCACACGTATATCAAAGATATAAAGAGCATACCCTCCTCAACATTGAAAAATCCGCAAGAAAAGCGTCCTCCCATTGTTTCAGTGGCATCAAATGTTCTGGACACTCGGCAATCTCAGGTATTAAAGGCATGTAAGCGCTCTGTTCTTTTTGGAATTTACTCTGATCAAGCTTAGCGACCTTCACATTCGGAATCTGTGCAGCTTCCCACCTAAGACAAGACAATGCATATATAATCAGAGCCTTGCCAAAGGTCTTAGACTAGTGCAAGAACACTTTAATAATTCTTCTTTCAAGTTATAAGCAGTGAAAACCATATGAAGGATCGACGGCATCAGAAAGCAAAAAGAACAGGAAGCTGCCACTATGAGTCGTGTTCGGTAGGAGGGTAAGAGGTCATCAGATAGTCATTGTTATGTATACATCCATGCCTTGCTAGACTATTGTGTGGAGACTATCGGCATGAGCTGCCATCATTTAATAAAACTGGTTTCAAGAGTTGCAAACATCAGCTTTGCACGAAGCCTGATTATCAATGAGAGTAAACCTTCATCTAGAAGTAGTCATGCTGTCTTGTCTTTTGAATGCAGCACGCACATTCAGGGGCTGTATGAGCCAACAGGTTTCACCATACAGTGGTCATATCAAGCCATTTCTTTGCTCTGACCCTAATTCTTGGCAATGCTAGAAGAATAACCCGGTGAGAAGACCTATATTATAGTTGAAGCACGTTGTTGGAACTATCATATTCGTATGTTGCTCCTATGATAGTATTCATACAAGACAACTATCGAAGACACTTTGCTTTTCTTTCTTTTCTTCACTTCTTTCTACATTACAAAATATTAGCTACTTATGGGAGAAACAAGAAAGGGCCACCATGGAAATATGGTTACACTAAAAGAAAGTAGATGGTCACCCAAATGCTTTAAATTTCTTCCTCCCAACATTAATTTTACCACTAAACCTTAAAGCTGGAAATTTAAGCGCCAGAAAGAACTAAGTGGTGGGTACAACCGAGCTGATGACTTGTTAAAGAGGTCCCTAGAAGAGTGATCGCACGGTTGGACAACATGCTGCATACTTAAGGGATATATTTTGTGCACTAAGTCTAAAGGAGTTTGTTTCATGTTTGCCTGGTGCATCTTAATGAGATGAAATACCGATGGGCATTTTGTTAGGTGGACAAAAGTAAAGAAAAACATGAAACGAACTGCACTTTCATTTCTCGTTAAAAGGAAGTATCCACTCTACAAAATTGATACTGTCACCCATCCATTAGTTATTATCAGCCTGAACAATGACCGCCATAAGCATGTTCTCAGTTACATTGATTCTTCATCCTCATTAGTAAACTCTAAAATGTGCTGTGAACAGAGGTAACTTGATGCATTACACATGTTTGAGGAAAGAGGAGCATTACACAACAAAGTATATCTGCCTCTCCAATCCAGAGACACCGCACAACCATATCTCTTGCTCCCCATAACTAATATATATCATTTGAATGAATAATACAAGAGTCGTGATAAGAGATACATGGCTCAGAAGGATCAATTTAAGGCGAGTGTGAAGGCAAAAGTCTAACAAAGCTCTCTTTGGTGGGTCCTCAATTATCAATCCAGCTTTACAAGGCTCACGATACCCCCTTTCAAACCGTAAACCAGATACGTCATTCCAATTTTGCCAACTTAACTTTAGGATCATTCTTGATGATTTAATTGACCCCACTACATACAGGTAAAATGGTCAGCTTGTTTTAGACAAATGATTGCATATTCCTTTACTTTCAATGTGTAAGGTAGATAGGCTTAAAATTACTATACAGTCTTGACTGGCTTCAGGCTTTTGGAATCATAGTAAATAAGAAAAAAATTACAATACATACCATTACTTCAAGTTACTATATTCACATAGATTAAAAGTTGCTAAAAGAGCCACTGAATTTCCATAATGACCGTAGAAGATAGTTTAAAGGTACTGCATGCCAAATTAACAAGCTCAATATCACCTTTGTTGCTGCTTTCTCGATGAGCGAAACACCACTCCTTCCCTTACCAGATATCTTAGCATATGATTATCCTGTAAACTATGTCTCAATCTCGCAATCTGTGCACTATTGTAAATACAAACCCAGGTGCACAACATCACTCAACATGGGAGTCCTTAAAGTATCTCTTCACGTCTTTGCGCTTCATTGCTACCATATTGTCCTAAATTTCATAACATCAATCTTCTTAAAGGTCACCCCCCTATGCATGCACTCTTCAAAGGCCCTCTAAGCATGAGCACATTGGCACTTCTACTAATCCCATCTGCTCGCTGGGCATCTACAAACCACTTTCTCCAATCTCTAGAACTTACTGATAATGTCTAACTTATCTAGTCTTGAAGCAACACCATCTACCTCTCAGTTCTGATATTTGTAAGAAAATTTGCATATCTCTTACGTTGAAATTTATACTCTCCCCCCCCCCCAAAACCGTTTTCTCCCCCTGCCCCCCAAAAATAAATAAATAAATAACTAAAAAGGGTGAAGTGATCGGTCGGCGATAGTCCATGAAGCCTTCCCTCTCAACCATACTAATGTTTATGTCATTCACTCTCCTCACAGAACTAAATAGTACTGAAAAATTGGAGCAGAAAGGGAGTGGGAAGGCAAATTAGCAAACATTGTTGAGAGAATTGGACTTATTTAATATCTAAGGTGAATGAGAAAAATATACCTGACTCGCCTAAGAAACTCTAACCCATCTTCTGGAGGCCCAGCATCAAAGTTGGGTTCTCCCTCAACATAAAAGGCTGGTCTTTGGATGTTAGCAAAGTATTCATCACTGTCATCACTATCTTCCTCGCCCCCTTCTTCTATTATATCAATATCTTCACAACTAGTATTTTGACCACAAGCAGGATCCAGATTCACAAAGTTTGTTTTACTGTCCTCTGTGTTCTCAAGTACACTACCAACCTGTTCTTTACACCCTTCACCTGAAAGTAAAGAGAAAATCCAAGTTTTCTTAAAAGAAATTGCTTTGCATCAAGAGGAACATAAACATAGAACAAGGGATATATCCAAATGCAAGCTGCATAGAATAAGAGTAATACTGTCCCACATGTCATTGAAAAGGTCACAATATGAATCCATACACTGCTGCAAAAGCCAGTTCTATTTACAAACGAATTGCTTGTCATGATTTATTTACAATTCCACCACAATTTGAATGAACAAAGATGTCTGCCCATACACCAAGGGCAGTAGACAGTAGCTTTGAATGTACAACAGAGAAGTAATCAAGAAACAAATGACCAATTCGTTGCATATAGGGTCTTTAGTGTGGGAACAAAGAAATTCCCCCTTGAACTTCCAGCAATTGCACCTGTTCAGAACAGAAATTCGAACCATCAAATTGACACATCGGGCAGATGACTATGTAAATGATTATTTTAAGGAATGGGTTATAAAGTGATTTTTGAGTTTGAATATTGTCAAAATAAACAGAGGAAAGTATTAATTCAAACAGAGATGGAAGAACAGTGAGATTGACACGAGCTTTTTCTGCTGATTATGATGAAAAAGATAACCAGACAAAAAAGAGCCTGAGAAATCAGGCTTAATCTGATCACCCTCAATAATAGACCTTTACTGGATGTAAACAAGAATATTTACTGAGGGTGCAAATCATCAAGGAAACATTAACTTCATAAATATTATATGTCATCAGCGCAACCACAAATGGTATCATGAATCTCAGCATATTCACTGAGTCTCCACAAAAGAAAAGCAAAATGAAACGAAACCAGAATTTGCTAAGGATGAAGAGGGAGGAAAAAGAAGATTGTGAATGAAACATCAGTCTGCCTTGTCACTGGTAGACTAAAGCAACCATGAAGAAATTTCGTTGTCAAAATAATATCTACAGCATACTCAAAAGACCACCCCCCACAACAGCATGGTCAGAGAAAGCTCATTCGGTTGCATCTCTCAAATTTAAGAAACACAATTGGACCAAGCCTGAGATTCTCAAATTCATGCACATCGTAAGGATGTTTTTCCTTGAGTGTTTCCTCTGCTTTATGTAAATAATAGTTAAAAGGTCCTCAAACACCATAAAAAGCAAGATCATGCAGCATTATCTCTAGTGGAACACCAACCTAGAGCATTCCTCTAATGAGAATCCAAAATTAAGCTTCTTATTATAGCATAATATTCTCAAACCCAAAAGCACATGTCTTGCAATTTCAACCTAATGAAACAGCTGAAGGAGATTAGCAGAGAACAAGGTGCATGATGCATACTCAAAAAAAGAAACAATATAATGCCTTGCAGAAATGAATTTTTTCACGAATGCAGATTCCATTGTCATGTGATGATCGATGATAATCACATAATGAAAATTGAACAGGTAGGCCACTGTAAGAAATTCTTATATCCAAGATGATGTAAAACAACTTATGCAAAGACTACCTTCGTTAATTCAATTTCAAGCTTCCCTTTTCATCCAAAGATATAATATTATAATACAGCTAAAGAAATAACATGGGTCGAGTTAGTGCAGCGATAATACTCACCAAGAATACCAGGATCCTGCGCCCTCCCAAGGGACTGACGCTGGCAATGATAGCTCAAAGAAGACTGCGCCTGATGCTTAGAGCTTGCAACGTTTGCATACTCTCTTGCCACGGGGCCTAGGCCATTATAAATCTCTCTCCAAAACTTTCGTTGTTCCGAAATATTAACAAACCTCAGGGCCTCCATTTCTTCCCTCGAGTACCTTCTTTTGGTTCCATCTCCCTTTGTTCGACAAGCATCTATAGGTTCGTCAAAATGCACTGAATTTTCTCTCTGTGCACCTTTCCCTTTCCTCCGAGGACGTTTAGTTTTCTTTCCATCCGCAGCTTCTTTCACACATTTATTAGAACTTCCTTCAGTGCATCTTGAAAAACTCGCCACCGTTCCCATCTCCACGTCACCTCCATTGCCAATTCCAGCGAACAACACGGGTTCAATCAACGCAATGTCATCGATGACTTGAATCTTCAACGAACGTCTGAGAGAACCGCCAATTCCGTCGTCGCCTTCCACCTCGTCACAAGTATGCACCAGCTCCCCGGAAATTTTGTTTCCATCAGTAGCACCCCCTATCATCACACCAATATCCGGCGATTCCTCAGCGACGTACTCCGACTGGGCTACCGGTCTGAAGATCGACCCGCCTTCAAGATCACTCAACAACTGCTGCTTTTTAATTTCCAAAAGATTCGCGGACACTTCGCCTTCACCAAGAAACTCCCCATCCCCATTCATATCCAAAGAAGACGAATCGCCCATACCTACGCAAGCAGAACCCCTCTTGGCTTCCTCCGCAGAGTTCTCCTCAAGGACTTCCCGGACACGGGCCGACTCCGGCGCCTTTGGAGAACTGGACGGGCCCATCCCGTTCACGCCGGTCGCCGGAACTTCCACGGACAGCGAATCCGAAGCACGGTCGCACGATTCCGGCGCCGGGCACAAGGTGGCGACCGCGCCCTCACCGCCGGACGCAGCGACCGGAGGAAGCGAAGCCATGGGAGGCGAATCCATGGAGTCGGCCATGTCGATTTTAGAGAGAGAGAGGGAGAGAGAGAGAGAGAGAGGGTTGAGAAGGGGTTTAAGGAGCTTCTCAACAGATGCAGTTTCTAGGAAGAGAGGCGAGTGAGTAATTTCATTTTGTGTATTTATATTAGTTGGTTTTCAAAGATCTCCAAACCATAGAAATCTAGACGAAACTTCTATAGCATTTAGGTGTGTTAAAATCGAAAAAGATAATTCCACGTCCATAAATAATTGTTAAACTTTGATCAAATATATAATGTAATTTTTAAAATTTTAATTTGTTAAATACAATCTCTGAATTTTAACTTAATAGGTAACGTGATCTTCAAACACTTAATTTATTCAATGTGATTTTTGCACTGTTGATATATGTTCATTTTAGTCCTCAAATTATATAAAAATGTTCGATGGAAGGACGGCAATAATATGTATCAAAATAATCTAAAATCATATTAAACAAATTGAAAATTCGAAAATTACAATTCACATTGAGTTATAAATTATATATTACATTGAATAAATTAAAAATTCAAGAACTGCTGAAAATTCAAAAGCCCATTATGTCATTTTCTCTTCTATATTTTTATGATTTGATTTGATGCTTTGATAGCGTTGTGATATTTCTTTCGTTCAACTCTCATGTTAATAATTCCCTTAAATTCCCTAGCGCTCATTTAGAAGAGAGAATATTTAGGTGATCATCGAGCAATTTAGGTCCATGAACCTTGCACTTTGAATCACGTATGCCTAATTATCAAACGTATCTTTCCCACACTTGTCTACTTTCATCATCCAAGTTGGAAGTCAATTGATTTCGTATGCATGTTGTCGCATCACGTGATTCCCGAAAGACCAGAGAATAATATGGCAATGAAGCTGTTCGAGCCCTCAAGTCAATGGGGGCATTGATTCACCGTTTCCAGTTCTAAACCAATTGCCATACTACTCTCCTTACCTGCTAAATGTAAAGCAGGCTCTCCTTCTTCAGGACTTTGCCTTTCCCTCGTTTTTTCATTAGAGTAGAAGGAACGAGACAGCCAGTAAAATTTACTTGGAAAGAATTGAAGATATATGTCCACAGAAGACAGCTTACGACGAAAGGGACAAGCTAACGGAGCGTCATGCCGGCACTGACTGCCTTAGCAGCTGCTTGGCATGGGCCGCTCACATTCTAAATACAATCTCCCGTCAGAGAACACAACTCATCAAATAATGTATACCCATCATCTCTACTCTGAAAAAGGAAAAAAGAAAATATCATCATCGTATGTACCAGAGAATATGGAGCAAACTATGCATAAGATGATACTGCGAGGCAGAAGGACTTCGAATTTGTTTTCAATCAAGTCTCTGGAGCAGATGCTGGCGCTGCAGCTTTCAGCAGAGGCTGCATAGCCTTGACAACGATGCTCATGTTGGGCCGAAACTCTGCTTCATATTGCACACACAAGGCAGCAACAGCCGCCAACTGCATCATCCAGGAAGTGTGGAGAACCAATGAGATTTCTCAGTAGCTACTAACATAACCGTGCATACACATGCCCGTCAAGGTGCACATGCAGATCATGTAATATACAAGGATACATGAGCGAACATACACAGAGAGAGAGAGAAGAAAAACTTACCTTGGCAACTCCCTTTGGAGGATAGTCTCCATTAAGCCTTGGATCTACACATTGCTTAACCTTGTCTTCGCTCAATCTTGGAGTTGCCTAAATCCCATAAATTTTGCGCAATCAAATTTTGATGAACTCAGAAAGGGAATGCTTGCCAATGGTACTGATTATAAGAGAAACCAAATGCTCACCCAGGTAACAAGACTCTGCTGTCCCCGCGGCATGGTATGATCAACAGGTTTTCTCCCAGTTAAAAGCTCTAGAAGAACAACTCCAAAGCTATACACATCACTTTTCTGTGTCAATTGTCCAGTCATCGCGTACCTGACAAGTATATGACTAAGAATCAGCTACAGCATTCCAGAGAAAGGAAAAAGATCCCTGGATAAGAACATATACACTTTTAAGGCACTTTTCAATATGCTGTATGGTGCATTGGGCCAAGGCACCTAGCAAGCATATGTCAAGGGGTGATATAAAGTTTGGTAGAAGTTGCTCAGCTAGACCTTGATCTTCATTTAGGGCCTTGGATATCTCTTCAAAACAATTAACCTATTACATTATCAGGGAAACAGAAGAATTTATTCCTAGATATTATCATTTGAAGATGGGTGATTCTAAGCTAGATCACAGCCAATTGGTAGATCATCCCCATTTACAGTTGAAACATTTCAATCTACCAATCACTGAACCAATCAAAGCATACTCTATGATGGCAATTTGCTTTTAGGCGACAGACAACAAAAAAATCAAGCTTTAAATTGACCGTTCTTATCAAGACAAGTAATACTTTGAAGGATATGTGGGGTTTAGAGAGAAGGATAATTTCAGTAACAAGTGATTGCCCAATGATGAGCCAATCTAATTGATTTGTGAACCGCAAAATTGCTTTTGAACCCAAATACAAAGTGAGTTCTTATATCATATTTTCTAAATTTTCACACAATTTTTCAGCATCCAGCTGGATAGACAATTACGGCCAAACAATATACTCATCAATAGCCTCCATACAATAGAAAAGAGAGATCCAGATGCATTACTCTGGAGCATGATAGCCAAAGGTTCCCAAAACTCTGGTAGAATGAAGGCGGGCAGCCATGTCAGGTGCCTGATTTGACAGATTAAAATCTGCAATTTTGGCTTTGAAGTCTTCAAAAAGAAGCACATTGCTAGACCTAATATCCCTGTGGATTATAGAAGGCTGAACCTTCTCATGCAAATATTCCAATCCCCTCGCTGCATCAACAGCAATTCTCACTCGCTGTGTCCAGTCAAGGACAGGGCCTGGTTGCGCACCTTGAACTCCTTTTCTTCCTGTAAAGTGATAATCCCTTCACTTAGAATATTTTATCTCTACAGGTTTTATCCTGAAAGCGTTAACCCACGAAAGACAAGTAGGCTTCAGTTACCGTGTAGTACATCATGTAGTGATCCCATGGTCGCAAATTCATATGCAAGCACACGAAGATTCCCTTCAACACAGTAACCAAGCAACTGTACAAGATTTTCATGCTTCAACCTTGATACCATGGAAACCTGAATGCATACATCCATGACAATCAAGGATCTACTGTCGTTGAATAACATAACAGAATAATACAGTTATTCATTTTCTGAGATGGTGTTAACCAGAATTCAAATTCTGCACATACCTGGGTCAGGAACTCAACATCTGACTCAGCCTCAGATGAATTGTCAAGCTTTTTGACAGCCACAGCTTTCCCACTATCTAAGTTAGCATAATATACTCTTCCATAAGATCCTTCACCAATCAATGACTTTGATCCAAAATTATCAGTCTTTTCTTTTAGTTCATCCAACGACAGAGCAGGAACCTCAATAGGTGGTGCTGACTTTTGCACTTCAGGTTTAACAGGAGCAGACAACTTTGAATTTTTTTGGGGCCCTGTGCCAAAATTGGGACGAAAAAAGATAAGGGGAACAGAAGGACAGAAAGGATTCACTCTACTGCCTTCGAGAGGACTACTTGTCAGAATATGTGAAGACCAAGAATCATAAAGTTCCAACACAATTATCTTCATTGGGATTGAAATAGTGTATCAACTACTTCAATTGTTCTAATATTTGATGAATAATTATTTTCTGGGACTAGTGGCATAACTACAGTCTACAATACGGAGGAAACAACAAAGTAAGACATCAGACATTCCAGATATCCGTTAGCTTCCATTGGATCTTTAGGTACTATAGACAGTCATTAGGCATAGTAAAACAGTTAGAAAATGAATATACAGAAGTCCTGGGGCTTGATTTATTCAATTATTTCACTAAAGTGTATGACGTCTCTCTGCTTAAATACTTCCTATATTGCCAAGACCTTACTCTTCTAGAAACAAAGACTAAAAATAAATTCCAGATGCTAAAAATAAAATAAATAATTTCCACAGAACCCTGCTAAGTAGGCCAAAATAAATACTAGCAGGAACAAGACGTCTTAGCATGTGCCAGATGCACAAAATCATTTAAGTTCACATGCTAGATATTTTAATAATTGCAGCCAAAAGTACTCAATTTTTAGATGTATGGGACGCAGGTTCAATAAATCAAGATGCCTATATGGTGACCGTAACTAGTCAAAATTTAAACAGTGACCTAAGGCAGTATTATACCTTTATGAAGTTGATGGGTCAAGAAACCTACTTATCAGGACCAAAAATTTTGACTTTTCCCAGAAAACTTTATGGAAAATCAACTTGAAGAGGGGCTACCCTTTCATAATCATTGACTAGGGGTAATTCCGGAACAGAATATGTTGAGAAATATACCATGTACATGGTTCCTTGGGCTTTTCAGTAGCTCATCATCATTTGCAGCGTAAGATTCTTCGACTTGACAGGTACAACAAAGCCACCGACGCATTTTCTTGCTAGGACTCTTCTTCAAGAGAAGGCTCTCTCGAGTTCTCCGATATTCCAGGTGAACAAAGTAACCTGGAGGAGGCGCATGTGCCTGCGAGATAGACAAATCTTTCATCGTACCAAGCAAAAGACGGGAACATCCGGGATCGAAAAGATAAAACCCAGCGAAGCTATCCACTTTCAGATACTATCTGATCAAGGACAAAACTTTGAGTTCTACTGATCAAGGATGTAAAAACCCATCTCCACCATTAGGAATCAGGAGGATTCAGAACAGATTGAAATTCCCATCCTCTCCATATACCCAGATAACTTCCCCCCAACCAATTTGTAATGCAAAAGAATCAGGAACAAGAGGCCATCCGGATTCATAAACCGAGCAACGTAGAACTCGAAACGCTCATCCTAATCATCCCGAAATTCAAGAATTCCTTAAAGATCGTCCTACAAAACCATTCATTAACGTAGCTTCGGGAGCAAGCCATCGAGGAGAAGCATAAGAGACGCAGAGGAAGGGAAAAACAAAAAGAAAAGGAAAGGAAAAGAAAATCCCCTGAATTCATCCCAAAATGTCGAACGGAGAAAAACAAGACGACGCGGACCATGTGGGAAGCGACGCAAGAACAAAGAGGGAGAGACTCACGACTAAACCTCGGCGATGGGGTTCGCGTCCGCGTTCCATGAAAGAAGACACGCACGATCAGACGCGACGCGACGCGGGATGCGATGCGGATCGGTCGGGGAAGAGAAATGGAAAAATGGGGGATGAAAAGCAAGAGATCGAAGAATGGGGTAGAGGACGAGAACCGAATTGGGGGCGAAATGCATGCGAATCGGAGAGATTTCAAAAAGCAGAAGAAGAGAGAGACGTACCGAATTTGAGGGAAGAGTCTACCTGGGATCCCTCTGTAATCCTTGCCTTGTCTCTTGTCTGTTGCGAGAGAGAGAGAGAGAGAGAGAGAGAGAGAGAGAGACTCTGTGATGAGATTGGAACGGAAGTGACAGGTAAGGGAGGAGGAGGAAGAAGCGGAAGGAGAGGAGGAAGAGGAGATGGGGGCTTCTGCTTTTGCTTTTTATTCTCTCTCTCTCTCTCTCTCTCTCTCTAGCTCCAACTGATATGATCGTTTACTTTATTTTTATAATAGCACGCAGGAAATTTCTATTCTTAGGGAAAACTGTCGACAGAATATGAATTTCTTGGAAGTTTTGAATTAGATTATGGCATTTTGCAGCAACTGACATTGGCCAATTTAGGATTTATTACTTCAAATTAAAATTCAGTTTCTGTAAATCGCTATCTCAATAACTGATGTGTCGAGTAATATTTATTCATATCCACTCCTAATTGACTTGTGTTTGCTGATGCGATATTAAATTAAAATTTGTTCTTCCCCTAGATGAGCCAAGCCAGCGCAAGCAAAGACCCGCAAGGGAGCCTCCCTTGTCCATGGCCGTCGTCAGCATTGTTCGGCCAAATTTGGTTGGCCGTTGAGCTCTTCATAAGCTTTGAGATCACTAGCCCTTCAACTTGGACGGCACCATCTCGTCAAACCACCTCATCCAGATTAGCCCCTTCACCCTTTCCGTCGTCGCTCCCGAGTTACTCATCCAGATTGGTCCTCCAGATCTGTCCTCGCCCATGGCTGCAACCCTTGCTCATCCATGACTCCAAGCCACCTCTACCATTGATCTAGCCGCCAACCGAGCCAAGAACCTTGATGGCGAGCTCAAGATTACGACGATCATGGACTTCCAGTTCGAACTGCAAAAGAAAAAATAACGAAAGAGGCTGAAAAACTACATCGGGGGCTTGAACATCGCCTGACCTAACCAACCGCCCAGTGATGCCAACTAGTTGACGCTGCCGTCTTCAACGAATTTTTTTCTTATTCCGCGTCAACTCGTCAATCTATAATTGGAATTGAGAATATATGCACCGGTGTAGCGCTCACGTATCTTCTCTTTTTCTATTGAACTTTTGACTTTCAGAAGAGGAGAGGCAACCGATCCCATCACCATGCTCTCAATTTCATGAGGTTGGTTAGGTTCAAAGTCGCAAAAGTCATTAACGAACCGCAATGCGCAGGTTGAAATCAATCCCCAGAGGCTTCATCTACTCTGATCCCACTGAATATCATGACCATCGACGCGTACTAATGTCCATGCCATTCATTACAGAGGCTTCTTTTCTCGCACGAAAGCATTATGAATGTGGTCCCAAACCACAACTTTATTATTGTCAGTCAGAAATCAAAAGCCAAGAATTGCCACGGATTCAGGCCAGAGTCACTTGCATCTAAGTAAATTTTATGAAATCTAGGCGCGAGGGGATGGGGTTAAGAAATCTCACTATAATTGTCATAAACATACAATGAAGAATTCCTTACCAAAAAAATACAATGAATAATTCATGAAATTTGTGCTAAGCGGCACCCGCCATTGCCCATTAGTTCCATCCCCAGCTCCACTAGTCATAACAAGCGGAGTATCTTCAAAAATGTTTCTTAACAGCACACCTTAGGAGAATCGTAATGCTGAAGAAATGATGGTAGAAATCATAGGCGAATACTTTATCTTCATGGCCAAAACTTAGCCCACCTGATCTGTCTCCCACCTCCTGCTATATGATGGTTGAACAAAGCTTTCGAGTTTCGAAATGGTGAGGGAGAAGGAAACGAAGCCGGCAGACCTTAGAGAGTAGCTTTAGAATTGCACATCTAATAATGATCAATAGGTTCTCTTATATGCAACAAATGCAACACTAATCGTCAAAAATTGCAACAAATTTAGGAGATCTTTCAAAACAAGTTAAAAATCCAATCCTTCAGAGAAGGAAAACAAGTAAACTAAGATGTATTGGCACATCTAAACAGCTCACTAATTGGAGACACCAACTGTCTGGTCTATAATACACAACTAAGACACTCCTCAGACACAAGCTCGAGAATTTCAGGCTAGCTCACCAATATGGGTATGATTTTTCTTCATAGCCTTTAGGGGGAGCGAAGTGGTTGAAAATGTTAATCCTTGATAAATAGATTTCTGAAGACATTTCCCCAGGAATGTGTGGAAAACACTCAAGGACTCTTCATGTTGTCATCACATTGAGGGAGTCAGCTCCATGAAACCCAACATCTTGTTCAATGCTCCAATATAGGCCCTCACACTTGAAACTGTTATATCCATGCTCGACCCAATACCACTGGCATGCAAACAATAAATGCAATAACTTGAAGTTTACATGAAGTAAAACAACATGATTTGTAAACATATTAGACGCTCCTGTACCTGAAGGTTCGGTGTATAGTCTCCCCAGTTAAAGCAAGTGTAGATATGTGATTGTTTTCGCCACGGATCAAAACTCGCGTTGTGGCTATTGCGTCAATGCCCTCTGTGACGGCGGTCATGGAGTACTCGAGAAGCGTTGCAGGTACCTGTTCAGCATAATGCAGGAGCACATCTGTCAGTTCTAAAACTGAAAGTCAACCCTCAACAAACTTAATTCCAATATTGTCAACTTTATTTGGTACGTATAATCTTTTGCAATGTTAATTTGATAATAAATAATGATTATACTATACCCCAAATTTGAAAGTACCTAGATGAAAAATATCTTTTCAGTGAGCAGCTTTCCATACCTGGTTACGATGACAAAATTCAAATGTGTTCTCCCTATTCATTCCTTATTAAATTAACACTACAAATATCCTACTTCTAAGACAATGATACTACCAAAGTAAAATAACATTTGGTAGAGGTATTCTTTAAACTGACTTCTTAATACAATATGAGTGTAATAGGACAAAATCGAAAATTCAAACCTTAACAATTAGGTCAACAGCCTTGTATGCTGAATCCACAGGTCCAGTACCAACAGCACAAGCAATATGCTCTTTTCCATCAGCACTGATAAGTTTCACAGTTGCCGTCGACAGACCAAGAGTTCCACATGTAACCTGCATGGCATTTGCTATGATTTTCAAACCAGACAGATTGGCATCGGAATCACCACGGTATAAGCTGGAAAAACTAGGCAGATATACCTGTAAATCATGAAGCTTCCATACAACCGTTGGTTGGAAAACTTCATCAGATACCAGGGCTCTTATGTCAGCATCAGTAACTCTCTGGCACATAGCGCAACAAAGAAAGCAGTCACATAACACGCCTTCCTAAGAGCCAAAAGAAGCAAGCATACAATGCCACAACACGCAAAGGGGATGAACTTATTATTGTCTTTCCATATGAAAACTTTGCATCACTTTTGCAGCTTACAAGTCTTACTACTCAACATATGTTCAGCCACAATTATAAAATGCCTGCAACTAGGTGTTCACTACTCAAGTGGAATGCCAGATGCGCATTTGATTCTCTTGTTGATGCTGCCTGTTCAAGTCTAACTCTGTGCACTAGTACTTTCTTGTCAATGTCCACTGTTCAATTGCTGCTTAAACGTCTCCACAGGTTCAAGAGTTCTGCCATTTGTAAAAGGTGGGGGATGGTCTCTAAGTTCTTTTTGACTTGGTATTCATGCTACCAATAATGTGCGTATTAAATCTATGTGCATGTATGCTGAGACAAAAGGAGTACAAAAAATGGTTCACATTGCAGTAACATACAGCAGACCTGAACCAACCATCCGGTGAACTAAACATGGCAAGAAACAGACTTAAGCTATCCATTTTGCTCTGACCACCTTATGGATTCACAAGGACACAAAGAATAAAACAAGATAATTGCAAAACTCTTTAAAATAGACACTTGCAGTGATGGAAGGGATATGCAGCAACAGTGCCCACTTTCCTCTTACCCAGAGAAAAAAAGTTGCAATCATATTTTCTATGATGTTCTGTTTTGTATTATTCCAACCAAGGCTTGAAAAGAGTGACACCATGAATATGTATAACTAATATAAATGCGAGTAACAAATTATCAAATGGTCAAATTATGGAACTATTCTAATCCAGTAAAATCAGAAGGTCAAACATACAGCATCTTACCCACCTTTTTCTGCTCAGCTACTGCCTTAAACCGCCAGAAGATATTGTCCAGTTGTTCACCATCAATATCATAACCAAGCTGAAGAGGGCAGATAGTACATGAGACAATGATCACGATAAGGAAACTCACAACTAGGGCAAACATGAAGTAGGTAAAAAAATGCTGCCTACCTCTACAAGTTTCATTTTCAAAGCATGGCGCCCGCTGTACCAGATAGATTTGCCAAGAAAGAGAATAAATTTAAGACATATTTGAATATGTAAGAGCAAACTTCAAAACTTCAGACAACCCAAATGCACAAAGGAAGTGACATGATTCTGTGAGGGGAAAATAACAGTTACACATAAACGAACTACATTGTTAATGACACATTTTCCCACCAAGTCATCATACTTATCAATTAACGCCCTCTATCCAATTAATTCACAGATAATTCACAAAATAAGTGACAGATTAGAAACATCAAATTTCAATTGACACCCTTTATCCAAGTTATTCACTGATAATTCACAAAATAGAATGTCCTCACTAGTCTTGCTATATAAGAAGAAATCTGGTCTTTTCTAGTCTTGTGATCTTCCCTGAAACATTAACTTTATCAAGTACAATATCGCAAGGGGCTGCTAATTTCAGAAAATATTGCCATTTACCATCCACTTTTGATAGAGCCAGGATAATTCCAAACCTATGTCGGCTCCATCCATACCCTAATAAGGTAAAATCACAAAAGTACCCACACTTTGATATCGTCCATCTACTTCCTGTGCCCTTCAGCTTCTCCCCTGTTAATCAATTTCTTTTTGGGTATGCATGTGCCATAAATATCTGTTGGTTATGGCTTCTGGCATATACTTTTCTACCATTTTTTCTCTTCGGACTAGAGTTTGAACTAATGATGGCCAGATTGGTGCATGAATGGTTTTACAACACACTTGAACCATTTCAAGGAGATCTATGTGCAGGAGGTCATTGATTTTTATCGAATCTGTTTCGCTCATCTTAGATCCATGACAAAACTTTACAGTCCCCTTCAAGAACTATCTTTTGCAAACCCAGATCATCTGCAAGTCCACTTTCAACACAAACAAATTACATTTATCCCAATAACAACGGACACAGACCCTCTCATCACCATCTAGATCCTCGTGGCAATCATGATCACTTCACCAACGAGTTTCTTTCACTATCATCCATCACCAATAATTCCTCATCTTCCCAGACACCAAAGCTGCACCGCACCAGCACACATGCAAATCCAGAGCCACTGCTTCACTGGCCAGCTCAGCTAGACCAACAACATTGCTGCCAGACCAAGCTACAAGTCGTTAGTTGCTGCTGTTCGGGTTTCCATTGATTTCAATTTGTAGATTGCTATTGATGCCTGATCTCTCACTGTTCTCCATTCTCCCTCTCTCTGCCTGCACCTCCATGTGCTTGGTTTGCCAAGACCTCACAACATCAGTCCCAGGTCAATCTAAGGTTGACCACCTCAAACAGCCTCGATCCAAGTGATCATGGCGGAATGTGCTTAAAGCTTGAAGCAGCAAGGGTTGGTGGTCGAGGGCGTGGCCGAGGGCAGAGTTGCGCCTGCGCACGCGCGCGAGAGAAAGAGAGAACAGATTTGACCGTGAATATGTGAGCGGCAGCAGAGGTAAGTGACGACTGTATGATGGCGGCAGTGCATGAAGGCCAGCAATGGTGTTGGTATGTGGTCAAGAAGCTAGTTTGAGCAGGTTAAGGGACACAGATGGGTGCAGGACTCATGAGGCTACTTTTGTCACCTAATTTTTTAGGGTTTGTATGGACCTAATTTGGGAGTGGAATTAGCGTGACCCTTTCTTGTAAGCAATATATTGACAAATTTTATGCTATGTATTTACATTTGATAAGTTAAAGCATACCAAAACCTTTACAAAGGAACTAACACAATCACCACAAGAACACCTCACCTCAATTTTCCAAGGACAATGCCCGCTTCATTAGTTCGCTCAAGTCCAATATCGTCAGGAGATATAATTTCATATGTACCTTTGTGTTTCAGCATTCCGTCCTATAGAGAAAAAAAAACACTGTTAGAGGCAATATGATAGTTGTCATCAATTTTTTCTCAAATATATTCAGTTGTCAATTGGAATGAGAAATCAAAGCACGAACTAAAATTCCAAGAAATTAGTGTGATTACTTGAGATATTTAAGTTTTATACTTATATTTTCAGCAGCGACCAAGAAAATGGACACATTTAGCAATTGAAAAGAGTCTTCATCAAACTAGGAGACAGACAGAATGATATTCTCAATGTTTTCAAATAGGAATAAGAGAAAAACTGAAGACCTGTTTGGTTCTTGAAAGATCTAAAGAAGTTGCAGTTTCTGAGATCCTTACCCTGGCTCAATTAATTTCTTCAAAAGTGGTGTTCATTATGCAAATGTTTGGGTCAATCTACAGACAATCTATTTCTGATTGGACCATTTACAGCCTCACGGCCCTGGTATTCTTGTTCTATTCCTTCCTAGATTGACAAATCCTCTGTTATCTATTATACATGTTTAGATTGTGCGCTGCGCCTCCAAGCATATCCACCATTCACAACCACATCAACAACCACCAAACGTCAGTCTTAGACCTCCTAAAAATGCTACCAAAGCTTAAATCAGCTCCTCCAAGTTCAGCAGCTAAAGAAAACATCATCTGGAACAGAGAACAAAAGCTAGAAGAATAGTATTTACTGCTTCTAGAATCAATGTCTTGAGGTAAAAATGTCAAAGTTAAACTCCACATCCAGCAGTAAACTAGGCAATAGAAAAAAAGAAAATTTGACTGGGCAACGTTAGAAGACCATAAGATATCAGTTTAAGCTCCTTAGTTTCAGCAGGGACCACAATAAAAATGATGGCAAAAGTTTTCACACCATATAATAAGTAACCAATAAGGAGATTTATTACACCAAGAGCATTAATAGCCAGGCATCTAAAATTAATTGCCAGAGAAATTACTAGAGAAATTATTCAAGAAAAGTAAACAAATAGGTGAAAACACGCCACGAACTCAAAGTTCATAGCCACTGACCTGATGGATGCCACTTTCATGAGCAAAGGCATTAGCTCCAACAATAGCTTTATGAGGTTGTACATGCAAGCCCGAGTACTCTTCTACCTATAAAATTGTTGAACAGATATCAGAAGTACAGTTGATTAAGGTAACAAATGTATCAAGTCAAAATTATATACCATTTTGCTAGTCATGACAATATGACGAGTATTGATTCCAGTGTAAAGACCTCCCAAGATGCTCCCCCCTTTGCATTTTAAGGCCATTACCACCTGTAAGTTTTTTTTTATTTTTATTTTTATTTTTATAAGAAAAGACAAAAGGTAAGGAAGATTAGCAAAACAAGAACAGAAAAGGACTCTAAACAATTTTCAACCAAACAGCAACAGGAAACATATAGGAAGACATTGACACTAAATAATCAAAAGTACAAGCACCAATGACATGCATAGAACTTATTATGCTGGTTCTCTCTAGCTAGTGTAGGTCCTCACTATGATACAAATACTCAAATCTTATCTTTACAGATCTAACCACACCTTTGTAGGTTAAGGTCGTCCGTATGGCTTACCCTAAATCCAATCATTGAGCTCAGTCTCTTGGTAGAGCTTCAGAACGTTGCTTCTATGTGTCCAGATCACATCAAACAAGCTTTTCTTATCTTACAGTCTAAGAATTGATCATTACTTGCTGCGATGCAGCAGAACGAGTAAAATTTTTACATATTCCAGCATGATTCAGTTCCCATTCAACAGTGAAAGATGCATGCTAAGAGAAAAGTATAGTCGAAATGACATGAACCATTCAGAACTGCAAAAACTTAAGAAAGAGAAAGGAACAAGAAAAATAGAATTAACAGCACACAAGCTTGTACATCTTCCATTTTTTTCCCCTTTCGTTTTCTAGGTATCCTTGCCAGCATACTTCAAATGTACAGATATAATACCCAGCTCCTTTTCTCTATAAATATTGCTTATCAAAAAGCAGAACTTGTGATAATGTCATTGACGCTGAAAATTAAAAAGCGCCCGTTAGTTCTTCTATTAATGAAACATCATAAAATAACTGGAAACATTATTACAGTCCTTATTTATAAACTGATTATATCAAATAATTTCGGGTTGATAACAAAAATAGATTTGTCGTTCATTGGTGTCATTTGCACTAGAATCATCAATCCAAAGAAAATCTGCCTGATTATGACCATTCTACCTTCCTACAGATTTATTCGCCTCATATACATAATCACTCACTGAAAATCATATCCATTCCTTATATACATGCCAGAGCCGACAGTCACCTCTTCCAAAGAAGCATTTCCAGCTCTTTCACCAATGCCGTTAATTGTCACTTCCACTTGTCTTGCCCCAGCACATGCACCCTGAATTCAGAGGTCCTAATATATAAGTTAATGCTCACTAAAAGTTTTTCATTAAACTAGGGTGGGAAAATTTCCACTTACCGCTATGGTGTTGGCTGTCGAAAGACCAAGATCATTTTGGCAGTGTGTGGAAATGATAACATTTTCTATTCCAGGTGTATTCGCCTTTATGTCTGCTATCAATTTACCAAACTCTTGAGGCATAGTAATACCCACAGTGTCGGGTATGTTGAGAGTTGTGGCACCTGCCTTGATAACTTCACCCAGAATTTCATAGAGAAACTCTCTCTCCGATCTAGTTAGAAATCAAGGTTAAAAAAATCAAAATCAAAGAACAAATAGGATTTCGTAACACTCCGAAGCTTCATACGACCCATTAATCAATCATATTCATCCACCATAGGAGGTGCATGCAGCAGCATTCCTGTCCCTTAAAGCTAGCGACACCGACAGCAGTAAATACTGAAATGCAGCTGCAAATATCCTCAGGGAAAGGAAATGTACGAACCGACCGCAAGAGGGAACGAAACAGCCGATTCTTATAAGATTGGTGAAGGGCTCTGAACATTGAGCGATCTTTGCTATAGTAGGTCACAACTGCAAATTCACTCATGAGTATATGTAGCAGTACACTATTCCCAAATGAAAAAACCATGTCATTGTGTGTTCTAGATGGAGTAGAAAAGTCACTTATCTATACCCATTCCTGAATGCAAGAAACCATATATAACACCTAGAAGGAAATAACCTGCCCCAACTACACCGCTGTCCCTGCCTTCAAAATTGAAGAGGAACTACTAACTGGACAGCAACAAATCAGATGATTAACAAACTCAACTGCTACCAGGAAGCAAGTAAGTCAGATCATAAAGGCCACGCAGACAGGAACTTCGGAAACAACCTGCCAGCATCCTCGGGGCTGAACTCGACATCGTTGCAGCCCAAGCTCCGGGCGAAGGCCACCATCCTCCTGGCAATGTCGATCACCTCCTGCTTGCTCTTCTTCAGCTTGTACTGCATGTGGATCGCACTGGTGGCGATGAACGTGTGGATCCTGGGCCGCCTGGCGAAGCGGACGGCGTCCCAGGCGGCCTGGATGTCCTTCTCATTGCACCGGGAGAGGCCGCAGATGACGGGGACGTAGCCGTGGGGGTCAACAGCGTTGCCAACCTCGAGGGCGATGGCCTTCACGGCGCCGAAGTCGTCCGGGGAGGCGGCGGGGAACCCAGCCTCGATGATGTCGACGCCGAGCTTGGCGAGCTGGCGGGCAATGTCGAGCTTCTCCTTAGAGGTCATGGTGGCGCCGGGGGACTGCTCGCCATCGCGGAGGGTGGTGTCGAAGATGCGGACGTAGTTGGGGTCGGGGATGCGGTTGGGGATGTACTCGGGGCGGGGAGGAGGAGCGGTGGTGGGGGCCTCCGGCGGGGGAGGAGGAGGAGGAGCGGCGGAGCATCTGATCGCGGAGGAGGAGGCCCGTTGCTGGGGAGGACGGGAGGCGATGCGGGGGAAGAAGACGGCGGCGGGACACTTCGGAGTCCGGCGAGAGGAGGAGGAGGAGGAGGAGGCGGGGCGGAGCTTGGGAGCGGCGGCGGCGGCGGAGGAGGAGGAGGAGGAGAAACTAGGGATGATGAAAGTGGCCGCCATGGCCATGGGGAGGAGGAGGAGACGAAAATGGAGACTGAGATTTAGGGAGGGAGTTAAGAAGAATCAGAAGAAGAAAGGGTTTTAGATGTAACTGAGTAAATTTAATCGCCCGCCGACCCTACTGTGCAGAAGCCGACGTCGCCCGCCAAACTCTACTGTGCAAGAAAGCCGTCGTCGCCATCCCTAATCCAAGTTTGAATTTTGTTAGTCAGAGATCAGCTAAACATCAATTACTTTTATGATAAATTTATTTCAAATAAATTGATATACCTTTAATAAAGTTATCCCAAACTGATATATTTTTAATAAATTTACTCTATATTCGTTTTCATTAAATTTTATTATTAAATTATTGAGTTAGATAGCACGAAACGATTGACTAGTGTACCAAATTGATATTTTACTTTATATTTATCACAATTGTATCAGCTTTGTGGTTTTCTATAATATTAATCCACTTTAGAACTAATATATTTGTCATAAATATACTAATTTAGGCTTTTTGACAACTAAAAAAAATTACTTTGAAATAAATTTATCATAGCACTTTTGAGTTTTTGCGGTGAGAAAATTAGTTTGAGATAAATTTATTATAAATATATCAATTAGTGTACCAATTTGAGATTTTTCGTTGTATTAACCTTTCTTAATATTTGTACATATGTTTTTTTTTTTTTAAAGATTTCCCATGACTTTCAGAGAAAATTTTTCTTCCAAGAACATAAAAATTCGCTTGGGAAAAGAAAATCAAATCACATTACTCTTTCCATTGCTAGAAAATTTTAAAAGATGGAATCACGAAAGGAAATATGAACTCAATGTTTGCAAATAATATGAAAACTACAATGAAGATTCGAATGTAGAGATACAAGCACATACCAATTAAATGAGTCTAAAATAAGTGACATGATTTTGTGAGAGGAAAATAACAATTACATAATGAACAACACATTTTCCCACCAATTCATCAAACATACTTATCAATTTATGCCCCTTATCTAATTTATTCACAAATAATTCACAAAATAAGTGACAGGTTAGAAACATCAAATTTCAATTAACACCCTTCATCCAAGTTATTCACTGATAATTCGCAAAATAGAATGCCCTCACTAGCCTTGCTATATAAGAGGAAATTTGATCTTTTCTAGTTTTGTGATCTTCCCTAAAGCATTAACTTTATCAAGTACATATTTTAAGGGGTAGCTAATTTCATAAAATGTTAACATTGGCCATTCACTTTTGATAGAGCCATGATAATTCCACCCCTATATTGGCCTATCCACACCCTAATAAAGTAAAATCGGAAAAGTACCCACACTATAATATTGTTCACCTACCGCCGTGTTCTTGAAAATGAAGAATTTGTTCCAACAGATATGTTCTAATTATTAGGCTCTTCCTTACCTCATATGTACAAAATCACTTGAAAAAAATCAAATTACCTTACCTGTTTCCGTTGTTAGAAAATTTTAGGAGACGAAAAGGGGGATGTTTTTGATGAAGGAGAACAAAAGACTTTACGTGATGTGGAATGAACATTGGCAAATAACATAAAAGCAAAAGATGCACGTGGCACAAATATATCTGAGATAATCCCCCCTACTTTTTTTTTTGTCTGATAATCTCCCTTACTTACAGGCGCTCCAATTGACCCAACCAAACTGATATGAAGAATCGAAATGTACGGATATGAGCGCGTACCAATAAATGAGGCTAAAAAGAGTTAAAAGGGCTGCGTTTGCTTTGATTTCTGCAGGGAGTGACATGGAGTTTGGTGAAAAGGAGGGGCAGGTCTTAGGTTTTCGGCCTGCTTCCAAAGAGACATTTTCTTGCCCTCACCTACGTTTCCCTATTCCTATTCTATAAATTTAAATTGACATGAATTCCCGTGTGAATTTATTGTATCAATTGAGTTAATGTCATATATCATCCAACTTTAAAATTTAACGTGGATTAACAAAAGATAAATAATCATAGGTATATCAAGATTTTTTTTTGGGATAAATTTATCATTATTGTAATAATTTAGATTTTTTTTTTGGTGATATTAACCGTTGCAAATAAGGACTCTAATTGCCTGGTCACCTCCGGACACCCGTCGCTGCTCACCTGGTCGACCCTTGGCAATGGTTGCCATTGTCGCTTCAGATCAGTTCGTCGTTAGGCTTTCCCAGTTCACGCGACCTTCGTGTTGTTGCGCCTGGGGTTTGGTTGTTGAGTCGTCATCGTGGATGAGGAGAACCAACCCCCCGAGTGGGCAATTCAAGGGGACGAGCATACCATAACAAGTAGAAATAGAGGAACAGAATTAGAACTCATTTCAGTTCGTGCTCTTTACGTTTCGGGGATTGCAAAAGACCCTATACAAATCACCAAGAATAAGATTATTCAGAAGTCCGGCTCAAAAGCATATGTGTACTAAGATTATTCAGAAAAAAGAAAGAAGAAAGAAAATCCCCTGAATTTATCGTAAATACGTCGAATGACAAAAACAGGACGACGTGGACCATGTGGGAACCAACACAAGAAGAGAGAGAGAGAGAGAGAGAGAGAGAGAGAGAGAGAGAGAGACTCACGACTTGTCGACACCTAAATTTTTGCCCAAAAATATTCCATGTCAAATTCCTGTATATAGATTATCTAGGTGTTTAATATAGTGTTTTAATGGAAGATGTTTTTCCTTAAAAAAATTAATTAAAAATGTTAAAGAAAAAAAGAAAAAAAAAGAGGAAATCGAAAAAAAAAAAGAGCAAGTTGGGGCCAATGATCTAAATGTGACTAGCCAAGCCCAGGAGGTCAGATTGGAATCCAAATGGCAAGTTGGGGCCAAAATGCAATTTTCAAAAGTTGAGGGATCAATTCGCAAATTTTGCAAAATTTGTGCCTAAGCCCTTAAATCATCGTCTCAGCCTCCAATTGAATTGAAATTGAACTTGGGTCAGGTCTAATTAATCTAATCGGGCAAAAAGGACCAAATTGCATTGAATTAAGCATTATCGGACATGAAAATGGCCAACTTTTGAGGGACTCCCTTGCAAAATTGGGTGGAGATAATTGCAAAAAATAGTCAAGATCTTAAACTACTATACATGAGCTTGCTAATTGATCAAAAACTGCAGCCAAATTAATGATTAAAGCACTCAAATCAGCAGCCAAAATTTAGTCCACAAGTTGGTCTCAATTCGGAGTTGCTGAGTAAGCAACTTGGTGGCCCCACCATATCCTCATTAGCTGCTCAACCAGCCCGATATCTGCACGTGATGGAAGACCATCATTGGTACTGCAAGTGGACAAACATTGGTTAGAGATAAGCTACTGAAGGCATAGGAAAATCGCACCAAATCCGGACACTCAATAGCTGCAGAAGTGGAAAAATTGATTAAGTCAGAGAGTGGGTGAAGTAGGCCTGTTAAAAGGCTTGGTAGGTGGACAAAATATAAACAAAAAATCCTCTAATGGAGGGGATAAGATCACTGAAGCAAGGTCTTTCGAGGGATGAGAGGTAAGAGACGAGGAGGAGAGGGGAGAGCTCACGGTCATCCCCCAAAGAGGCCCTCAGAAGCAACTCCAGAAAAGGGAGACCCGGAAATTCAAGACCGACCTAGAGAGATAAAAGTGAGATTTTCACACACCTGCGGCCAAAATTAGCCAAAAACTTCAACTAGAAAGTTAAACTTCACTCAAAGATCTTTCCATCCATATGTCGCATGTCCAAAATGGAGTTCGGGAAGGTCTCCTAAAGCCCCCTGAAAACTACCCTCCTAGTGGGTCAAGAAAGCTTGAAAATTTTTCCGAGTGGTGAACACGGTTGGTCACGGGTGAGGGAAAACGAGTTCTGTTGGGAAAATTGAGAGACAAATGAGGGAAACCATGAGTTGAAACCAAAACTATAATACATATAGTTTTGTTTGGTGTTCATTTTTCCAACAACAAAAGTCATGGAGTCTAATTTTGGAGGTGAGCTAAAACTTTCGTTGTCAGTTCTTTTTTTTGTAGATCTTATTTTCAGTTTGAAAGAGCCAACTTCCACGTGCCCCCCGAGGATAATTTCTTGGTTTCCTCGGCCAAGAAACACTTGAAAAAGAAACGAGGAAGGAATATAAGTATCCTAGATGTATTTTTGTTCGATTTCAAAGATTTTTTAATAGTGAAAAATCAAGAGGAAAACTAGTCCAAAAAACTGATTTTGAGGCTGGAATTTTTTAAATTGTTGAAATCTCTTCAAGAGTTTTGCATTATGGTTCTTGGAGAGGTCGTTTTGATGTGTTCAGTTGGTCATTCTCTGTGATGTTTGTTGCATTTGAAAGCCCATGCTACGTACTTTCACTCGGATTAAGTAATGTGTCCTGTAGATCTTGCATGCGATGAGTGTCGGGGCTTGAATACGGGTATGCAACCTGTTTGTTTGACTTGGGTTCAAACCTAGATTTGCAAAATTAGCTCAAACCCGCATATTTGAAACCGATTTTAGCTTGGTTCTTCTGTTTTATAGGTTATGATTTCTATCTAATCTTGCTCCTTGCATATGGTAGTATAATCTTGATACTTTAGTTTCACATAAAATTGCTCATAGGTCAAGATTGAAGGTCACAAATATAGCTCAGGGAAGTTGCTTAAGGTGGGTTGATGTACGCCACTTGTTCGACTAAATGCCCAAACCAAGTTTCGATATTGAAACGGTCGATTTTTGAGCTTGATTATTGTGATATTCATGTGCTGTGTTATTCAATGTTAGCATATATCGGTTTAATGAATTATTTAAAAAAATCCAAAAATTTCAAAAAAAAAAAAATATAAAAGTGATAGATGGTATCAAATTAAAGCAAAAATGACATCTATGAAATTTTCCTAATTTTAAAAGGTCATTTTCCTAATTTAATGCTATTTTGGTATTTTATAATCATTTTTGTAAATAATCCATTTTGCATAGATTAAAATTATCTAGAGGAATTTCATGCATATTTAAATTCTCATTTCGCTCATGGGGGTTAACAAGGCCATGTAATATTATTTGCCCGACTTGTATCGGGTTTTCCTTTTCCACATTTATTTTCAAGTCATTTCAATTTCTTGAATGTTTATTTACCGCGCCGCTTTTCATTAATTTGAGCGTAAATTTCTTTTTTAGATTATGTTAGGATTAGTCTCGACATTAAGGAAAACAAACCTACAAAAACATTTGCATGGACGCTTAGCGGTTTTATAAGGATTATAATTGGTAATCAAGATTGTGTGGCCATTTAGATAAACAACCTTCCAAGTTAATGGTACCACAAGGGCGCTAATAGAAACATTGACGTAAACAAGTCCCTGGTCCTAGAAATCTCTGGTTGCGAAGGAATCGAGACAACACTCTCGCGTCTTGATTGGTTTTTAGCCGACCCAATAAGCTAGTGGTGACTCTTAGAAATATGTAGGTTGTTAAGAACTAAAGAAAAACAAAATCTAACATTGCGCGAGGTATGGGTTTGGGAGAGCCCGCACCTAATCTAGGGCTGTTGGTTCGTCTCTTTAGGTAAATACCCCTAAATCTCCTTCCTTTTCCCCCGGACGGAAAAAGAGAGGTTGTGACACGACTAAACCTTGGCGATGGGGTTCGTGTTCGCATTCCATGGAAGAAGACACACATGATCAGATGTGACGCAACGAGATTTGGATCGATCGAGGAAGAGAAATGTAGACATGTCTAATGGGTGAGCCAGGTCGAGTTTGGGTCGGGTCAAAAATGGGTCAACCTATATTTGACCCATTTAACTCAATTTGACCCATATTTATGTCGTGTAAATCTAGTGATCCATACCCGATCTAACTCATACCCAACCCATACCTGACCTGACCCATATTGATACAACCTATTAATATTCTAGGAAAACCCACACCTACTATATGCTAATTGGATTAAAACTTCAAATTAAGTTAAAAATAGTAAATAAAATAAAAAAGTTAAAAAAAAACCTATATATTGAAATATTTATAAAGAATTAGACCATGCACATGCTTCTCTTGTTTGAAGTGAACATACTATCGAGTAACTGAAAATTGTAATATAAAAAATCTTTAACTAAACTTAAGAAAGTTCATTTTTATGATATTTTTTAAAAAAAAAATATTGCTAAAGCACTTTTATGCAATACAAATTTAATGGAATTTTTTTTATAACTTTTTAAACTATTTTTTAGTCGAATTTTTAATCATTTTTATTTTCTAAAAATATAATTTTTATTGTTTAAAATATAAATTTTAATTATTTTTTTTTTTTTTCTTATTCTTCGATCGGCCGTTGGCCACAACACAATCGACGACCGGCCACGGGTGAACTTCAGCTCGAGGCTCGAGCCTCACTCGATCTTTGGTGAGGTCCGCTGGTGAGGCCTTGACCTCGCCGACGCCGGTGCACTCGAGTCTCGCCAGATCTCGGTGAGACTCCGGCTTGCTAGCGAGGCTCGATTTCGCTAATCGGCAAGGCCGAGGCGCCACGACACCGACGAGCTCGAGTCTCATCAGATTCAGCGAGGCTCGAGCCTCGCTTGGCTTGTGCTGGCCACAGGCTAAGGAAGAAGGAAACAGAAAGAACAAAAGAAAAGAAAAGAAAATTGAAATATGAAAAATAATTATAATTTTGACTTTTTATAAAATAAAAAAAAACATTTTTATAAAGGTGAACAAGGAAAGATTGTGTGGGGCTTGGGTTGGAAATTCAAAAATGGGTTCTAAGGTTCTAACCCACTTTACATTTTAAATGGGTCGAAAATGGGTCATAAGTTTTGATATATTTTCGACCCATTTAAATCAGACTCACTTTTTTGACCCATTTTTAGTTGGGTTTTTAAAAGCTTCTGACTCATATACGACAATGTAAATAAAATATGAGTCAAAAAATGGGTCAATGACCCATTTTGACACCTCTAGAGAAATGGAAGGGGGGGGGGGGTGGAGGGGGAGAAAGGAAAATATATCAAATAATGGGGTGGGAGGATGAGAACCGAATCGGGGGCGAAATGCATGTGAATCGGAGAGATTTCAAAAGCCAGAGAGAGAGAGAGAGAGAGAGAGAGAGAGAGAGAGAGAGAGAGACTCTGCAATGAGAAAGTGACAGGTAAGGGAGGAGGAGGAAGAAGAAGAGGAAGAGGAGATGAGCACTTATGCTTCTGCTTCTTATTCTCTCTCTAGCTATATATATAGCATGTTGGGAATTTCTATTTTTGGGCAAAAAACTATCTACAAAATATGAATTTCTTGAAAGTCCTTGAATTAGATATATATATATATATATATATATATATATATATATATATATATATATATATATATATATGTATGTATGTATGTATGTATGTATGTATGTATGTATGTATGTATGTATATGTGCAGCAACTTACATTGGCCAATTTAGGATCGTTTATTGCAAGGAAACATTCAATCATTGTAAATGGCTACCTCAGTAATTAATGTGGCGAGTATTATTTACTAACATCCATGTTGGATGCAAATCACGCAATCCTAAGATTTCTATAACCAGAACAAGAACATGCATAATTGAGTAGAAAGATTAACGCACCTGTTTGTTTTGAGATCAATCGTTCTTGAAGTAGTAGTGGAAAGATAATGTTCCACGTGCAAGTCTTTCTCCTCTATTACCCTTCGTATTACTGGCTCAATAAGGCGCCTCCCTCTCATGTTTATCGTTAGATAAACGCTCCATAGGTGAGGATACATGCGAGAATTAGGGTTAGAGAAAACACTTGAACACTATTTATAGAGTTTCTAGCCATGCCCCCTCATTACGGGCTAAGCTTAACTCGGCTCACACTAGCCAGCCTCATATTAGACTAATTAAGAAACATTCTATCTCACATTAGATCAATCCTATTTTACGATAACTGTAAAAATAGTAAATTACAATATCAATTAATGTTGTCCACATTAGAAAAACTCTTACATTCTTGCACTTGGACTATATTAATTGAAATTGTACCATATGTACACACATTGGTCCAGAGATAATTCTTAATAGTTAATCATATCCTATAAAGTCTTAAACACTGAATTATGGCGGTAACTGCATGTATACACACAGAGCCTTCCATGGTCATGAGTGCTATTAATTTTATTGATATGGATTTAATATGGTAGTGTGGCAAATGAATAACATCTCTCATAGAGAGATTCCATTTGTCGGTCACCATTCTCTTACCTTAGGCGTCACAAAAACTTGTACCACTAGAGAATGCTTTATGGTTCAAATAAACCCACATATGCCTTGTCCTTACGGTTAACCTTTCTTTATGTATAACAAGGCATATGCACAAGGCTAATAACCGGATGCCCCTAGTCTTCACTCAATGTTTATACAGTATTTTGAGACTTTATCAATATGTAATCAACATAATAACAACACATTCAAAATATTTCATTGAATACAAAAGTTGATACATATCAAACAACTACAAAGTGTAATGAACACATATGTGAACTTTATCAGAGTAAAGCCAAAATAGCTCCCACTAAATAACAGCATCTCATGATACTCTTAGGCCCATGTCAATGACATGTCGCTTAAATACACATGGGCGTATGCCTTTAATTAGTGGATCTGTAACCATATCATCTGAGAAAATATGTTATAGTATAACGTCACATTTCTGTACCATTTCCTTTTGGTAAAAAATTTTGACCACCATATATTTATACCTTTTGAGACCTCTGTAGTAAATAAATAATACTACAAATTTCTTATCTCAATACAACTGTATGGGTATATCCATAAAGTTAAAAACAATCGACTCCTTCATGAGGTTCTGGAGCCTAATACTCTAAGTAACAGCCTAAAAGAATGTTACTAACATTGCTTACATAGTAGAAGATGACATAGAACTTTATTTACTACATTTCCTGCTAACATAAATATGTATTATGTTATTGATCACATATCATCTTAACAACCGGCAAAGTTTACATCTAAATATCCTATTAGTTGCAAGAATTGAACATGTCTGTAAATTAGAATATAATCTCTTGTCCTATTTAAGTATCTTAAAACTTTCTTGGCAGTAACCCAGTGATCATGTTCTGGATTTGACTGATATCTACTTAAAAGTTCCGTCGCAAAGACGATATTTATTCTAATGCAAATTCGAGTATACATTATACTTTTAAGTGCACTGATACAATGTATACCATTTAACTAGATTTTCTCAATATCTAAATAAAGACAATGTGATAGATTCAATCCATCACCCTTAACAATAGGAGCAATTCTTAACTTACAATGATGTTGTTATATGAGAAAATCTAATATAATATGGCGAAAACAATCCTTACGGACCTCAGTACAAATGATAAAAGATGTAATGCCTCAAGGTCACTACTAGTAAGCAAAATATCACGTACATAAAGTATGAGAAAAATAAATTTCCTCCCACTGACCTTACAGTATATTGAATTACTTTATTCTTAATTGAACAAAATAACACCACTGTGAAACTTTAATAATATTGTTTAGAAATTTGCTTAAAATCATGAATAAGACTTTTTAGTCTACACACAAGTTTATTTGAATTTGCTACAAAATTCTCTAGTTGCACTTATACATTTTGTATCTATTTATTTGGAGTAACTCCATATCAAAATAAATTATTAATGTCACGTTCACTCCAAAATAATCTTTAAAAAATACTTGAAAGAAATACTTATTTCTTCACTGTAAACTATTCACCCTTCTTTCAGAGTGAAAACTTTAGCTACAAGTTTAGTTTTAAACTCCACAATATTTCTTTGAAATCCTTTTAGTTTTGTATGCCAATTTGCAACTAATGAACTTGTGATCTTTAGGCAAGTCAGTAAGTTTCCAAACACTATGACGGTTCATAGATTGTATATTGCCTTTTATGGCATCTAATCACATACTTGATTGAGGATAAAAAAATAACATTTATTTATGTCGCTAAATTAACCATGTAGTGGATATTACGGTCATGCTCTCACATATAGACTATATAATTTAATGGAATAACTTATCGTCTTTCCATAATAAATCTCCTAAGTAAAGTTACAACCACTTCATTCTATACTTGAGAGGTTTGAAAAAATTTCATCATAAATTATATTAAGAATAGTACCTTAAACCTCAATAAGTTAGTCTATGGTATAGGAGATCCCATAATTGTCTATACTACAATTATCTGTATAGGCAAAGACAAAGACACAGTAATTTTCCATCGTACTATTATCCTTAATAGTCTGAGAGAAGCTATCCTCTACAATTATGTTGAATTGTAGAAATTTTACAATATGTGATTCCATAATACTTGTACATTCTTTAGGGTTATAAAATTGATACCCCTTTTAATAATCTGGGTAAGATATAAAATAATTTATAGTGGATCTAAATTCCAACGCACTTAATATTGGATTAGATAACCTTACTTCTTCATGACACCTCTAAATTTAATATAATTCAAGTAATTTATGTCCAGTATATAACTCAAAAGAAGTTTATGGAACAACTTTTGTATGTGAAAATGTTGCTTTCAAAATATCAGCCCATAGAAGATCGGATAAATTAATCTTACTAATCATACTCATCACCATATTCAATATGGTGCATTTATACCTTTCGACCAAATCTTTTTGTCAGGATTTTCTGGCATAGTAATTAAGTCACCACCCCATGAATCTACCAAGTATTTGACAAATGACCATTTAAGCTATTTCATGTTGTTATACTTGCCAAAATACTTACGGATACTATTAAACCTGACAATCTTTTAAGGCTAATTGTAAGTGTTTTATTATTTATCTCGATAATTTTACTTCCACAATAATCTATAGAAGTCTTTAGATAACTGTTAAGACTAGACAAAATATCAATATTGTCAACTTTTCTATTCTTCCTGTAGACATGTGTGAGATTATTCCTTAAATAGATTTTTTTTTTTGAAACAATCTCTTCAACCATATACGAGATGTATATGTCATTAAAACTTAAACACAATCTTTGCAGATGTGTCTTAATTTCGGTATTAGATAAAACATAACTTCAAGCCATTAAAGCTTTCATCATCTTTTAGCAGTGCAGTCAATAGATAAGCCACTTTTCAAGTTTTCCTGAATTGAACGCTTCATGGACAGTAAGCAAATTCTATTACTCTTTTTCCAAGCAGCAAATCATATGTTTACTACTTAAAATTTGAAGTAGTAAAAACCTTAATAATAGTAGAGTTTATTAATTACAGAAAATGTGATTGAAAAAAAGCAATGTATATAATTAACATTATGTGAGCACCATGTAACTTGACGTACAAGTACACATCTAGAGAGTTACACGCATAATCATATAATCACATTTAGGTAGAATATATGACATGCAGTTGTACACTCTCCACATGATAGCGGTTATGAGAATATATTCTAATCTTTATGAATTCATCACCTTTGGGTATATGAACCACTAGGATCATTCACTCATCCACCACACCATCATGTATCCCTCCATGAACTAATACACAATTACCTCCTTTGAGAGTATGACCACTCATTAGATTAGGAGACATCCTAATCAGCATACGGGACCGAAATTTCTCAAATCCAATCAAGCGTGCCACTTTGGCGAGCACTACTCAATTGAATCATTGAAACTCTCTTATACTAGGGATATAAACTTTATTTCTCATATACACCATATACATGTGATTTTAACTTTAGTGATAGGGGTAGTAAATCACTCAAATCACATATCATGCTAATTACATTGTTTTATTCATTAATAAAAATTAATCATACATACATATACATATATACATATATATGGCGAACCTGATAGACAGATTCTAATGAGATAACTGATCATAGCAATACAATAAACTTCTCATAACAGAGAATAAATCATATCTTATGCACCTCGATTACAGATTACCAGAACAACATAAAAAGAATGTTAATCCAAAAGATTTCTCACAAATTAACATCAATAGTAATACATAGTACATCACATTGACAAGCCTGACAGTTGATCCATTATCATTCATGAGTTTCATAAGGCAAAAAATGACTCAAATGCCAACAACTGATTTATTAGTCAATTTTTAAGTGACAAATTATCATTGTAATCAACCAGTGGCCTATTAATTGAGTCAAACCAGATTACCAAATATGCAAACTTTAACAGTAGCTACTATTGCCCTGCGTAAATGTTGTCATACTCCTTAACCATAAAAAATATTCAACTTAATGGACATTAACCAATGACCAAATAAGTTTAGGTACAATATGTAATGACTTAACTGGCATGCATTACCCACATTCAATAGATGTGTTAATTAGTATAATCGGTTTGGTCACAGGTTCTTAAAACGTCAATCATTCAAAGGTTACCAACATGTAAAGGATGCATGAACAACAAAAGTTTCATAATCTTTTATTTCTCATCACCTCAATACATAATTCAATTACTATCCCATAATGGTTGTATCTCATTAAGCCAATTTCAATTCACAATAATGTTTAATTTTTATTAATGAATTACATCATTATAATGTTTATGTGATAACATACTTGTAACCTAATACTTGTACTTCCAAAATCACAGAAAATACAAGAAAAATACGCAAAAATACACTAAAAATACAAGTATTTAGGGCTTTGTATGTAATTTCACATCCATAAAAATATCAAATATGTAAAATAAATACACCGCGACGTAGAGGATGATTATACGAAGGCTCCACGCGCCCACACGCGTGGCTTGAGTGCGAGGCACATGGAGCTCACGTGCGGCGCGTGTTCGATGCCTTGGCGGCACGTGGCCATGCGTGGGGACGCGTGTGGCCTCCTCCGGCGACGCGCCGCCTACGGTTCTTCTCGTCTCGTCAAGCCCAATTCGAATATGTAATTTTATTTTATTTTTATTGAACGAAAAATCTCAAAAATCTCAAATTAGGGCAAAAATCTTATGCGTTCGAGTTCTAGGGTTATGGTTGCTTTGATACTACATGTTGGATGTAAATCACGCAATCCCAAGATTTCCATAACCAGAACAAAAACATGCATAATTGAGTAGAAAGATTAACACACCTGTTTGTTTTGAGATCAATCATTTTTGAAGTGAAAGCGGAAATACAATGTTCCACGCGCAAGTCTTTCTCTTCTATTGCCCTTCGTATCACTGGCTCAATGAGGCGGCCCCCCTCACGTTTAGCGTTAGCTAAACGTTCCTTAGGTGAGGATACATGTGAGAATTAGGGTTAGAGAAGAGACTTGAGCACTATTTATAGGGTTTTTAGTCAGGTCCCCTTATTACGAGCCAGGTTCAACTCGGCCCACACTAGCCAGCCTCATATTAGACTAATTAAGAAACCTTCTATTTCACCTTAGACCAACCCTGTTTTACGATAACCGTAAAAATAGTAAATTATAATATCTATTAATGTAGTCCACATTAGGAAAACTCTTACAATCCACTCATGATCGACCTGTGTTTGCTGATGCGACGTTAAATAAAAATTTATTCTTCCCTTGCCATGTGCAAGCAAGACTTCCGGGTGAGCCTCACTTGTCCACGGCAATCGTCAACGTTGCAAGGCCAAATTTGGTTGGCCATTGAGCTCTTTATAAGCTTTAAGATCACCAGCCCTTCAACTTGGACAGCACCATCTCGTCGAACCACCTCCACGCTTTCCATCATCGCTCCTGAGTTGCTCATCCAGATTGGTCCTCCAGATCTGTCCTCGCCCATGGCTGCAAGCCTTGCTCATCCATGGCTCTGAGCCAGCTCATCCATGGATCTAGCTGCCAACCCAACCAAGAACCTTGATCGCGAGCTAAAGATTACGACGATCATGGACTTCCAGTTCAAACTGCAAAAGAAAAAACAAAGAAAGAGGCCGAAAAACTACATCGGGGGCTTGAACATGGCCTGACCTAACCAACCGGCCAGTGACGCCAACCAGCCGATGCTGTCGTCTTGAAAGAAATTTTTATTTTTCTTATTCTGCATCAACGCGTCAATCTATAATTGTAAATGAGTACATATGCACTGATGTAGCTCTCTACAAGACTACAACCACCACTCTCGTCGCTCACGTATCTTCTCTTTTTCTATTGAGCTTTGACTTTTAAAGAGGAGAGGCAACCGACACCATCACCATGCTTTCAATTTGATAAGGATGGTTAGTTCAAAGTCGCAAAAGTCATTAAGGAACGGCAATGTCCAGGTTGAAAGCAACACCCAAAGGCTTCATCGACTCTGATCCCACTGAATATTGACTATCAACACGTACTAATGTCCATGCCATTCATTACAGAGGCTTCTTTTCTCGCACGAAAGCATTACGAATCTGGTCCCATACCACAACTTTTTTATTATCAGTCAGAAATCAAAAGCCAAGAATTGCCACGGATTCAACCCAGAGTCAGTTGCATCTAAGTAAATTTTATGAAATCTAGGCGCGAGGGGATGGGGTTAAGAAATCTCACTAAAATTGTCATAAAAATACAATGAAGAATTCATAAAATTTGTGCTAAACGGCACCCGCCATTGCCCATTAGTTCCATCTCCAGCTCCACTAGTCATAACAAGCGGAGCATCTTCAAATATGTTTCTTAACAGCACACGTTAGGAGAATCGTAATGCTGAAGAAATTATGGTAGAAATCATAGGCGAAACTTTATCTTCATGGCCAAAACTTAGCCGACCTGATCTGTCTCCCACCTCCTGCTATATGATGGTTGAACAAAGCTTTGGAGTTTCGGAATGGTGGAGGGAGAAGGAAACGAAGCCGGCAGACCTTAGAGAGTAGGCTTAGAATTGCACATCTAATGATGATCAATAAGTTCTCTTGCATGCAACAAATGCAACACTATGCAACACTAAGGGCCTGTGTTGTTAACTTGCCCAACAGTGAAAATTTCTATTCTTTCGTCCTTGGAAGTAAATTTGGAACATAAATACGTTTGGTAAAAATTTTGTTCCCGGGAACAAATTTTTATTTTTTTATTTCCGGAAGTAGATTTAAAATAGAATTGAGAAGTAAAAAGAAAGTTGATTCTTTATTTCTGGGAACAATTCTAGAATCAAGGTCCCTATTTTCTCTCTTTTCTTTTCTTTTTTCTTGTTCTTCTTCCCTCTTATTCTTCTTCACTTGCTGCCACCGCCGTCGCTGTCGTCCATTGCCGTTTGCCACCCACCACCACTGATCACTAGCAACCAGTTTGGTGAGCTTGTCGGAGGCTTACTAGACTGGGGCGAGATTCGGTGAGCTTGCCGATGGCCAGGTGAGCCTCACTTGGGCCTCCCCCGGCCACCGGCAAGGCTCGCCTAGCCCTGGCAAGGCTTGGCCAACCAAGGCTCGGTCGAGCCTCGCCTAATTGCCGGCGAAGCTCGGCCGATGAGGCATGGCCTTGCCGAGGGTCGGCGATGTTCCGGTAAGGTCGTTAGCCCTCGTTTGGCTAGTTGCCCGTCATCCCAAGACCGACAACCAATGACTTGAAGAAGAAAAAGAAGAGAAAGAAAGGAAAAAAAGAAAAGAAGAAAAAGAAAAAAAAGTAAAAAAATTAAAAGAAAATAATTTGGAGTAGAAATTTTGAACACAGTACCAAACGCAATTCTATTTCGGGAATTGAAATTTTGGATAATTACCAAACGGCTTAAATTGCATAGAAATTGTTCCTAGGAACATAATAAAAAAGAATAATTTATGATCAGAAATTATTTCCAGGATCATAAGCATTAGCAAACATGCGATAATCGTAAAAAATTGCAACAGATTTAGGAGAGCTTGAAAAACAAGTTAAAAATCCAATCCTTCATAGAAGGGAAACAAGGAAATTAAGATGTATTGGCACATCAAAACAGCTCACTAATTGGAGAAACCAACTGTCTGGTCTATAATACACAACTAAGACACTGCTCAGACATAAGCTCATGAATTTCAGGCTAGCTCACCAATACATGAATGATTTTTCTTCATTGCTTTTAGGGGGAGCGAAGTGGTTGAAAATGTTAACCCTTGATAAATAGATTTCTGAAGACATTTCCCCAGGAATGTATGGAAAACACTCAAGGACTCATCATGTTGTCATCACATTATATGACAGATACAACTACCAGTCGTCGGGCATGTTTACACGGACCCTGGGGTTCTCTCTGTTGGAACCTCTGCGGGAGTCAGCTCCATGAAACCCAACATCTTGTTCAATGCTACAATATAGGCCCTCACACTTGAAACTGCAATATCCATGCTCGACCCGGTACCACTGGCATTCAAACAATAAATGCAATAACTTGAAGTTTATATGAAGTAAAACAACATGGTTTGTGAACATATTAAACGCTCCTGTACCTGAAGGTTCGGTGTATAGTCTTCCCAGTTAAAGCATGTCTAGATGTGCGATCGTTTTTGCCATGGATCAAAACTCGGGTTGTGGCTATTGCGTCAATGCCCTCTGTGACGGTGGTCATGGAGTACTCGAGAAGCGTTGCTGGTACCTGTTCAGCATAATGCAGGAGCACATCTGTCAGTTTTAAAACTGAAAGTCAACCCTCAAGAAAATTAATTCCAGTATTGTCAACTTTATTTGGTACTTATAATTTTTTGCAATGTTAATTTGATAATAAACTAATGATTATACTATACCCCAAATTTGAAAGTACCTAGATGAAAAATATCTTTTCAGTGGTTACCGGAAGCAGCTTTCCATACCTGGTTACGATGACAAAATTCAAATGTGTTCTCCCTATTCATTCCTTATTAAATTAACACTACAAATATCCTACTTCTAAGACAATGATACTACAAAAGTAAAATAACATTCGGTAGAGGTATTCTTTAAACTGACTTCTTAATACAATATGAGTGTAATAGGACAAAATCGAAAATTCAAACCTTAACAATTAGGTCAACAGCCTTGTATGCTGAATCCACAGGTCCAGTACCAACAGCACAAGCAATATGCTCGTTTCCATCACCACTGATAAGTTTCACAGTTGCCGTCGACAGACCAAGAGTTCCACACGAAACCTGCATGGCATTTACTATGATTTTCTAACCAGACGGATTGGCATCGGAATCACCACGGTATAAGCTGGAAAAACTAGGCAGATATACCTGTAAATCATGAAGCTTCCATACAACCGCTGGTTGGAAAACTTCATCAGATACCAGGGCTCTTATGTCAGCATCAGTAACTCTCTGGCACATAGCGCAACAAAGAAAGCAGTCACATAACATGCCTTCCTAAGAGCCAAAAGAAGCAAGCATACAAAGCCACAACTCGCAAAGGGGATGAACTTATTATTGTCTTTCCATATGAAAACTTTGCATCACTTTTGCAACTTACAAGTCTTACTACTCAACATATGTTCAGCCACAATTATAAAATGCTTGCAACTAGGTGTTAACTGCTCAAATGGAATGCCAGATGAGCATTTGATTCTCTTGTTGATGTTACCCGTTCAAGTCAACTCTGTGCACTAGTACTTTCTTGTCAATGTCCACTGTTCAATTGCTGCTTCATCGTCTCCACAGATTCAAGAGTTCTGCCATTTGTATAAGGTGGGGGATGGTCTCTAAGTTCTTTTTGACTTGGTATTCATGCTACCAATGATGTGCGTATTAAATCTATGGGCATGTATGCTCAGACAAAAGGAGTACAAAATGGTTCACATTGTAGTAACATACAGCAGACCTGAACCAAACATCCAATGAACTAAACATGGCAAGAAACAGACTTAAGCTATCCATTTTGCTTTGACCACCTTATGGATTCACGAGGACACAAAGAAGATTACAAAAACAAGATAATTGCGGAACTCTTTAAAATAGACCCTTGCAGTGATGGAAGAGATATGCAGCAGCAGTGCCCACTTTCCTCTTACCCAGAGAAAAAAAGTTGCAATCATATTTTCTATGATGTCCTGTTTTGTATTATTCCAACCGAGGTTTGAAAAGAGTGACACCATGAATATGTATAACTAATATAAATGCAAGTAACAAATTATCAAATAGTCAAATTATGGAACTATTCTAATCCGGTAAAATCAGAAGGTCAAACATACAGCATCTTACCAACCTTTTTCTGCTCAGCTACTGCCTTAAACTGCCAGAAGATATTGTCCAGTTGTTCACCATCAATATCATAGCCAAGCTGAAGAGGGCAGATAGAACATGAGACAATGATCACGATAAGGAAACTCACAACTAGGGCAAACATGAAGTAAGTAAAAAAATGCCGCCTACCTCTACAAGTTTCATTTTCAAAGCATGGCGCCCGCTGTACCAGATAGATTTGCCAAGAAAGAGAATAAATTTAAGACATATTTGAATATGTAAGAGCAAACTTCAAAACTTCAAACAACCCAAATGCACAAAGGAAGTGACATGATTCTGTGAGGGGAAAAGAACAGTTACACATAAACTACATTGTTAATGACACATTTTCCCACCAATTCATTGACATACTTATCAATTAACGCCCTTTATCCAATTAATTCACAGATAATTCACAAAATAAGTGACAGATTAGAAACATCAAATTTCAATTGACACCTTTTATCCAAGTTATTCACTGATGATTCCCAAAATAGAATGCCCTCACTAGTCTTGCTATATAAGATGAAATCTGGTCTTTTCTAGTTTTGTGATCTTCCCTGAAGCATTAACTTTATCAAGTACGATATTGCAAGGGGCTGCTAATTTTAGAAAATGTTGCCATTTACCATCCACTTTTGATAGAGCCAGGACAATTCCAAACCTATGTCGGCTCCATCTCTACCCTAATAAGATAAAATCACAAAAGTACCCACACTTCGATATCGTCCATCTACTTCCTGTGCCCTCCAGCTTCTCCCCTGTTCATCAATTTCTTTTTGGGTATGCACGTGCCATAAATATCTGTTGGTTATGGCTTCTGGGATATACTTTTATACCATTTTTTCTATACGGACTAGAGTTCGAACTAATGATGGCCAGATTGGTGCGTGAATGGTTTCACAACACACTGGAACCATTTCAAGGGATCCACGTGCAGGAGGTCATTGATTTTTATCTAATCTGTTTCGCCCATCTTAGATCCACGACAAAACTTTACAGTCCCCTTCAAGAACTATCTTTTGCAAACCCAGATCATCTGCAAGTCCACTTTCCACACAAACAAATTATATTTATCGCAATAGCAACGGACACAGACACTCTCATCACCATCTAGATCCTCGTGGCAATCATGATCACTTCACCAACGAGTTTCTTTCACTATCATCCATCACCAACTCTCAAAGTCTCAACCAAATTCCTCATCTTCCCAGACACCAAAGCTGCACCGCACCGGCACACATGCAAATCCAGAGCCACTGCTTCGCTGGCCAGCTAGGCCAGACCAACACCATTGCTGCCAGACCAAGCTACAAGTCATTAGTTGCCACTGTTCGGGTTTCCATTGATTTCAATTTGTAGATTGCTATTGATGCCCGATCTCTCACTGTCCTCCATTCTTTCTCTCTCTGCCCGCAACTCCATGTGCTCAGTTTGCCAAGACCTCACAACATCAGTCCCAGGTCAATCTAAGGTTGACCACCTCAAACAGCCTCAACCCAAGTGATCATGGCGGAATGTGCTTCAAGCTTGAAGCAGCAAGGGTTGGTGGTCGAGGGCGTGGCCGAGGGCAGAGTCGCGCCTGCGCGTGCGCACGCGCGAGAGAGAGAGAGAGAGAGAGAGAGAGAGAGAGAGAACAGATTTGACAGTGAATACGTGAGTGGCAGCAGTGACGACTGTATGATGGCGGCAGTGCATGAAGGCCGGCAATGGTGGTGGCATGTGGTCAAGAGGCTGGTTTGAGCAGGTTTAGGGACACAGATGGGTGCAGGACTCATGAGGCTACTTTTGTCACCTAATTTTTTAGAGTTTGTATGGACCTAATTTGGGGGTGGAATTAGCGTGACCCTTTATTGTAAGCAATATATTGACAAATTTTACGCTATGTATTTACATTTGATAAGTTAAAGCATACCAAAACCTTTACAAAGGAACTGACACAATCACCACAAGAAGACATCACCTCAATTTTCCAAGGACAATGCCCACTTCGTTAGTTCGCTCAAGTCCAATATCGCCAGGAGATATAATTTCATATGTACCTTTGTGTTTTAGCATTCCGTCCTATAGAGAGGGGAAAAAAACACTGTTAGAGGCAATATCATAGTTGTCATCAATTTTTTCTCAAATATATTAAGTTGTGAATTGGAATGAGAAATCAAAATACGAACTAAAATTCCAAGAAATTAGTGTGATTACTTGAGATATTTAAGTTTTATACTTATATTTTCAGCAGCGACCCAAAAAATGGACACATTTGGCAATTTTCCTTGCTTTAAAGCCTTCTAAAAATTGAAAACAGTGTTCTTCAAACTAGGAGACAAACAAAATGATATTCTCAATGTTTTCAAATAGGAATAGGAAGAAAACTGAAGACCTGTTTGGCTCTTGAAAGATCTAAAGAGGTTACAGTCTCTTAAGATTCTTACCATGGCTCAATTAATCTCTTCAAAAGTGGTGTTCATTATGCAAATGTTTGGGTCAATCTACAGACCATTTACAGCCTCATGACCCTGGTATTCTTGTTCTATTCCTTCCTATATTGACGAATCCTCCGCTATCTATTATACATGTTTAGATTGTGCGCTGTGCCTCCAAGCAAATCCACCATTCACAACCACATCAACAACCACCAAACGTCAGTCTTAGATCTCCTAAAAATGATACCAAAGCTTAAATCAGCTCCTTCAAGTTTAGCGGCTAAAGAAAACATCATCTGGAACAGAGAACAAAAGCCAGAAGAATAGTATCTACTGCTTGTAGAATCAATGTCTTGAGGTGAAAATGCCATGGTTAAACTCCACATCCAGCGGTAAACTAGGCAATAGAATAAAAGAAAATTTGACTGGGCAACGTTCGAAGACCATAAGATATCAGTTTAAGCTCCATAGTTTCGGCAGGGACCGCAATTAAAATGATGGCAAAAGTTTTTGCACCATATAATAAGTAACCAATAAGGAGATTTATCCCACCAAGAGCATTAACAGCCAGGCATCTACAATGAATTGCTAGATAAATTACTAAAGAAATTATTCAAGAAAAGTAAGCAAATAGGTGAAAAGACGCCACAAACTAAAAATTCATAGCCACTAACCTGATGGATGCCACTTTCATGAGCAAAGGCATTAGCTCCAACAATAGCTTTATGAGGTTGTACGTGCAAGCCCGAGTACTCTTCTACCTATAAAATTGTTGAACAGATATCAGAAGTACAGTTGATTAAGGTAAGAAATGTATTAAGTCAAAATTATATACCATTTTGCTAGTCATGACAATATGACGAGTATTGATTCCAGTGTAAAGACCTCCCAAGATGCTCCCCCCTTTGCATTTTAAGGCCATTACCACCTATAATTTTTTTTTTTAATAAAAAAAGACAAAAGGTAAGGAAGATTAGCAAAATAAGAACAGAAAAGGACTCCAAACAATTTTCAACCAAACAGCAAAAGGAGATAAACAGGAAGACATTGACACTAAACAATCATAAGTACAAGCACCAATGACGTGCATAGAACTTATTATGCTGGTTCTCTCTAACCACACCTTTGTAGGTTAAGGTTGTCCATATGGCTTACCCTAAATCCAATCATTGAGCTCAGTCTCTTGGTAGAGCTTCTGAACATTGCTTCTATGTGTTTAGATCACATCAAACAAGCTTTTCTTATCTTACAGTCTAAGAATTGATCATCATTTGCTGCAATGCAGCGGAAAAAGTTAATACTTTACATATTCCAGCATGATTCAGTTCCCATTCAAAAGTGAAAGATGCATGCTAAGAGAAAAGTATAGTCGAAATGACATGAACTATTCAGATCCACAAAAACTTAAGAAAGAGAAAGGAACAAGAAAAATAGAATTAACAGCACACAAGCTTGTACATCTTCCATTGTTTTCCCCTTTTGTTTTCTAGGTATCCTTGCCAGCATACTTTAAATGTACTGATACAATACCCAGCTCCTTTTCTCTATAAATATTGCTTATCAAAAAGCAGAACTTGCGATAATTTCATTGATGCTGAAAATTAAAAAGCGCCCGTGAGTTCTTCTATTAATGAAACATCATAAAATTACTGGAAACATTATTATAGTCCTTATTTATAAACTGATTATATCGAATAATTTCAGGTTGATAATAAAAATAGATTTGTTGTTCATGGTGTCATTTGCACTAGAATCATCAATCCAAAGAAAATCTGCCTGATTACGACCATCCTATCTTCCTACAGATCCATTCACCTCATATACACAATCACTCATTGAAAATCAGATATCCATGCCTTATATACATAAAAGAGCCGACAGTCACCTCTTCCAAAGAAGCATTTCCAGCTCTTTCACCAATGCCATTAATTGTCACTTCCACTTGTCTTGCCCCAGCACATGCACCCTGAATTCAAAGGTCCTAAGTTAATGCTCACTAAAAGTTTTTCATTAAACTAGGGAGGGAAAATTTCCTCATACCGCTATGGTGTTGGCTGTCGAAAGACCAAGATCATTGTGGCAGTGTGTGGAAATGATAACATTTTCTATTCCAGGTGTATTCGCTTTTATGTCTGCTATCAGTTTACCAAACTCTTCAGGCATAGTGATACCCACAGTGTCGGTTATGTTGAGAGTTGTGGCACCTGCCTTGATAACTTCACCCAGAATTTCATAGAGAAACTCTCTCTCCGATCTAGTTAGAAATCAAGGTTAAAAAAATCAAAATCAAAGAAAAAATAGGATTTCGTAACATTCCAAAGCTTCATACAACCCATTAATCAATCATATTCATCCACCATAGGGGGCGCAAGCAGCAGCATTCCTGTCACTAAAAGCTAGCGATACCGACAGTAGTAAATACTGAAATGCAGCTGCAAATATCCTCAAGGAAATGTAAGAAACGAGCACAACAGGAAACAAAACGAACGATTCTTATAAGATCGGCGAAGGGCTCTGAACAATGAGTAATCTTTACTATAGTAGGTTACGATTGCATATTCACTGGATACTCACATTATCCGTGAGTACATGTAGCAGTACGCTACTCTCGAATGTAAAAAACCATGTCATTGTGTTCTAGATGGAGTAGAAAAGTCACTTATCTATACCCCGTTCACGAATGCAAGAATCCATACATAACACCTAGAAGAAGGAAATAACCTGCCCCAACTTCACTACTGCTCATGGCCTTCAAATTGATTGGGAACTACTAAGGGCCTGTTTGGTAAAAGTTGTTTCTATTCCCCGGAACAAAAATTTTGTTCTTTTGTTCCAGGGAACGGAAAAAGAATAGAAATCTGTTTGATAAAACTTTGGTTCTTGGAAACAAAAATATAGATTTGGGATAGAAATAAGGAGTAGAAAAAAGTAGCTTCTTATTTCCGGGAACAATTTTTTTTCTCCTCTTTTCTTCTCTTTTCTCTTCTTCTCTTTTCTTTCCTTCTTCTCCTTTTGGCCATGATCGCCGACCTCGACCATGGCCATCAATCGGTTGACGAGGGCCAGCGACACCAAGCCTCTCGGCCTTGTTGGCCGGTGCAAGGCGAGGCCTGGCTAGTCCAAGGCGAGGCCAACCTCACACTGCCTAGGCAAGGTCGAGCCTTGCCGGTGGCCTAGCGAGGCTCGCTTGGCCACCGAGGCCATCAGTGAGGCTAGGCCTCGCCTAGATTTGGCGAGTCCGAGCCTTGCGGTGGCCTAGCAAGGCTAAGGCGGGCTCGCCGACCCTCGCCCGCCTAATCGCCGACTATTGCCGTGGCTGGCGATTGGCCACAAAGGACGAAGAAGGAAAAAAATAAAGAAGAAAAAAAAAGAAAAAAATAATAAAAATATTAAAAAATTAAAAGAAACAACAAAATTATATAATTTTACCAAATGCATTTCTATGCTGGGAATAATTTTTTTTTTTTTTTGCATTTACCAAACGACTTATTATACTCAGAAATTATTTGCGGGAACAAAAAAAAAACTATTTCTGATAAAAAATTGTTCTCCGGAATAAAATCGTTAGCAAATGCGCCCTAACTAGATAGCGGCAAATCAAATGATTAACATACTCGACTGCTACCAAGAAGCAAATCAGATCATAAAGGCCACACAAAGATAGGAACTTCGGAAACAACCTGCCAGCATCCTCAGGGCTGAACTCGACATCGTTGCAGCCCAAGCTCCGGGCAAAGGCCACCATCCTCCTGGCAATGTCGATCACCTCCTGCTTGCTCTTCTTTAGCTTGTACTGCATGTGGATCGCGCTGGTGGCAATGAACGTGTGGATCCTGGGCCGCCTGGCGAAGCGGACGGCGTCCCAGACGGCCTGGATGTCCTTCTCGTTGCACCGAGAGGAGCCGCAAATGATGGGGATGTAGCCGTGGGGGTCGACGGCATTGCCGACCTCGAGGGCGATGGCCTTGATGGCGTTGAAGTCGTCCGGGGAGGCGGCGGGGAACCCGGCCTCGATGATGTCGACACCGAGCTTGGCGAGCTGGCGGGCAATGTTGAGCTTCTCCTTAGAGGTCATGGTGGCACCGGGGGACTGCTCTCCATCGCGGAGGGTGGTGTCGAAGATGCGGACGTAGTTGGGGTCGGGGATCTGGTTGGGGATGTACTTAGGGCGGGGAGGAGCGATGGTGGGGCCCTCTGACTGGGGAGGAGGAGGAGGAGGAGCAGTGGAGCATCTGATCACAGAGGAGGAGGCTCGTTGGGGGGAGGACGGGAGGCGATGCGGGGGGAGAAGATGGCAGTGGGACATTTTGAGGTCCGGCGAGAGGAGGAGGAGGCGGGGCGGAGCTTGGGAGCGACGGCAGCGGTGGCGACAGCAACGGCAGAGGAGGAGAAACTAGGGATGATGAAAGTGGTAGCCATGGCCATTGGGAGGAGGAGGAGGAGACGAAAATGGAGACTTGAGATTTGGGGAGTGAGTGAAGAAGAAGAAGAAGAAGGGTTTTAACTTTAAATGCAGTTGAGTAATCGCCCGCCACCCTACTGCACCTAGGAAAAGGGTACCTAATATTTTCTCCACTGTGCATAAGCCGACGTTGCTATTCCTAATCTAAGTTTGAATGTTGTTTGTCAACGATTAGCAAAACATCAATTATTTTTAAGAGGATTAACATTAAGAAAACCCCAACCTAACATATTTATCATAAATTTATTTCAAATAAAATCATATACCTCTAATAAAGTTATTCTATACTGATACATTTTTGACAATTTTACTCTATATTAATTTCCATTAAATTTTACTGCAAAATTTCTGAGTTAGATGGCACGTGACAGTTGACTGGTGTAGCAGATTGAAATTTTACTCTATTTATCAGCTTTGTAGTTTTTTGTGGTATTAATCCAATTTAAAGATGATATATTTGTGACAAATATACTAGTTTAAGCTTTTTTGGAATTAAAAAAAATTACTTTGGAATAAATTTTTCACATGTATAGTAATTTTGAGTTTTTTTGTGGTCAAAAAATCAGTTTGAGACCACCGCCCTTAGCAGTATAGTTGGCTTAGGTTCTCTCCCCCTCATGAAGGGGAGAAGTTCAAATCACAGAGGTGTCGTTAGGGATTCTTACCTAGAGTACTGTGGTGGTGGGTCCTGCAGTCGTTCTCCCAGGATTTGCTTGCCGACTGTCAGCTTATGAGGTTCCATGGGTTACCAAAAAAAAAAAAATCAGTTTAAGGTAAATTTGTTATAAATATATCAACCAGTGTATTTGATCTTTTCTAGTTTTGTGATCTTCCCTGATGCATTAACTTTATTAAGTACATATCACAAGGGACAACTAATTTTAGAAAATGTTGCCATTGGCCATTCACTTTTGATAGAGCCATGATAATTCCACCCCTATATCGGCCCATCCACATCCTAATAAAGTAAAATTAGAAAAGTACATGCACTATGATATTGTTCACCTACCGCCTGTGTCCTCTAGCTTCTCCCTTGTTCATCAATTTCTTTTTGGGTATACATGTGCCATAAATATCCATTGGTTATGGCTTCTGGCATATACTTTTCTACCATTTCTTCTATCTAGACTAGAGTCTGAATTAATGATGACCAGATTGGTGCGTGAATGGTTTGACAACACACCCGAACCATTTTAAGGAGATCTATGTGCAGGAGGTCATCGATTTTTATCTAATCTGTTTCATTCATCTTAGATCCAAGAGAAAACTTTATCAATCCCTTTCAAGAATTATATTTTGCAAACCAAGATTATCTGCCCGTGATAGTTTTTCTAATGTGGACTACATTAATTGATATTGTAATTTACCGTTTTATGGGGTTGGTCTAAGATGAGATAGAATGTTTCTTAATTAGTCTAATATGAGACTAGTTAGTGTGGGCTGAGTTGAGCCTAGCCCGTAATGAGATGATCTGGTTAGAAATTCTATAAACAGTGCTCAAGTCTCTCTTTTAACCCTAATTCTCACAATTATCCTCACAAAGGAGCATTTATCTAGGACTAATGGATGAGGGGCCGTCTCATTGAGCCAGTGATACAGAGAGCAATAAAGGAGGATGACTTGTGCGTGGATCATCGCTTTTTCTCTTTCACATAAAAAATAATTGATTTCAAAACAGGTGCATTAATTTTTCTACTCGATTATTTGTGTTCTTGTTCTAGTTATAAACATCATGGGATTGCACGTTTTGCATCTTACATATGGTATTACAGTTACCATAACCTAGAACTCAAATGCATAGAATTTTCGTCCTATTTTTCATGATTTTTGTGATTTTTTGTTCTATTAAAATTAAATTTAATTATAAATTCAGATTGGGTTCGTTGAGACGAGCAAAATCGTGAGTGGCGCGTGGTCAGGGGAGGCCCCATGCGCCCCCATGCGCAGCCACACGCCGCCAAGGCATCGAGCATGCACCCCACACGTGATCATGCTCCCTTACACGCTCTCAAGTGTGGGGTGCTGCTCGTGCGTGCGTCGCACGCAGGAGGGCTGATGTCATGATGATGTCAACGACCCCTAAGGCTCGACTTGACCTGATACAGCGACCGATCCAACCTGTCGACTCACGGGAACCTGTTAATTGTGGACTGGATCAGACGGTTGGACCGAACGATTGAGCCAGGAACCGATCGGACTGGATTTGAAGGGTCAGTATATTGGCACGTGTGCTCCACGTGCCGCGCATTCAGGCGGTGCGTGCGAGCGCGGGGAGCATTTGTTTGGCACGTGGTTGGCAGCTACAGGTTCATATGATCATTTTCTATGTTGTGGTGTATTTATTTTACATATTTGATGATTTTATGGATGTGAAAATACATACAAAATCCTAAATACGTGTATTTTTAGTATATTTTCGCATATTTTTCTGTGATTTTGGAAATACATGTGTTGGTTTACAAGTATGTTATCACATAAATATTATAAAAGTGTGATTCATCGATAATAAATATACATTTTAACTTTTATTAATGAATAAAACATTGTAATTAGCATGATGGGTGATTTTAGTGATATATTGCCCCTATCACTAAAGTTAAAATCACATGTATATGGTGTATGTGCGAAGTAAAGTTTATATCCCCGGTATGAGAGAGTTTCAAGGATTCAATTGAGTTGTGACCGTCAAAGTAGCACACTTGGTTGGGTTTGAGAAATATCGATCTCGTATAATAATTGAGATGTATCTTGGTCTAATGCGTGGTCATACTCCCAAAGGAGGTGATTGTGTATTAGTTCATAAAGTGATACGTGATGATGTGGTAGAGGAATGATTGATCCTAATGGTTCATATGCCAAAAGGTAATGAATTCATGAAGGTTATAATATATTCTTATAACCGCTATCATGTGGGGAGTGTACAACTACATATCATGTATTATGTCCAAATATGATTATATGATTTTGCATGTAACTCTCTAAATGTGTATTTGTACGTCAAGTTACACAGTGCTCACATGATGCTAATTATATATATTATTTGATTTTCAGTCACTTTTTCTGTAAATGGTAACTCCGATACTATTGAGTTATTGTTGATTCAAACTTTAAGAGATGGAGAGAAGATTTTTTGTCTACTATGGAGATGACAGATGTTCATATGGCTCTTACTGCAAGAGTACAAAAGCTCAGAAAGCACATTTTGCTGCTTGGGAAAAGAGTAATCAAATTTGCTTACTATTCATGAAGTGTTACATTCAGAAACATTTGAAAAGTGGTTTGCCTGCAAATTGCACTGCTAAGCAAATGATGGAAGCTTTGGTGGCTAGAAACATTATCTCGTCTAATGTTGAGATAGGGACACACCTGCAAACACTATTTAATATGAAATATGATGGTTTTGGTGGAGTTAGAGATTATGTTTTGAGAATGGTAGATTTGCAGACAAAGCATCAAGCTCTAAATACTCTTCTTCTTGATTGATTATAGTTCCCAAGATGAGACCTGGTCAATTAATGACCTAATTGCAAGGGTAGTGGTAGAGGAAGAAAAATTGAAGAAAGATAAATGGCACAATGCCCTTTATGCTTTTAGTTCTGGTAGTGACGAGGGTAAAAAGTTAAAAAATTATACTCATAAGGGCAATTATGAAACTTCTGTCCTTCCAACAATAAAGGAAATTTTGAAGCTGCTGGTCATTATAATAGTTTGGGTCCTAAGAAAACATTCTTAAGAAGGATAGTGTTATTTGTTACTTTTGTAGGGAGAGAAGACACGTAAAGAAACGCTACAATAAATGTAAAGCTTGGTTGTCCAAAAGAACTAAGAGTGAGCATAAATATAATGATTCTTTGGTATTTGTTTGTGAATCTAATCTATCTGAAGCCCCAACCAATTCTTTGTGGCTAGATAGCGGTGCAACTAATCATATTGCGTTTACCATACAGGGGTTCATAAACCGAAAGATGCCAAATCAAGATGATTCAAAGCTCATTGTGGGAAACAACATTAAAGTTGACGTCGAGTTCGTGGGAAATATTATTTCAATTTTAGATTTTGGTTTTAGGATGATGCTGAGAAACACTTTTTACGTACATTCTTTTAGAAGAAATTTGGTTTCTGTGTCTTGTTTGGACATGTGTAGATACTCTTTTGAAATAAAGAGTAATGCTATTTCTATGTTTTATAATTTAAATAAGATTGGGTGTTGAAATTTATCAAATGGATTGTATCGATTGTGTTTATCTCCCAATGATATGTACATTACTTATTTAACCGAAAATGTTGTTTTCAAAAGGCCTCTACCTAAATAACAATCTTATGTATTATGTCATAAATGGCTTTGTCACATTTCTACAGAAAGAGTAGAAAGGCTTATCATGGCTGACATCCCGCCTACTCTTAAAAGTGATCTAGAAACTTGTGTAGACTGTTACAGAGATAAGATGACTAAGATGATGAAGAAAACCGCAGTACGAAGTTCTTGCTTGTTAAAGATTATTCACACTGATATTAGTAGACCACACACAGCTACTTTGTACAGAAATTTTTATTTCATCACATTCATTGACGACTATTCCCAATATGGATACTTATACTTAATTAAAGAAAAGTTTGAGTCTCTTGACAAATTTAATATTTTTCGGACTGTGATAGAGAAACAATTGGGAAAAGTTATAAAGATTGTCAGATTCGATCATGGTGGTGAGTATTTTGGTAGGCATGGTGATGTTGGACTACTTAAAGGACCATTTGCTAAATACTTAGAGGATTTTGGGATAATAGCTCAATTTTCTATGTTTGGAAGTCCTCAACAAAATGGTGTAGCTGAAAAGCGTAATCGCACTTTTATGGACATGATAAGAAGTATGATTAGTATGGCCAATTTATCTAATTTTCTATGGGGTGAAGCTTTGAAAAAAACACTTTATATTCTAAATCGTGTTCTTACTAAAGCGGTTCCATTAACTCCTTTTGAGTTGTGGACTGGACTTAAACCTAGTTTGAATCATCTTAAAGTTTGGGGATGTCCTGTAGAAGTGAAGTTATATCATCCAACATTGAGTAAGTTGGATTCTAAAATTATTCGGTGTTACTTCGTATCTTATCGTTGTGGAATCTCAGACGACAAAATTTTGGAATTTGATGTAGCCGAAAAAGGGTAGTTACTAAATCATTATCTCATTTTGTGCAAACGATTATGGAGCCTCCTACACCACAAACTGAGCCTGTTGCGGCTTAGGATCCTATTATTGAGGCAGTTCCTAATGAAATTCCTCAAGCCCCTCAAATTCAAAATGAGGTTATTGTAGCTTCACTCAAAAGATCGACTAAAGAAAGACGTTCAACTATACCACAAAACTATGTAGTCTACCTTGGAGAGCATGATTATGATATTGAATGTGTTGTTGATCCTGTGACTTATATGGATGCTATTTCATATTCTCAATCCAATTTATGGTTGGATGTGATGAAAGATGATGCAATCTATGAAATACAATGGTGTTTGGGAGCTTGTTGAATTACTTGAAGGTTATAAACCCATTGGCTGCATATGGGTATACAAGACTAAAAGGGATTCCAAATGAAAGATTGAAAAGTTTAAAATCAGACCGGTAACTAAGGGTTTCACTCAAAGAAAATGAATAGATTATGAAGTAATTTTTTCTCCAGTTTTTTTAAAGGTTCTTTTAGAGTGATTTTAACATTGATAGCTCATTTAGTTGGATGTTATGACTGTTTTTCTAAATTGAGACCTTAATGAGGAGGTTTATATGGTGCAACTTGAAGGTTTTGCGGCAGATGACTCATATAAACTTATATGTAGATTGAAAAAGTCTATTTATGGTATTAAGCAAGCTTCTAGATAGTGGTATTTAAGTTTCATAGTGTTGTCACTTCATTAGGATTTATTGAGAACAAAGTAGATTATTGTATATACTGCAAGGTCAGTGGGAAAAAATATAATTTTCTCATCATTTATGTAGATGATATCTTACTTACAAGTAGTGATATTGGATTACTATATGAGACAAAGCGGATGTTATCGAAATTTTTTGACATGAAAGACCTTGGTGAGGCGTCTTTTGTTCTTGGCATTGAGGTCCATAGGGATCGTTCTCGCCGTTTATTGGGTTTGTCTCAGAGGGCATATATTGATAGTATTTTAAAAAGATTCAATATGCAACATTGCAATCCAAGAAATGCTCATGTTATTAAGGGTGATAAATTGAGTTTCTCATAATATCCTAATTTAGATTTTGAGAAAGCTCAAACGAAGGATGTACCTTATGCTAATGTGCTTGGAAGTATCATGTATGCTCAAATTTGCATTAGACCAGATATTGCTTTTGCGACAATACTTCTAGGCAGTTATCAATCAAATCCAGGACGCGATTGCTGGGTTGCTGCCAAGAAGGTTTTAAGATACTTAAAAAGGACAATAGATTATATGCTGATTTATAAACATGTTATGGACTTGTAACTAGTAGGGTATTCAGATGTAGATTTTTTTCGTTGTTAAGATGATAAGAAGTCAACCACAAGATACATATTTATGTTGGCAGGAGGTGCACATGGAAGAGCAAGAAATAGAAATCTATATCTTCTTCTACCATGCAAGCGAAGTTTCTAGCATATTTTTTAACTGCTACTTAGGCTATTTGGCTTCGGAACCTCATTAAGGAGTTAATAGTTTTTGATTTTGTGGATAGGTTTGTATAATTATATTGTGACAATAACTATACAATGTTGTTTATTAATAACAACAGAAGTCTCAAGGGGTCTAAGCACATGGAGATCAACTTTTTTACCATAAATGAATCAATACAGAATGGTGACATTACAGTAAATCATATTTCTACAGATGATATGGTTGCAGATCAACTAACTAAAGGCCTACGCCCTTATGTGTTTGAGCGACATGTCATTAGCATGGGCTTAGGAGCATCTTGGGATACTGTTATTTAGTAGGAGCTGTTTTTACTTTTTCTCTAATAAAGTTTACTTTTTCGTTTCACATTTAGTAACATTTTGATATATATATATATATATATATATATATATATATATATATATATATATATATATATATATATATCAACTTTTACATTCAATAAAATATTATTCGAATGAATTGTTATTATGTTGAATATTTATTGATAAAGTCTCAAAGTATCGTATAAACCTTGAGTAAAGGCTAGGGATATCTCGTTATTAGCTTTGTGCATATGTCTTGTTATACATAAAGAAATGTTAACCGTAAAAACAAACTATATATAGGTTCATTGGAACCATAAAGACATTCTTTAGTGATACAAGTTTTTTGTGACACTTAAGGTAAGAGAATGGTGATTGACAAATGTGATCTCTCTATGAGAGATGTTATCTATTTGCCACACTACCGTGTTAATAAAGTTGAAAACAATCTTGACCATGAAAGGCTCTGTTTGTATACATACAGTTACGGCCATGATTCGGTGTTTGAGACTTTATGAGATGTGATTGACTATTATGAATTATCTCTAAACTAAGGAGCGCACATACAGTACAATTTCAATTAATATAACCCAAGTAGGAAAATGTGAGAGTTTTCTTAATGTGGACTATATTTATTGATATTATAATTAATTGTTTTACGGGGTTGGTATAAGGTGAAATAGAAAGTTTCTTAATTAGTTTAATATGGGGTTGGTTAGTATGAGCCGAGTTAAGCTTGACTCGTAATGAGAGGACCTAGTTGGAAAATCTATAAATAGTGCTCAAGTCTCTCCTCTAACCATAATTCTCACAATTATCCTTACAAATAAGCATTTACCTAGCGTTAAAGGGTGAGGGGGTCATCTCATTGAGCTAGTGATATAGAGGGCAATAGAGGAGAATGACTTGTGTGTCGATCATCGCTTTTCCGCTTTCGCATCAAGAATGATGAATTCCAAAACAAGTGTATTCATCTTTCTAATCGACTATCTATATTCTTGTTCTAGTTTTGGAGATCATGGAATTGCACATTTTGCATCTTACATTGCTAGTCCACACTACTTCGCCAGCCAACTTAGCTAGACCAGCACCATTGTTGCCAGACCAAGCTACAAGTTGCTAGTTGCCACTGTTCAGGTTTCCATTGATTTCAATTTGTTGATTGCTGTTGATGCCTGATCTCTCACCGTCCTCCATTCTCCCCCTCTCCGCCTGCACCTCCATGTGCTTGGTTTGCCAAGACCTCACAACCATAGTCCCAGATCAATCTAAGGTTGACCACCTCAAACAGCCTCGATCTAAGTGATCATGGCGGAATGCACTTAAAGCTTGAGGTGGCGAGGGTTGGTGCTTGAGGGCAGAGTCACATGAGAGAGATAGAAGATTTGACAGTGAATATGTGAGCAGTGGCGGAGGTAAGTGATGACTGTATGATGGCGGCAATGTGTGAAGGCCAGCAATGTCGGTGGCATGTGGTCCAGAGGCTAGTTTGAGCAAGCTAAGGGAAAGAGATGGGTGCAGGACTCATGAGGCTACTTTGGTCACCTAATTTTTTAGGATTTGCGAAACTAATTTGGGGGTGGAATTAGCGTGACCCTTTCTAATAAGCAATGTATTGACAAATTTTACACTATATATTTACATTTGATAAGTTAAAGCATACCAATACCTTTACAAAAGAATTGACACAAGCACCACAAAAATGCCTCACCTCAATTTTCCAAGGACAATGCCTTCTTCATTGGTTCGCTCAAGTCCAATATCGTCATGAGATATAATTTCATATGTACCTTTGTGTTTTAGCATTCAGTCCTATAGAGAGAAAAAAAAAAAAAAACACTGTTAGAGGCAATATCATAGTTGTGATCAATTTTTTCTCAAATATATTTAGTTGTCAATTAGAATGAGAAATCAAAACATGAACTAAATTCCCAAGAAATTAATGTGGTTACTTGGGATATTTAAGTTTTATACTTATATTTTCAGCAGCGACCAAGAAAATGGATACATTTGGCAATTTTCCTTGCTTTAAAGTTTTCTAAAAATTGAAAAGAGTGTTCTTCAAACTAGGAGACAAACAAAATGATATTCTCAATGTTTTCAAATAGGAATAGGAAGAAAACTGAAGACCTGTTTGGCTCTTGAAAGGTCTAAAGATGTTACAGTCTCTTAAGATTCTTACCATGGCTCAATTAATCTCTTCAAAAGTGGTGTTCATTATGCAAATGTTTGTGTCAATCTATAGACCATCTATTTCTGATTGGACCATTTATAGCCTCACGGCCCTGGTATTCTTGTTCTGTTCCTTCCAAGATTGACGAATCCTTCGGTATCTATTATACATGTTTAGATTGTGCGCTGCGCCTCCAAGCATATCCATCATTCACAACCACATCAACAACCACCAAACGTCAGTCTTAGATCTCCTAAAAATGCTACCAAAGCTTAAATCAGCTCCTTCAAGTTAGCAGCCAAAGAAAACTTCATCTGGAACAGAGAACAAAAGCCAGAAGAATAGTATCTACTGCTTGTAGAATCAATGTCTTGAGGTAAAAATGTCATGGTTAAACTCCGCATCTAGTGATAAACTAGGAAATAGAATAAAAGAAAATTTGACTGGGCAACGTTAGAAGATCATAAGATATCAGTTTAAGCTCCATAGTTTCGGCAGGGACCGCAATTAAAATGATGGCAAAAGTTTTTGCACCATATAATAAGGGCCGGTTTAGTAACGTTTCTGTTCCGCGGAACAATTTTTGAACATAAATAGTTTTTTTTTTTTTTTTTTTTTTTTTTTTGTTTATGTTTCCAGAAACAATTTCTGAGTAGAAGAATACGTTTGGTAACTGCACAAAATTTTAACTCCCGGAAAAGAAATGTGTTTGGTAAAATTGTATAATTTTATTGTTTCTTTTAGTTTTTTAATATTTTTATTACATTTCCCTTTTTTTCTTCTTTCTTTTTTCTTTTTTCTTTGCTCTCCTTCTTCCTCTTTGTGGCCGGTGGCCTTGGTGGCCAGGCGAGCCTCGCTAGGCCACTGGTGAGGCCGAGCTCGCCTAGCCCAAGCGAGGCCGAGCTTCGCCGTGCCTGGCCCAGCCATGGCAAGGCTTGGGTTGACAAACCTTGCCGTGGCGCGGTGTCTTTGAGGGCTGGCGACCCTTCGGCAAGGTCGTCAACCCTCGTCTAGCCGGTTGCCAGCATCGGCCATGGCCAAGGCTAGCGATCGGCCAAAAGAAAAAAAGGCAAAAGAAAAAAAAAAGAAAAGAAAGAGAAGAAGAAAAGAAGAGAAAAATTATTTCTTGAAATTGTTCCTGGGTATAAGAAGTAACTTTTTTCTACGTCTTGTTTTTGTTCCAAATCTGTTCCCAGAAACAAAAAAATAGATCTTTTGTTCGCAGGAATAAAATTTTTACTAAACACGTTTCTATTCTTTTCTTGTTCCCCGGGACAAAAGAACAAAAATTTATGTTCCGAGGAATAGAAACACTTTTTACCAAACAGGGCATAAGTAACCGATAAGGAGATTTATCCCACCAAGAGCATTAACAGTTAGGCATCTAAAATGAATTGCTAGAGAAATTACTGAAGAAATTATTCAAGAAAAGTAAGCAAATAGGTGAAAAGAAGCCACAAACTCAAAGTTCATAGCCAGTGACCTGACGGATGCCACTGTCATGAGCAAATGCATTAGCTCTAACAATAGTTTTATGAGGCTCTACATGCAAGCCTGAGCACTCTTCTACCTATAAAATTGTTGAACAGATATCAGAAGTACCCTCCATGACAACGAGCAGTCCCCCGGCGCCACCACAACCTCCAAGGAGAAGCTTGACATCGCTCGCTAGCTCGCCAAGCTCGGCGTTGACATCATCGAGGCCAGGTTCCCCACCGCCTCCTAGGACCACTTTGACGCCATCAAGGCCATTGCCCTTGAGGTTGGTAACGCCGTCAACCCCCACGATTACGTCCCCGTCTTCTGTGGCCTCTCCCAGTGCAACGAGAAGGACATTCAGGCTGCTTGGGATGCCGTCCGGTTCGCCAAGGGCCCCAGGATCCACACGTTCATCGCCACAAGCGGGATCCACATGGAGTATAAGCTGAAGAAGCGCAAGCAGGAGGTGATCGACATTGCGAGGAGGATGGTGGCCTTTGCCCAAGGCTTGGGCTGTGACGATGTCAAGTTCAGCCCCGAGGATGCTAGCAGGTTTTTTACGAAGCTCCTGTCTTTGCATGGTCTCTATGATCTGATTTGGTTCCTGGTGGCAGTCGAGTCTGTAAATCATCTGATTTGTCCCAGTCTAGTTGGTAGTTCGCGATCAATTTGTAGGCCACGGGCAGTGGCGTTGTTGGGGCAGGTAATTTCCTTCTTCTAGGTGTTATGTATGGTTTCTCGCATTCGTAAATGGGTATAGATGACTTGACTTTTGTACTCCAGCTAGAACACAATGACATGCTTTTGTTCTTTCCATTTTCGTCTCCTCCGCCTCCGCCGGCGGAGGAGACGAAAATGGAGAGTGAGAGGGGGGGGCGCACCCGCCACCCCCTACCGTGCAAGGCCGACGTGGCCCTTCGTATATCTAGAGTTTGACTTTTTGCTCATCATCATCAACAACCCTGCTCAAAACATCATATTTTAATTTCACACGGCTTTTCGAAGGAACATTTTCTCCCTCGTACTATGAGCGAGCATGATTACGAAATAGAATCTGCAATCTTAGAACTAAACATTCAACCAAAAAAAAAAAAAAAAAAAAAAAAAAAAAAATCTTAGAACTAAATCGAGGGGAACTTATCAGCTTCCCGATTTCAACATATACAAGCTAAGATTCTATGTTCCGAAAATTGGAAAGCTTGTTTTGATGGTAGGTTTTACTCGAAATCTGTAATATAGAATTTTGAATAAGTTTTTGTGTTTTTCTTGATTTATATCTTTGCGCAATCTTGCGGTATTTCATAATATTGATGATGAGTGTATAATATGAAATCACTAATTTGAGTTTCCATTTTATGACTAATACTTTTAATTATTAATGTTTCAATTTTTTCACTTGTTTAAATATAAATTATGGTAAGTGAATTGTAACAGCAAGTAGTGGTTATTAAAATTATAATTCATTATCACTGTATTAATAGCGGAACGTACGTAGATCTTGAAATCGACCATAAAACTTATGATAGGATAGATTCGAGGTTACAGGATATGAAGGTTAGGTTTCAAGTTCCGAAAAAAAGGAAACCTATTTCAATTGGTAGGTTCCAGATATTAGGTGAAGTCTATATGGAATTTGAAATCGTTCTTCCTTACCTCATATGTACAATTTCACTTGAAAAAAATCAAATTACCTTACCCGTTTCCGTTGCAAGAAAATTTTAGGAGACGAAAAAAGGGATGTTTTTGGTGAAGGAGGACAGAAGACTTTACGTGATGTGGAATGAGCATTGGCAAATAACATAAAAGCAAAACATGCACGTGGCATTGACGTAAAAAAAACATGCACGTGGCACAGATATATCTGAGATAATCTCCCCTACTTACAGGCGCTCCAATTGGCCCCAACCAAACTGATATGAAAATTAGAAATGTACGGATATGAGCGCGTGCCAATAAATGAGGCTAAAAAGAGTTTAAAGGGCTGCGTTTGCTTTGATTTCTGCATAGGAGTGACATGGAGTTTGGTGAAAAGGAGGGGCAGGTCTTAGGCTTTCGGCCTGCTTCCAAAGAGACATTTTCTTGCCCTCACCGACGTTTCCTTATTTCTATTCTATAAATTTAAACTGATATGAATTCCCATGTGGATTTGTCGTATCAATTGAGTTAACGCCATATATCATCCAACTTTAAAATTTAAGGTGGGTTAACAAAAGATAAATAATCATAGATATATCAAGGTTTTTTATGACTCGAAAATTAATTTGGGATAAATTTATTATTATTGTGACAATTTAGATTTTTTTTAGGTGATATTAACCATCCGTCCCATGTGGATTTGTCGTATCAATTGAGTTAACGCCATATATCATCCAACTTTAAAATTTAAGGTGGGTTAACAAAAGATAAATAATCATAGGTATATCAAGGTTTTTTATGACTCGAAAATTAATTTGGGATAAATTTATTATTATTGTGACAATTTAGATTTTTTTTAGGTGATATTAACCATCCGGACACCCGTCGCTGCTCACCTAGTCGACCCTTGGCAATGGTTGCCATTGTCGCTTCAGATTTGTTCATTACTAGGCTTTCCCAGTTCACGTGACCTTCGTGTGGTTGCACCTGGGGTTTGGCGAACTTAGAGCCCTCTTCTAGGCTTGACGGCCAATTACCTTCTAGCATTCTCGACTAACTGGGCCCCCCAGGGGTTGTTGAGCCGTCATCGTGGACAAGGAGAACCAACCCCCCGAGTGGGCAATTCAAAGGGACGAGCATACCATAACAAGTAGAAATAGAGGAACAGAATTGGAACTCATTTCAGTTCGTGCTCTTTACGTTGCGGGGATTGCAAAAGATCCTATACAAATCACCAAGAAGAAGATTATTCAGAAGTCTAGCTCAAAAGCATATGTTACTAAGATTATTCAGAAAAAAGAAAGAAGAAAGAAAATCCCATGAATTCATCGTAAATACGTCGAATGACAAATACAAAGGATGACGCGGACCATGTGGGAACCAACGCAAGAATAGAGAGAGAGACTCATGACTAAACCTCGGCAATGGGGTTCACGTTTGCGTTCCATGGAAGAAGACACACACGATTAGACGTGACTTGACGGGATGTGGATCGATTGGAGAAGAAAAATGTAAACCTGTCAAATGGGTAGGTCGAGTCGGGTTTGAGTCGGGTCAAAAATGGGTCAACTTATATTTGACATATTTAACTCGTTTTGACCCATATTTATATAGTGTAAATTTAGTGATCTATACTTGACCCGACTCATATTAATAAAACCTATTAATATTATAGGAAAACCCACACCTACTATATGCTAATTGGATTAAAACTTCAAATTAAATTAAAAATAGTAAATAAAATAATAAAAAGTTAAAAAACCTATATATCGAAATATTTATAAAGAATTAGACCATGCACATGCTTCTCTTGTTTGAAGTGAACATACTATTGAGTAACAGAAAATTGTAATATAAAAAATCTTTAACTAAACTTAAGAAAGTTCATTTTTATGATCTTTTTTATAAAAAAAAAATATTGGTAAAACACCATTATGCAATACAAATTTAATGGAAAATTTTTATAACTATTTTTAAAATATTTTTTAATCGAATTTTTACTCATTTTTATTTTTAAAAATATAATTTTTTATTATTTAAAATATAATTTATTATTTTTTTTTTTTTATTTTCTTTTTCTTCTTCTTCGATTGGCTGCTGGCCACAACGACGATCGGCCGGCGGCCCACGGGCGAGCTTGAGCTCGAGGCTCGAGCCTTACCTGACGCTGGTGGGGCCTTGGCCTCGCCTGACGTTGGTGGGGCCTTGGCCTCGCCTGACACCGGCGTGCTCGAGTCTCGCTAGTGAGGCTCGATTTCACTAATTTGGCAAGGCCGAGACGTCACCCGACATCGACGAGCTCGAGTCTCGAGGCTCACTTGGCCTGTCGCCGACCGTTGCCGTGCTGGCCACCGGCTAAGGAATGAGGAAAAAGAAAGAAAAAATAAAATAAAATAAAATTGAAATATGAAATTAATTATAATTTCGATTTTTTTATATAAAAAAAACAAGGGTAAACAAGGAAAGATTGTGTGGGGGCTTGGGTTAGAAATTTAGAAATGAGTTCTAAAGTTCTAACCCACTTCATATTTTAAATCGGTCGAAAATGGGTCACAAGTTCTGATCCATTTTCAACCATTTAAATCAAACTCACTTTTTTGACCCATTTTTAGTTGGGTTTTTAAAAGCCTTTGACCCATATACGACCATGTAAATAAAATATGAGTCCAAAAATAGGTCAATGATTCATTTTGACACCTCTAGATAAATGGAAGGAGGGGTGGGGGAAGAAAAAGAGATCGAAGAATGGGGTGCGAGGATGAGAACCGAATCGGGGGCAAAATGCATGCGAATCGGAGAGATTTCAAAAGTCGAAGAGAGAGAGAGAGTCTGCAATGAGAAAGTGACAGGTAAGGGAGGAGGAAGAAGAGGAGGAGGAAGAGGAGATGAGCACTTATGCTTCTGCTTCTTATTCTCTCTCTATATATAGCATGTTGGAAATTTCTAATTTTGGGCAAAAAACTATCTACAAAATATAAATTATGTATGGATATGTGCAGCAACTTACATTGGCCAATTTAGGATCGTTTATTGCAAGGAAACATTCAATTATTGTAAATCGCTACCTCAGTAATTAATGTGGCGAGTATTATTTACTCACATCCACTCATGATCGACGTGTGTTTGCTGATGCGATATTAAATAAAAATTTATTCTTCCCTTGCCATGCGCAAGCAAGACTTACGAGTGAGCCTCACTTGTCCACGGCTATCGTCAATATTGCTCGGCCAAATTTGGTTGGCCATTGAGCTCTTTATAAGCTTTAAGATCACCAGCCCTTCAACTTGGACAGCACCATCTCGTCGAACCACCTCCACACTTTCCATCATCGCTCCTGAGTTGCTCATCCAGATTGGTCCTCCAGATCTGTCCTCCCCCATGGCTGCAAGCCTTGCTCATCCATGGCTTTGAGCCAGCTCATCCATGGATCTAGCTGCCAACCCAACCAAGAACCTTGATGGCGAGCTCAAGATTACGACGATCATGGACTTCCAGTTCAAACTGCAAAAGAAAAAACAAAGAAAGAGGCCGAAAAACTACATCGGGGGCTTGAACATGGCCTGACCTAACCAACCCGCCAGTGACGCCAACCAGCCGATGCTGTCGTCTTGAACGAAATTTTTATTTTTCTTATTCTGCATCAACGCGTCAATCTGTAATTGTAAATGAGTACATATGCATTGATGGAGCGCTCTACAAGACTACAACCACCACTCTCGTCGCTCACGCATCTTCTCTTTTTCTATTGAGCTTTGACTTTAAAAGAGGAGAGGCAACCGATAACATCACCATGCTTTCAATTTCAAAAGGATGGTTAGGTTCAAAGTGCAAAAGTCATTAAGGAACCGCAATGTCCAGGTTGAAAGCAACACCCAAAGGCTTCATCAACTCTGATCCCACTGAATATCTTGACCATCAACATGTACTAATGTCCATGCCATTCATTACGGAGGCTTCTTTTCTTGCACGAAAGCATTATGAATCCGGTCCCAAACCACAACTTTTTTTATTATCAGTCAGAAATCAAAAGCCAAGAATTGCCACGGATTCAAGCCACAGTCACTTGCATCTCAGTAAATTTTATGAAATCTAGACGCGAGGGGATGGGGTTAAGAAATCTCCACTAAAATTTTCATAAATATACAATGAAGAATTCATGAAATGTGTGCTAAACGGCACCCGCCATTGCCCATTAGTTCCATCTCCAGCTCCACTAGTCATAAAAAGCGGAGTATCTTCAAATATGTTTCTTAACAGCACACGTTACGAGAATCGTAATGCTGAAGAAATGATGGTAGAAATCATAGGCGAATACTTTATCTTCATGGCCAAAACTTAGCTAACCTGATCTGTGTCCCACCTCCTGCTATATGATGGTTAGACAAAGCTTTGGAGTTTCGAAATGGTGGAGGGAGAAGGAAACGAAGCCGGCAGACCTTAGAGAGTAGCTTTAGAGTTGCGCATCTAATAATGATCAATAGGTTCTCTTATATGCAACAAATGCAACACTAATCGTCAAAAATTGCAACAAATTTAGGAGAGCTTGAAAAACAAGTTAAAAATCCAATCCTTCAGCGAAGGGAAACCAGGAAACTAAGATGTATTGGCACATCTAAACAGCTCACTAATTGGAGACACCATCTGTCTGGTCTATAATACACAACTAAGACACTCCTCAGACACAAGCTCAAGAATTTCAGGTTACCTCACCAATACCGGAATGATTCTTCTTCATTGCTTTTAGGGGGAGCGAAGTGGTTGAAAATGTTAATCCTTGATAAATAGATTTCTGAAGACATTTCCCCAGGAATGTGTGGAAAACACTCGAGGACTCCTCATGTTGTCATCACATTGAGGGAGTCAGCTCCATGAAACCAACATCTTGTTCAATGCTCCAATATAGGCCCTCACACTTGAAACTGCAATATCCATGCTCGACCCAGTACCACTGGCATTCAAACAATAAATGCAATAACTCAAAGTTTACGTGAAGTAAAACAACATGGTTTGTAAACATATTAAACACTCCTGTACCTGAAGGTTTGGTGTATAGTCTCCCCAGTTAAAGCAAGTGTAGACATGTGATTGTTTTTGTCACGGATCAAAACTTGGGTTGTGGCTATTGCATCAATGTCCTCTGTGAAAGCGGTCATGGAGTACTCGAGAAGCGTTGCAGGTACCTGTTCAGCATAATGCAGGAGCACATCTGTTAGTTCTGAAACTGAAAGTCAACCCTCAACAAAATTAATTCCAATATCGTCAACTTTATTTGGTACTTATAATTTTTTGCAATGTTAATTTGATAATAAACTAATGATTGTACTATACCTCAAATTTGAAAGTATCTAGATGAAAAATATCTTTTCAGTGGTTACCGGCTATGAAGCACGGACACGTTGCCGAGCCTTCCGAGTCGTGTCCGACACGTGTCGACGTGTCCGACACGCTCGGACACGCTCGGACACGTTCGGACACGCGGTCAACGCGTGTCGAGAAATCCGACACGTGGTCAACTTTCTCGACACGCTTCGACACGCGTGTCCGAGAGAGAGATTGTTGAAGAAGACGATGGTGGGTAGAGAGGTGAGGTCGAGGAAGAGGCCGAGGAAGCGGAGGTGAGGCCGCGACGGCGAGAGGAAGAGCATAAACGGAGGCGACGCTGCGATGGAGAGCCGGCGCGAGGCTGCAGCTGCTGCGAAGGAGGAAGGGCGGAGGCGACCGAAAGAGTTGAGAAGATCGTGAGGGAGAAACTGAGGGGGCGGGGAGAAGGTGGTGGCGTGGGGGAGGGGAGGGGGAGGGGAGGGGGGGGAAGAGAGGGCATGGGAAGAACGGGGATGGAGGGGATTGATGGGGGCGCAGCCTCGCAGGGAGTAGGTGGTGGCGTTGGGGGGAAAGGGAGGGGGAGGGGGAGGGGGAGAGGAGAGAGGGGGAAGAAATCGAGGGGATGGGGGCGATTGATGGGGGGCAGGTGATGGGGGCGCAGGGAGCAGGTGGTGGCGTAGGGGGAAAGGGAGGGGGGGGGGAGAGAGAGAGAGAGAGAGAGAGAGAGGAGAGAAGGGAAAGAGACCGAGGGGGCTGGGGCCTGGGGGTGATTGATGGGGGGGCACAGGGAGCAAGTGGGCGTAGGGGGAAGGGGAGGGGGAGAGAGAAAGTGGGGGCAGATTCACAGAAATTGAAGGGGAGGATTTTGGGGGTGGTGGCGTGGGAAAAGAGGGGGAGAGAGAAACGAGGAGAGAGGATTTGAGGGAAATAATTTTTGTTAAAATAAAAATTATATTTTTAAATATGCACACGTATTAATTATGAATATACTTTTTAAATTTTTTTATGAATAGATTTATTAATATTATTATTTATTGTAAGTTCTTATTTATTTATTTGTGAATTTGAATCAAATTAATTAAAATTAAAAATATTTATTTAATATATAACGTGTCGGAACGTATCGGAATTCTCTACTTTTTAAGAAATGACGTATCGCGTGTCGTGTCGCGTGTCGCGTGTCGCGTGTCCGTGCTACATAGGTTACCGGAAGCAGCTTTCCATACCTGGTTACGATGGCAAAATTCAAATGTGTTCTCCCTATTCATTCCTTATTAAATTAACACTACAAATATCCTACTTCTAAGACAATGATACTACAAAAGTAAAATAACATTCGGTAGAGGTATTCTTTAAACTGACTTCTTAATACAATATGAGTGTAATAGGACAAAATCGAAAATTCAAACCTTAACAATTAGGTCAACAGCCTTGTATGCTGAATCCACAGGTCCAGTACCAACAGCACAAGCAATAAGCTCTTTCCCATCAGCACTGATAAGTTTCACAGTTGCCGTCGACAGACCAAGAGTTCCACACGAAACCTGCATGGCATTTGCTATGATTTTCAAACCAGACGGATTGGCATCGGAATCACCACGGTATAAGCTGGAAAAACTAGGCAGATATACCTGTAAATCATGAAGTTGGTTAGAAAACTTCATCAGATACGAGTGCTCTTATGTCAGCATTAGTAACTCTCTGGCACATAGCGTAACAAAGAAAGCAGTCACATAACACGCCTTCCTAAGAGCCAAAAGAAGCAAGCATACAATGCCACAACTCGCAAAGGGGATGAACTTATTATTGTCTTTCCATATGAAAACTTTGCATCACTTTTGCAGCTTACAAGTCTTACTACTCAACATATGTTCAGCCACAATTATAAAATGCTTGCAACTAGGTGTTAACTACTCAAATGGAATGCCAGATGAGCATTTGATTCTCTTGTTGATGTTGCCCGTTCAAGTCTAACTCTGTGCGCTAGTACTTTCTTGTCAATGTCCACTGTTCAATTGCTGCTTAAACGTCTCCACAGATTCAAGAGTTCTGCCATTTGTATAAGGTGGGGGATGGTCTCTAAGTTCATTTTGACTTGGTATTCATGCTACCAATGATGTGCGTATTATATCTATGCACATGTACCCACAAAATTACCCACACTTTACAAAGGAACTGACACAATCACCACAAGAAGACCTCACCTCAATTTTCCAAGGACAATACCTACTTCATTAGTTCGCTCATGTCCAATATCGTCAGGAGATATAATTTCATATGTACCTGTATGTTTCAGCATTCCGTCCTATAGAGAGAAAAAAAACTGTTGGACTTAATATCATAATTGTCATCAATTTTTTCTCAAATATATTCAGTTGTCAATTGGAATGAGAAATCAAAACACGAACTAAAATCCCAAGAAATTAATGTGATTACTTGAGATATTTAAGTTTTATACTTATATTTTCAGCAGCGACCCAGAAATTGGACACATTTGGCAATTTTCCTTGCTTTAAAGCCTTCTGAAAGTTAAAAAGAGTGTTCTTCAAACTAGGAGACAAACAAAAATGATATTCTCAATGTTTCAAATAGGAATAGGAAGAAAACTGAAGACCTGTTTGGCTCTTGAAAGATCTAAAGAGGTTACAGTCTCTTAAGATTCTTACCATGGCTCAATTAATCTCTTAAAAAGCGGTGTTCATTATGCAAATATTTGGGTCAATCTACAAAACATCTAATTCTGATTGGACCATTTACAGCCTCATGGCCCTGGTATTCCTGTTCTGTTCCTTCCAAGATTCACGAATCCTCCGCTATCTATTATATATGTTTAGATTGTGCGCTGCGCCTCCAAGCATATCCACCATTCACAATCACATCAACAACCACCAAACGTCAGTCTTAGATCCCCTAAAAATGTTACCAAAGCTTAAATCAGCTCCTTCAAGTTTAGCGGCTAAAGAAAACATCATCTGGAACAGAGAACAAAAGTCAAAAGAATAGTATCTACTACTTGTAGAATCAATGTCTTGAGGTAAAAATGTCATGGTTAAACTCCGCATCCAATGGTAAACTAGGCAATAGAATAAAAGAAAATTTGACTGGGCAACGTTAGAAGACCATAAGCTATTAGTTTAGGCTCCATAGTTTCGGCAGGGACTGCAATTAAAATGATGGCAAAAGTTTTTGCACCATATAATAAGTAACCACTAAGGAGATTTATCCCACCACGAGCATTAATAGCCAGGCATCTAAAATGAATTGCTAGAGAAATTACTAAAGAAATTATTCAAGAAAAGTAAGCAAATAGGTGAAAAGAAGCCACAAACTCAAAGTTCATAGCCACTGACCTGATGGATGCCACTTTCATGAGCAAAGGCATTAGCTCCAACAATAGCTTTATGAGGTTGTACATACAAGCCCGAGTACCCTTCTACCTATAAAATTGTTGAACAGATATCAGAAGTACAGTTGATTAAGGTAAGAAATGTATTAAGTCAAAATTATATACCATTTTGCTAGTCATGATAATATGACGAGTATTGATTCCAGTGTAAAGACCTCCCAAGATGCTCCCCCCTTTGCATTTTAAGGCCATTACCACCTATAAGTTATTTATTTATTTATTATTATTATTATAAGAAAAGACAAAAGGTAAGGAAGATTAGCAAAACAAGAACAGAAAAGGACTCCAAACAATCTTCAACCAAACAGCAAAAGGAAACAAACAGGAAGACATTGACACTAAATAATCATAAGTACAAGCACCAATGACATGCATAGAACTTATTATGCTGGTTCTCTCTAGCTAGTGTAGGTCCTCACTATGATACAAATGCTCAAATCTTATCTTTACAGATCTAACCACGCCTTTGTAGGTTAAGGTCGTCCATATGGCTTACCCTAAATCCAATCATTGAGCTCAGTCTCTTGGTAGAGCTTCTGAACATTGCTTCTATGTGTCCAGATCACATCAAACAAGCTTTTCTTATCTTACAGTCTAAGAATTGATCATCATTTGCTGCGATGCAGCGGAATGAGTTAAAACTTTACATATTCCAGCATGATTCAGTTCCCATTCAATAGTGAAAGATGCATGCTAAGAGAAAAGTATAGTCGAAATGACATGAACCATTCAGAATCGCAAAAACTTAAGAAAGAGAAAGGAACAAGAAAGATAGAATTAACAGCACACAAGCTTGTACATCTTCCATTGTTTTCCCCTTTTGTTTTCTAGGTATCCTTGCCAGCATACTTCAAATGTACTGATACAATACCCAGCTCCTTTTCTCTATAAATATTGCTTATCAAAAAGCAGAACTTGTGATAATTTCATTGATGCTGAAAATTAAAAAGCGCCTGTTAGTTCTTCTATTAATGAAACATCATAAAATAACTGGAAACATTATTACAGTCCTCGTTTATAAACTGATTATATCAAATAATTTCGGGTTGATAACAAAAATAGATTCGTCGTTCATGGTGTCATTTCCATTAGAATCACCAATCCAAAGAAAATTAGCCTGATTACGACCATCCTACCTTCCTACAGATCCATTCACCTCATATACACAACTACTCACTGAAAATCAAATATCCATGCCTTATATACATGCCAGAGCGGACAGTCACCTCTTCCAAAGAAGCATTTCCAGCTCTTTCACCAATGCCATTAATTGTCACTTCCACTTGTCTTGCCCCAGCACATGCACCCTGAATTCAGAGGTCTTAATATATAAGTTAATGCTCACTAAAAGTTTTTCATTAAACTAGGGAGGGAAAATTTCCACATACCGCTATGGTGTTGGCTGTCGAAAGACCAAGATCATTGTGGCAGTGTGTGGAAATGATAACATTTTCTATTCCAGGTGTATTCACTTTTATGTCTGCTATCAGTTTACCAAACTCTTCAGGCATAGTAATACCTACAGTGTCGGGTATGTTGAGAGTTGTGGCACCTGCCTTGATAACTTCACCCAGAATTTCATAGAGAAACTCTCTCTCCGATCTAGTTAGAAATCAGGGTTAAAAAAGTCAAAATCAAAGAACAAATAGGATTTGTAACATTCCGAAGCTTCATACGACCCATTAATCAATCATATTCATCTTCCATAGGAGGCGCAAGCAGCAGTATTCCTGTCACTAAAAGCTAGCGATACCGACAATAGTAAATACTGAAATGCAGCTGCAAATATCCTCAGGGAAATGTACGAAACGAGCACAACAGGGAACAAAACCAACGATTCTTATAAGATCGGCGAAGGGCTCTGAACAATCAGTAATCTTTACTATAGTAGGTTACGATTGCACATTCACTGGATACTCACATTATCCGTGAGTACATGTAGCAGTACGCTACTCCCAAATGAAAAAGTCACTTATCTATACCCCATTCACGAATGCAAGAATCCATACATAACACCTAGAAGAAGGAAATAGCCTGCCCCAACTGCACCATTGCCTGTGGCCTTCAAATTGACTTGGAACTACTAAGGCATGTTTGGTAAAAGTTGTTTTTGTTCCTCGAAACAAAAATTTATGTTCTTTTGTTCTACGGAACGGAAAAAGAATATAAACTTGTTTATTAATACTTTTGTTCTCGGGAACAAAAAAATAGATTTTTTGTTCCCGGGAATATATTTGGAACAGAAACAAAAATTAGAAAAAAGTAGCTTCTTATTTCCAGGAACAATTTTTTTTTCTCTTCTTTTCTTCTCTTCTCTTTCTTCTTCTTCCTTTTGGTCGGTCGCCAGCCTTGGCCATGGTCGACGATCTCGCCAGAGCATTGCCTACCGGCACAAGGCTCGACCTTGCCAGGCCAAGGCGAGGCCAACCTCGCACTGCCTCGACGAGGTCGAGCCTCGCCGGTGGCTTGGCAAGGCTCTCTTGGCCACTGAGGCCATCGGCAAGGCTCGGCTTTGTCCAGATCTGGTGAGGCTGAGCCTCGCAGTGGCCTAGCGAGGCTCCAATGGGCTCGCTGGACCTTGCCCAGCTGGTCGCCAACCATCGCCGTGGCCAGCGACTAGCCACAAAGGAGGAATAAGGAAAAAAAAAAAGAAAAAAGAAAGAAGAAAAAAAGGAAAAATATAATAAAAATATTAAAAAATTAAAAGAAACAACAAAATTATATAATTTTACTAAACACGTTTCTATCCCGAGAATATAAATTTTTTGCAGTTACCAAACGTGTTCTTATACTCAGAAATTGTTCCCGGGAGCAGAAAAAAACTATTTTTGATAAAAAAAAAATTGTTCCTCGGAACATAATCGTTGCCAAATACGTCTTAACTAGAGAGCGACAAATTAGATGATTAACAAACTCGACTGCTACCAAGAAGCAAATCAGATCATAAAGGCCACGCAAAGATAGGAATTTTATAAACAACTTGCCAGCATCCTCGGGGCTGAACTCGACATCGTCGCAGCCCAAGCTCCAGGTGAAGGCCACCATCCTCCTGGCAATGTCGATCACCTCTTGCTTGCTTTTCTTCAGCTTGTACTGCATGTGGATCCCGCTGGTGGTGATGAACGTGTGGATCTTGGGTCGCCTGGCGAAGCGGACGGCATCCCAAGCGGCTCGGATGTCCTTCTTGTTGCATCGGGAGAGGTCGCAGATGACGGGGACGTAGCCGTGGGGGTCAACGGCGTTGCCGACCTCAAGGGCGATGGCCTTGACAACAACGAAGTTGTCCGAGGAGGCGGCAGGGAACCCGGCCTCGATGATGTCGACGCTGAGCTTGGCGAGCTGGCGGGCGATGTTGAGCTTCTCCTTGGAGGTCATGGCGGCACCAGGGGATTGCTCACCATCGCGGAGGGTGGTGTCAAAGATGTGGATGTAGTTGGGGTCGGGGATGTGGTTGGGTATGTACTTAGGGTGGGGAGGAGGAGCAGTGGTGGGGCCCTCCGGTGGGGAGGAGGAGGAGGAGGAGGAGGAGGAGGAGCGACGGAGCATCTAATCATAGCGGAGGCCCATTGGGGGGGAGGACGGGAGGTGATGCAGGGGAAGAAGACGGTGGTGGGACACTTCGGGGTTTGACGAGAGGAGGAGGAGCTGGGGTGGAGCTTGGGAGTAGTGGCGGTGGCGGTAGCAATGGCGGAGGAGAAGGAAGAGGAGGAGGAGGAGGAGGAGGAGGAGAAACTAGGGTTGATGAAAGGGGCAGCCATGGCCATGGGGAGGAGGAGGAGACGAAGAAGAAGAAGAAGAAGAAGAAAGGGTTTGGATGGAGTGAAGAAGAAGGAGAAGGAGAAGGAGAAGAAGAAGAAGAAGAAGAAGAAGAAGAAGAAATGGTTTGGATGGAGTGAAGAAGAAGAAGAAGGAGAAGAAGGAGAAGAAGAAGAAGAAAGTGTTTGGATGGAGTGAAGAAGAAGAAGAAAGGGTTTGGATGGAGTGAAGAAGAAGAAGAAGAAGAAGAAAGGGTTTCGATGCAATTGAGGAATCACCCGCCGGCCGCCACCCCCACTATGCAGAAGCCAACGTGGCCATTCGTAATCGAGGAATCGAGGAATCGCCCGCCGGCCACTGTGCAAAAGCCGACATGGCCATTTGTAATCGAGGAATCAAGGAATCAAGGAAACTGATTTGGGAAGTGAGTGAAGAAGAAGAAGAAAGGGTTTCGATGCAATCGAGGAATCGCCCGCCGGCCACCACCCCCATTGTGCAGAAGCCAACGTGGCCATTTGTAATCCAAGTTTGAATTTTGTTCATCAATAATTAGCAAAACATCAATTATTTTTAGAGGATTAACATTGCGAAATCCCCAACCTAATATATTTATGATAAATTTATTTCAAATAAATTGATATACCTCTAATAAAATTATCCCAAACTGATACTTTTTTGACAAATTTACCATATATTAATTTCCATTAAATTTTACCATCACATTACTGAATTAGATGTCACGTAACAGTTAATCGATATACTTTTACCCCCAAAAAAAAGTTAATCGGTATACTAAATTAGGATTTTACTCTCTATCTATCACAATTGTATAAGCTTTGTAGTTTTTTGTGGTATTAATCCAATATAGAGATGATATATTTGTCATAAATGTACTAGTTTAGACTTTTTGGTAACCACAAAAATTACTTTAAAATAAATTTTTATCACATATATATCAGTTTTGAGTTTTTTGTTATAAAAAAATCAGTTTGAGGTAAATTTGTTATAAATATATCAATTAATGTACTAGTTTAGAATTTTTCGTTATATTAACATTTCTTAATATTTGTATATATGTTTTTTTTAAGATTTCACATGACTTTCAGAGAAAAATTTTCTCCCAAGAACGTACCAAATCGCTTGGAAAGAAAATTCAAATTATGTTACTCTTTATGTTGCTAGAAAATTTTAAAGGATGGAATCTCAAAAAGAAATGTGAACTTGATGTTTGCAAATAATATGAAAATTACAATGAAGATTCGAATGTAGAGATATGAGCACATACCAATTAAATAAGTCTAAAATAAGTGACATGATTTGCAAGGGGAAAATAACAGTTACATAATGAATGAAATCACATACGAAAATTAATAAATTTCAGTATATCTAATTTAAGTTTTTTTGGGGGGGGGGTGTTGGGAGAAGCTACTGTTGAATGGATTGTTATTAAATGGATGGTTAGTAAAATAGGCATAAGCGGCTGATTGGCGAAGCCCACATGACCAACACCTAATGAACCAAACACTTTAAAGTATGCATTGCACCAATTCAAAAGGGTCAATTTCAGAAATCTCGGAATTAAGTTGTAAGCAACTTAATTCTTTTGTAAGCACGTGATGTCCGGCTTCATTAAACTATACCCTACAAATATAATCATTCACGTTCTCTCAAAAGCTTAATAATGGACTTTTAAAACAGGGTGGGAACGGGTCTCTACAAGTAAATATAGAATGGGCCAAGGGCTTACAAAAACCAATAAGGCCAATCCCACAGTGCCGATTTTTGGGAACTGAAAAGGAATAATCAAAACTTTGTCTTCCTGTGTTAGAAACCGAATTAGAAATGTAAATGCATGCCTATATGCCATGAGTAATTTCTCTAGGGTTTAGCTAGTAAACTTCATCATCTCATGATTTATAATTTTTTCTTTTTCACACGTCTTCCGAGAAAATCATGGAGAAAGAGCCTTTAAACTGAGGCGCATGTGTCACGGGCCTAAAGAGAGTCGACCCGAGAGGTATCGATCGGCCCGTGACACATGTATACTTGATAGGATTTCACTTTATGGCTTCAGGAAGATGAAAGGGTGCTGCCGAACCCAGGGTTGACTCAACTTAATCAACGAATGCATCATTGAGGCTGTGCAATAAACCCCTCCCAGTCAAAGACTAGTGATAGGTGATCCCGCGGATCTTTTGGAAAACGATAGCCTTGTGTGTAAGCACAGCAATCGTCCCTTTAGTTTATAGCTTAAGCGTGTCAACTTGCCCTGTTTTATTTCTATCTAACGGGGCAAGTTTAGCGTGTTCTCTTTCTTTTTTGGGTCGGAATTGTCGGGTGTGCTTAATATATGTATAAGATGGCAAGGTTGTCACACCCCATGACGTATTCGTTGGAAAAATATTAGATAACATGAAAATAATAATTATTATTGGAAATGCATTGAAAAATTGTAGAAGATAAAAAATATATGAGGTGTGCAAGTATTGTCCTTAAAAATAATTTCTCCCATCGGAGTACGAAACTAGGTGCATAAAACTCTAGCGACTCTCCTCCCAAGATACAATAGATCTTTTTCTTTATAATAGGAAACATAAAAACTTTATGCGTATATTCAAACAAGGAAATGAAAAAAAAAAAACATAACGCGATAGAAAAATAGAAATAGGGATATTCTGGTTTTTATATATTGGTATCACTTTTCAATTATGTATAAGTAACAGAAAGAGAGCCATTTGCAAACCATTATGAATCCGTCGATAATCAATACATGACCATTACAAATAATGGGGGTTTAAGAAGAAATAAATCAAATGTTATAAAGTCGTTATACGATTGTTACAAAACCTGTAGATTAATGATGGACAAAAATGATTACAAATTGATGATGGTATAAAACCGTTACGAGAATAATAGCTTTTGAAATTTTCCAAAACAATTGAAATATCCAACAATCCCTATATATTTCAAAAGGTTTTGAAAAGAAAATGAATGAATAATGTTGGGTTATTGGAGTTTAATGCATCGAAACCGGTGCTTGTTAGGTTATGAACCAATCTTAGAAATAATGAAGTATAATTCACAAAATCATTAGTGAAGTTTAAAACTTCCATAAACCAAAAGTTTTCTTTTTGTGAATTATGATTTTCACCAATTACATTGTACTCCCACAAACTTTGTTGTTCAATGTATTTTTGTGTTAACTGGTCATGCACATGCTTAGTTTATTCAAAAGTGCTCTAGAGATTATTGCCTATAATTCTCATAGGAGTGGCCCCACTCCACACTTATATAGGTGATTTGATCAAATGTATTCTCTAGCTTAATACACCACCAATAATGGCTATGAAATTCATTAAGAGCTTAGCTCAAACTCTTTTTCCTTTCAGTTTTGCATCATTCTCACGTTAGAAGGGACAACAATTTTTATAGTGTATCACTAGATCAACAAGTGACTTGTTATTACCTATATGAACCTAATTCATGGGATCGCTAATCACATAGGTTGGGTTACCATCACCCTTGATTTTCTTCAATTGGCTTAAGTCCCATTCCCCTTTATGAATTCACTTCTGACTTTATGTAATCAGTGGACACAATTCCATTTTTAAGCAATTGATTTACTACGTCAGTCTCAATTAGATGTGTTAATTTTTAACACAAAAAGTGTCATTTATTCCCAAAGGAAAATCTCCTAAGAGTTTCTCAACTACTCAACTCCAATTTCATATGAGTTTAAGAAGGATTTTCCCTTTTTCTTAAGAACTTGAATAGTTCTCAATTTATCAAAAATAATAAATATTTTCTTTTCCTTCCCCTATTGGAGCTTAGGAGGATAAAACATTTTGTTTGCACATAACATGCTCAGTAGCACCTGAGTCTACCACCCAATTTTTCACATTGGCCATAATACTAGCATTGAAAATGACTACAATAATTTTGTCATCAGATCATTTTCTTCAACTAAGTGAAATTTTGGTTTAGCATGATTGTTATTTCCCCACAATTTTATTTGGTTGATTTCCAAACTACAATATCTCTACCAAAGGTGAGCACATAATTTATAACGGATTTTGTCTCATATGAATTCAAGATTTAGTTAACATCACCGTATCCTTTTAATACAATTGGAAATCCACTTTGTAAAATGCCATAGTTTTATTTCACAAGGCTATGGACTTGTTGAATGCATAAGTCATTAAGGCACTGCATGGGAACGTTTATGTTCCTTGGTTTTTTTGTTCTTTTGTTTCTAGAAACAAAAAAAGAACAGGAAATCCGTTTGGTAACACTAACTTACTTTTCTATTCCCTGGAAATAGAAAAGTAGCTAGGGAATAGATTTGGAACAGAAACTAAAAAAAAAAAAGATGCCAATAGCCAAAGCATTTTGTTTTCTCTTACATTAGCTCTAATAGCTTTTGTACTTTTCCCATCATACAACTGCCGGCTTCATTTGAGTTGCACTGCAAATAGATCTCTCTAACATCAGTCCATACAAATGAATGAAGGTTGACTTAGCATAACCCCGTTTCAACAATAGCCAAGTCATCAAACATATGCAACAAACAAATATAAACTCAAACAAATAAACAAAATGGAAGGTAGCTAATTATACACTAGAAACCATACAACACACTGCAAAGCTCCTGTGCGACAATTTACATAAAAGCACATTTCACAGGTTATACATGCATATATGCATGTAACATCAATTGCACCATCATGCCAATATTTTCTCTTGTTTCACACTTTCAATCTACAGTTCGTTTACTTTTAACAGAATGAACATATACACAATAAATACTTTAAACGATATTCACGCAAAGTATGTACGGTTTCTCACTTTAATATGCGCCCTTAATTAACTTGTTCATTGCAATCACACAAAGTTGTTGCAAGGAACACGAAAAACACTAAGATGCAAATTATGTCGTAAACATGGCACAGAGTAATTAACTGAGAACAATCATTAAAAGAAACGGGAGAAAAGGCCATTCACATTTACATCATTAGAACTCCCGATGGCACGTTCATATGGTCAAAATGCTAGCTTAGGTGGGTCTGAATCAAACAACTAATACTTAAACATTGTATGTATGTATGTAGGAATGTATGTATATATAATATATTAAGTAGTATTGACACCAACACGCGACGCGACACGACACGCCGACATATCTTTCTTGAAAAACAAATAATTCCAACACGTTGTGACACGTTATATATTAAATATATAATAAATTATCATTTTTATGATTATTTCAATCAAATTAATTTGTTTTAATTTCACAAATAAATAAATAATAAAATCCTAGAAAATTTACACTAAAAACATTAATCCATAATTCATAAATATCATTCATTATTTCAATTTGACAAATTCAACTCCATTCTAATAATTCATAAAGCTTGAAGGAAAAAGACAAACAATTCACATTCTGGACTCGTGTATCAAATATATCGGAAGAAAATGGAAAAAAAAAAAAAAACCTTGGGGATGAATTATGTATTATGGAAAGTGAGAGTCATAAGAGAAGAGAAGATTATGTTTTTTTTTCTTTCCTCATTTATTATTTTTTATTATTGTTTTGTTTTTCACAAATATACAATTTGACCCATCATTTATTGAAAATTTTTAAAACTGACCTTGTGTGTTGGAATTACGTGTTGGAAATTCACATGTCGGAATTTCAACTTGAGTGTTGGAGAGTGTCGAGAAAATTGATTAGGTGTCAAATTTTCTAAAATGTATTGACTAAGTGTCGAAGTGGACACGCGTCGAAGTGTCTGACATGACACGAAGGTTCCTGAAGAGTGTAGATGCTTCGTAATAATATAAATTTATGTATACCTTTCTTTAGATCTCAAGAACACTTATAGAGGAGTGAGTCTATAGGACATGACAAGCCCAAGTTGCCTAGGAACGTGCACTAAAAAAAATATAAAATCAGATGCTTGGTTAAGAGTATGTCAAGCTTGAACACTATAAACAACATCAACACGTCCATTCCATGTCTCAATTATTACTACCCATGGAAAGAATTGACTTCCTCAATGTGCTTTCCGGTAGGAGGACTGTGACATTCTAAAGTTTTCAGTTATACTTTCAATTGAATTAATCGAGCCTTTCATCGACGCGCATATATTGTTATTCTCAGAGTTGATCACTCGTGAGATAACTAAATCATCTGGGGGAAGCCACTAAGGAATTTAAATGCATTGGACTTGAGAATTAACAGGGAATTGACTACTCGACCGTGCTCATCTGTAAAGATCATTTCGGCATAGTAAAGATTGATTAGAAATCAGATATAGGTCGGTTCAACTGAGATGTGTGGTTAAACATGAGTGATTCCACTAAATTGCAAAATTCTCGTCGATCGGTACTAGACTGATTTTTTTGTCGTTTTGGTACCTTGTGTCCGTAATTGAAATCTTGGGATTTTCACGACAACCGAGAGTGGTCAATGTGTCGAAGAGGTTCAGTGTAGCTTAAAGAAAATCGACCGCAGGTTATTTGCACTAAAAATTTATGAAAGCTACCTAGTAGCCTAGGTTATGCTAAAATCACGTCAAATTGAAATTAACCGCGAATTTGAATCCAATTTTAGAAATTGAAAGTTCTGTCATGTCACAATTAAATTTCGGGACTTCAACTCATCTTTCGAGAAATTTTTAGATAGTTCGAGATTTTTAAGGAAAATCATTTCTGACGATACTAAAAAGAACGGAATTTTGGATTGGTCAAATTGAAGGGATTCTTGGCCTTTAAAGTGGACTAGTTGATGAGATCAAGAGTAGAAAAGGGTGTGGTATTTTTCCTAAGCAAAATTGGACATCCAATTGGAGAAGATTGTGATGAAATCGAAGTCCAATTGAGGAATTCGTGGGCTGATATGAGAGCTGCAATATTTAGACATCAACTTGGTTATTTGTAGAAATTGATGTGCAAGAATGAATAAAGGGACAAAAAGGAAATTTTGTGAGAACTTGTAGAACCAAGAGTTGGGAGTATAAATTTTTTTTCTAAACTAATTTTTTTGTTTTTCCTTTTTTTCCTTCAGATTCTACCTCTTCGATCGTCCCTCTCCCTCTCTCATTACTTCGCCGACCTCACCCCCTAGCCGACAACCCCTCTGCCATTTTTCACTCTCTTTTCCCTCTTCTTTGACTTGTTTTTAGTCATCCTTATCTTCTCTCCACGTTGCCGACGCCACCCTCTCTCCTTTCCCTCTTTCTTTCTTTCCTTTTATCAATTCCTGCACGTTTAGTCCCCTTTGGACGACACCCCATTCCCCTCAATCCCTCTCTTTTGGTCACTCTCTCTCTCTCTCTCTCTCTCTCTCTCCTCTCTCTGTTCCGCACATTGCCAGCTGCTCGATCTCATCTGCTTCTTCTTTGCCTGCGTTTTTCAATTTCTTCGAAGCCTCATCTCCCCCGAAGAAGCCTGAGCTCCTTGCTGTCTTTTTTTTTTTTTTTTTTTCACCGAAGCAGCCCAATTCATCCGAAATCAACTTCAGCCGTGAATAGCCCCAACCCCAACCCGTTCGTCCATCGCTTCAAGCTGACTTTGCATCAGCCCATCATCTCACTGGAGCTCCCTGGCCGTGCCACAACGGCCCGACCAGTAAGTTCAATCGAGTAGTACCGAAACCAGCAGAGACCTTGAACCTTCGAGGCTCTCTTTAGACCGTTTCCAGACCCCGTTTGGCAAGCCCGCTTCAGAGTTTATCACTCACTACTGTGTCCTAGTCGATTTAATTCGAACGGATCTTTAAATAAGTGAGTTTAACTCACTAATCCTCGCTTAGTAGGTTAATTACGCTTAAGGGCTGATTTGTTTAGACTAAGCTTGGCTTAGTGGATAGTTAGAACGATTTAGTGAATTAGTTAATTATCAATGCATATTAGGTGGTTAGTTTAATGCAATTAGTGAGTAAATAAACTCTAGTATTTATTTAACGAGTCTCGGAATTTTTCCATACCCGTTCCAGCATATAATTAGGCTTTACGGGCCTAAGTATGCATTTAATAATTAATTTATGTAATTATTTATTTATTTATTTTCTAGAAATTAGACTGGGATGGTCAGTGACTAGAATTTTATACTGATTGCAGTGATGTGATCTGTTCATTTAATTGAGTCCTAATTTGTGCTAATTGCGTATGAATTGTGATTTCGGGAAATTATTCCAAAAATAATTAATTTCAGTAATTAATTAGAAAATCATCGGACGTCTATTTACAACGCCAAAAATGAGTTTATGGATGATGAAATTAGTGGGATTTTCAATGGTGAAAACATTATAATTTGGTTAAGGCTGACCATGTACCCACATAAGAGTATTTTTATTGGGTATGATAAAAATGGTAAAATGGTTAGATATCAAATCCGTTGATCTAGCAGTTTTTGGTGAGTATAATAAATATATCAGATCCGTTGATCTGGCAGCTTCTAGTGAGCATAATGAATATATCAGATCAGTTGATTTGGCAGTTTCTGGTGAGCATATATAGTATAGTATAACGATATGTCTGATAGCTTCTGGTGAGCATAATAGTATATTATATTAGTATATATGGAAGCTTCTGGTGAACTACACTATCTCGTTTAAGCTTAGAGTGAGCTGTCCGCAAGGTGGTCGGACTTTATAGATAGTATTGATTGAGATGACTGGGAAATGGTTGTGATGATATGGAATCGACTGAGTCGATTGATTGATGATTCGATCTGTTTTGACGTGTTGAAATGATTGGGTGAAAATGTCAAATATTATTGACTTGTAGGAAGGAACAGAGGCAAAGGTAAGACCTCCGACTTGTGATTGTGCCTAAGCAACCCTTAGGGTGTATTTTCTTCTTGGTCATCTTAAGGAGTTGAACTTGCTGAGACATTATTTTACTGGTTATTGTATAACCATTTTCAGGTCATTAGATGAAGTTGGTGGACGACCAGAAATCCTAGAGTCTGAGAAGGTGGAGACTGAAGAATCGGCGAATATGTCTGACTAGAGTGTCATAGGACAATTCCTTTTTGGTTAAGCCGATATTTTTGTAAACAGCCTGGCATTGTATATAAACCTTTTTATTTATTTATTTATAAAAAGGTTTGTTTTGGTTTGAAAAATTGAGGCCCTACTTCCTTATCCCATATTGTTGTTGTCTGGGGATACTTATCTGCTTCCGCATGTGCTTTAAAATGAATGGGTCGGTGACTCGTCCTGGGAAGTCACAAATATTTATCGACCAGTGAAGGATGGGCGTGCGCTCGGGGATTGGGGCGTGACAAGGACAATGTTAACATCGATTTTTAAACCAAAAAAAAAAAAAAAAGAGAGAGAGAGAGAGAGAGAGAGAGAGAGAGAGAGAGAGAAATGCTTAGGGGTTGGGTCGGGCCGAATCGGACCTTGGCCCAGCTTGCCTCTCTTCCCTTTTCCCCTGTGTTGGGCCCAGCCCATTTCCCCTTTAGCCTAGCGTGCCCCAGCCAGTCTTCCTCCTCCTTCACGCGCAAACTTGCAGCAAAAGGAAAAAGCACATCAAAGAGCAAGGCAAGAGCAGGAGGCAAAAGAGAAAAGACAGGGGAAGATAGGAGCAGAGGGGGAGATCACGCGAGAGATCATGGCAGAGCAGCAGAGGAGGAAACAGAGGAGCAGAGGGCACTGCGGCGACAGAGGTGGAGCCGGGGAGGAGAACCGAGAGAATAAAGGAGGGAACCAAAGCGGGGAGAGCAGAACAAGGACACAAAGGAGAACCAAGAGGGGAAGAAAGGAGAAGAGAAGAAGAGAGCAAAGGCTCGTGGAAGCCAGCCAAAAAGCCAAGAGCCCCTGGGACGCCTTGCCACTGCCGGAGAGCCGCCCGTTCGTCGCCGACCACTGCCGTCTCCTTGGAACCAGGTGGGCATTTTGCCAAACACTTGGCGTGCATGTGTGGCACCAAGCTAGTCGAAGCTCCCTCGACCGTTTCAGGTGAGCTCCGGCCCTCCTACTCGTCCCCGTTGCACTTCCTGAGCTCTGGTAGGTCTCTTTAGTTCCTCAGGTTTGCGCTCAGGCCTTGGCCGAGCCCAAAGTTCTCGATCTCATTAGTGCATATCACCTGTTCGATGAAATGCTCAACCGCAGCCCACCCTTGGTTCATTGTTTAGAGCTTCTGCAACCTCTCTCTCTCTCTCTCTCTCTCTCTCTCTCTCTCTCTCTCTCTCTCTCTCCATCTTTCCCTCTCTCACTTCTAGACATCCATTAGATCGAGTTTCTAGGATCTACATTGCTGGAGTCGAGGGGAAAATGAAGTTACGGGACCTCGTACGCGATGTTGTCAAGGCTTGCTCGAAAGCCCTCTTGCCGCTGCCGCTAAAACTCTCGACCTCAGGGGGGTCGAGAGCCGCCCTCCCCTCACCCTGTCGAAGTAGAATCGCCGCATGCTAGCTAGAAAAGCACCTGAGCTACACGCCGGCGCGGCGCCCCCTAATCGCAACTGGGCAGTGGCGAACCAAAGGGCACTGGCTGAGTAGGGCCAGATCTAATTTGGCCCACTCGGCCACCCTCGTTCCGCAGCCTAATAGCCCAAAGTTAGTTTGGGTTGTGGGTGTGCGTGACCCATTTTTTACGAAAAGGGAATTGGGCCTGCCGATTGGGCCCAATCCCCAAATCAAGCCGGAGGCCCGACACCTTTGGTGGGGCCTAGTTCCTTCGGGCGGGTTCGACTCAACCCGCCCCAAACCAAGCCGGACCCGGGCGAGTTTAACCAACTTGTCGACAACCTGGGTCGGGTTAGACTAGACTCGACCTAGTTCACCAAAATAAGATAACAAAATTTAAAAAAATTTTAAAAAACATTAAAAATTTTCAAAAATCTAAAAATTGTAGGGTTTGGTTGGAAATTGTCATATCTTGCCTTCTTAGTATAATTAAGCCCTTATTTTATTGCACATTGATTATGTCGCAGGTTTGATTTACATGTTTAATTATGTTTGCAATTATTTAGTTGCATGCGCTAATTTTGTTGCAATTAGGAGCTTGGTTGCTAATTGTCACTTTAATGATTGCGTACCCGCATGATCACCTCACACGTTAGTAGATATGTATAATATCAATCCAAACTGCCTAACAAAAATATTTTCTTTTAAAATGAACAAAATTAGGTATCGAAAGAGCACTAATTGGTCAATTAGTGTAATCAAGTCATCAACTCTAGATTCTTCGGTTGCGTAAGAAGCGAGGCATACTCCTATGCCCTGCTTGGTTTCTAGCCGACCTCAATAGGCTAGTGGTGACTCCTTATTGCAAAATTCTTAAAAATACCCCGATGTCACATGAGGTATGGGCTTGGGAGAGGCCATGTCTAATTATGGGCCTTAGATCCGTCCTTTAGGCAATATCCTTAAATGTGTTCCCTATCCCCCGAGGGGTAGGTTACGACAGTTTGGTGACTCCGCTGAGAACTAGTTTTAGACTTTAAAGGACTTAGCTCTGAATTGATCTTGTTTAATAAAAGAAAACATTTTTGTTTGGCAACAAGGATATCAATTACGTGCCTAATACTTGTAGGAAACTGACTCCGTCCTCCCTAGTTCTAGGTCTAGATTCATTTATGGTATCAGAGCCATGGTTTCGTTTGTAATAATATCTATTCCATGTGCTTAGTAGGTGAATTCAGTGCTAAGAAGAACTCTTTACATCATGACTAACCCAGAAATACTAGAAACATATGTTTCTCTTGCCTCAACTCCATCTTCTTCAACCCATTCAGACTTTCGTGTTTCCAATGCTTCAAAGATAGACTATCTTTATGAAGTCTCTCTTAGCGATGAAATTAAGATTTTTGAAACCCAACTTCCCCTTATGAACCCCTATTCCGCTTTTGCTAAAGCCACCTCATCATTTTCTCCAATCCGTTCCATTCGACAACTCATCCGCCAGACTCCAAAGGAAGTAAATGAGTACGTATAGTCCTCCAAGTTCGATCAACATCCTAACCTGCCACTGAAAAGAAATACTTTGTTACCCTTCAAATTCCTCAAGAGTTTCCCAAGCAATGGACTCAACATAGATATTCTATGGAGCTGTTCGTCTTGCTATTACTTTTCCTGGTCACAAGGGCTTGGCAGTCATGGCAAGAATAGCGTTATTGGATAATGATTATTAGAATATCAACATGCTTGTATTGGTACTGTCCAAACCACTTTGAATGTTGGAACATTCTTTGTGACTTTATAACTTCAATATAGCTCTTTCGAACCTCCAGCTACTTTCCTTTTTGAAAGTCCAAGTCCATCTTACTGGAGCTCCCCAAACTGCTGATTCTATTACAACAACAGTGCATTACCAGATGGTTTATCGAGTGTAGAACCATGCTCTTGATCTAAATTTTCACGATGGAAATGAAGATGCTCTATTCATCTCTATGCAGAATGACCAAACATCCTGCATTCATGTTCCTAGGCAAATCCCGAAGGAGAAGTTGGTCAAACTCCTTTCGGAGACATGGATCACCAATTATGAAAAGCTACATTAGAATAACAAACCTTTCCAGTCTTCAGACTTCGAATTCATCAAAAAGAAAGATGACATTGTTTCCATCAAATTTGGTAAGAAAAAGGAAGAAAGTCCTTATATCTTCCAGACCCTCTTTATAATTGTACCATGTGTACCTAAGTCAATTTCCGAGCCAGATCCCAAAAAGCTTGTTCAATACTCCCAAAGTAATTTTTACCAAAAAAAAAAAAAAAATACTCCAAGAGTAATGGAAATCCTATCCATTACTACAAGGACCAGTATGGTCATTGCTTTTGGGACCCCTTTTGTTAATGCTCTTACTGTACAAATTATCCTGATGAGGTAGACCCAAATGCAAGACCCCAACGGAAGCACAATAAGTCAAAAGATGATATGTACCAAAGGTACTTGAACTGAGACTCCTTCGTTGATACTCTTGGTGGGTGTGATAAATTCTAATTTATAGTTTCTTATGCTCCAACTCCACCACTAGAGTTCACTACTCCACCCTCTATTTCACCAACTCCACCCCCACCTCCTCCTCATAAAAAAACCAACTCTTTCCTCGTTTTATAAGCCAATCCTAAAGTGGACAAAAAAACATTCATACCCACTTGAGACTCCAAAAGAAACACTATCTAGTTCTTCCATCGCTATGTTCCAAGAGGCAAATTTTCCTCCTCTTATACGAGAAAGTTTGAAACTTTCGTTCCCCACTCCAGAAGAATTCATCGATTCACAAGGCAGATATCAACATGCTCCTAAGATACCTGCTCCCATTGATGTGGACGAATATGGAAGACAGAAAAGGACTCTTGTTACTGAAGCCGTCCTAAATTGGCACTCGGAGACTCTTTTAGCACACAACAATGCATTCAAAGCAATTGATTCCAAAATTTTGAATGTGCAACAAGATCTTCGAAGAGATGATGAAACCACCAAGAAGATGCCTTCAGATTTCCAGAAAAGGCGTCATGCCTTGGAATCCAGACAACACTTGGGGAATCACCATCTCGAAAGTCCCAAGGGGGAGATTGAAAAGCTCAAAAGGCAAATCTAACTCCTTGAAGAATGAAGGTTTAATCCTTTCAACCCATTTCCGACTACATTATGGACAGAGCATTTGCCTTCTCCACCAGTTTAGAATACATCTACCTTTGCTACTATCATAGAAGCCCTACCCAAAGATAAGATCGATGTGGTGGAAATGCGAAATCACCTCAAGGAATTGGACTGAATAAGGAAAGAAAAGGGAAAAGAGAAGATGCCTGAAGAATCCTCGCTTGTCATAAAGGAAAAGCCAAACCAAATGATGCTGTCGAATCCGTTAGAATAATTTTTTAGAGATCTGGGCAATTAGGAGGAACAGCCTGACCCTGCCATCAATCCTGTCATCCCGAAAGATCATACTCTATTTCCTTCAGAATTAACTTTTCCATCATAACCAGTTTTTATGGATAACTTGGATATTGAGTTAGATTTGATATCCTTTTCATCATCTTCATCCTTCTCAATCCCTGCCATTAATTCCTTTCCTATTGCACCAATAACCTCATCAATATTCATGGCCGATCCCCCACACCTGGATATGGAATCAAACCCTTCTGAACCAGAAGTTGTTCGGCCAAGCAATCCTTCTTAAAATGTGTCTACTTCATCTTTTTACTGTTAATGATATTCCCTATTCCAAATGGCCAGAAAGATTTGAGAAATTTTATACTTGGTTAAATGCCCAAGCCCTTACTAATAAGGATAAGTATGATATTCTTTTTGGTTTTGTCACAAGGTTTACAGGTAACCTCAAACATTGGTGGCAATCTGTGACCGAACAACACCAGGTTCAATTCCTACTTTCACCTGACTTTGGTCATGCCATTACCCTTATATATCATTTCTTCATTCGAAAACCTTCTGACCTCCATGAGCTCAAAATGAGAGATTTTTTCGAAAGAAAATGTTGCTCTCTCTAGAAAAGGCATCTTGATAAACATTATCGAGAAATGCTTAAACTCTTTTATGGTATTTAAGCTGATCCAAACCTGAAGCAAGTTTTCTTGACTTCCATCCCCAAAGAATTATCCCAACAAGTTGAGAGATCTTTTCTCAATAGACAAAGGAGAATTGTGAATATTCCGATGGGAGAAATACAACAAGAAATTCATCTGTGTCTGGATGATTTATGTTTAAAGCGCCGAATGGTCCAAACTTATCTCACAAACAACAGAGAACTTGATGCAGCCTGTTCTCGCCAGAAGCTGAAGATCAAATGCTCTAATCGAGACTGTGATGGTTCCTGTGGAAAATCTTCCAGGAAAAAGAAGCATTTCAAGAAGCTCTGGATAAAGAAATCCAAACATGGATCTAAGCACTTCCAAAGAAAGAAGAAATGACAATATTTACGCAAAAGGAAATATCACTCGGGCCACAAGAAATCAACTCGATGTTTCATTTGCAATCAAAATGAGCATTTTGCCAAAAATTGTCCCCAAGCAAGAAAATGTCATAATCATTTGATACATCATATACATAATGAAACTGGATTTTCATTTGAAAATGATGATATCAAATCTTTATTCTCTGTGTAAGAAGAATCGTCTAAACAAACACTTTGTGTCATACCTTGTTACCAAACTCCCAGTGAGATTGATTCAGATTCGGATTCTAAAGATATTTTCCACATATCTCTCACTTCTTCGGAGCAAGATCCTGACATATTTTCAAGCTAAATTCATTGTCCCCATTTTCCTGTGAAATCTTCACTTCAAAATTTGCCAAACATATCAATGGCATTGCTCTCATAGACACTGGTGCAAGTTCTTCAATCTTAGACATTAAAGTTCTTCATGAAGAATATTGGACTCCCTGTGTTTGATATTTCAATTCTCTCTCAGGAGATGCTTTTTTTACGAGTGTAAAGACCACCCCAGTAACTGTCCAGTATTTTCCCCAGTGTTCTATAACCACAAAAATCTTCGGATCCAGTCTTCCCAATAAAGATATGATCATTGGTTGGGATATCATGACTTAGATTTCTCAGCTTCGTATCATTCATGGAAAATGTCTTAAGTATAAAGATCAGTTCTCTGAATTTGTCAATATTCAAAGACTTTTTTCCATTCAAATGAATTTATTAGATCCGATCATGCAGAAGCTATTAGAATCCTATTCAGAATCCCATTCTGAATTCTCTCAGAAGTGTTCTCATCCTTTATGAAAAAATCCGGAATTCTTTGTTCGCCTTCCCTTAAAAAAAATGAAGACATCAATCCAACTAAGGCAAGTCATATGGGAATGAAACCGGAACACCTGGTTTTGGCTCAGAAGGAATGCTTGGAACTCTTGCAACAAGGTCTTATTGAAATTTCAAATTCTCAATGGACTTATGAAGCCTTTTATGTCAATAAACGTGTCGAGCAAAACAAAGGAAAGATGCGACTGGTAATCAATTATCAGCCTCCTAACATTTTCCTCCAAGATGACAAATTCCCTTTACCTTCTAGGCATTCCCTCTTTACTGGATTATAAAAGCCCATATCTATTCCAAGTTTGATCTTAAAGTCGGATTTTGGAAATTGGGCATCCATCCTAAAGACAAACCAAAAACAAGGTTCTGTATCCCAAACCAACATTTCCAATGAAAAGTTCTTCCTTTTGGTCTAAAGGTGGCACCATCCATTTTCCAGAAGGCTATGTGTCAGATTTTTCAACCAATATTGTCAAGTGCAGCGATATACATTGAAGACATTCTGCTTTACAGCCCTGATGAGACATCCCATTGCCAACTCCTTGGGCAGCTTGTAGATATTGTAAAGCAGCATAGGATTATGCTTTCTCAAAGAAAGATGAATATCACCTAGACGGGAATTGAATTTCTTGGTATGCACCTTCACAAAGGTACATACTATTCATGGCAACATATTGCTCATGAATTGTTAAAATTTCCTCAAGAAAAATTTACAGCAAAGCAAGTTCAGCAATTTATTGGGATAATTAATTATCTCAAGGACTTGGTTCCAAACATTGCCAAATTGTTGATTCCATTGCAATCGATGCTAAAGAAAAATCCCCCACCTTGGAGAAAATCTCAAACTAAAGCAGTTGTTGAACTTAAGGAGATCATGTAGACTCTTCCTCCATTACAAATCCCATCAACAGAGAAGAGAATCCTCCAGACTTATGCTAATGATGAATACCGGGTGGCCATCTTGTTTGAAGAAATTAATGGTAAGAGGCACATGTGTGCCTATAAGAGTGAAAAGTTTTTCCAAGCTGAAATGCATTATCATTTCACTTTCAAAGAAATTTTTGACGGTGAAAAATGTGATAAAAAAATTTGAATTCCATCTTATTGGCCATCACTTCCTGTTAGAATTAGACATGGCATCCTTTCCACAGATGACCAAGTTCAAACAGAAGCAAGTTCCAAATTCTCAATTGCTTCGATAGGCTGAATGGTTTTTTTAAATATTCTTTTGAAACCAAACACATTGATGGGAAAAGGAATATGCTTGCTAATTTCTTGTCAAAGCCAAAGGCACTAGTAGAAATCAACATGTACATCATAAAACATGATTTCCATACTCTTCATCACAATGAAAAATATAAGATCGAAAGAATATGAGATTGGCCAAGTTGGCAATACCCTCAGGAGATTGTCGAACAAATCCAGAATTACAACCTCACTGAAAAACCTGGAAAACCTCATGTGGCAATGCCACACAGATTTATTCAAACTCAATGGAGGTTCAATTCTTTATCCTTTTTGATTAAATTTGGATTATCCGTTCATACATCCTTTAATTTGGAAGGAAGAAGACTTCCCTAATCAGTTGCGATTGTTATTATGGTACTTAATCAATAATTACTTAAGAGCTATTAAAATTCCAATCAAAAGATTCATTGTCAATCTCACTAGGATATTCGAACTCGGTCGAAATATTTAAAAGGAAAGTGATAGAAATCTGTTAGCCTTCCTCGACTGGTTTTATCCTCCTATTCACTAAAGGCAACTTTTACAGCAAGAATTGAGAGCCAGTCAACCAAACCCTGAAGTTCACATTATTTTGTTCTTCTGACGTCCATAGCCTTTTGTAAAAAATGATGGTAGCATCACTAATGCTCTATAGATTGTAGGTACCACATCCTATAAACCTTAACCACACCTTATAGAAGCTCAGATTTACAAATCTTTTCCAAGACCAATTGGTTGCTGTGAACACTGGTACCGAGTACTCCAAAGAGTTTTGTGCTAGGAAAATAAAACCATTCCTAAAAAATGCATGGAATTATAATGTACCCACTGCATGGGATCATTATAGCCTTACACCAAAAGTAAAGGAGGCACTCGAGGAATTCAGACAAGTTGCATCATCATGGGAGCAAGAAATGATAGACATAGTTGACTCTGCTCAGTCCTCTCAAAACCCTTATGCACAATGGGGAGGTCCTCTTTCCCAAGACCCCTATGATCAAGGACATTTGTCTTTATCCTTAGGCATGGATACATCCTACTATGCTCAACCATTTGCCAACACTACAAGTTCCTTGCAAAATCAAGAGGAAGCATCCTCTTCAAACCAAATTCTTTCACTAGATTCACTTGCAGGACTTGAGCAAAAGTATGAAGAACATATTCTGGTAGAAATGCATAGTTTTGATGACTTAGACTATGACTACAATGTTCGTGACGGACGAGACTACTGACTGTAGCAAGTCATTGTAGCATTACTGTAGCAGTAGACTAGGAAAATCATTGTTTATTGTCACTATTCATATTACCAAAATAATTATCTACCGGAAGTTTCTGGAGCCTTTGTTTTTGGACCGATGAGCATGGTCATTGTTTGTGTGTGACCTCCTAATGTCTATAAAAGGCAAGGAGGATGTAATGTGTCAGGCAAAGTCCCTTGAAGTAAAGTGAGTGTTTTGTGTAAAACTCTCAAAGGCTTTCTAAACTCCTTCTTCTTCTCTAGCTTGGTAGGATCCTTTGAGAAATGTAGCTTGGATAGTTAGAAATGTTACCATCTTTGGATCTCTAGGTGTCTCTAGGCTTTGAACTAAAGGTCAAAGTGGTTTCCCTGCTAAAAGGTTGTCCCTGAAGAGCTTGAACAGGAGAGGTTCGCCCACAGTGGGAAGGCATACCTACAGAAAACTGACTCCGTCCTCCCTGGTTCTAAGTCTAGGTCCATTCATGGTAATGTTTTTGTAGTTGGGAGGTATAAGGGAAAGTGATTGCTAATTCTTGTTTTGTAGGGGGCGTAAGAATAAATGATTTATTTATGTACGAAGTGCTGTTTGCTTATTAATTGTCTCACGCCTTTGTTCCTTGCATTGCATTGCACCATGGCACATATTACTTGCCGCCGCGTAAGATTTCTTAGGATGGTGTAGAAGTGGATACCACTCCGACTATAACCACGTAGTACAAGTCACCCATCTCAACCCCGAAATTTCTTTCTTGATATCAAAGGTCCCCATCCTGGTCTATAACCATGTGACATGGGTCAGTTCTTTGACGAAGCTGGAGTCATGGGTAACATGACCTAGCCGCATTCTTGTTGGTTCGGTCCGGTGATCCTATGGCTCCATTTTGAGCTGTATATAGTAGACATCGAACCACATCCCATGTGTATGTCTATGTAATTTAAAAAAAAAAAACAGAGAGAGAGAGAGAGAGAGAGAGAGAGAGAGAGAGAGAAGTCGTCCCCCACTGAAAGTATCATTCTCCTTTTTATTTGCTTTCTTTTCAATTGAATTTTCGTCTTGAAATTCGCGAAAATCAATCAAATGCCCTCGGTGTTGTAGGCTTATAGTAAAAAAATTGGCAAGCACTTTTGATAATGAACCTTGAATATAAATTTCAAGCCTATCTGATCTAACCCCATTGAACATTGACTTTGTTTAAATTTTCAGTTATGGGCTCAAAACCACTTTTTATTAAGAAATTCTTGCAAATCATAATTATATTTTGGGGCACAAAGAAATTGAGATCATATTTTCGATCAAATCCTTTATTTCTCACATTCTGGGATTGAAATTCAGATAATATTTTGTGTATAAATTTCTCAAAACAAAAACCAATTCATTTTTTCAAGAGTAAAATCATAAATCAATTTTTAAAAAATCAATGCCATTTTTGCATATGAAACTTTTAGAATAAGAGTGGACGTTCGATTGATGGTTGTAGATCAATTTTTTTAATGATGTATTCTCTTATGATAAAATCTTAGCGAAATACTAAAACCTAGTAATAAGGACTATGGGGCATGTCCTGTTGCCTCGATTTTGTTGTAAGAAGTGACCTCATTGAGAGATCATTTTCTCATTCACATACTGGCATTGTCGTCTTTTTTGCAGGTTATTGGTGATGCTCCTTGACATTCTCATATTTGACCTCATAGAGAAGTGAATTCTAGAGCTAGGACAAGAGTAGAATGATGAGTTTATTTGAGATCGGCATCTGCCCCTTCTAAAAGATAAAAGTGTAGGCTCATGGAACTCAATGAGCAAGCATGCGTCGGGGCTTTGTGTCACGCCTCGAACCTTGAGTGTGCACACATCTCTTGGTGGTCGATAAAATTGCGACATTCCAAGATGCATCGTCGACTCATTCATTTTATTGCACATGTGGAAGCAAATAAACAAATCCCCAGACAACATTCAATTGGGATATAAAAGTAGGATATAAATTTTCACAAAACACCTTAGCTGAGACCTCTTAGACATCCGAGAGTTCTAGGTCTTTCACGACACCATCAAGGATGCCAGTGTCAAGGGGGCCAACCATCTCCTCACCCTTAACAGCGGGTGCGTCAAAACCATCCAGGGGACCTTCCCGGACCCCATTGGGCTCATGGCGAAACCACGTCCTGAATCGATGAGGTAGCAACTCTGGTAGACCCTCATTGACCATGATCGTGCTCACCATGAGCTCACCGAGCTAGGGAGTCCCACAAATAGGGAAAAAGGTACTCTACTCACTAAACCCCCTCAATTGACCAAAACGCACTGAAGGGACCGCCATCTACGGAGTTGAAAAGGTTGAGCCCCACGACGGGGTGAGACAATGTCTCAGCAAATTCACCCCGCAAACCCTAACTAGGAAGGAAATACGCCTATAAGTAATCTAACCACACATCACAGAAGACTTACCTCACCTTAGTTCCTTCATGCACATCAGTACAGTTCATATCACATATAAATGCATTAATGGCACTCATCAATTGGGAAGTCTAGCTTATAACCCAAATAATTATAGGGGTCTTAATTATAAGGCCAAATCGTTATGACATGTCCCATTTCGTCCCACACAATTTTGTCCTATAATTAGGCACGTCAATTTCAATCAATCATGCATCCCAATTGATTACGACCCAACAGCTACAGCCAACTCAACAATTAGCGGTCTTCCGGCATAGCTGTGCGTTGTCTCGCATCATTGAGCACGGCAATGTCTACATCCAGACGGCATTCCATATAGGAGCATTAGCCTAGCCTCCACTGCGACCAGCATCCGTTGACCTTGGGCATTCCTAAAGGAGCATCATCTGGCCCCAAAGGCTCGTGACGGGTTCTCATACCATTCATGCACCCATCCAATCCCGACCAAGATATCGTGCTTTGCACTAAAATGTCTCAATTAAAGTAATGTACTTAGCTTATTTTCTTCGTATTAAAAACGCACAGTAAAATAATTGTGTGTGGGTACATGGTCAATTTGAACAAAAAAAATTGATATCCTTCATTTTAAAATCCCACTGTTTAATATAGTATTTAAAAACATTTCCGGTGTCAAAATCCGACATACAATATTTTTTAATTAGATACCAAAATTTCACAATTTTAAGATAAATACTCAAAAACACAATCATCACTCAATTTGCACAAATTAATAATCAATTGCATAAACTAAGCACACTACCAAAATTAACATGAAATTCTGGTCATTTGCTATCCCGGTATAATTTCCGGAAAATATTAATTAATTACAAAAATTACAAAAAATAATTAAATAAATGCAATTTAATTAGATAAATGCATACTTAGGCCGGAAATGCTAATCTAACCACCTAAACTTGCCTAGAAAAATAATGCATCTATCTACATAAATAGTACAATCTATTTAACCATTAATCAATCTATTATAACCTCCTAATCATCATAATTAAGCAATCAAATCACTATTCAAAACTAACTAACCACCTAAGCCATAATTAGCCTAATTTAATTACCTACTAAATGTCATTAACTCTATAAGCATAGTTTAGCAAGTAAACTCATCGGATTAGCGAACCGGTTAGTCCACGACGATAGTGATGTGAAGGCATGCGAGACATAAGCTTGCAGTGACACCAAACAAGGTCCAGAAGGGCCTGGAAAAGGCCCATGAAGCTCACAGCTGGGCTGAGAGGTTCAATTCTGCCTTGGGCTGAAGGAGGGCTGGTCAAGTGGCGGCTTGGCTAAAAAAGGCCACGGCGGGTGGTGGGCTGCGGTAGCAGGACCTGGCGATGGCTCCAACGGTTGGACGGTGAGGGTGGCGTGGCTTCGATGGTTGGATGGAGGCTCAAGATGACGGCTTGGGCTAGTGGGGACGGCAAGTTGGCGCGAACGCAAGTGGGCAACGGCGTGGTTTATGGGCGACAGCAACGGCGCTCAGGCAATAGGGGGCAGTCGACGTCATGCAGGCTGGGTTGGTTGGCTTCCTCTGGTTTTCTTGAGCTCAAATGACCACAACAATGGATAAAGCAAGGCCAATGAGGAAAATGAAGGTTGCAGCTGAAGGGGGGGGGGGACCTAAATGCCTCTAAAGTCTTTGAAAAATATCCAATTCATTCATTGCTTGGCCCCTACTTGTGGCTGCCTAAATCCTCAGCCATTTCTTCCACAAATCTTCCTCAACAAGCCGTGGAAGCAGCTGAAACGTTGCACACCCCTTAGACCTACGAATTTGTGACATTTCCCCTCAAATTTCATTCAATTCCAACACAATTGGACTCAAATTGGTGCCCATAAATTCAGCCAAGGTGCCCACATCCATCCCATGATTTTTCCTCATCAATTGAACCAACTTGACGGCCAAAAGGGCGCTAAAAAATAGTCCTCTAATTTTCCCGATCTAAAAACACCCAACTTTGAATTTTCGCCAAAAACTCAAGTTGGCAGAAAAATCTTCGGAGGATGAGTCAACGTTCCTAAAATAGATTGTGACACGACAGAATTTTCAATTTCCGAAATCGGGTTCAATTTCGTGGTTAATTTCAACCGGAAGCAATTTTTGCGTGACCTAACCTATTGAGTAGCTTTTAGAAATTTTTAGCGCATTTGACCCGTAGTCAATTATTTTCGAGTCACATTGTACATTTTTGACTCATTGGCAACTTTCAGTTGTAATGAAAATCTCGAGATTTCAAATACAGGCATAAGGTATAGAAATGACAGAAAAAATCACTTTAGTGCCGTTCAACGAGAATTTTGTAATTAGGTAGAATCACCCACACTTTAATCATATACCTTAGTCGAATCAACCTATCTCCGATCTTTGATTGATTTTGACAGTGTCGTATTGACCATTGCAAATTAGCACGGTTGAGCAATAGAAATTTGATCGAATTCTCAAGTCTATTGCGTTTAAATCCCTTAAACGGCTTCACCTGATAGATTAATTATCTCGTGAGTGATCAGCTTAGAGAAAAAGACTATAGGCATGTCAATGAAAAGCCCAACTTGTTCAATCGAAAACAGAATCAAAAAATCAGGATGTCACACTTCGTCAGCACCAATCTTCCATAGAGGTGAAACGAAGTTGAATTCCATTATGGGAAGTTTCTTTATTTGGAGATGCCTTAGGTGCCAAAATAGCCCATCTATCTCGTTCACTTTGCATGATGAGACAAATGAAGGGAGTTGCCAAGCATCCAAAAAGGCAAATTCGAAGGAAGAGTAAACTATATCGATTCCAATTATCAATTTCTAATATTGTTTTTGACATGACTTTTTTTTTCATTGTCAATGAGACATCAAGAGTACCAAGTTTTGTAACGTTCCAACAAATGCGATGGAGCATTATTTGGTCATGTTCATCTTAAACAAAGAAAGATTCAAATGAAACAGAGGGGCAATATCATCCCTTCCTCCATAAGAGATACCATGAGATGTTGATCACTCAACTTTGGAAAAGAATTTATTTTGTTCCTAAACTTGAGTCTCTTTAGCATAAAAAAATGACATATCATTTTCTTTGGTATAGGACAAACTCAAACAGAATAAATGTTTGTCAAATAAAGAGTGGGAGAGCAACGTTTGATTTAGAGAAAAATCTCTCATTCCCCCACCAATGAAGTGTGCTGGAACAACATTGTCAAATTCATCAAGAAAAGATATCTCATTCCTAAATTGAACCTAATTAAGTATGGAGATAACCTGTTTCATCTCCTCTTCTTACAGGGTGATAAATGGGGAAAATGTTGCACCTTAACCATAGAAGCAGCGCCTTCCATCAAGGAATCATGCTAAGACTTGACTGTCCATTTTGGCGTAAGGGGATATGTATAGTTCCTAAATGATTCCCAATTGAGCGAGAAAATAACATATCCAATCTTTTTCTTTATAGGTAATAAATGGGCAAAGCATCTAAAGAACAATATCCTCAAATGTGGAAACAATGAGCAATCCCTCTCCTTTCAAAGCAAGATCTTGAAAAACACATCTAATAATTCATATTTAAATTTTTCAAGATCTTTGTCAATTAAACGTCTCTTTGAAAAGAACATTTGAAAAAACAAGAATTGAACTTTGTAAATTGTTGTATACAATAAAGAAGTACTTTTCATTGATAAAATCAGGGCCACATAGCCATTTTTCAATCAATCCTAGCCACTTCAGGCAAAGTTCATACCTAAAGAACGAAAACGCATGAAGGGTAAATTGTGTCAATTCCAATTGCTCATTTTGATAATGTCCCTGAAGTGATTCTCTTTTTCTTTGATATGAAAACATCAAACACTTAAAGGCGAATGCAAGTGAAGGGTATTGTCGAGTTACCAAAAATCCACGATGGTGAATCCAAGAAATGTTAGCACCCAAAGGATGAAAGCGAATGAAGGGTAATAATATATCGTTTCCAACATTTCAATCCCTAAAGATTTTTGCACTAACATATTCTTTCACATTCTTGACAGGGTTACCAAGTCACCATACCGCAGGTAAGTACCATTCTTCTCAAAGTTAAATGAAAAAGAAATGGAGAATTTCCATTATGAAAAAGAACCTTTGGCACTTTCCCAGAAACAAACACAAAAATGAATAATTCAGAAAAAAAAAAAACTTTCTACATACTTTTTGAACATCCTTTTTATCTCAAAATTGTTTTCTCGTTTTGTGGGTTATTCATTTTAAATCAAATTTCCCTATGGAGATTGATCTACTCAGATGATCTCAACAGAGTGAAATGAAGACGTTAACTATACCAAACAAGAAGTGCTTAGGATGAAAAAAGGCAACTTGTTTCCAAACACATCCTTCAAACACTTTTGAGAGTTGAGTGGAAAGTGACCTTCTTTTAGGATGAATGATTCATTCGCATTGAGCGGAAAGATCGAAACAATAAAGGCGTTTCCTTCATCAATCCGAGCACAGCACTAATCTCTTGCTAGCCTTTTCGACTGAAAAAAGATGATCCTTCAAAATACCCCGGTCGAGAATGACCCTACATTGGGGAAGCATAAGAGGTTACGATCGTGTTGTAGAAAGAAAGATTGATAAAGATTCTATTACTTTCACTTATATCAATCTTCTGGTGATATTTCAAAGGAATTATCATAAGAGCTTGACTCATCTCAAGGTGAAGAAGAGCATTTACTTCTCTACCCAAACACTGATACCCGTTGCTTTAACCAATTTAGGCATAATTGTTCATTTTTGAATCCCGAGCGGTGATCATCTCCCTTCACTGAGGCAAGGCATAAGAATTGACCACATACAATTGACATTTACGAGAAAACGTGAAAAGCATCTCAAAAGTCATAAGAACTCCAAAAGTTCAAAGAGCGAAAAGTTCGACAAAATTAAGGGGCATGAAAAAGCAGTGTGCCTAGTAAAAGCAAAGACAATGCCCATCAAGAAAAAGAGTCAAAAGGCTGCATCTTATGTGAAAGAAAAATTATCAAAGTCCAAGTGTCTGCGTAAAAAATCATCGCAAGAGTAAAGGAAATTAGAGAAAGGAGCAAAGCTCCCATGCATAAATGATTAGTCAATGGACTTTCAAGATGTGCTGTGTTTCAAAAGTCAAATGATTTCGAAAGATCAAGTGACCTGATCATAATGCCATGATAATCACTGACTCTTAAAAACCCCCTTGAAAATTTTAAGCCTTTTGAGCCTCTCCCGAGCCAACATTACAACCCTCTTCCGAAGTCTCTTCTGATTGAGATGGTTCGAGTGAAAATGAGAATGCCACAATAAAGCTACCGCTTGAAGGAGTGGAAGCAATTCTATCTTGTATTATCTTCCAAGTTCTTGACTTGTATACCCGACGAAGATAGCGACAAATGTTCCTTTATTAGCCTCAAAGCAATAATCCCTTTGTGTAAAACCATGACCAAATCTATATTGCGGTCCTTTCAAAAGACCTTTTTGATCGATCAGATTGTGCTCATCGCGAATATTTCTAAAAGCCTTTGACATGGGTTATGTGAGATACCCTCAGCAATCAATTACTTCCCACGCGAATGGATGGGATCAATCAATCATTTTATCAAGAGTGTGGGAGAAACCCTTTCTAACTAAGAAGCTCTAGTTTGGCATGCTTAATGAGACTTTGTCACGAGTCGTAACCGTACTGATAAGAACTTGACTCCCAAAGAATTTGATAATTAATGATACATCCCCGAGCAAGATGACAGTTCTACGCCACATGATGCTGATTGACATCGATTTTTTTTTTAAAGTAGTCAGACTTGGCTTGATTAGCTTGTTCAATTAATACTACAATATTGCCAATACGTCTCTTGATGACGTCCCTAATGACATGTGCTCAAGTTGAGTTTGATAGGATTCTCCAATGAAGCCATGCAGTTTTCAAGAAATTAGCGAATGCTTCCCTAAAAACCAAAGGTTTATAGTCAGCCTTAAACCATGCCGTCTCCAAAGGTTCATGGTCAACCTTAAACCATGTCATCTACAAGGTTAGTGGGTCTATCCTTAAATCACATGGTTAGTAGGTCTATCCTTAAACCACACGGTTCATGGGTCTATCTTTAAACCACACAATTCGTGGGTCATCCTTAAACCACACGGTTCATGGGTTATCCTTAAACCACACGATTCACGGGCCATCCTTAAACCACAAGGTTATTGGATCTATCCTTAAACCACGCTTTAAAATATTCATGAGTCTATCTTTAAACTACGATTTTCAAAAAGGTTCATAGGTTTTCCTTAAATCATATATTTCTAACCTAGTCGAAACCCATTTGTTACACAATGAGACCTCATTTCTTTCATTTTTCCTATGACACGGCATACTTATGTAAACCAAGGTCTTTTCTTCTTCTTATGACATGATGTGCTTCTGTAGGTTGGAGTCTTTCCTTCTTCGTATGACACGACATGCTTCTGTAGGTTGGAGTCTTTCTTTCTTCTTATGACACAGTGCGCTTCTATAACCTAGAGTCTTTCCTTCTTCTAATGACATGGCGTGCGTCTATAGCCCGGGGTCTTTCATTTTTCCTATGACATGGTGTGCTTCTATAGTCCATGATTTTTCCTTTTTCCTATGACACGGCATACTTCTATAATGCGGGGTCTTTCCTTTCTTCTTATGACATGGCATGCTTTTGTAGACCATGGTCTTTCTTTTTTCTTACGACACGGCATGCTTCTGTAGCCCGAGGTCTTTCATTCTTCTTAGAACACAGTGTACTTCTATAGCCCGGAGTCTTTCTTTTTTCTTACGACATGGCGTGCTTCTGTAACCCTAGGTCTTTCCTTTTCCTTTTACACGACATGCTTCTGTAGCCCGAGGTCTTTCCTTTTTCCTATGACACGATGTGCTTCTGTAGCCCAAGGTCTTTCCTTTTTCCTATGATACGGCGTGCTTTTATAGCCCGGGGTCTTTTCTTTCTTTTTTTGACACGGTGTGCTTCTGTAGCCCAAAATCTCTCTTTCTTCTTATGACATGGTGTGCTTCTGTAGTTCGGAGTCTTTTTTCCTCTTATTGACATGACGTGCTTTCATAGCTTGACTTGATGCGAGCCTATGCACCTAGGATCTCTCTTACACTGAAATATTTTAGATGTCTTCTATCTTTGAATGCAACTTCTTCGAGGCTATATTCAAAGAGAGGCAGTTGTTGACACCTATTTTTAAACAAAAAAAAAATGCTTAGGATTCGGATCCGACCTTGGCTTGGCCCGCCTCTCTTCCCTGTGTTGGGCTCGGCCCGTTTCCCCTTCAACCCAACATGCCCCAGTCAATCTTCCTCCTCCTTCGTGTGCAAACTTGCAGCAAAAGGAAAAAGCACAATAGAGAGTAGGGTAGGAACAGGGGGGCAAAAGAGAAAAGATAGGAGAAGATAGGAGTAGAGGGGGAGATCATGCGAGAGATTGCGGCAGAGCAGCAGAAGAGGAAACATAGGAGCAGAGGGCACCGCAACGACAGAGGTGGAGCCAGGGAGGAGAACCAAGAGTACGGAGGAGGGAACCAAATGGGGGAGAGCAACAAAGAACAAGGACACAAGGGAGAACTGAGAGGGGGAGAAGGGAGAAGAGAAGAAGAGAGCAAAGGCTCATGGAGGCCAGACAAGGAGCCAAGAGCCCCCGGGACGCCTTGCCATTGCCAGAGAGCTGCTTGTCCGTCGCCGACCACCACTATCTCCTTGGAACCAGGTAAGCATTTCGCCAAACACTTGGCATGCGTGTGTGATACCGAGCTGGCCGGAGCTCCCTCGACCGTTTTGAGCGAGCTCTGGCCCCCCTACCCATCCCTATTGCACTTCCTGAGCTCTAGTAGGTCTCTTTAGTTCCTTAGGTTCACACTTGGGCACATCGCCTGTCCGATGGAATGCCCAACCGAAGCTCGCCCTTGGTTCGTTGTTTAGAGCTTCTGCAACCCCTCTCTCTCTCTCTCTCTCTCTCTCTCTCTCTCTCTCTCACTTCTAAATGTCCATTAGGTCAAGTTTACGGGACCTACGTTGCTGGAGTCAAGGGGAAAACAAAGTTGCGAGACCTCGTACGCGGCGTCGTTGAGGCTTGCCCGAAAGCCCCCCTGCCGCTACCGCCAAAACTCTTGACCTCAGGGGGTCGAGAGCTGCCCTCCCCTCGCCCAGTCGAAATGGAACCGATGTGTGCTGGCCAAAAAGGCACCCAGGCTGCATGCCGATGTGGTGCCCCCTGGTCGCAACTGGGTAGCACGGACCAAAGAGCGCTGGCTGAGCAGGGCCAGATCTAATTTGACCCGCTCAGCCACCCTCGTTCCATAGCCCAACAACCTAGAATTAGTCTGGGCTGTGGGCCCGCAAGACCCATTTTTTGCAAAAAGGGAATTGGGCCCGCCGGTTAGGCCCAATCCCCAAATCAGGTAGAGGCCCAACCACCCTTGGTCAAGCCTCGTTCCTTCGGGTAGGTTCGACTCAACCCGTCCCCAACTGGGCTGGACCCGGGCGAGTTTGACCAACCCGCTTGACCAAGTCAAACCCGGGTTGGGTCAAATCGAACTCTACCCGATTCGCCAAAATAAGATAATAAAAAAAATTAAAAATATATTTTAAAAAAACTAAAAATTTCGAAAATCTAAAAAATTATAGGGTTTGGTTGGAAATTGTCATGTCTTACCTTCTTAGTATAATTAGGCCCTTATTTGATTGCACATTGATTATGTCGCAGGTTTAATTTACATGTTTAATTATGTTTGCAATTATTTAGTTGCATGCGCTAATTTTGTTGCAATTAGGAGCTTGGTTGCTAATTGTCACTTTAATGATTGCGTATCTGCATGATCATCTCACATGTTAGTGGATAGGTATAAAATCAATGCAAACTGCCTAACAAAAAATATTTTTTTTAAATGAACAAAACCAAGTACCGAAATGGCACTAATTAGTCAATTAGTGTAATCAAGTCCTCAACCCTAGATTCTCTGGTTTCGTTAGAAGCGAGGCATACTTCTATGTCCCGCTTGGTTTCTAGCCGACCTCAATAGGCTAGTGGCAATTCCTTATTACAAAATTCTTTAAAATACCCCAATGTCACATGAGGTATGAACTTGGGAGAGCTCGTGTCTAATCATGGATCTTAGATCCGTCCTTTAAGTAATACCCTTAACTTGTTCCCTACCCCCTTAGGGGTGGGTCGCGACAGACTAAAATACACTTTTAGAACAATGGCAATCATCACCAAGCCTTGTTCAGTAAAAGGCGTTGGCTATATAGATCCCTTTAATGCGAATGCAGGAGCTATAGATTCACTAGTCCACATATCAAACACGACCTAGCACCCACAAACTGGACATTGAAATTGAAGGAAAAAACCAAATAGCAACTCGAGTAGCCCACTTAAAATCCAGCCTTCTCTCCAGAAAATCTTGTCCGTAAGTCTTCAGTCACAATGCTTTTGGCACATTGCACAAGCATAGATCATAAGAGTCCACACGCAATTATCAACCCATTCATTCACGCAAACACACGGCGACACATTTCTCCTAACTTCAAGGGTCAATTATATGTAATCTATACCACTGACCGTGGTAGCTCCGTTGGATAAGAGCTCCATTAATCCTTCCCCAAAGGTAAGGGGTTCGAAACCCAGTGGAGGCATTTGGTATCTTACGCGGGATGTCGGGCTAGTGGGTCCTCTGCTAGCGTCCCCCTGGGTTTACCTCGCCGGCTGCCGGCTGTACGGAAGTTCTCAGGTCATCCAAAAAAAAAAAAAACCTATATGTAATCTATGACCGTGATTTTTCCCCAAATAAAAATAAATATATAAATGAAAGATTAGCCCGATTTATTTCCCTTTCATTTCTGGTTTTCCTTTTCTTTTTCGTCTTAAGTAGCCACACAGAATCATAATGCTGTTTTAAAGATTTCCTAAATAGAAAATTTGAAAATCTGTAAGCATCCTCCGTAGAAAATATAAAACACAAATTCATGGAGTTTGTCTAACTTGATCAAATCAAATTTGAAGAAAATGCACAAGCTCGCTTACGTGACATCAAGTTTCAAAAATTGGAATGAAAGGATCATCAACTTCAAGTGCCATAAACAAAGGCAGGAGTCTTGCATTCTCACCTAAACCTATTACATAATTTGAACCAAATTCAACCAACCAGCTTTAAGCTACTGCTATCAATTAATCAAGCCAACAAAAGGAACCATTGTCCTTCTTTAGGCTAAAGATCGTCAACAAAATGAGAGATAATGGTGATGGCTCCTCAATAGACCGAAAAAGCACACCAATGACAATTACGCCCTTTAGGCTTCAGTTCAAAGTTTCCAAAAAATGATTTTACCAGAAACTTGGTAATCTTATCCAACCGACCAAAAGCTCTTTTGTGTTGATGCTTGGTAATGTCCCACGACAAACCGCCCAAGAGTATGCAATACTTATCCTTCAGCATCTTTGAGTCCTTGTTCAATTCAAGCAGTGGTGGTAGCAACGGCACTTTCAATTTGAGAATCATACGGAGATTATCCTTAAGATTGTTGAAAATATTAGATAATATGAAAATAATAACAATAATTGTTGGAAATGTGTTGAAAAATATTAGAAGATAAAAATAAATATATGAGGCATGCAAGCACTGTCTTTAAGGATAATTTCGCCTTTCGGAGCAGAATACTTGGTGTGTAAGGCTTTAGCGGCTATCATCTCAAGATACAACAGATCTTTTTCTTTATTTCGCACTAAATAATGGAAGAAAACAAAACAACGTTATGTGTATAACCCAACATGGAAAAGAAAAATATGTAACAAGATAGAAAAAAGAGAACTCAGGATATTCCGGTTTTTATATATCGATATCACTTTTCAATTATGTAAAAGTATAGAAAGAGAACCGTTTGCAAACTATTGTAAATCCATTGATAATTATAGGGGCTTAAGATGAAGTAAATCAAATGTTACAAAGCGTTTATAAAACGTTACAAAATTATTATAGATTAATGGCGAACAAAAATGGTTTCGAATTGATGACGGTAGAAAACTGTTACAACAATCATAGATTTAGAAATTTTCAAAACTATTGAAATATCCAACAGTATCAATTTATCGACTTGTCGGCCTTGTATCCTTGATTGAGAGATACTATATTGGACTCCATGATCTTGGAAAAGGGCTCTGCTTTTGCCTTTCGAGTCGAAAACTTTGCACTCGGGAGATGGAGTTGGACGTGTTTTGATAAAAGAAGTAGGATAAATTTATCAAGTGAGTAGATTTATATGGATACAGAGCAGTTTATGCATCAAAAGAAGCAGCAGCTAGAAGCAGATTGGAAGGCGAGGACCTTGAAGACCTCCATATCAATGATTGAACGGGGGAATTCGTTAGTATTATATTCGCATTGACTCCGTCAGATTTGTGCAGTTTTGTAGCCAAAGGAAAAAGCAGTTATCCCGAGAGCCGAAACGATCGTTATCATCCCTTGCCTTTGCCATCTGAAAGCTTCTCGGGTCGACTTTGACAAGGTTTTGGCGTATGGATTGGCGTGTCGCTGTCCCAATTTTTCATTGTCTGCCCATGATATCCGATTATCTTCCTTATAAGAACTAATGTAGACATCGCACACGCCAGCATCTCCCGCGCACTTGCTATCACTGGAGATAAACTATCTTTTGATGCTCAACGAAGAAATATCTTCATTTCCAAAACACCATCGCGTGTCATACGACAAAGACGATAATCTTTTTGATGTATTTGAATATTCACGAAGCCTTGGAATGACCAGGTCAAAGATTGTGAAAGGTAAGGGGCTACTCTTGAGAGAGAGAGAGAGAGAGAGAGAGAGGGTCCAAAGGTGAGTTTTCTAGGGTGCTTCCAAAGCCTTTTTAGCTAGTAGGCCTTGTATTTATCAAACACGTACAGAGAATAAAATAAATAAACAGGACCTTTGACTCGTTTTGACGGTCGGAAGCAGAGCAAGGAGCAGGCGTGCAAATTCTTAAAAGGAGGAGACTTTTGGGTGTACTTCATATATGTATAAGATGGAGAGGTTGTCGCACCCGTGACGGATCAACTCATGGTTAACTTGCTCCTACTTCCGAGATGCTCGGGACTCCATGATTTTGGAAAAGGGCTCTGTTTTCACCTTTTGAGTCGAAAACTTTTCATTCGGGATGGATGGAGCTGGATGTGTTTCGATAAAAGAAATAGGATAAATTTATCAAGATTTATACAGACAAGGCAATTTATGCATGAAAAAAGGCAGCGGCGGGAAGTAGATTGGAAGGGAAGGATAGTGCAGCCCTGCCTATTGACTATCGAACGAGGGGACTTTGCTAGCATTATATTCGGATTGACCCCATCAGATTTCTGCAGTTCTGTAACCAAATGAAAAAAGCAATTATCCCGGGAGCCAAAACGATCGCAATTATCCCTTGCCTTTGCCATCTAAAAGCTTCTCGGCTCTGACTTTGATGGGGTTTTGGAGTATGAATTGGTGCATCGACATCGCAATTTTTCATTATACGCCATTGCTCACCTAGCCACCGGCGACGCTCTGCCTCGCCTGGCCATCGCCATGTTTGCGTTGCCATGCGGTGGCCCGGCAAGGCTCGTTTGGCCACCGAGGACACCAGTGAGGCTTGGCCTCGCCCAGATTTGGCGAGGCCGAGCCTCGTGGTGACCTGGCAAGGCTCCGGCAAGCTCATCGGAACTCGACCTGGCTTGTCGGCCCTCGCCTTGGCCTAGCGAGGCTCTAGCGAGCTCGCCAGACCTCGCCCAACCAGTCATCGGCCATTGCTGTGGCTGATAACTGACCACAAAGGAGGAAGAAGGAAAAAAATATATAATAAAAAACAAAGAAGAAAAAAAGGAAAAATATAATAAAAATATTACAAAATTAAAAGAAACAATAAAATTATATAATTTTACCAAATGTATTTCTACTCGGGAATATAAATTTTTTGCGAGTTACCAAATGCGTTCTTATACTAAGAAATTGTTATTGGGTTGGGAAAAAAAAAACTATTTTTGATAATAAAAAAGAATTGTTCCCTGGAATAGAATCGTTACCAAACACGCTCTAACTAGACAACGACAAATCAGATGATTAACAAACTTGACTGCTACGGGAAGCAAATCAGATCATAAAGGCCATGCAAAGACAGAACTTTGGGAACAACCTGCCAGCATCCTCGGGGCTGAACTCGACATCGTCGCAGCCCAATCTCCAGGCGAAGGCCACCATCCTCCTAGCAATGTTGATCACCTCCTCCTTGCTCTTCTTCAACTTGTACTGCATGTGGATCCCGCTAATGGCGATGAATGTGTGGATCCTGGGCCGCCTAGCGATGCGGACGGCATCCCAGGCGACCCAGATGTCCTTCTCATTGCACTGGGAGAGACCGCAGATGACAGGGACAGCCGTGGGGGTCGACGACATTGCTAACCTCGAGGGTGATGGCTTTGATGGCTACGAAGTCGTCCGGGGAGGTAGCGGGGAACCCGACCTCAATGATGTCGATGCCGAGCTTGGTGAGCTGGCGGGCAATGTGGAGCTTCTCCTTGGAGGTCATGGCGACGCTAGGGGACTGCTCGCCGTCGTGGAGGATGGTGTCAAAGATGCAGATGTAGTTGGGGTCGGGGATGTACTCGGGGCGGCGAGGAGGAGCGGTGGTGGGGCCCTCCGGCGAGGGAGGAGGAGGAGGAGGAGGAGCGGTGGAGCATCTGATCACGGAGGAGGAGGCCCATTGCAGGGGAGGTTGGGAGGCGATGCGGGGGAAGAAGACCGCAACGGGACACTTCGGGGTCCGGCAAGAGGAGGAGGTGGGGCGAAGCTTGGGAGCAGCGGCGGTGGCGACAGCAGCAACAACAGAGGAGGAGGAGAAACTAGGGTTGACGAAAGTGGCAGCCATGACTATGGGGAGGAGGAGGAGACGAAAATAGAGATTGAGATTTGGGGAGAGTGAAGAAGAAGAAGAAAGGGTTTCAATGCAACTAATATATTTATGATAAATTGATTTTAAATAAATTGATATACCTCTGATGAAATTATCTTAAACTGATACATTTTTTACAAATTTACCTTATATTAATTTTCATTAAATTTTACTGTCAAATTACTGAATTCAATGACACGTAACAGTTAATCGGTATACCAAATTAGGATTTTACTCTCTATCTATCACAATTGTATTAGCTTTGTAGCTTTATGTGGTATTAATCCAATTTAGAGATGATATATTTATCATAAATGTACTAGTTTAGACTTGTTGACAATCAAAAAAATTACTTTGAAATAAACTTATCACATGTATAGCAGTTTTGAGTTTTTTTTTTTATCAAAAAATCAGTTTGAGGTAAATTTGTTATAAATATATCAATTAATGTATCAGTTTAGGATTTTTCGTTATGTTAACATTTCTTAATATTTGCATGTATGTTTTTTTTTTTTTTTTTTTTAGATTTTGCATGACTTTGAGAGAAAAATTTTCTCCCAAGAACGTACCAAATCGCTTGGAAAAAAAATTCAAATTACGTTACTTTTTCTGTTGCTAGAAAAATTAAAAGGATGGAATCTCGAAAGGAAATGTGAACTCAACATTTGCAAATAATATGAAAATTACAATGAAGATTCGAATGTAGAGATACGAGCACATAAGAATTAAATGAGTCTAAAATAAGTGACATGATTTTGTGAGGGGAAAATAATAGTTACATAATGAACGACACATTTTCCCACCAATTCATCAAACATACTTATCAATTTATGCCCTTTATCTAATTTATTCACACATAATTCACAAAATAAGTGATGGACTAGAATCATCAAATTTCAATAAACACCCTTCATCCGAGTTATTCACTGATAATTCACAAAATAGAATGCCCCACTAGTCTTGCTATATAAGAGGAAATTTGATCTTTTCTAGTTTTGTGATCTTCCCTGAAGTAGGGGTGTGCAACGTAAACCGCCCGAACCGGGAACCGGCCGGACCGGACCGGACCGGTCGGTTTCGGGCGGTTCTAGAGGGTCTCGGTCCGGTCTTAGGTTCCTATTTTTGGAACCGGTGACCGGTTGGTCCGGTTCCCGGTTTGGGGGTCGGAACCGGACCGACCGGACCGACCATATATATATATATATATATATATATATATATATATATATATATATAAATATAAATATATTAATTTCTAACTAATTTACAATACCCATTACCATATTCATTTTTTCCTCAAAACTAATTCCTTTCTTGTGTTTCTTTACTCTATAGTAAGCATCACATCAGTTTTTTAATTTTACAATTTTTATTTTCCTTTTCCCTCTTAAAATTGAAACGGCTAAACCCCTCTCTGTATTTTTTAAGTTTCTGCTCTCATATACAGTAACCATCACATCAACCTCCCTTTCCCCAAATTTTACAACCTAATTCAGCGGCACTTCTCACTGTCTTTCCCTCTCAAAACCATAACCCTTCCCCTTGCTCGCTCGACGCCTTGCCCGACACCCCAACGCCTCACCTCACGCCTCACTCACACCAACGCTTGGCTCTCTTCCTCCGAGTGCCTCGGACGCTCAGCTCTCTTCCTCCTCGGAGTGCCTTGCCGCAACATCTCGCCTCACACCATCCGATTCCAGCCGGAGGAAGAGGAAGGAGTCGATCGACTTCTGGAAGCTGTTGAAGGCCTCGACATCGACCGGGACGCTGCTGTTCTGGTACATGGCTATGAACCCGCTCGGGTCGAGCCAAGTGTAGACCGCACCGGCCCCGTCGACCACCTGCGCCTTCGCCTCCAGCGCCTTGTGCTCCCAATACATTTGGTCCAAATCACCGTCGAACTTCGCGTAGAGGGCGAAGAAGTCAGTCCCCATGCGCATCAAGTAGAGCTCGTTCGACAACGTCAGCGACATGGCGGCCGTGAAGTTTTGGTTCTCCACGAGGGTGTCCGCTGGAAAGTCGAAGCTCGCCACACAACGACGGGGTCTCGCTGCCACCGTCACTCGCTTCTAGACTTGAAGTCGCTCCCCGTAGTCGTAGCCTCGCCCCATGCCTAGCTTCGATCAAGGTTCTTAAGCCTTGACGTCAACCCCGTGCCGTGGTTTCTCTGTCATTTTTCGAGAAGCCCCACTTTAATTCCTTGCTCTGTTTGTCCAGCGAGTGCCATGTCCGAAGACCCTTTGGGTTTTTAGAAAGTGGGTGCATGAAAAGGTGCGGCCTTAGGAGGAGCCCGAGGAGCTTCGTGACGCCCGCCATCGCCACGCCGGTCGGTGCTGAGCGAGGAGGCTTTCAAGAAGTTGGGGACCGGTGGGTTCTCGGAGAGGGAGGTTGACGAGACTCGCAATGAGGGCGGCTTCGTGTCTGAGGGCAGCGAGACTGAGAGTGTGAGCGAGGACGAGCTTGCTCTCTCCAAGCTGGGTTTGCCTCAGAGGCTCGTGGAATCTCTTGAGAAACGTGGCATTACCCATCTCTTTCCCATTCAAGTATGCTTTATCCTTCGTTTCCTTCCCCGTGTTATCCAATATTCTCCTTCTCCACAAGTTGTGAAAATTTTAATTGCCAATTGATTGATTGATTCAAGGGCAATCCTATGATGGTCAGGAATGAGTTTGGTTCGGAGGCGTAAGGTTTATGTTATCATGTCTGATCTCTCGATTTGTTGATGCGAATTGCGGATGGTATTTTGATTCAAGGATTTTGATTAGGAAATCGAATATACATCATTTAATTAAACTATGCATATGCATCTCTTTGCTCACTAAGTAAAACCCTAGTTGTTCTTCAATACGAGTTATCATCGCTATCCATTGATTCATACGATACGTGTCTCTTTGCTCACAAGTATTGACAATGTCAATAATTTATTTATTTTTGGACGGTTTCAAGTGCAGTAAGGCATTGGAGATGGATTTCACTTCTTTATTGTCCCATTCAATAATTCAAATGGTCTTAGAGCACTTTGTATGAAGTACAATCGCGATTAAAATAAAAGATCAATTTATACCTACATTTACAACAGTTGTGCGAATGTTCTACGCTCTGGTGTTAGTTAAATTATGTTAGTAATTAGAATATTAGTAGATATACAAAAGTAAAGCTGAGTGCACAAATCAGAACGGGGAAGGTAAGGATGAAGCAGAACCTAGAGAAGTTATGGAGAATGATAAAATGGTCAATTAGAAGAGAGACCACTCCCCAAATCTCTGCCTTCGTCCAGCATGGTGTGCTTCATGTGGTATTAAATGTCGCAATCTTTAAGGTCTTTTGCAAATATTCGCAAACTAATCAAAGAAATAATTATGGGGGATAGTGTACTCCATGGTCGACAACTATAGCTTATATGCTTCATAACTGGTGGAAGTCTTCAATGTTCCTTTTTCAAGTGAGTTTGCGTTGGAGGAGTTGTAGTTTTGGAGTGTTCATTCAGCACTTTTTCATTAGCATTCTCTATTTGACTGGTTTAAGTATATGAAATTCTGTTTTTGGTTTGTCTATGGTCCATTTTGGAGGAAAAAGTATCACTTTGCCTGCTGGAAATCTGCTCTTGCTCGAGTTGCAACTTAATATCTACTTAATTTTTTAGTATCTATTTTGGTAGGTATAGCTATATGGTAAATATGGACATGACATTAAGAAGTAAGGCTACAATTATATCTTTAGTATCCCTATTGCTGTAAATGCATATGATGGTTTGATGGCTCATTATAATGTTTTGTTTGATTCAGGCGATCTATTTATATGTCAATGGAAGTGGATCAATCAAATGATGATATGAATCCTATGATGGACTCACTAGAACATAAAGATGAAGAAATTGAAAACCTTGAAGTGGCATCCAACACAAACAAGGTATCTAATGCTTGTCTTCCTAGTTCGGTAAACGAACATCAACAGTCGGCTTCATTTTCGTAAGGGCAAAACCGAGAAGGAGAAAACTATGGTGATTTGCAATTATTGTGGGGCCAAGTATACGTACTCCGTTGATAATGGTACTTCCGCTATGTTGAAGCACTTGAAAAAGTGCAATAAGTATCCTCGCAACATAGATAAGAAGCAAAAATTTCACCCCACGTAGAGCACAAGGGATAACAATGGGGCATACTAGTGCGATAGTAGTGCAACTGTCTTATCAGCATGGGAATTTGATCAAAATCGTTGTAGACAAATGCTTGTTCGAATGATCATAACGGATGAACTACCTTTTTCGATGGTTGAGCGTGTTGGATTCCGAGATTTTATTGATCAGTTACAACCTCTCTTTCATCACATCTCACGATTTACAGTGGCTAGAGATTCCATGAAGTTATATCTCTGTGAGAAAAAAAGTTTGAAGACTTACTTTGGCAAACTTAAGTCTAGGATTGCACTCACGACCGATACATGGACTTCCATCCAGAATTTGAATTATTTATGTCTCACCGCACATTTTATTGATGACGACTGGAAATTGCACAAACGAATAATCAATTTTGTGGTGATGCCTAGTCATAAGGGCAAGGATATCGGGAAAATGATTGAGAAATGCATCTATGAGTGGGGAATAGAGAAAAAAGTGTCAACAATCACCGTGGATAATGCTAGTTCTAATGATGTTGCCATTAGTTTTTTAAAAGAAAAATTATCAAGAGATAGGCTATTGATCTTGGAAGGTGATGTTTTACACATGAGGTGCACGGCTCATATTTTAAACTTGATTGTGAAGGATGGATTGACCGAGGTACGTGATTCTATTATACGTATTCGAAACGTGGTTAAGTATGTGAGAAGTTCTCCCATGAGAGCTAAAACATTTCAAGGTTGCATTGAAAGTGCGAGGATCACTTATAAGGGTTCGGTTTGTCTTGATGTCACAACTAGGTGGAACTCTACTTATCTCATGTTGGATACTGCTTTAAAATTCAGAAAAGCTTTTGAAATGATGGAAGAAGATGATCCTTCTTTCTTAAGTGAGCTTGACTATGACACTCCTACACATGAAGATTGGGAATATGCTAGAATTCTTTCAGTATTTTTAAAGAAGTTTTATGATGCCACCAACAAGATGTCCGGGACTCTATATATCACTGCGAATGATTATTTCAATGAGATAGCAACTTTATATAAAACTTTGAAACAAGCGGAGAAGGCTTCGGATCTTAGTTTGAAAGTTATGGGTGCAAAGATGAAGGAAAAGTTTGACAAATACTATGGGAGTTTTGAAAAAGTGAATATGATGGTGTTGATCGCGGTGATATTGGATCCAAGAAGAAAGATGAGCTATGTACGGTATTGTTATAGATTAATCTATGATGATAGTGTGAAAGTTGATGAAATGTATGATAAAGTGAGAATTGCCATGGAAAGATTGTTTCATTTTTATGAAAAATCTCATTTTAATTCTTGTGATAAAAATTTGGGTATTAATATTGATAGTAGTTGGGATCCTGATAACCATGAGGAGGGTAAGAAGGATGATCTTGATTTGGTTGAGGATTTCAATTCAGACAAGGCATTTGATATCTTTCTTCGCGAGGAGAAAAAAGTGTCGGCAGGTAAGCTATCTGAGCTTGATAAGTATCTTAAAGCCGAACGTGAAGAAAGTCGTGATCTTGACCTATTGATGTGGTGGAAAACTACTGGCCAAAAGTTTGAAATCCTTTCTTTAATGGCTCAAGATATTTTATCTATTCCTGTAACAACCGTTGCTTCGGAGTCGACTTTCAGTACATCCGGTCGTGTGCTTGATGGCTTTCGAAGTTCTTTAACTCCTACAGTGGTGGAAGCTTTGATTTGTACTCAAGATTGGTTAAGAAAGGCTACCATGCCGATTAATGTTGAAGAGTGCATTGAGAATGCGGAAAGATTTGAATGGGGTAAGTCATCAATGTATCTTTTTATCTTGTAATTCTTTTGTATATCTAATCAATGAATGATCTATTTAATATTTTTTTGTTAGATATAAATGATGTTCATTCGGAGCTTACTGGTAAATAGAGTTCGCAAGTTCAAGTGGAAGAAATATATGTGGTGAGATTTTTCATTAATTATTTGAGTTCAATTAAAAGTAATTCTACTTTAAAACTAATGTTGAGTTATCATATATACTTTTTGCAGGACTATTAGCAAGTTTTGGGCTCTCGGATTTGATCATATTTTGCTTGCTTGAACAAAAAATCTATTCCCCTCGGGCCATGCAACATTGAGTGATTCGGCGAGATGTATGGAGTTTGGTATTTTAATGTTGAATGTCTTTCTCTTGTGCTAATTTTGGAATTTGATTTTGTTTTTTATTCCATGGAGGGTTTGTTCTAGATTAGTTATGACTACTAATGGATGGTATTGAACAATGGCCAAACTACGTGTTGAATTTTGTTGAGTTCGGATTCTGTTTTTCTTTTGTTTTTTTCCTCTCTAATAACATTTATGTTCATGAGAATGAAGGTGAGTGTGTGAAATATGTTTGGAAAGAAAAACTTCTTTGATATTTCAAATTTGTGTGGATCTTTAGCTTATTTTTTTGTTTCATAATAGTGCAAGGACATAGGGTATGATGCATAATTTTAATTTTTGTTTCCACAAAGTGGACGTTTATAATTTAATAGGCGTCACTTTGTTGGTCACAAAGTAAATAAGAAAACTTGACCGGATCATAATCTCGTGCATTACTTTACTAGTAATTGCTATTTATTTTTTTGTTAAATGAAATGAAAATAAGTGATGGTTCATTGGAACCGGACCGGACCGGACCGGACCGGTTGGTCGGTCCGGTTCTCGGTTCCAAGATAGCCGGTCCGGTCCCACGGTCCAGAAAAGTGGGAACCGGTCCTCCGGTCCGGTTCCGGTTCTTGGGTGGAACCGGACCGAACCGGGAACCGATCACCCCTACACTGAAGCCTTGACTTTATCAAGTACAATATCGCAAGGGGCCGCTAATTTCAGAAAATGTTGCCATTGACCATTAACTTTTGACAGAGCCATGATAATTCCACCCCTATGTCGGCTCCAGCCACATCTAATGAAGTAAAATCACAAAAGTACACACTCTTTGGTATCGTTCATCTACTGCCAGTGTCCTCTAGCTTCTCACCTGTTCATCAATTTCTTTTTGGGTATACACGTGCCATAAATATCCGTTGGTTATGGCTTCTGGCATATACTTTTCTACCATTTCTTCTATCCGGACTAGAGTCTGAACTAATGATGGCCAGATTGGTGCGTGAGTGGTTTTACGACACACCAGAACCATTTCAAGGATATCTATGCGCAGGAGGTCATCGATTTTTGTCTAATCTGCTTAGTTCTTATTAGATCCACGAGAAAACTTTACAGTCCCCTTCAAGAACTATCTTTTGCAAACCCAGATCATCTGCCAGTCCACTTTCCCACAAACAAATTACATTTATCACAATAACAGCGGAAACAGACCCTCTCATCACCATCTAGATCCTCGTGGCAATCATGATCACTTCACAATAACAACGGACACAAACCCTCTCATCACCATTGAGATCCTTGTGGCAATCATCATCATTTGCCAACAAGTTTCTTTCGCTATCATCCATCACCAACACCCAAAAGTCTCAACCAAATTCCTCATCTTCCCAGACACCAAAGCTGCACCACACCAGCACACATGCAAATCCCAGAGCCACTACTTCGCCAGCCAACTCGACCAGACCAACATCATTACCGCCAGACCAAGCTACGAGTTGGTAGTTGCCACTGTTCGGGTTTCCATTGATTTCAGTTTGTTGATTGCTATTGATGCCTGATCTCACAACCACAACCCAGGTCAATCTAAGGTTGACCACCTCAAACAGCCTCGATCCAAGTGATCATGGCGGAATACGCTTAAAGGTTGAAGTGGCGAGGGCTGGTGCTTGAGGGCAGAGTCACATAAGAGAGAGAGAGAGAGAGAGAGAGAGAGAGAGAAGATTTGACAGTGAATATGTGAGCAGTGGCGGAAGTAAGTGATGACTGTATGATGGCGGCAGTGTGGGAAGGCCAGCAATGGTGGCGGCATGTGGTCCAAAGGCTAGTTTGAGCAGGCTAAGGGAAAGAGATGGGTGCAGGACTCATGAGGCTACTTTTGTCACCTAATTTTTTAAGATTTGTATGGAGCTAATTTGGGGGGGTGGAATTAGCATGACCCTTCTAGTAACCAATATATGACAAATTTTAGCTATGTATTTACATTCGATAAGTTAAAGCATACCAATAGCTTTACCAAGGAACTGACACAATCACCATAAAAACACCTCACCTCAAGTCCAATTATCGTCTGGAGATATAATTTAATATGTCCTTTGTGTTTCAACATTCCGTCATACACTATCAGAGACAATATCATAGCTGTCATCAATTTTTTCTCAAATATATTTAGTTGTCAATTAGAATGAGAAATCAAAACACGAACTAAGATCCCAAGAAATTAATGTGATTACTTGAGATATTTAAGTTTTATATTTATAATTTCAGCAGCGACCAAGAAAATGGATACGTGTGGCAATTTTCTTTGCTTTAAAGTTTTCTGAAAATTGAAAAGAGTCTTCTTCAAACTAGGAGACAAACAAAATGATAATATCAATGTTTTTTTTTTTTTTTTTTTTTTTTTGACCCAAGGGAACCCGCACAGCCGACAGTGGAGTAAACCTTTGTCGCCAAGTGTCTCCACCTACCTCCCTGCAACGCGGGCTTCGAACTCCGGCCTCCAGCGTGGAGGTCCTGGAGCCTACCAGCGGAGCCACCCTCGCGGGTGGTATGATACTCTCAATGTTTTCAAAGAGGAATATGAAGAAAACTGAAGACCTGTTTGGTTCTTCAAAGATCTAAAGAGGTTGCGGTCTCTAAAATTCTTACCATAGCTCAATTAATCTCTTCAAAAGTGGTGTTCATTATGCAAATGTTTGGGTCAATCTACAGACCATCTATTTCTGATTGGACCATTTACAGCCTCACGGCCGTGGTATTCTTGTTCTATTCCTTCCAGGATTGACGAATCCTCCGTCATCTATTATACGTGTTTAGATTGTGTGCTGCGCCTCCAAGCATATCCACCATTCACAACCACATCAACAACCACCAAACGTCAGTCTCTACAAAACCTTAGATCTCCTAAAATTGCTACCAAAGCTTAAATCAGCTCCTTCAAGTTTAGCGGCTAAAGAAAGCATCATTTGGAACAGAACAAAAGCCGGAAGAGTAGTATTTATTGCTTCTAGAATCAATGTCTTGAGGTAAAAATGTCATGGTTAAACTCCGCATCCAGCAGTAAACTAGGCAATAGAATAAAAGAAAATTTGACTTGGCAACGTTAGAAGACCATAAGATATCAGTTTAAGCTCCTTAGGCAGAGTCCACAATTAAAATGATGGCAAAAGTTTTCGCACCATATAATAAGTAACCAATAAGGAGATTTATCCCACCAAGAGCATTAGCAGTTAGGCATCTAAAATGAATTGCCAGAGAAATTACTAAAGAAATTATTCAAGAAAAGCAAGCAAATAGGTGAAAAGAAGCCACAAAACTCAAAGTTCATATTAGCTCCAACAATAGCTTTATGAGGTTGTGCATGCAAGCCCGAGTACTCCTCTACCTATAAAATTGTTGAATCGATATCAGAAGTACCCTCCGCAACGGCGAGCAGTCCCCCAGCGCCACCATGATCTCCGAGGAGAAGCTTGACATCGCCCGCCAGCTTGCCAAGCTCCGCGTCGACATCATCCAGGCCGGGTTCCCTGCTGCCTCCCAAGACGACTTCGACACCGTCAAGGCCATTGCCCTCAAGGTCGGCAACGCCGTTGAGCCCCACGGCTACGTCCCCGTCATCTGTGGCCTCTCCCGGGGCAACGAGAAGGACATCCAGGCTGCCTGGGATGCCATCTGGTTCGCAGATCCGCATGTTCATCGCCACCAGCGGGATCCACATGGAATAAGCGGAAGAAGAGCAAACAGGAGGCGATTGACAGTGCCAGGAGGATGGCGGCCTTCGCCCAGAGCTTGGGTGCGACGATGTCAAGTTCAGCCCCGAGGATGCCAGCAGGTTTTTTACGAAGTTCCTGTCTGTGCATGGTTTGGTTCCTGGCAGCAGTCGAGTCTGATTTGTCACTGTCTAGTTGGTAGTTCGCAATCAATTGGCAGGCCACGGGTAGGAGAGTGGTGTAGTTGGGGCAGGTTATTTCCGTGTTATGGATGGTTTCTTGCATTCGTGAATGGGTATAGATTTCTCGACGATTTGGGGAGTCAGTGAGTGAAGGAGAGAAAGGGTTTTAGTTTTTAATGCGGAGTGGGCTCGTGGGGAGCCCGCCCGCCACTCCCTACCGTGCAAGGCCGACGTGGCCCTTCGTATATCCTGAGTTTGACTTTTTGTTCATCATCCTCCACAACCTTGCTCAAAACATCAATTTTCTTTTCTTTTTTTATTTTTTTATTTTACTTTTTTAATTTCACATGGCTTTTCGAAGGAAGATTTCCTCCCTAGTAAAATGAGCAAGCATGACTCTGAAATAGAATATGCAACCTTAGAATTAAACATTCGATCAAAAACAAAAAATTCTTAGAACTAAACCGATGAAAATTTACTGGCTCCCCTAATTTCAAAATATGCAAGTTAGATTCCATGTTCCAAAAATTGAAAAACTTATTTCCACGGTAGGTTTCACTCGAAACCTATCAATAGAATTTTAAATAAATTTTTATGTTTTTCTTAGTTTATATCTTTGCATAATCTTGTGATATTTTATAACATTTGATAATAAGTGTATAATCCGAAATCACTAATTTGAGCTTCCATTTTATGATTAAGACTTTTAATTATTAATGTTTTATATTGACTCTCCACTTTATGACTATGACTTTTAATTATTAATGTTTCATATTTTTCATGTATTTAAATGTAAATTATGGTGAGTGAACTGTAAGCAAGTAGTGGTTATTAAAAATTATAATTTAATTGATAAAAATGCAAAACTTAAGTAAACCTTGGAGCCAACCCTAAAAGTTATGACATGATAGATTCAAAATTACAGGATATGTAGGCTAAGTTTTAGGTTCCAAAAAAAAAGGAACCTATTTTAATAGGTAAGTTCTAGATATTAAGTGAAATCTGTACAGAATTTGAAACCGTTCTTTCTTGCCTCGTATGTGCAAAATCACTTGAACAAAATCAAATTACCTTACTCGTTTCTGTTGCTTGAAAATTTTAGGAGACAAAATTAGATCGGCCAACAACTTACAACCCGGCACCCAACTGCCACCTATATCCTTGCTGCCCCGATTTCGGCCGTGCTCTCCCCACGAGCATCACTGCCTTTTCCCAGAATCTCGGAACCCAGTCCATCATAGGATGCAAAACATAAAGCACCAACCAACTTCACAAATTTTGGATTATATATTGCAATTTCACTATAGCAAGATCTGAAAGCATCCATCCCGACTCCATTATTTCACATCTTTATATACCATTAACACCGGCCTGAAAAAGAAACAAGAGGAAAACAAAAACATTAACATATTCATATAATCACATCCTATCTTTCATCGCCATTGCCGCCATACTGCGTAGAGTTCCCATTCCAGAAAGAATTTCTATCGCTGAAACGATTATCATCTTCGTCATGCTTCAGAGTATGTATATTGCTACCAAAAGGGGATGACATTGTTCTCCTGCTCCCGCCCTCAGTTCTGCTTCCCGTGGAAGTGTTCTGATTTGTCGAGTCACGGAGATTCCGTCCTTCTGTTCTTGCCGAGTTATTTTGAGGGGGAAGATTAGGATCTGAAGCATCAACGTCAATATATACAGAGTCAATACAGTTCTTTTCCAGATCAATTAAGCTATATAAGCAAAATCTAGTCTTAGAAAGCAATGGCAGAAGCTGCACTGAAGCAAAAATTTCGGCTCCAGAAGGACGACGTAATGCACAAGACTCGCCAGGCATGGCACCCATCATTACCATAGCAATTGGCATTCATAGATACCACCACAGCTCCCGCAAGTAAAATCTATGTGCGTGACTCACTCAACATAAGCACCAATCACATTCATCCAGTGAACTAAAAGAGTGCGTCGGTCTGAAAGAGTTCAATGAACTTCATCCATCACTTCAAAACTTTTTCCTATGTTAATAAAATTCCACCACTCAATAACAAGAAAGCCACAAATAAAATGACTGCATGAGAAACTTCACATCCATATCCAAAAACCACATCCATAATTTACTCATAAATAGAAGCTTCAAGTGTAATCTATCTATGAACTATCTGGTAAGCAACAATGCTGTTTTGTTGCATTCTGATTTTTGTATGACACCTCCTCATGGCACTGATGTACTCGTGGACAATGCTTCCAGTCCTTTTGAATGAACATCCGGTTTTTTACCAAAAAAATTAGAAGAATCTTGAATGTGATAGACCACATCAATGCCTAATTTGATGCTTATGCAGGGGCAATGGAAACTAGGAAGATGTTATCAAATTCAAACCAAGTCAACACAATGAGATCAAACTTATCATAATTAGAGAGACTGAGGTTCTGCTACGAGCTATTTAATCCCATGTCAAACCTGATGAGCGGAATGCACCTCCAAGATAAGAAAGTGGATTCACGTAGGACAAGATCCTTCTCACAATTCCAAAGTATCCTCCATTATTTCCATCAGAAGAATCATCAGTTGAACTTGGTTGGTGCTTGGACAGGGAACCTCCTCTATTATGATTTGTACCTCTTTCTAGCGGAACCACTATCAATGCTTGTCTACCAACCAGTTCCAGCTCCAACAAAGATCTGTCCAAATCTACACAGACAACATAAAAGATGCAATGTGAACTTATAAACAGCATTTTAGCTGGAAGAGGATAACATTTTATGGCAAGCACACTGCTATAAGGGAAAATAAAGATCCATGTGAATGAAATGAAATTACTGCCTAAGAGATTGGCAGACAAACCAAACATGACATGATAACACTAAAACTTCTGGATTATGGACATGCATAAGAGACAGCATTGCAGGAAGCCACAGGGAATAGAGACACTTATATCACACTTGAATTCAATCTAATATTTCACAGGTGTTACCACCGTATGATATCCAAAAAAAGGGAGTGTGATTATACCAACTATTTTACCATAAACTCTTGCACTCTCCAAATTAAATAACAATAATACTCACAAATTTGACAATGTCTACAAAAGTTGAGTGAAACTGAAAATTAGCACATTCTTTTGAATGCTACTTACCTGACTAGGGGTTAAAATAAAAATTCTTGTCCCAAAGCTGAGCAACTAATCAATTCAAGAAGCAGATCTAAAAATGGACGTTCAACATAGATATGTCAGATTTCTCTGAGTAATTAGATATCCTGAATGTCATGTTCCATGATCCTACTATATCAAGTATGTCTAGCTGTCCTTAAGTGTTTCAGAAACAACGGATTCGTCCCTTGACCTCAGGATAATGGCGCTACAATCATCTTGCTATCAACCGTTTCCAGAGAGATCAAAACAGTCTTGCCAGACTGTTATGCATACAAAAGCACCAACATGGCCATGTTCTTAAATTTAACATTGCTCATCACCATGCCTCTACTGTTAAGTGGTTCCCTCTGGGTAAGGAAATTAACCCACAAAAGAGAAACCAGCACAGCCTGCCCAGACTGAGCTGAAAATTCAACTACCCTTCTTATCACCCCACACATGAGAGATCAAAACAGTCTTGCCAGACTGAAGTAAAAATTTCAACTATCCTTTCTTTCCTAACTGCTTCAGTTCTCAGGTAAAGTTGTTTCTCGAAGTCTGTCTCCTGCTCAGGTTGGTACCTATCTTTCTAGCCAGAACCAAACTCACGTCTTAACAGTATATTCAGATTATCAACTCAGGTAGTCTAGTCCTTCTGGCCTTGTAATACATGTCTCAATTCCCTCAGTCAGTTTCGGTCTTGGGTTGAGGAAACTCCATAAAAGCGTCTCGTTGATATTATCTGTGGCCACATGCTGAGTCATATCTATAGGGTTTAACATGTTTCCGCCACCCTATCCTTATTGATTACTGCAAACCATTCCAAACAGAAAAATGCAAATATTTTTCCTGCGAAAACTAAAGTTGCCCAATAAAATACTTCACTTAAAAGGTAAACCCAAAGACATAGCAAGACTCATGCTCCATAGACAAACCAAAACATACAAGCCAAAAAAATCCAAATCTAGAAAAGTGAACGGACTAAAAGTAGTTCCTTCATCACAAGAATGTAAGAAATGATGCTTACAGATAAGCTAAAAGAATTGCTTAACCACAAAATAAAGTGATTGATTTGATAAATTAGTCACTCTAATTAAAGAGGGGTCCAGAAAAGATCTGCATAATCATACCTTGATCAGTAAATATCTTTCGAGGATATGGAATGGCCAAATTGTAGGAGTGAAAGTTACTATCTTGATTTTCATTCACATGCTCTTTGACCGCTCTCAAAGAGTTTGTCACAGAGAACTTGTGTTGAAGACTTATACTGTTGAGCAAGCGGATATTTAAATGGACATCCATTGATTGACTACTACTGGGACGTTTGCAGGTCAAATCAACATCTACATCCTCCACAGAATGAGGCTTTTCCTCTGATGAAGTTACATTTGATTCTTTAGAGTTTGACTCTGGGATTTCTGAAATCTCCAATGAGCATTTCGCAGCTTCCTCTGAGACATAATTTCTTTTTTCAATGTGGGAAGACTTGTAATCATCTGAGTTGTTGCCAAGATCAGATGAACTAGGATCTCCTGATCCTTTAGACGCCCCAGCTGAAGAAGAGGATTTCTCATCCCCAAGACTCCCTGAGTCATCTTGAAAGTCTGCCTTTAAAGATGGCTTGTCATCATCAATTTTCTGCCACATTATGACAGATTGCGCATAACGTAAATAAGAGGCTTGTAATAAATAAACAAAACAGGTACACAATAGATAATGGCGGAATATGAATTAAACCTCAGCAATGTCTTCACAGCATCTTTTTTCCTCGAGTATCTCAGTGGACACCAAAGGTACAGTATCAGACCCTTGATTGTGCTCGTCAGATGAAGAATTAACAGCTGTTCTTGAAGAACTACCTTGCTCTATTGAAGCCGTACTTGAAGCATGAGAACCAGATGGTTCAGAATTTCTAGCAGCGAGTGCTGCAGTCAAAACACTAGCAGTTGTTTCCTACAATAGCTAGCAGTTGTTTAGAGAATATATGAGTGCATTTGCACATGCACAAGTCATCACCAGAAAATTTAAAATTTACCATCTGAAAAACTGCTGATAAAGGATACCAGGAATTATTGAGCTATCAATATGCACATCAAGATATCCTTTTTCCACCTCAGTAGCAAACTAGTACCCCTCAAGAGAATAAAAATCTAGAGACGAAATCAGGATGGAGCTAATAATGATGTAGAGGTGGTCTAATGCCACCTTCAGCTTCTTTCATTGACTAATATATGCCTTCCTTTATGATTGTGTCTTTAATTGTGAATATCAGATATGATTCTTATAGACCAAGTACTGGAGGACTACATACAAATTAGATGTATCCATAACTCCAGACAAGTAAAAAAGATAAAGAACACGAACAAGTAAATTGACTTTTTCCCATTCCACCCCTATTAGTTCGTTATCCAATAGTTCAATGATACAGTACAATGTGCAGCTGAAAAACAGGTCCGTTATTGTTTCTAACCCATTAATAGTTTTCATCAAAACACATTTTAAAGATGGCTAAAAATTCATTGTAGGTATCAAAGCCAAAGCTCCTAATGATTGTTCTTGGGGTTTGTTGTATCATGATTAAAAATGGGTTTAACCTGCATGATTTAAAAGGAAAGAGTTGAAACAGTTGTTGAATGAACTTCCTATGACTGAATAGGACATGCAAAAGTTACAATCTCATTCCAGGTACATATAAAAGAGCTGAAAACTAGCTTTGTTCATGGGAATCATCTAAACAGAAAAATAACTAGATATTTTGTATCAAGAAGGCACCTAATGTGATAACAAAACTGCTTAGATAAGTCTAGTCACCTCCAAATTTAGCGAAAATATCATGAAGTCAAGATTTTTAAGTCTTTGATATCTCACATGTGGATCAGCAGAAATGAAGACCCAACCAAAGGTTTATTTTGGGAAATTATTAGGCCTAGAAATTGGCCCAGTCCAATGTGGGCCCCACACTAACCATAAGGGCATTCTTCGAGCCTGCTCATTACTTTAAAATGTATAGGAGAAATTGGAGTTTTCATCCAAAGAACCCTTTGTTTTCAAATCGGGGTTATTAGTGTTTGAACACCACATAGTTAAGAACATAATCCATACATCCAACTTCCATTAGAATTTCCAAAAAGCTTAAGTGACAAGGCATCCTTTGAGCCTGCCACATAGGAAGATTCTGTTAAAAAGACTTATAAATGTGGGATGAATGGACTACTTAATTCAATACACACAGTGCAACGACAAATATCATCAATTTTAAAGTATACAGGGTCGCCAGATGCAACACTCGAAAGATAGGAGTATCTAGACAGTTTATTATTAATATGTATGGTAAATTTTCCTATAAATCAGGTCTAGGGGAATCAGGACAAGCTTAGCCCCAAAGAGGAGAACTCAAGATTGCCCATTGAAATTTGTTGTAGGATGGACAGAAAACTTTTCCCAACTTAACCAAATGATGGAGAGGCCTTCCAACCTATAAGTATGCCTTAATGTTCAAAACATACAATTCAATTCTGGTGAGTACAAATAAGGATATAAGGGTAGGTGTGAGATAATCTATATATTCTAAAATGTATAGGTGCAAAATAGCGGAAGTGAAGTCCTAATGAGAAGTAAGACCAGTCAACTTTAGAAAACTCAAAAGAGAAAAAAACAAAACATTCCATGAAGAAAGATTATGCAAAAACTAGCAAGGCTTAAAACCAAAGAGCACCATAAAAGCTTAGCCAAACCAACTCAATTTTAGATGTTGAAGGGACTGAGAGTAAAATCATGTAGCACTGAAAATGCAACCCTCATTTCCCTTTTGACCTAAACAAGCTTCTTTTATAAACTATGGAAAACAATAGTAGACAATAAGTTCTTTAAAGAGCACCATACTTTTGAAGGATTATGCTAAAAGGGTAACCAAGCCAGTAATAACTCATCAAAGAAAGTCTTCAGCATAGTAAGAAGGACCGCAGTGGCATACCTGAATATGTAGACTCAACCATGCCTTTTCAAGGCCTAATGCTAGATCTTCAGCACTGATAAATCCCTCTAAACATACAAGAGAAACAAGTATTAAACAAAAGAATTTCATCAAATAATGCAACTGATACTTGGGAAAAAGAACAGATATAACACACCATTTTCCCAAAGTTTCACACCATTATACCCGACAGCTGTAATGCAAGGAACAGATCCCTGGGGATCTGTACAGCTTGATGTAAGGATAGGGTCTTTACTTAAAAAAATTGATACCACAGCGAAACATTATGCAGAGGGAGGAATTCACACTTCTACAGAAAATGGATAAAACAAAAGCAATTTCATGCACATGAAGAAAAAACTTCAAACATGGCAGAAAAACATTTCCTATGCTCATTGTTGGGACAAAAGCTAAAATTATCTTGCAGAGGAAAAAAGTGCAGAAAGTGACAGAGACATTAATTTGTAAAAACATGAAGAATACAGCAGTCATGATTGTCAAAAAATAAAAATAAAGACCAACAAAATGATTTCAATGAGAAGCACTCCAATAAAAGGATACATATTTTCGAGAAGTTAGTGGCATCTGTACTTCCTTCAAGGACATGAAGAAAGATGCAGTACTTGGACAGTGACTCTGACACCTGATTGAAGCATCAAAGCACCAACAGTGCAGTGGATTAGCCACAAAAATTTGAAAGAAAAAGTAGCCCAATGGCATGAAAGTTGTACAGCCTACTTAGATAACACCCTTTGAGCACTAAATCATAAAACTTACACGGAAATCCCTCCAAGTAGTTTCTTCCATTCGTGCTGATTCAGCATCTTCACCTGCCATTGGATGAAAAGGCGGGGTCATGTAAACTTAATGTTAAGTGAAATAAAAAAGATTATTGTCGTTAGATTGACAAAAGGTCTCCCCCGGACCAACTATTGCTTTTGAAGGAATACTGAAGCAAGAATATGGCATTGACAAGAAAGAATTACTCTGTACTGATTACAGGGTAAGAAAAAGGGAAAAGGATAGATATAAAATAATGCAGTGTACAAAATCAACGGAAATTTTCAAATGAAAGAGAAGAAAAGAAATCTGCGTCCAGGACTACAAGTTATGAGCACATCCATGAGCCAGCACTTAAACATATAATGTACACGAGAGTCAATCAACTGCTCCCTTTCCTTCAAAGCATAAGTTCAATGGATCCTCCTGGTTTAACTCCTAGATAAAAATAAACAGTATCCAAATGCTTTCAAACTTAAATCCACAGGATGCACCCTAACCTAGGATTACAAGCAATTAGCATTATATCGACATGCGGCAACAGGAAAACATTTAAGTGACATCCTAAATGTAAATCAACTCTATCCTTCTTATATAAGAATCAAACAATCGAATAGCCTAATTAGTGGCCAAAAAAGGTCCAACAATCTTCCCTCTACACAGATACTTTTGCAGCTTAGGTACGACTAACAGCTAAAAGCGACAGAGACCATTACATCACTAGATAAAGGATATAGGAGAAAACAGAGAACACAAGACGAAGAAATCAAAAGGGGCTCCATATGTGCAGTAGCAGCAATAAAAGAGTCTCAACACCTGTCTCAGTTTTACTCTTCGGTACTGATCGAGGCAATACAACCTAATTATCAAAGAGCGATTACCTGAAATGTAGACAACGAAAAGTTTCCTCTGTATTTTGGCTTCAGAAATTGCTTCTAGTATCGATCCTTTATGCGTGAGAGACAACAGAGACTGCTCCATCTACTTAGAACAGGTAAGAAAACATAAATGTTAAGTCGTCGGGCATTAAAAAGAATCTTAAAACTCTAAATATACACTTCGCAGGCATGTGTAAAGAAATTAAAAAAAAAAAAAAAAAAATCTTGAATGGCTAAAAACTACATTTTTAGGGGAAGCAAGATATCGAAACCGAAATTTACCAACAGAATTAAAAAGGGCGTCTCCTCAATGATTCAAATCGAGACACCGCCAATCAAACTACAACGAGACAGACAACATTCGCGGAACAGCAAGTAAAATTCACAGGCACGTGGACACGACATCGAATTATCCTATCGGAATCACTGACAAAATCGACCGGACGAGTGACAGCAACACCCAATTCAGCGCCATAGAAAACCCTAAAAATGAAAAAATCGAACAAAAAGGGGGGAAAAAACCCCGAAATGAGCGATGAAAGTTTATCGAAGGACGCGAAGCGGAAGATTCCGGGCTGCGAAAGAACCCAATCAGGCTAAGATTCCGCCGGGCCTGAAGACGATCGAAACGAACGCCGAAGAGCGGAATTCAGCATCGGATTACCTCGGCGGGAGAAACGGAATTCGGCAGAGTCAGAGGTCGACGCGCAGGGGAGGGGGCGGAGAGGAAGCCGGGTCAGGGGCGAGGTCTACTCCTCTTCCTCTCGATGAAGACGGCGACGGCGACGGCGACGGCGACGATGGTCTAGAGAGAGAAACTGTCAGGGCGGGGGGAAGACGCGACTAGAACTGTGCTCCGTGTAGAGAGAGAAAGAGAGTCGGTGCCGTCGTCGACCTTCGGTCGAAAGCGTCGCCCCTTCGTGTCTCGTTCTCTCATTCTGGGATTTTATTTATTTATTTATTTATTTTGGAACACGAAATGGCAAGAATAAATATAAAAAGAGTCGTAATACCACGGCCAATTCAGCCATTCACCTTTAATTATGTTAAGTTAATAATCATCAACTTTTCAATTCTGTTAATTTAATCACAGATATATATTATTTTGAATATTTAGCCAAAAGGACCGTACTAGCAAATCATTAAAAGATCTAGCGCTACATTAACAAATTATCAAAATATCTAGCATTAAATCATCACAATCGAAAGACTTAACATTAAATTGACAAATTGCCAAAACGTCAAAGTTAAATTAATGCAATTGAGAAATTTATAATTAAATTGGCTTCCATGTAATGAGAGGAAATTTTCTTTTGTTTTTAATTTAACACGACGAAATAGCAAGAATAAATTTTTTTTAAAAAAGTCATGATATGATAGCCAATTTAGCCCTTCAACTTCAATGTGTGCCAATTTAGATCTAAATTTTTTTGACCATTTTCTAATTTAGTTATAAGCCTTTAATTTTATCAATTTAATCATAAACAAATATTTGCCAATTTAATCATAAATATATTATTTTGAATATTTGGCTAAAATGACTATAGTAACAAATAGTTAAAAAGTCTAAGACTATATTGACAAATTATCTAAAAATTTAGAATTGAATTAGAACAATTGAAATATTTAATACTAAGTGGACAAATCGCCAAAATGTTCAGCAATAAATCGGCACAATTGAAATTTTATAATCAAATTGGCTTCATACAATAAGATTAAGGATTTTTTTTATTTAACATGAGATGGCGAGAATAAATATAATATATATATACAAGTCACAATACAACAATCAATTTAACCCTTTACTCAATTTAGTTCTAATTTTTTTAATGATTTTTCAATTAAGTCACGAGCCTTTCAATTTTGTCAATTAATCATAAATAATATTTGTCAAAATAATCATAAACCTATTATTTTAGTTATTTTGCCAACATGACAATGTTAATAAATCATCAAAATATTTTGAATTGAACTCGCACAAATGGAAAGATTTAACACTAAGTTGACAAATCATCAAAATGTTCAACCATAAATTGGTACAATTGAGAGTTTTACAATTACATTGACCTCCTTATGCTAAGATTAAATATTTTTTTCCGGATAATTTTCCCCTCCAGAAATAGCCCATCTTATAAATCCCCATGTGCTTTCTTGATATTTTTAGCTAAAAATTAGATATTTCTCTTTTCATTTGGAAAGGAAAATGACGAAATTAATAAATAAAAAAAATACATCCGGCCAAAAATTACTTTCTATTCTTTCCTACGCTACTGTCTCGCACCCTATTAGACCGCAAACTAGGGGTGTCAAAAAAAAAAAAAAAACTCGACCCGAACCGACCCGACCCGACCCGAACACGAACGAAGTTTGGTGACATGTTTCGGGTATTGATACTCTGTTCGGATAACAAATATAAAAAAAGCGGGTCGGTTCAGGGTGGAAACATTGCTCGATCGACGCGCCAAACAAACCAAACAGACTGTGTTTTCGAAAACCCGTCCCTCCCCTTCGGCTTCTTCTCCGACGACTGCGCCTTCTCGTGGATTCCGCTGCCGCCCTCCGATCGACGCGCCTCCGCGTCGCCGTCGCCGCCCCTCGTCTCAACGCCGGAACCGTAGCCGCCGCCGCCGATTCCGTTTTTCCTCGGAGTCGGGAGAAATTCTACCGCGACTTCTCGCGCGCGCGTTTACATGACGGCTTGACGATCCAGGGTGTCTTTAAATTCGTCGGCAGGCGTCGGTCAAATCGTGAAGCTCGCGACAGAGACGGGTGGAGTTTAGACGCCCAGGAAAAAGAAGCAAGAAAGGAAAGCTCTGTTCGCGAACTCGGAAGAAACAGAGGGTTGGACTCGGAGCTCTTCTCGGTAAGGTTTCGTTCGTCAAACGCCATCTCTGCTCCTTTTTTCTTTTTATCTTTTTCTTTTGTTTCTTGGATGCTTATCTTCAATTGGTGTGGTTTTGCGGTGTCTCGTCTGGTGCTCTGGTTCTTGGTTCTTTCCCGTTGTTCTTGAAGTTCATGAACAGAACAGGGAGGGTCAGCGTTTCGGAGGGGGTGATTGGGTCGGTTTTATTGGGAATTTCTCTGTATGCTAAACTATTGGCGGGGAAGAGTATTCCTTTTCCAGACTCACTTGCTACGAGCAGAATCTGGGACTTCTTTTGGGTCTTGGAACTGTCATGCTTTTGCATAAAGTTTGTTAATTTGTTGCGAGAAAACTTGACCTTCTAAGCATGTGTTGCAGAAATCCACATTTTTTGTTTTAAATGCTCTCTGCTCTGGCCAGTCAAGCTGATGCATGTTCCACTTTTAATGGAGTTTGAGGTTATATTTCTCTGGCTTTATTTACTCAATCCATGTTCAGGTTATGAAGCACCAAAACTGAGGTAAGCTGTCGTCAAATCCCATCCCACTGGCTGGAATTAGAGAGCAATCTCTCTCCATAACTCCAGTTGGTCAGCTTAGTCTTGAGTCTTGACCAGTATGTTTGTTCTTGTCCATGATCGCATTTATGCGCGCTTGTGTAACATATCTAGCTACGTTCACTGAAAGCGACTTTGCTCATATTGGGTTTCATTGTCTTTCTGAGCAGAGACCAGCGACACACTTAAACTCCATCTCAAGGACATTGGGTTAGAATTTTCTTGGCCTATTGGTAGAATTAAAGAAGCACTTTCAGAATTAAATGGTATCAACTGTTCAACCCCCACGACGTGCTCCGGAAAATTTGCAGAATCAATTTCTGCTCTAGTTGAAGAACAAAACATTCCAGAGGCAAAAATTGCACTTGCATCTGGAGTTTCAGCTTTCCTCTGGCTCTACACCTGTATCCAAGGGTATGTCTCTTTTAATCAGGTTCAGTAATTTTTTTTGAGCCCCCATGCGTGTTAATCACTTATTTTATCTATCCTTCATGGTGTTTGTATTAAGTAAACTATGGTCTGGATCCTTTTCACTCTTACAGTCTCATTTATCTTTGTACTCTGTTCAGCTTCTTCTAGATCATTTCATTTGCTGGAGAAGGTCTATTATCAAGCATCCAATGTTACAATAATCCCAGTTAACAAATGAATTGAACTTCATGTCTTAGAGGAGAAACTTTCCTTAGCTTGATTTACTCATATTACAATCACATGTGCTGAATGGGTACTTTAGATCTGGAATGTTTGACTGCCTTGTGGATATCCAGTCCTCTTGTCGCATGAATCAAATATTCTTCTGGCTGCTGTCTGATAATATGACTAGAGTTGGATTTCTAAGTGTCAACCATAGCATCTTTAGTATGCATAGAGCAAATTTCATCTTGGGTCCAGGCAGACTGATGTTCAGATTATGCTCATTTTTTAACTGATGGGACAGAAAGCAATTTTTGTTTTACATATGTTGGCCATTCTTGTGCAGTGCAGCATCCCAATTTGTAGAACTGCTTGTTCAACATAAAGTCTTGGGTGGTTGATTATTGTCTTTATACTTACTTCCGGAGCTCCGCTCAGCCGGCCACCAGAACAATCCAAGCGATGCGGAAGCGCGGACCATCGTCAGTTGCCGCCGGAGCAAGCCAGGCGACGCGGAGGCTCCTGATGACGAGGAGCCAAACCGCCGCGGCGGCGGCGGCGGAGGCAGCGGCCTCTGCAGTGGCTGAGAGGCTGCCGGAAGAAATCATTGATGAGATACTGTCGAGACTGCCGGCCAAGTCCCTGATCCGATTTAGATGTGTCTGCAAACGGTGGCGATCTTTGATTTCCGACCGGGGCTTCGCCAAGTCGCATCTGCAGAGGTTGAAGGCAAGGGATATGGTTTCTAGCCAGAGAATCGTCAAGAGCGACCCCATCGAGACCATAGACTACGAAGCATTCGATGGCGGCGGTGCCGATGGTCGCATGGCAGCTTGGTCTCATGATTTAGGAAACGACGATCCTAGATCGATGCTCGTAATCGTGGGGTCCTGCGATGGGTTGGTGTGTTTCGAGGTGTGGGGTGGATTTTTTCTATACAACCCAACCACCGGGGAGTCCAGGAATGTTCCTATTTCCGATCTTGATCTTATAGGTGAGGGCGAGTTCTTCAATGGATTCGGATACGACCCTGCAGTCGATGACTATAAAATAGTTCATGCTTATTATTATGATGGACATTTAGGAGGTGTTGAGGATCCTGGAATGTGGCGGGTGGCGATATTTTCGCTCAAGTCCGGTTCTTGGAGAAGGATGGAAGTCCAACTAGACATCCACCCCAGAGGATTTCATGGGAATAACTCTGGCTTAGGATTCGAATGGCACAAATCTCGCCGAGGAATTTGTTGGAACGGGGCCTTACACTGGTGCTTGGAGTATAAGGAATTAAACAGTAGAGGGTTCTACGATAGCGGGCCAGTGATTGTGTCATTCAACTTGTCGGAAGACAAATTTCACGAGGAGCTTCCAGTTCCTAAATTCACACAAATCCCGAGTCCCACTACCACTATCTCCATAGTGGGACTCGGGATTCACGGGGCCAATCTCTTAATGTATGTTGGGACTCCCACCATCTTCATGGCATGGATAATGAAAGAGAATACGAGAGGAGGATCATGGAAAAAATTGTACAGAGTTTCGACTGGAGGCATTTATATGCTACCTCAGGAGCAGATCCCCATCGCGTACACAAGAAGCAGAAAAATTGTTTTCGAGCTCGGTTCATCAGAAATGATTCTGTTCAATCCGAAACGTGAATGGGGTAATGTCGAGCTTCATTATCCCACCAGGGCATATGGCGGATCTGCCATCTATATAGAAACTTTTGTTTCTCCCTATCTCGGTTGCGAGCCTTCAAGGATCTAGAGCTTCTAAGAGTTGTTTTAGTGGATTCAGTTCGACTGTTTTTCTTATCTAAGTCGAAGTGTCTAAACGTATTGTTGCCTAATGGGACTACCGTGGGAATCGCGTTAAGGGAACCCAACCTGACCATGGCCTTCGGAGATTCATGCCGATGGCCAAAGAAAGGTACAATCGAGCCAAAGCGCAAGATCCATCACTAAGGTCGAAGCGTCCCATCGCATGGGAGAGTAATGAGTTGCATCTCGAAGATGCAAATGGCAACCGGATCAAAAGTCGAATTATTTTCGACAACTTTAAGCCTCACAAGCGCCACATCTTGTGTCTTCGTGTGAGTATTGGGTAAAAGTCATATGTTTTTTTTTTTTTTTTTTTTTTTTTTTTTTTTGGTGAACGGTAATTGTATTAAGCTAAGCCAATATGTACAAGCAACGGCACCGGCTTACACTCAATAAGAACAAAGCATAATGAGTGGAAGGGTGCCGAAATAAAATAAAAGCCAACAAGGCAAAAGCTAGAAGGCACAAACAGCACAGAGACGGCCACCTCCTAAAGAACCAAAACAAAAGAAGGCGACCAGCCAGCCAAACAATGGCAACTCAAGCCCAAAACCTACACAAAACCGAAAGAGCCCAAAATGGCATCCAAGAACAAGGCAGGATGCAGCCAGAGGATGCAGCCAGAGGAAGAGAAGAATCCTATATAGCAAACACTCCGCAATAGGACTCCTAAGGAACCACTGTGGATGAATGAAAGATGCAAGGGTAAATCCCCAGCTACGTTGAATTCTTCTGTTTCTTGGATTGTCTTCCACATTTGTAAAAGTCAAGGCCTTATCCTTGACCACCTTAATGAGGTGATTCTTCAAGACCAGGACTGTGAATGTAAGGTTCCTAAAAAGGATTTCATTCCTGTATTTCCAAATAAGATGGCATAACGCTCCAAAGGAAAATCGGGCAATGGAGTGATAGAAGTCTTTTCCGGGTAAAAATTTCAAAGCCCAGCGAAGGTTGTCGGCCCAACTACTATTACGCCACGGAAGGTTGCATCGAGCCGCCCAAAGAAATGCACAACTGGCTGTAATGCTACAATAAAAAAACAGATGATCAATCGAATCTGGCGTCAATTTGCAAAAAGCACAAACCGCATCACTAATCCTATCATAAGATAAAAGAAGGGCCTAGGTGGGGAGCCGATGAACTGATATCTTGGGGTAATAGCATTATTCCATATCAAAGAAGCCCACTTGACCCGAGGTTTCTTCGTCCTAATTAGGTGCCATGCCGACGCCACCGAAAATAAACCGGAAGTACTTCCTACCCAAGTAAAGCGATCCGGTACTTGTGATAAAAAAGGAAGAGGCTGCTCCCAAGACTCTAGTACTGCTCGAATGGACTGACCAGCTGGCGAGAAAAGATCCTCCACCGTAGCGAGCCTGGGTAAACCAGAACTATAGATCAATGAGTCCGAAAATAAAAGGTTGAGGGGGCCTCTCGAGTGCCAATTGTCGAACTGAAGGACACAGAACGGCCATCTCCTATGCTCCGAAAAGAACGCCGAAACTCCGTCCTAAGATGGAGGATTCCCTTCCACGCCCAAGAGCAAGAGGTGGGTTGTTTAACCATCCAGAAACTCTACCTTTTCAGAAATGTCGAATGGATCCACCTACATCACAAGGATTCCTTATCTATAAATAGGATCCAAATGTGTTTCAATATAGCCGCTTTATTGTAATCTCTAAGCCGATGAATCCCTAAGCCACCTTCCTCCTTCGAAAGGCAAACATCATCCCAGGAGACCTTGGCACCACCCCTCCCTAGTCCGGGGCCCTTCTAGAGAAACTATCTCAAGAGCACAGCAATAGGGATGGTAAAAACACTCGCCCAATAGGCTTAGATTGCATGCAGAACTGACCTGATAAGCTGAAGACGACCAGCAAAGGAGAGGAAGCGCTGAGTCCACGACTGAACCCTGTTGGTTATACGATCAACTAGGGAGACACAATCCGCCTTTCGAAGTCGGGAGGAGATAATAGGAACTCCTAAGTACTGCACTAGCAGAGTCCCCTTGATGAAACCAAGAGCAAAGAGGATCTCTCTACGTAGATCTTCCGTTCCTCCAGCAAGAAAGACCTCACTCTTATTTGAATTGGGCCTGAGACCACTCCATGCAGAGAAGGTATCCAAACCATCCTTCAAGAGAGATATGGAAGGCAAGTCGGCCCTGCAAAATAGGAACACATCATCCGCAAAGAAGAGGTGGGAGAGACCCAAAGTCTTGCATCTCCGGAAGAATTTGAACCCGGTTCCCCGGCCGTGCACTTAGGATCCCAGAAAATACTTCCATAACCAAGGTGAATAGGTAGGGGGATATCGGATCCCCTTGGCGAAGGCCCCTGCCACTAGGAAAGAACCCATGAAGTTCTCCATTTAAGGAGATTGAAAACTTGGGAGTACGAACACAAACCATGATAATCTGAATAAAATGATCCGGGAAACCAAAAGTATGAAGGACCAACTCAAGAAAGTCCCAGTCTACCGTGTCATAAGCTTTCCGAAAGTCCACCTTCACCGCACACTTGGGTTCATATGGATCAAGATGGAAGCCATCAAATAACTCCTGAGCAAGAAGTATATTATCTCTAATACGCCTACCTTTAACGAAAGCATTTTGATACGGACTAATAATATCATTAAGGACTGCAGCAATCCGGTTAGCTAAGATTTTGGTAATGCACTTGTATAAGGTGTTGCAACAAGCAATAGGCTCGTAATCATTGATCGACGTCGCATTTGGAACTTTCGGGATCAACACCGAATAGTATTATTAATTTCCCTAAGAAGTCTCCCCGTGGTAAGAAAATCCTTGACCGCTTCGGTGAGCAAAGGTCCTACCAACTCCCAATTATGCTTAAAGAACTCGACACCAAAACCATCCGGCCCTGGAGCCTTCCCGTGAGGTAGGGAGAACAAAGTGTCATGAATCTCCATATTAGTAAATGGACGGGAGAGGAAGTTGATCTGATCATCCTTGAGAGGGCATCGTATGACCTCCCGAATATCCCGCAAGGAGGGCTGGAAGACAAGGGTTCCAATCCTAAGAGCTCCTGAAAATGAGAGACAAAAGTCTGCTGCACCAAACTCGGCTCGTAGATAATATTCCCGAAGTGTCCATAACAGAAAGAATCATGTTTCTTAGTTGTCTCCTATTAACGGAATGGTGAAAGAATTTGGTATTTCGATCACCTTCCCTGAGCTACCTTATCTTGGACTTCTGCCTAAAGAAGGACTCTTCCTAGCTCCTCAACTCCAAAAAGGTCCTCCGATGAGTCTTCTCCAAATCAGCAAGAAGTTCGCTAGATGGATCATGCTGCAGGCCAATCTGGGCTAGCCTAAGAGCACTTCTCGCTGCTGTAACCCTCTCAGAGATATTAAAAAAAGACTCTCTGTTGAACTGTTTCAAACGGCCCTTAAGAATCTTCATTTTACTCACTAGCCTAAACATAGGGACACCAACACACGGGGTCTCCCAAACTTGTGAGACAATGCTGTGGTAAGACGGGTGTTTGGTCCAGAAGTCAAAAAACTTAAAAGACCTTCTAGAAAACATCGGCCGCGTCACTCTAACCACCATAGGCGTGTGATCAGAAATACCCGGCGCAAGGAAAGAAGCTTCCGAATAAGAGAAATCCTGGCTCCATTTGGCATTCACAAGCACTCGATCGATTTTCCTAGCCTTGCGGTTAGCCCCGGAGGAAGTAGACCAAGTAAAGCGAAAGCCAATATACCGAAGATCTTCTAGCTCAGATTGAAACAAACATTGATTGAAATCATCAAAACTAGGAATCCAAGTGTCAGAACCCCCAATCCGATCAGAAGGATCTTTGATAGCATTGAAATCTCCTGCCACTAGCCAAGCGGATCCCTGGAACACAGAACTCCACTGTACTAGGTCTGCCCATAGAGGCCTACGAGCTACAAAAGTATGCTCAAAGATATACCACGAGACAAGCAACAAATGTCAATCGTAAGAAATCTCTTTGCCATGTATCACCGACTATTGGAAGAAATCACTTCAAAGGTCACCAAAGAAGGGTTCCAACCAATCCAAATTCTACCTCTATGAGAGAATTCATAATTGGCCACCCAATTCCAACCAGAGACCAGTCTATCAGAAATGGAACCAAAGAGAGTATCGGGAACTTTGGTTTCCAACAAACCAGCCAGACAAAGCTTTTTAGTAGATACAAGGTTTCTAACCTCAGCTTGCCTAAGAGGGTCCATAAGACCCCTCACATTCCAAAAACCGAAGAACATAAAATAAATATATATTTAGATATAAAGAAGCAGCCGAGCTGAAAGAGGAGCGGAGGCCTACCTCCGCTTATGCGGCTTCTTCCGCCGGTTGGCCACTGGAACCGCCGAAGCTTTAGATGAAGGGGAAGCTGGATCAAGGGCAGCAAGCTTCTCCTGGATAGTCTCCACCTTCCTTGAAGAGGGAGGGGCTCTTGGGGAAGGCGGAAGCGAGAGCAAATCATCCTCGGAGTAGTTATCTGAGACTTCCAATTCTCTAGCAGCCCCAAGCAAACCAAAGTTAGAGGCTTCGGCTTGGTCCAACACCTCCTCAGGAGGAGCGGGAGTCTCCGGAACCGAGTTGGGGTCCTCCTCAATAGGGCTAGGAGGGTGGGATACCAACTTCGACCCCCCGACACTCCTCAACGCCTTGCGTGCTGTGGTAGGGGGCATATCCTTCTCCGAGGTGGACTCCTTGAGGGGAGGCGGGCTTCCCCTTTCGGAGGAGGAGGGCAAACCGGAGGAGGAGCCTTCCTTCAGTGCCTTTTTCTTCTTCCTCTTCACCTCATACCAGCGAAGTTGCGGCTCCTCAAGGTTGCCCTCAACAACCAAAGTCATATGTTGTTCGCTTGCTGTTCTTTTAATTTACTGAGAGTGTGCATATTCACTTTAATGGCTGTACTTACTTATTTTACTGTTTGTTTGTATGTAATATCTTTTTCCAATTAGGATGGCTCTGGCAACACAACTTATGCTTTTGAGGTTGGTATTTTATTCTTTTTTGCACTGTACCCAGCTGTCGATATATTCTCACAAATGGGTATCACTTGCCTTTTAGAAGTTCTGTTGTTGTGAATTTTGATAGTACCCCCCCCCCCTTCCCAGGGGGGGTTGTATTATGGCCTTTGAACACATGACATGCTATGATAGATTTTCTCTAGTTCTGATAGAGTTTCTCTAGTTCTCTGTGCTTCTTCAAGCGATTGCATTGATATATGCGTGAAATCTCTCACAGAATATGTGGGATTTAACGTCTGATACGGAATTGTTGAAGGAGCTACCTGAAGAATACACTTTTGAAACTGCTCTTGCAGATTTGATAGTAAGTTGTCCTGATGATTTTGGAAGTTATAATCCCTGTTTGATGCCAAACTGACTGCTGCTCCTTTCACCAGGATAATTCCTTGCAAGCCGTGGGGCTAATCCCCTGAAATCTAAAAGATTGATTAGGTGATTTCTTGATCTTGTCGTGTTACCATTAGGATTGGAACATCAACCCTTTTGTGGCTTAAGGCTCAGAATTTGTGGAACATTAGAATCCATACTGTGGCTTATGGTGGAAGCTATGCGAAGGATGATGCTTCTTTGCGTTGATCTAGTTGTTGAACCGGGTGCATCTTACAACTTCTCCTATAAAAGGAACCTTTTCTTTTCAAATAGAAATTTTATACTAAGCAAATCTATAAGAGGTGATTGATGACTTGTTTACTGGATAAATATGAACAATTGTAAACATGCATTCTTGTTGTTTCAACTAAATTAGTGAACAATAAATGAGAGTAATGGAAAGCAACATTGAAGCTTTTCCTTTGTTTGGAAGTATCACTGCCAGTTTGCTAATTGCCAACAAAATTCTTCTTTAAGTCTGAACCCCATAGGACTTCATCAATGCAAACATCTTTCAGCCATATATAATGAATCATAAGTTTCACATGGAGATTGTCGCATTTACTTCAACACGATAGGTGTTTGTTGCCATATGATCATGGGCTAACTATATTCTAATCTTTCATCTCGATGCTTCCACTAGCTGCATTCTTATTGAAATTTTGTTGGGTTTGAACTTTGGATCGTGACTCATTATTGTTATGAAATTGCAGCTTGGATATATCTGATGAAAAGATCTCAATCTTTGACACTGGCCCTGGAATGGAAGACAGTGATGAGAACTCTATAGCAAAGTGGTATTGAGTACTCTAAAGCAATGTTTTTTTTTTTTTTGGTAAAGTCTAAAGCAAAGTTTTTTCTTCCCTATATAACCCAAACCCACACATGCACCTACACACTCACTTGGCCATGGCAACTTACACCATAAACCGTATTTTGGCTTGAGGAGACAGAATTTTAGGAGAGAATTCTGTGCTTTGGGTAAATTTTGGTTATCTAGTAGAAAACGAAGAAAATAACATTGGCTAAATGACTTTTCGAACATGCTTTGATAATGTGGAGTTACAACTTCTTCAGATGATTACTTGAGTCAATTATCTATTTCCAGAAAGAGGCTGGTGCTACTTAAATGCAAAACGATGGCTTCTTTATGGAGAAAAACTGACTGTATCCTTTCCAGTTATTTCTAATAGAAATATACTTTATAGGACATAAATTTTATTTATTTTTTAAACAGATATACTTAACTACAAGATTAAATTCCATCCACTAGCAAGCTTGGTTTCTGATTTCATTCTCTTTTTGTAACTTTTCGTGGATCTGTGTTCATTCTTTTTGTCTAGGGGAAAGATGGGTGCCTCACTTCACAGAAAGTATAAAGTTAAGGCAGTAGGTGGAAAACCTCCATATCTAATGGTAATTTCTCTTTAAACACGTGACACGTGACATTAATTGAGTCTTGTAGTCTTTGCATGAAAAAGGCATGCAAAATGTCCTTTTGCTAGTAGCATGAATCCATTGGTATTTATGGGAGATGTAAATTGATGCAAGCTAATATCACATGTGAATGATTGGTCGACTGCAATATATTAGGAGCGAATTGATTTTTCTGCTGCCATATTCATACACTGTCAAGTATGTCCTGGCATAATCAATGTTCTTAAAGAATCAACTTCCTATTCCCGAAAATGTTGCTGATACCTTCCACTTCTCATAGGTGAAATTAATTTTCAAAGCTACATTGCGCCATGCAGCATTAGCTTCATTGAAATACAAAAAACTTTTTTTCCCTATCCTCCCCCAATAAAAAGCAAACACAAACTTCTGTTTTCAATGAGTCGGAGTTATATGAGAGAAGTTGACAGTATGTTCCTAACTCGCTAACAATTCACCATTCCACGTCCTGGACATGGATTTGAATCGGGAAAATTAAACTGTTTTGAATCTCTAAAAGTTTAAATTGCTTCTATTTTCTGGATAATTAGTTGAGCATGGTGCAGCCTTTCTTTAAATTTGTTTGGTTTTGGAGGACCAATTGCCTCTATGCATTTGGGAAGGTACGTTCCAGAGTATTGTAGTTGTAGAAACTGGTAGTCCATTATATTTTGTGGAGGTAATTTACACCTCTTTACCTTTTAACGAGTTACAGGCATGCTGTGGTTTCTTCCAAGACTATGCAATCTAAAAGAGTATACATGTTACATCTGAAGAGAGAAGCTCTATTGAGCAGATCTGGTTCTCAACACTCCTGGAAAGTATGCAAGATCACTGATTTCTTCATTGTTGTCATATTTTTCTCTCGACTGGACTCCCTTATGTTCCATACATAGATTTATTCAATCAGTCATCATTTTCTTTGTCATTTATTCAGACTGATGGTGGCGTCAGGGTTCCTTTAGAAAATGAAAGTGCCAGAGCACCTCAAGGAAGCTTCATGAAGGTAGACTTCTTATAAATTCTTTCTATTGTGGTATTCAGTGTCAATCGCATTCACTCATTGGACATTTCGTGGTGCATATGCCACATCTTTTCTTTTTATATTTGCAACTAAATTTTTGCCTATGTGTTTTCTTTTTTTTCAATATTTCTTGGGAGGGTTTTACTCAGCTAATCTCTACAAACCTGGTAAAAACCATTGTCTAGGATGTTATCTGTCATGCTCTGACCCGGGCATCATCCATTGAAAGCATGTCCTTTTAAGTTACCTCCATTGCTCTATAAATTTGTCTTTTTGGCTTGGCCATGGCACAGGACTTGGAAGTAGTCATAGGTCAGCCATCTTGAGTGACTATTAGGCTCTAGATTCTCTGATTATGCCAGTCGAAGACTTCGCAGGTCATGTCTTTACTTTGTTCTCAAGGCAAAGTCAATCTTCTTGAGGGAATCCTAGGCTTTAGATTGTCTATTATGTCACTTTAATATAGTGGCGATAAAATAGATATTTTTTTCAAGATATAGGATTGAAATATTTAAAGAAGACGTTAGGCAGTGGGAAGAGATAGGGAGAATATAAAGTCTATAAGATGTGAGGTGAGTTGAGAAATTAAACACCCTCACAAGGATTATAAAACACATAAAGTGGCAGCTACTGTGAGTTAAGACATAACTATTCGAACAGTTTGAAGTTGATAAAGATTGATAGAACACCTCTTCGTGCATGTCGGCGTCTGTTGATGGGGGAAAGCCTCTACTATGTAGTTTGAAGCAAATATTTTATTTCTTTTGTGTACTGCCTTGGGCATATATACGTAGTTAATGACTTATATGTATTATTCTAAATACATTCTGCTAGTAAAATTTTCAGGTATTTCTTGATTTGTCACAAGGTGGTAAATATTGTGAATTCTCGATACCTAGACAATACATTGTGATGTTTTCATGCATTCTTGTCGTATAAAATCTGTACAGGTTGAGATTTTCAAGCCTAGAATGAAAAACGTGAAACTATATCAACTCTCGTGCAAGCTGAAGGACATCTATTTCCCATACGTTCAGGTTTGCTGAAATCATATCTATTTTTGTTTAGGGTTCTGTTAAAGAGTGCCTGCAGGGCCCTTGTTAAGCCACAGATTGTGGAAAGTTCACAGTTTTTTATGCACTGTTTTACTTTTGTTATGTGTAGTTAGTACTTTAGAAATTGAAACATTTCATACAAGTATGCTTAGCAAGTGCCTTGGGGCACTCTTCAAAAAGACTTTTATAGAGAAGTTATTTCATTACAAGTGGAGAAAGTCATGCCAGTCTTTTTCTCTTGGCTTTATGGGGTTCATCAGCTAAATTTGGGAAAGAGTCATAACACTTTTTTGAAATTTAAAATGATGTCTTAATTTTCTAAACGTTTTAAAGAGTTTTGCTAGATTTTTCAGACAGATCTGCGTTATGTCATCTTCATTGCCTGGACTTGTGGTGGTGGAAAGTTTAAGTACTGCAGAAATTGGAGTAAATCAAACACTGCTGTTGATTTCTCCAAATAGAATATCGATGTGGTATCATAATTCCTCTGTTGCTCCTATGAAAAGTTACTGCTATGGCACAGGCAATAATGCTATAATGCCATCACTGCACAATGTTCATAAATGCTGCTACCTGAGCACAAAGTCGGGTTCAGTTAGCATTTTGGCCAATGTGGGGTATGGCTTTGGTCAATATTTTTTAGAGTATTTCTCTTGGCTATGATTTAAAACTATGCTAATGGGTTCTCCCTTCTGGTGAATTCATAACTGTTACTTTCTTTATTACTGGGGATATCAAGGTAGAGCAATGTCTAAGATAGCAAGTAGTAGGTAAAATGATTTTTCAGAGTTATGCCAGTTTGCTTCTTCTTTGTAAGGATTACATAGGATACCTGAATTTGATTTATTTCTAATTAATTTGAATGTTTGCAGTGTGATGGTTTGTCGAATTTGAGGAGGACTATCAGACCAGTCCATTTTGAGGTATGGATTGCACCGTTGGTGGACTCTAATATTAACTCCTTCGGCCACATAATGCTTTTGCTTTTTAGCTGGCCTCAATTAAGCTATGTAACTATGTTGTTCAGATTTACAAACAATTTCAGATTTCCTTGTTCTTGCTATGCCTACAAATATATTAAGTAATTTGAGAAGGTTTGCTATTTATAGTATGGTTTGCAGAAAAAATAGTACCCGTTATTGCATTTGTCTTTTTTGTCCACTATGAACAGGCAGTTTTGTACATTCTTAATATTGGGATAGAAAAGGCACAATCCAGCTATGTAACTATGTTGTTCAGATTTATGAACAATTTCGGATTTCATGTTCTTGCTATGCCTGCCTGCAGATATATAAACTAATTTGAGAAGTTTTGCTATTTAGACGCTTATGATGTGAGCGTGTCATAGTGTATGGTTTGTTAAAAAAATAGTACCCATTATTGCTTAATGGGATCTCAAAGTAAGCTTTTTGCCCCATGAAATAAGTTTGTGCTTTGTCAGGTTGATGGTATTGATTTAGCTGAAATTGAAGGAGGGGAGGTTGCAATTACCAACTTGCATTCATGCAATGGTCCTGATTTTATAATTCAAGTCCATTTTTCAATCACAGAGGACACTGACGCAAATAGAACACTCGGTAAGTATCTGTAGTTCTCTGTCCCATTCTTTATAGAAGAGGAGACAGCATTATATCATCTTTTATTCTAGGTTGTCCACCTTTTATCGTTCTTAGGCCCTTCTTTCATTTGTTGGCATCGATGCTTTTAGTACTAGTTTTACCTAAGAATGTCACTTAGATTGTGCTTTTCTCTAATATAAAAAGCTGCAATACTTTTCAGGTTCCACAGCAATTCACGAGGCTAATGCTTGCCGGAAGTGTGTCTACTTTCCTGTTGTTCAGGTATGGCAGTATATTCTCATAGTTTCTTTTCTTTTCAGTTTACTGCGGAAGAAGTTCTTAATATAAGTACTCCAGGGGAAGGAAAACATTGAGAGAATCTTAGAGAAGTTAGAAGCTGATGGATGCAGACTGGGTGAAACCTATGAATCTTTCAGTCGAGTGTCAATCCGACGTCTTGTCCGACTGCTTCCAGATGCTCGCTGGGTGAGTTGTGGATCTTTTTGGATATTATAATCAAACTAAGAAAAGCTGATGAAACAAAAAGCCCTGGCATCTCCCTTGCATTACATAAGATAAGGATAGTGAGATAGGGGCTTAAATGCCTAGAAGCAATAGCACATTTAACATTCCTTAAAACTTATGCTGCTCCAAAATAGTACAGCTTACATTGTTATTGATCACGCATCTTCAAGCCTTCATCCTTTTGGATACAGCCCCAGTTAACAGATGGATATTTAAACCTCTCTTTTGTCGCTATCTAATCTAGTGGCCCAGTAGTCTTGCATAATCTATTTTCCCCAAACCATCCAAGAAGCGAGGTTTAGACACCTGGCCCCTTGGTTATCCTTTTGGAAGTTGGACGACTATGACTGCGATTGCTAATCTAATGGATACATCAAGAAAGCAAGCATTCTGCAAACCTGGAAGAGTCTGATTAAAATATTCAACAGATGGAGTTTGTGTGATCCACATTTCTCGCCTCTAGTTGCCCTAATATGAAAGGTCAAACAGTCATTGCTCATTCCTTGCATGAATTTTAAGCAAACCCGGTCATGTTTAAAGCTGGTATTAAGTATAACTTCTTAGGCTGGTTTATAAGTTTTTTATTTTTGGCCAGGCTGGTTTATAGGTTTGATGAGACCATTTTCTTACTTCTATGTTGTGGCTGCTGGGCTGGGAATAGAAGACATCAAGTAACCGGTTGTGCGCATTGCATGTTAGAACAACGGTGAAATGGCTTCAGTGCAACTCATGTTATCAACTCTAGTAAATTTTTCAAATGGTAACCCCACCAAATCATGCTCTACCTCTTTCCTTGGTAGGCAATCTTGCCAAAACTTATAACTCTATGTCGATGTGCTTGTACTCCAGCAAACGCCTGTGGCAACCCATTTTGTCTATGACAACCACCAAAATGAACTTTTCTTGTTTCAGATCTTTGCCCACGTCAATTGCATTTTGATCATTTCTTATCCTCCCTTTTAGTGCATATATGCAAATGTTGACATCATCTTCTTCAAGCTTGTGAGTCAGCTAATAAGACCCATTTTGCAGGAAACATGCTTATACATGTATTTTTCTCGATTTTCGCTCTATTAACAATCAAGGTTTTTTGTAATCTTCATTTTGTAAATATCATCCAACTTAAGATTTATTCCAAAATGAAGGAATTTCTGACAAGATTCACAAGAAAACACAAATACTAAACATATTGTGGCTTATCTTATAAAAATTTCATGTGCACATTGAGAAGGTCCTCTCTGATAAACTTGATCTAATTGAAAATTTTGGGTTAGATCAATCGTCATTGTCAAGTGTTTGATGCTTCCACTGTCTCTCTTTAACTGGGGTAACTAATGTCCTCACGGTTGCTTTCTACTACAGGGTTTGCTTCCATTCATGGAGAGACATAAGAAAGGAGATAAAGCTCACTTATTCAGGAGATCTTTCTTTAGAGTTAAATGTTATATTGGTATGGTTATCACTGATTATTAGGACCTTTCTTATCTAATGGGACTGCATTTTCTTTAATTCTATACATCATGATATGTCTTATATTTTGATGACGCAGAGACTGATGCTGGATTTTCTCCAACACCTTCCAAGGTGAGGGGAACTCTACTGCCCATTCATGGGCCATCAGGCTTTCTTAGAATACTTAATGTTCCCAGTTCTGACATTTTTATGTAACTTAAAACTTTCAAATGCTTCGATCTACTGAAAACATATGGAATAGGAACTAGAGATTTCTCGTAGCAAGGCCAAACAAAGTGTGCTGTTTCGGTGGTGCAAACCAGAGCCGGAACACAAAAAATAAAAAATGTCTCCAGTTAATTCATGTGTTTCCATAGGGATTCTTCTGAAATTTCTTGATGTATGTTGGTAGGAATGCACCTTCTTTATGGATAAAATGGTAGCATTTTGAATGTTGCCAAAGGGATCCTTCCGAAATTTCTTGATGTGTGTTGGTAGGAATGTGCCTTCTTCATGGATAAAATCATTTTGAATGTGGCTGTATGAGTTTGATCAGAGTTGAGACCTCTTCATGTTGTCATAATAGTACATATGAATTCAGTGTTTTTTTAGTTCCTTTAAGTGTTATATCTCAGGGCAAAACATGTTGTCATTCGTCTGTTATTTGTCAGTTGACAGTGATGTTTCCAATATTGTGTTCCTTCTCCTTAGAACAACCGCTGACCTGAGAATGCTATTGATTTATCTGTCCTCCATCTATATTACTAGTCTATTCATATTTTCTTTTTTGTCTTTTTGTTTTCAGGTGTTACCAGTTCACGCACCCATTCTTGCTGGACAAGACCCTCCAAAGGAAATTGTAGCTGTTGTCCGGCCAGCAAATTTCAGTTACTCCACTGCTCCGAAGAACTTGGATCATAAGTACATTGTGAAAAATAAAATGGAAATGTCAATGGAATTCAAATTCAGTGGCGATTCTGATAATGGTCGAGAAAGTCATCTTTATTCATCTCGTGTGACACCATCTTGTTATAAAGAATTTCATGGTCTATACATCTTTTCCTTGGAACACAAGTCTCATGAACTATTTCAGAAATCCGGTGTATATAAATTTCTGTTTCATATGGTAAACAAGCATCTTTAACTGTTTTCTGCCAGCTAAAAAAACAGGGACAAAATTTATCACCAAATGCTCTTTTTATTGTGTAATACCTCTCAAACATCATTTTGTTGATACATCATTTTGTTGATATGTACTTTTGATCAGGATGAGACAAGCTGTAAAATCTATGAAAAAGAAGTGACAGTTCTTGCATCTGCTGAGGTTGGAAGGTGGCAACTTTTGGGCTATTATGATAAGAATGAGCATCTTAGAGTCAGGTAAGGATGGTAAGGAGTTTTTGATAGTACCAACTTTTGTTTTTTTGCTGCATATGTGGAGCTCCAGGCTTGTAATGTAATTTGTTGGTGATTTTGACAGGGTTGGATCATGCTTTCCTCCTTTAGATGTTGCATGTTATGACAGATATGGGAACCTCATTCCATTCCCATCAACTCCAAAAGTCAATTTGCAATTCAAGATGGGCAAAGGCACGTTGATTGGTGTAAAGAAAACGAAGGCCGGCCTTTCATCTGACAAAAGGACTCTAAGTATTAAGGTGCCATGCACATCTATTTAATATGTCCGGCCCATCTCAGATTTGCACACTTTACTAAAATTTAACCCTATCGAGATACAGTAGTATCTCAAGCATTGTTGTGGTAACTCAGATTTACTGATTGTGTAGGATATACTAATAGAAAGTGGGGATTTAGACATCATCCGGCCAAACTATGAGGGCACACTGCTTTTATGTCCGCCAGATGAATCTTTGTCCATTCTATTCCATGTAAAGGTAACGCATTCTGGATTAAATTCCTTTACAGGCATGAGTGCGAGATTGTTATTTGTTTAGCTATTGATATTCCTGGAAATTATTTTCTTGACATTCTCATAGTTATTCCTGGACATGTGCGGCAAGTGTTGGCACATCCATCCATGCAAAGTATCCAAATGCTTCCTGGGTGTATAGTACAAGAACTCAAATTGGAGGTAAAAGCACATCCTCTCAAGCCTTGTGCTTAAGCCCAATTGTGAATGAAGTTTCTAGCACTATTTGTATGAGACAATACTCAATCATGTGCAGACTGTTACTAGTGTGCACATATTGCATAGTCGTGGTCCTCAGTGCATTTTCCTGATCGCAATGGCAATTATTTTACTTGCCATGTATATAGTTCTTAGTCTTTCATAGGGTATTTTATTGGATGGAAATTGAGGCCTGGTCTTTCTCTTTTCAATAGAAAAATAACAAGTATCTGGGACAGAACTTCTTTGAATTTTTAATTGAGTACCTTGTAGAACTTCACCGTACAACAGAAAAAGGAGTGTGAGCTAGCATGGTCCAAACTGGAATATCATTATGTTTAGCTAATATTTCGCTGTATATTTGCAGAAGAAATTTTTTGCCACCCTTGCTTATGTCTTTTGTTTGATTCATTTCCTTCAGATGTTTGATGCTTATGGAAATCATGCTTTGAAGGGCTCTGGAGTTCTTTTGAAGGTTGAGGGATTTTCCATTAAAGATCAGATGGGTAAAAAGCACAAGGTGATGTGCTTTCCCAGATTCCCTGTGGTGCTATTGCGTAAATTCTGTAATTAATTATGTGTTCTCTTATTCTATGTTTGGGAGATGAAGGAAAATGGGGAAATGAAAATTTGGGCGGAAAGTGGGTAGGTAAGAATTTGGAATTTTTGTGGGAGTTTGGAAGGAAAATTCAAAGTTTTGTGTAGTCACACCTAAATTTTCTTCCCTCCACTCTCCCAAACAAAGTTTCAAAGATGGCCTTTGTTGACACTGATTCAGCATGTTAGTCAGGGCACTTATCTTTCCATAGTTGCATATGAGGTACATGAGACCATTTAACTGAAGCAACAGGAACTTTGTGGTGATTTTGCTCCCACATTTACCTACATTTCTGTTGTTATTATTGGGAATGACCCTGCTGGCATTTTAGATATAGGGCATAAACTGTTCAAGCAATGAAATAGCATGTTGGTGGCCCAAAAAGATTTGGCGAATTGTAGAGGTGTATTGTGTAATCATACCATATTTGGAACAGCATGTGCATTGCTGATGGGTTAGCCTCTGTCGAAAATTATTTAAAAGAATGGAATAAATTTCTTGTTCAGGTGGATCATGATGGATTTGTTCATCTTGGTGGCATGTTGAAAGTTACTGCAGGTTTCAATCAAAATGGTATGAACCTTGAGTTTGTAGCTTGAACTTTTACTTTGATCTCTTCTAACTTTTTTTGGGTAATCTTTAATTGAAGGAAACCGTGTTTGCAAAAGAACATCAAGTACAGTAGAGTAGAGTATAGCTCAAATTCTTGCAATAACTTTCACAAGCTATATCTAAATTTAATGAACATGGTAGAGTGACCATGTATTCACCATTTAGGGGGCAGGTGGTATGCCAAGACTTACTCTCAGGCATATTTCCTTCTTCTTTTGCAGTTTTGTAGCTCAGCTCGTGATTACATATTTATTTGCTGATTGAGCCTCCAACCAAGAATACTACTACTAGGCCTATGGCCATTTGAAAATGCAGCCCCTTCATGGTCTTAATTATAATCCCAACCTTCTACCATTAAAATCACGTCGTAAACTATCATGGGATTCATCATCGATAGGGCATTTTCTTTTCTACGCAAAGCCCGTTAATCTCTTGAAAAGTGCTAAATTTTGATTATCACAACTAACTTCTTAGTTCCTACATCTGCCATTAAATCAATGCAGTTTGTTTTGAACTGAGGGTGGACTTATCTCTCTCAATATAATTAAGGAAGTTACAAGAAGCAAATAACTCAGAAATTCTATAATAAAAGAAAAACATACTCAGCCTATCATTATTACCTTTTATTACTGAAAAGTTTCATCCTGATTCTAAACTAATCTATACCTGTTTTCATTCTTTCAAACTTATTCCTTTTCCTTGATGAGGGTTCAAAAACTCCTGCTAGTATAAACCTAAAACTTGTTCACACACACACACACATATATATATTGAAGTTTTTCATGTCTCTCTTGATGAAATTACTTTAACCTTGCTTGAATTGAGAATGGGAAGAATTTAGCCATTATGCAAAACATAAGAAACATTAGAGGTAGCATCATTGACTCATATATTGAGGTTTACTGTAATGACAACAAAGTTTGAGTTCCAATTTACCATACTAATTGTTATAATTGACTCAAAGGAGGGATTGCATTAATACAACTAGTAGATTCGATGAATTAATATTTTAAGAGAATTACATTGACTCACCTTTTATTTCTTCAACTTATGCATTGACCATACAGTTTATTCAATTAGTATAGTTTACACTCCAGGTCGATCTACTTTAGTTATTCATTGTAGCATTGATCAATTGAAGCTTAACATGATACCTATAAACAAAGATTTGGTTACTCCCAATTTATGAGGTAAATAACAGTCCTTTTTCTTGGAGTGCAGACTTTCTGCAGTGTGGACTCAAAATCACATAGTTTTATCAAAATGGTGTTTTATTATAATCTTGCTTCTGGGACATATCAGTTGATGATATTTATTGCTAGGAACTAAAATTATGGTGTTTGTATTTCATGTTCACACAGCATCTATCATAATAATTTTGCTAAAGATTTAATATGGAATCAGTAATCAGATTTGTGGGTAGGGAGATGAGTAAGGATCTGAGAAAGGATCTGAGAATGTAATGTTCCCTTAATAATAGTGATTCCAAATGTTTGGTCAAAGTCTATATTTCTGTATGTGTAAGAAAATGTTCTCATAATTCTGAACTAGTATAATAAGGATTAGAAGTACCAGGCATCTATGCCTGGAAAAGGTGCAATTTCTTTACCAACAACTATCTATTTTGTTAAGTTCATTGGAGGGTATGAATTCACATTTCACTACATTGAAGGAAACTCCAATAGATTCCATATGGTCATCACTTAGCAGCTGTGCTGAAAGTGAAGCTTCAATAGTTGAACCATCAAGTGTTTTAAGTTTCAAACTTATAGCAACTACTGACTGTCTGGGGATATCTACATTCATTACCTGCATACAGTATCGCTGTCTGTTATAGCCGGTGGTGAAGAAAAATTCAAGGAAGATCTCCAAACAGAATAAAGGGAGCTCAGAGTTGGAGAACCAGTTAGTATAGTCTTCTGCTTCTAGTTGCACAATGATTTCAATTTCAAAAACTTGTTTTAATGTTGGCATGATTTACAGGTGCCTCAGCTTTGTGCGGCTGGTTCCCAACTAGAGAATTTCGTCTTCGAAATTGTGGATACAGAGGGTAATCTCGATGAGAATATCCACAATGATGAGGAAAATGGCCATTTTCATACGCTTTCCATAAAACTGGACTCATCCGTTACAAAAACAACCACTTTATATGCTTTCCAAAAGGGGCGATGCACTATTCCTTCTCTTACTGTCCCTCAAGATGCTGGTTGCTTTAGCTTTTCTGCTGTTCATTCTCGTCACCGAGAGTTATCTTTGAGCATCAAGGTCGCAACGTTTTATTTCTGGTAATGTGTTGGTAATTTGCAGTGGTACATTTATTGAACTTTTTTTGTATACACAGATTGGCATTCAGCCTTCTTCAGATTTGCAGCGTGAGATTCAAACCTTATGTCCAAATATGAGTATAATGATGCTACAGGACACATCAACCCCTAATGATATAGGGAATGTACTTTCCATCATCAAGAATGAGGTATTGTGTTAGATCTTTATTCAACATTACATCCCTCTCATAAATCTGGTTATTTGTGGTTTGTAAATTCCTATTGTAATCTTGAAGTTGTAACTATTCTTTAAGTACCTGGCTTTAAGATTCTAAATTTAAGCTTCTCATGTTCTAATGAGGTCAGTTGCAGCTAATGCCCATCATCCTCACATACTTATGTGGTCAGTTGTGCCTTGTGACTTACAATTACTGCTCCTCACAGGTTCTTGAGGAAACTGTTTTGTGCATCGAACATCAGGAAAGGGTAAATTCCTATTGTAATCTTGAAGTCGTAATTATTCTTTAAGTACCTGGCTTTAAGATTCTAAATTTAAGCTTCTCTCATATTCTAATGAGGTCAGTTAGTTGCAGCTAATGCCCATCATTCTCACATACTTATGTGGTCAGTTGTGCTTTGTGACTTGCACTTACTGCCTCTCACAGGTTCTTGAGGAAACCGGTTTGCGCATTGAACATCAGGAAAGGGTACTGAAGTTGCTGCATGACTGGAAGGTTGAAATAGAGCAATCTTTGGTGGAGTTAGGAGGTGATTTGTCTTGGTTAATGCTATTACTGAATATTAATTGGTTTTGATAAATGCATGCAACGCTGTTTTGCAATGACGCACATTTCTTTGTCCTTGTGGTCTTGTCAATATCAGTGATCTATGGCTACTTAGTTTGGAAAGTTTAAAGAATATACATCCATGTTTTGATTGTCATATTATGACTCTCTCATCATATTATCATGTTTGTCTCTAGATGAGAGAAATGTGATGCTTTTTGAAGAACGATTTGCCATTTACTCCAACGTACAATATATATAGATCTGAATCAAGTTAGGACGAAAATGATTGCTCAGTTAATGGTTGCTTTTCACCAAAATCACCTGGGGCACGATTATTCATTTAACCTAGCAAATCCAGTTGCGACAAGTAGGACCTACATCACTAAGTTAGGTCTATGGGGATGACCAACTTTTTCAGTTTATGCAGGGCCTTCCCCTTTGAACATTGTGGACTGCTTTTTCGCCAAAGAGGAAATGACATGATAGAAAACAGAGATGGCTCGGCGGCTTCTGTTCTCTGTGAACTGATCAGAAATTTTGCTTCAGAAGGACCACATGGAAGATCTAGAGATGGCATCATTGGTGTGGTTGCACTTCTTGGAACAATTTGCAATATTGAGCTTAGCAGGTAAACTATCACTGACCTTCTATCTGACCCACTTGTTCAATGTTGCGAATCCCCTTTTCACCTTTTAGACAAATCGATACTTAGAGCTGCATTTTCCATTTTGGAGGATCTTAGCCAAGTATCTGGGTGAAGATCAAATGCTCGGGATTGTGTGCACAAACTCTGAGACGGCATTTAGTCTTGAGACATATGACAAAAATGGAGAAGTTGATCTCCAAAATTCTGTTTATGCAAAAGCAGCTGAACTTGGTAATTCTATTAGTGGTGTATTTCGTGTCATATGTCTTGAGGAAATAAGGTACATAAGTGGTATTTTTATAATTTTATAACATTTACTGTTATGGAAGATCATATTCATTACCCACTTAATTGAGTTCTTGAAAGCATTTCTTCATTCATTTGCAATAAACCTTTGGCAGCCCATACAGAGGAGAGATTGAAGGCTGTGATCCTCAAAGGAAACTGGCTTTGCCTTATCCTACCTTACCTTGTGGAGAAATCCCTCCAGGCTTCGTAGGATATGCAGTTAACATGGTCAACATAGACTTTGATCATTTGGCAACAAGAACAACTGAAGGTTTATGACACCAGAGAACACATGAAGCAGGCCTCTGTCTGCATAGAACATGGTGCTGTATCACTGGATGGTGGAATAATACAAGAGGACAGCTTGATTTCTCTAGGCTTCTGGTATCTCCGTTTCTCCCTCCAATTTTCCAGATGTCGTTAGTTACTATAAAATTTCTGTGACTAGGGTCTGACCTGACTGAAATTAAAAAAGAAAAGGAAGTTGGTTGCTATTCCTGATAGTGATCAAGCTAAATATTCTTCTTCTCATTTTCTTCGAGATCGAGAAAAGGTAGAGAGACATTTTAGATGCGTAGTCAATCATTCTTCAAATTGATCAAGGAAGTTGTTTCTTTGCTGTAAAAGCTGTTGCAGTAGCAAGAATATCCTGTGGATTGTTTTTTCTATTTGTTTCGTAATCTTAAGCAAGTTTCACAACACCATACTATTCTACATGCTCTGTTGATTATTACGGCTGCTGAGTTCTTGGTTGACCCGATTGCTAGTTCATGTTTAAGGAAGGATATCTCCATTAACTGCTATGAGTGACCTGGTTTACCATTTTGCCTCTTCAGGAAGCCAGACATAATCTTTCCTGTTGTCACATCTGAAATTCATATAAATACTTTGCCGGAGAGTACACAAGTAGGGATGCAGATTGCAGAGGCTATGTCGGAGTTGAGAGTGACCCTATGCAAGATACGTAAGATTACAAGAGCTTGCGAGGAAGATAAGCGGCAATTTTTTGGGAAGACTAAGGACTTTATCAGTAATGGACACAGCCGAGGCTTTCATGAAAAATCACTGTCCCAAGGGGGAATTCTGCCCGGATAATTATGTCTACCCCACCATTTCCTCGTGAATTATTTCAAGTTTTATATTTCGGGCCTTGGAAACATGGGATAATTGTCTATGCCGAGTAAATGAAAGAGAACGAGAGAATCACTGAGTGTGTTTTTTTGCAGCTACCAATTTTTTGGAATTGAAACTGTTATCGTAAGTTGAACATTTTTGTCCTCTTTGTTGGATTGGTGTTCCGGAATCATTAGTCAAGAGGCATCGCTTCATCTATCTATCCCCCTGAATTGTAAGTTTCAAAATTAATGCCAATGAGGATGCCCGATATTTGCAGTTGCTTTTCGTGATCTCAGATAAAATTTCGATTATCATGACTATAATACTTTGCACTTGTGGAACGCACTTATTAGAAACTATGGTCTAGTGTACTCTTTGAGTACTACTTTATGGGCAGTATTTTACACGACTGTTTTGGGGCGGTTTAATTTTGAATTTCTCAATTAGGATGGGTTCTTCTTTTAAGGAAAATGGGCAGACAAAAAAAGAAAGCAAACGGTTAGAGATTTGAGAATAAACGTTATAGAAATTCATAAATAAAAAGACACAAATATAGTTGATGGCAAGGTACAATGTGATTTCTAAAGGTAAGATCCGATAAGTATTTGGTTTTTTCAAACATAAAAACATCATAACAAGTGCCTAACCTAATCAGAGCCCTATTATTGTCGACATGCATGTGATGTATTTATGTTCTTTGAACTTGAATTTCTCAATCGATGCCCTTTTGAACGTTAATTGATTGAAAATGAAAAAAAAGAAAAGATAAAAAAAAGAAAGCAGTTTTGGTCGAGCATGTACAAGGTGAGATCATTCTTTAGGCCCTTTGGCTATGATCGAGCACATACAAAAAGAAGGCTACTAATTAAAAAATGGTTTATTTTTTAGGGATTCACATCAAAAAAAGAAATTATATATAAAAAAAAAAAAAAAACTCTTCAAGAGCAAAGATTGGGTGCCTTTGTTATCTATCCTTATCAAGATCATAGATAGATTTGCCCCCGGAGTAATTTCCACAAGACATCCTAAACTTTTTCCCTGATACACCAATTCTTGAAGCTCCATTTTATTTTGTTTTTCCCGACGCCAATTTTGCTAAAATTGTTGAAGATACGGTTGCTGATGGTTAGTTGTCTTAATTGATCTCGTGCTGATAGGAATTGATCTTAAATGATCTTGATTGTGGGAATATTCTTTTATTTGATTTATTGTATATTTTCCTTCCTTATAGATTTAGATCTCTTGTATTATAAAAGGTGATGTGATTATACACATGAATGATATAGAAGAGAATTTCAAACTTTACTCTCTATCCAAACTTCTGACAAAAATTAATCAAAAATATTAGAGCTTGGAAGAATAATATATGTAATTATTAGACTAAAAATCATTGGTTGAATCAATTTGCATTCATCAATATGTCCATTTTCCAATATTTTCAAAATACTACCCGTATGGATACGGTATCAACTGTTTAATTCAAGAAGCACTTTTAAATAGTTATGAATTCAAATTAACAATAAATTTTAAATAATAAAAAATAACATGTGAATTTAATTTTCAACTTATTGTAAACCCATAAAAATTTTATCCTAAAATTTCAATAACTAATAAAAAAAGAGGAATAAACAGAGATTATTAGGTAGGAATGTGGAAAACTGTCTCTGCATTTTCTTTGGCTTCGAAATATATTTTGGCAAAGTGGACGTAAATTTGAAGTAAAAAGTTAAGTAAAGAAGGGGATAATTGCCCAAATTTACTGGTGCCTGTAAGTCGACAATTAGATCATGTAGTTATCTTACCCAAATTATCCAAAAAAAAATAGAGAGAGAGAGAGAGAGAGAGAGAAGGAAATACGTTTGATTCATTTTAAAGCCAAATGAAAATGCACAAAGCACCACAGCGTCCATTTTGAATTTCTTCTTAAAAAATTAAAATACTCTAATCTTCCAACCATTGATAAACTCCAGTAGAAAATTAAAAGGAGTAAAAGTGCAGAATATGAGCATATGGTTCATCTAAAAGCCATATAAGAACTGCTAAAGAATAAAAATTGTCTGAGTGTCACTTAAATTATCTAAATGTCACTTAAAATATTTACTTCAAATTGTTTGAATGCCACTTAAAATTTGCTGCTACGCTATATCCTCAAAATGTACTTTTCAACAAAAAATTTAGGATATAATCGAACCAATTAAAATCTTTAAAGCTCAATTGCAATTTTTTTTTTTATCATAAAAGCACAAAATCCTGTCAAATTATAAAGAGAGACTCTTGAACCTTGAGAGAGAGAGAGAGAGAGAGAGAGAGAGAGAGGGGCAATCAAGAAAGAAGGAACATAATAGTATTATCACTGGCTACATGTCGATGGCACACAAGTCTAAATGTAGCATTTCAAATTACCTTTAGACCTACCTTAGCCTAGAGGCCTTTAGAGAGTTTTTGATGTGCAATTGTATCTCTCTAAAGCATTCCAAAACATTTTCTTGATAATTTTGCAATTTTTTTTCCTCCACAAAAGAAAAGTCATGTGAAGAAATTTTGTCAGGACATCTTGACAATTTGGCCATCTTTGCGAATGTACCAAAAGAAAATAACACGATAGAGTTTTATTCATCCCTTCGCATGTATTTGCTCTGTCGCATGATTTGACCCTATGGCAACCTAATATGGAAACTGAATTGCTTTTATCAAGAAGGAAGAAACCAGGGAAGTCAACGTCATTGACTGAAGTAATGACTGAACTAATGATAGCATTTATTCCTAATAAAAAGACTAAAAATGAAAGTACTAGCAAGCAAGCTCTACGGCCAGCATCTTGGTAATGAATCCGCAAGTCGTCGACCCAAAGGTATTTTACTATTTTTCTAAGACATCGAAGGAACAATTCTGCTTGCTAACGCAAGCCTACAAGATTCCCGACATATACAAGTTTATGTTAGAAAAAATATAATTATATTTAAACCCAAGTGATTTTGCAACAAACTCTCAAAAAAGCAGTGTGTCCACATTAATAATGAGCCATCATTGCAGAGTATAACATCGAACACAAGACAATATAATAGTCAAGTTCTCAAAATTCAGGAGTTCGCTATCAAATAGAAGTTGAAGGAGACTGGAATACAAAAATTGAGCTGATTTTGTTGCTGTCCCCTATACGGCAAATGGAAAGAAGACCATCAATGACATAGCTAAAGATTATATTTGTGGCGTAAGGCTTCTGCATAAAATGAGTATAGACAAGAAATGGAGAATCATAACTCTTCTCTGTAACTCTATAATCCTATGTGATGTAGTTTTATTTGCTTTGCATCCGTGAAGCGCAATTACAGGAAATGGTGATGATCACATAGAAGATAAGAAGGTGATTAGAACATTATTGAGGAAAACTAAGTAGAATGGAATTGAGATTATGGTAGGAGCTTAATTTTGGAATAAGACATGAAAATTTGTTAAATATTGCTCTTGTTGACATAAGGATAATAAATAGCTTTGATAAACATCATTTCATTAGCACATAACCAATGGTGGTCAATGATAGTTTGTGTGTCCTCCTCATAAAATTAGCCCAATTAACGTACATTGCTTTTTAATTATTTTTTTCTTGAAATTTTTAATTGTTATTATTATTATTCGAGAACGGGTTGGATTGGTTTACCTGTCCAACCTGTTGGCCTGACCCGTATGCCCGGATCCAATCTAGTCGGATTAAAAAACGAAAATTTTCGATTTATTTTTATTTTTTTCAATGATTTTCTTAATTTTTTATATCCTCTCCCTTTCGTCTTTTTGTCTATTTTGTCTTTTTCCCATGCACCTTCTTCTTCAACCTTGCACCTTCTTTTATCCTCTAATCTTTTCACGTTATCCAACTTAACCAAACCTAAATTATTGGCGACGAGTGAACCTCTGTATGGGTCGTCGCCGGAAATACACAGCACCACCGAACCAACACCAACCGATGGTCACCTACTCCGACCGACGGCCACCAAGTCCGGCGGCTTACTCCACCGACCGCAACTATCGATGGAAAATTTCCGGGTTTCCTTCAGCCCCTCCTCCAGCCCTGAGAATCTTTCTGGTTTTTAACTTTCAGTCCAAGCTCCTTTTCTGTCTTCCATGGCTGACGCCATCCTCTCCTCCTCCTCCTCGCGCGAATCTTATCTGTAATTCTTTCTCTCTCGTGCGCCAGCTCACCTTCTAGAACACCTAGGAGGAGGCTAGGCTGGGCTGGGCTGGGCTGGGCTGGGCTCTTTTTCCTTTTTAATTTTGATGTGGGCTTCGAAAACAAATGGAAGAGGTGGGCTAAAGAGAAAGACAAATATGGCCCCAAAAAGAAAGAACCAGACTAGGTGGGAGCTGATGGGGCTTTTAGAAAGCGGAAAATGCCAAACTGGGCTGGACAAAACCAGCCCACTCGATTTTCTTTCTATATTCCCCCTTTCTTTTCTTTTTCTTTTTTTACTTTCAATTACTTTATTTTATTTTATTTTTATTAAAATTTTGCTATCTCCCTCTTTTTTGTTTTTATCTTATCCATCCTTTTTTTTTTCTGTTTTTATCTTTTATTTTTGTAAAATAAAATGGATACTAAAAACTCGACAAAAATTCAAGTGTCAACAATATGATATCGTGTTTTTAAAGGAAATCTCTCTTTTCCCCTACTTATTGTGGAAGATGAAAAGTTATAGAAAATGACATGAAACTAAATTAAGTAAATTATTGATAATAAAAAATATATAGTGCTAATAATTTTAAACTATAATTTGCTAAAATTTGATAAATATAGCCACTTTAATATATTCAATGAGGTATTTGAGTAAAAAAGAATAGACAAATTAAATGAAGCAAGAAAACGTCTCAATAATAAAAAGGTAACATGACAAAAATTGATTACTAGTCTTATATATTAAAGGGTTAATTTATATGAAGTCATTTAGTAGCATCACTATTTTTTTTTTTTGGTAAAACGTAAGTTAGTATCATCACTATTGTTGTGTACAAAAACTGAGATTGTCCCTAAATATCAAATTTAGAGCAGATTCGATCACTCCACACTTTACTTGTTAGATTCTTTAAGGTGTATTTATCAACTGGAATTGTCCATTCTTAGTCATGATTCATGAAGCATTAGGCCCTTGAAGACTAAAAGGAGTAAGTCGAGCACTTCTTGACTTAAAAATGACTGAGGACATTATAGCACAATGGCTCATTCCCATTGGGTTTACGATCATCGTTACTTTAATGATTCAATTCAATTAGATTCAATTGTCTAAGAGGATTGTTCACTGAACTCGATTAGAAAGTAAATCTAATTGAAGCTCGAGTTCAAATATTGAAACTACTATAAATTTAAGAAACGATATTATTTATCTGTTCCTAATGTTGACAATTGTGATTTTGAGAAATGATGTAGTTTATTTTTATGGGCCTTCCCCTGAGCTGGATATATTCTTTGTATCTACGTGAAGCCAAACAATAACCATGCATGTTGTTTTCATGTTCTATGTTGTTATCGATATTTGTACTTAAATGTATTTGTACTTCTTGTTTTATTATAGATTTATCAAATAATTCACGTAAAATGTGAGCTAAATTCAAGTATATAATGATTATACTATAGATACCAATGAAATAGGGCCCTGAGATTTGACTTGATGGTTCAGGAGGGGCTTGTTGGCAGGAATAAAGAAACGTATTGGGGGGCCAAAAAGGCATTGAGGAAAGTCATGTGAATGGATTTTCTTTAGGTCATTTAGATTAAAATGAATGACGAGGATATATTTAGGACCAAACGAAGAATACCATGAAATACCTTTTTTTTTTTTTTTTTTTGGCCAATTAAGTTACAAACCCCTATTAATAAGATTCAATTTCAATATAAATTGGTTATACTTAATCTTTTTGAGAGATAGCGATAAGTCACAATAACTTAAATTTAGAAATATTGACATTTTTCATTTGAAGAATGCAAAATTAATAAAATCTTTAAATTTGATTTGTCATGTATCCATCACACATTGCAATATGATGAATAGAAATGATAACTATTAAAACTACATTACATTAGGATATTAAAACTGTCGTTATCTCTAATGATATCATATATATATATATATCTCCCTCTGATGTGTGCGAATAATCCTTTTCTTCGGTTTCTTTGATTTTTCTTTACACATCCACGATATCCAATTTCATATAAAACATAAATTAATGTTTTTTTTGGCCAGTACATAAATCGATGTTAAAGCAAATAGTTTTGTGATGGTATTACTCAGCTTACAAATGAAGCCAGTGGTTTTCCTTCGTGGATGTCAAGTTATCAGTTTGGCTCAATCGAATTTATTGCTTTTTGCTTTTGATAAGGTTCAATTTTAATATAAATTAGTTATACTTTATCTCTATGAAAAATAACGATAAGTCACGAGTGACTTTAATTAAAACATATTAACATATTTAATTTCAAGAATGCAAAAGTAATAGAATATTTCAATTTGATTTGTCATGTATCCTTCACATATTGTGATATAATGAATGGAGTATTATCCGATTGTTTAACTCTCTCTCTCTCTCTCTCTCTCTCAAATGTGTGAGAATATTCTTTTCTTTGTTTTCTTACTTTCATTTTAAATTCTTTTCTTTAGTTTCTTTCCACGTTAAACATATCAAATTTCATAAATATATATATATATATATATAGATGTTGAAGCAGATAGTTTTGTGACAGAACTATTTAGTTTGTAGATGAATCTATTTTCGTTTGTGGATATCAAGTTGTTATCAGTTTGGTTCAATCAAAGTATTGATAATTACTTCATAAAACAATTAAAGCCAAATCAATAAATTAATGGATCAAAAACTTTTTATTTTCCTAAAACTATCTTGGTTTAGTCCAATCTAGAGGTTGTGATCTCTCTGAAAACAGCTATTTGCTGCCAATGCCTACTTCTTTATACTTTGGTAGAAATTATTCGATAGGTCAAAACAAAAACATGTTTGTATCGTTAAAGTTATTTCTTTGTATAAATCGTTTTCAATTTAAAGCTCAAAACATATTGATGCGAGAATTCTCCTCTTTAAACAGTACTTGAGGATGCGCCTGAAGTACAACTTCTGCCTTATAGTTTTTACGTTTTTTAAATTTTGCAGCTTAGGCATCTTTTGACTTTTTAAATAATTTGCACCATCTAAAGCTTTTACAAGCTAAAATTTTTGACAATAGATATAGAGAAAAAAAGAAGGAAATATCTGCACGTAAAACCAAAACAAACCTGGCTTTTCCACTCAAACACGCTTGGATCGCATACAAACCTCAGATAGAGAGGGACCACACCAGTTCAACCATCGCTGAAGTTAGGATTTCTCTCGGTTAGTCTTCTTCAGTTTCTCGCTGACGTTCCACCAGTATTCACGATTGAGTTTCTAGGCGGTTAGGTCTTGTCGCATGATACAATCCGTTCCGAAAACCAGAAAGATCGTTGAAGTTTTTTGGATAGTTTCTTGCGCATCAAGCGCTAATTCATTGACACCGTGATCACGATAGCCACCCTCGATCGCCCGACATATTTTAGGCTACAAAGGGAACGCATGGCGGAGCGTATGTTCTCAACCACGACGACTCAGAGTCAGCGCCCAAGGCACGATAATCCGCTCATGTCGCATGATGGAAGAGATGAGGATGAAGATGGAGGTGAACTTGAGGCTACATTGGAGGGTGGGTGAGAGGAGAAGAGTGCGAAGCATGCAAAGAGGAAGGAGGAGGAAGAGGACTTAGAGGAGGAGTCCGTTGACGAGGCGAAGCCAATCAGCAAGCCGATCAGGATTTCCTTCAAGAGTAGGGAGCGGAAGAAACATTACAAGGAATTCGAATACGATGGAAAGCAATATAATCTGTAAGTATTTTGCTTTTTATCAGTTTTCCCTAGGTGATTCTACATTGATGGGGTCGTTCATTCGTTCTTTTTTTTTTTTTCATTTCAAGTTGTTCGTGATTTTTGCATTGGTGTATTGAGAATTGGCTTTTCAAAATACCAAATTTTACCTTCTTTTTTCTTTGTTTGAGTGGAAAAGACGGCTTCACTACGGGTTTCTTGATGTCTCCTTCTTCGGCAAAAGTATACTCTGCAGCTTGCATGGGCTACTCTTGCCATTACTCCCGCGCGCTGTTATAGTTTTGTCGTGTTAATAGTGCTCTATGTCGAGGGAGAAATTGATAAGGATATCGGGTAAGCCGATCGTTTTGGCCCGCCAATGTTGCCCCATGCCATGTCGTGCTTTCGGGGCATGAGCTTCGATTATGCAGTTTGTCGTTTCATGCCTATGACACTTGGTGGGATCAATTGTTCCTTCCTGTTTTGAGTTTGAACTTGGTTGCCTTTAAGCTCTCCCATGCTGTGTACACTGATTTTGTTACCTGAGATCAATTGTCGAGGTGGGACGAGGCGACCAACTGTACTCTGTAGAGAGATAAGGGAAGCGTGCTTTTGTGTCCCTGTTCTCGCGTTCTGATCTAACACGAAATAGCTGGGATAATTATCTAAAGTCATAAATTTGGCCAATTTAGTCTAAATTTTTTCAATAATATTAATTTAGTCCTATCAATTTAATCATAAAGTTTTCAATTATGTCAATTAATTCTATACATTTGAGAGATTTGTCAATTAGATATTTGGTTGAAATGACTATATTAACAATGATATGATCTCTCTCCTTTTTTATATCCAAGTCGCCTTTTGCCCTAAAGAGGCCAATTCAATTGCAGATTGGGTCGCTAAAAAGCTCATAGGACAAAAACGCTTCCTAGCAATTGGTTATCTACACCTCCCTACATACTTTTGGATCTTTTATATAACGAAACCCAACTTGTGGGATCTTTCAGTTTTTACTTAGCTACTTCAATAAAGGAATTTTTGACCAAAAAAATTAGCACAATTGAAAATTTTATGATTGAATTGGCATTTGGACAAGGTTTGGGACTTTTTCGATGATTTTCCCTGAAATAGCTCATGTTATCAATATCTACATTTTTCCTAACTTTTTAGCAAAAAAATCGGTACTTCTCTTTCAATTTTTTGAAAGGAAATGTGCCAAATTGATTAAATATATCCTATCAAATTGCTTTCGACTCTTTCATCTTGGTTATCATTGTTAAAGGGTATGTTTAGGGCATGTTTGGCAACGTGCCAAATAGTGCTTGATTCTGATTTTTTGTTACCAAAATTAGTTTGGGACGAGAATCGCGTTTGGTAAAATTTTTGTTCCGAGAACGGTTTAGGAAGAGAATTGAGAATAAAAAAAAAAAATATGATTCTTCGTCCAAGAATCAAAAAAGAATCAAAACAATAAAAGTCTCATTCTTCCCTTCCTTACATCCCGCAATTGCCGTCCACCACCGCCCGCCACTGTTTGCCGTTGCCCGCCGTCGCCATCCGCCGCGGTCGCCATTCGGCCCGGTCCGGCGAGCTCGCCGGAGGCAAGCCTAGCCATCGGCGAGGTCGCCCGGCCATCGGTGGGGCCGGACGAGCCTCGCTGGGGCGGCAAGGCTCGACCGACGAGGGCCGACCTCGCCAAGGGCCGGCTACGCTTCGGTGAGCATCGCTAACCCTCGTCTGGCCGGTCGCCGAACCCAAATGAAGAAGAAGAAGAATAGGAGAAAACAGGAAAAAAAAAAAGGAAAAAAGTAAAAAAAAAGTATTTAAAAGTATTTAAAAATTAAAAGAAATTAATTTAGAATGGATTAAATTAGCACGGTATCAAACGCAATTCTATTCCGAATAAAAAAATTTGGACGATTACAAAAACGCGTTTTTTACTCGAGAATCGGTTCTAGAAAACGAATAAAAAGTAATAATTTCTAGTCAAAATCAGTTCTCGAGAACAGAATTGTTACCAAACGTGCTTTTACTCTCCTATTGTAGGAATTGCTTCGATTTGAATTTACTATCTTGCGGTCAATAGCAAACCTACATATTGTAGTACATTTATATCATGTTATTTACCAAGATTTCTCTTTCTCCATCACTCCTTCTATTACAAATGTAATTTTTTTTTTTTCACACGACAAATGGTAGATGCTATGGTCTATGTCTTCATATACCTAATTGAAAGGAAATTGTTTTTCTTTAATTATGGAAAGGATTGGCTGAAGGCAATTAGTGTGAACCATCCTCTTGAGATCGATATGTTATAAATGTCTTATACCCTACACGAAATTATTAGATATGGCAATTCATTCGAAGTCGACAAACATGTCACTGCATTTTTGTACTCTATTCAGAGTCACAAAGTTGCAGCCACGGAGAAAATGCTATGGCTAGGAGGGAAGTGAAAGGACCCAAAAACTTAGCAAAGAGTTTCCTTTTTTTCAGTCGAAAAAAAGAGAGATGAAAGAAGGAAAGAGGAAATAATACAAGTGGTCCCTGAATTTGATTTAATTTGTAATGTTGTCTCATGGTTTTTAATTTATCCAACACGATCTTTAAATTTTGATCTAATGTGCTGTGTGATTTCTTGACTTTAAACATTTTTATGTTGTGTAATGACTATATTAAACACTTATTAATAATTCAAAAATAACATTGATCAAAGTAAAAGTTTAGGGATAATATTGCATATTGAACCATAGCATGAATCAAAAGTTTGGGGAAAATATTACATATTGAACTAAAATTGAAAAACCATTTATATTATTATCTCAAAAAGGAAATAGATATAAATGAAAAGGAATTATTTCATCCACAATTTTTATTTTCCCTTCAAAATTGGAAAGAGTTGTAGGGAAATAAACTTTTTGCTCTACAATTTTTTTTTAACACCCCTCAGTTTTCTTTTTTTTTTTTGGCTCAAATCTAGCAAGACCCGAAAAGATCATTTCAAGTAAAAAATTTCTCACCTATCAATTTGCCTCCATGTCATTTCCCCTTCAATAATCAATTTTACCACATTCAAACAGCAGCAAGACAGAACATCTTGGCACCGTTTCCCCAACGTTAAAAAAGGAGAAAACTTTGATGCTGTCTTCTTCTCCCAGCGTTAAACCCTAATAAGGGGAAGCGCTTCCCGGGGGTTTTAAGGACTTCTCTGCGCAATCCCCATTGGAGCGTCCAACCAGATATGCGCAGCAGAGGGCTCCACCACCTCCTTCGTCGCTCGCCTCCCGTTGCTCTTCTTCCGACCTCCAAGCCTCAGAAGCTGGTCGCTTTCCCTCCTTCCCGTGCGCCCCCGTCGTCCCGCTTTCGCCCCTCTGCCGCTCCTGAAGTCCCCCCCGTGCAGTCCCTGTTTGGGCCCGGCGATGCCCGGTTCTTCTCCACCTCTTCGCCCGACGACGATCTCGAGGGCCTGGTTCATCCGGACGACCCGGTTTTGGCCGGGGATTCTCGGGTCGAGGCCTTTTCGGCTGCCGAGTTCGAGTTCCTGCGCGAATCGTTGTCGGCTTCGGGGCACGGGGAGAGTCCTCTCGCGTGATCTTGGCGATCTTGGTCGGGGTACGGGCGACGACGAGGCTGTTTTAGTCGCGAATGTCATTGAGAATTGCGAGGATGGGTTCGGGGACGGAACCCAGAAGCTTCTCAGGCGGTTTAGGGAGAAATTGAATCCGTATCTGGTGATCGGGGTTTTGAAGATTGTGAAAAACCCGGAATTGGCTGTTAAGTTCTTCTTGTGGGCAGGTAGACAAATTGGGTATGCTCACACGGGGGCTGTGTATAATGCATTGCTGGAAAGACTCGGTTGTGATGATAGTGAGAGAATACCTGAATCGTTTTGGAGAGAGATAAGGGTCGAAGATGCGGAAGTCCTCGGCAAGTTGCTTAATGTTTTGATTCGAAGATGTTGTCGAAATGGATTGTGGAACTTAGCGCTGGAAGAATTAGGAAGGCTTAAGGATTTCGGGTACAGACCGACTCAATCGACATATAATGCTTTGGTTCAAGTTTTTCTTAAAGCTGATAGGTTAGATACAGCTTATTTAGTTCACAGGGAAATGTCAGACTCGGGGTTTCATATGGATGGCCATACCTTAGGTTGTTTTGCATATTCCCTCTGCAAGTCTGGGAAGTGGAGGGAAGCTCTTGCCTTGATTGAGAGTGAAGAATTCCTTCCTGACACTGTACTTTACACAAAAATGATAGCCGGTTTATGTGAGGCTTCACTTTTTGATGAAGCTATGGAGTTCTTGGATAGGATGCGTTCTAATTCTTGCATTCCTAATGTTGTGACCTACAATGTTTTGCTTTCCGGGTGTTTGAGGAAAAGACAGTTAGGCCGGTGTAAGAGGATCATCAATATGATGATTCCTGAGGGTTGTTATCCAGGTCACCAAATATTTGTTTCTCTTGTTCATGCTTTTTGTAATTTGAGGGACTACTCTTATGCATATAAGTTACTGAAAAAAATGGTTAAATGTGGGTACCGTCCCTGGTTATGTGGTCTACAATGTATTACTTGGTGGATTATGTGGTAATGAGGAATTGCCTGACCCAGATGTACTTGAATTAGCTGAGAATACTTATAATGAAATGGTGGATGCTGGGGTCGTATTGAATAAAGTAAATGTGGCTAACTTTGCTCGATGTCTGTGTGGGGCTGGAAAATTTGAGAAAGCACATTGCATCATTCGCGAGATGATGAGTAAAGGATTCATACCTGATTGTAGCACATACTCCAAAGTGATCAGTTTCCTGTGCGATGCATCCAAGGTAGATAAAGCATTTACACTGTTCGAAGAGATGAAGAGTAATGGTGTTGTTCCTGATGTTTATACGTACACAATTCTGATTGATAGTTTTTGTAAGGCTGGACTGATTGAGCAGGCATGTCGCTGGTTCGATGAGATGGTGAGAGATGGCTGTGCACCTAATGTGGTGACTTACACTGCTCTCATCCACGCTCATCTCAAGGCGAAGAAGCTCTCTCGCGCAAATCAACTCTTTGAGTCTATGTTATCTGAAGGTTGCTCTCCTAATGTGGTTACATATACTGCTTTGATTGATGGTCATTGTAAAGCCGGAGAAATTGAAAAGGCATGCCAAATATATTCGAAAATGAGGGGAAATGCAAGTCTCACTGATATAAATATGTATTTTAGAGTCAGTGAAAATGACTTAACAGAACCGAATGTTTTCACTTATGGGGCTTTAATTGATGGTTTATGTAAAGCTCACAAGGTCAGAGAAGCTCGTGAATTATTAGATGCCATGTCAGTGGCAGGCTGTGAACCAAACCAAATTGTCTATGATGCTCTCATAGATGGATTCTGTAAGGTGGGGAAACTTGATGAAGCGCAAGAGGTTTTTGCTAAGATGTCAGAGTCTGGGTATAGTCCCAATGTGTATACATACAGTTCTTTGCTCGACAGACTGTTTAAGGATAAAAGGCTTGATCTTGCTTTAAAAGTTTTAACCAAGATGCTAGAGAACTCTTGTGTTCCTAATGTTGTCACCTACACAGAGATGATTGATGGCCTATGTAAAGTGGGAAAGAATGATGAGGCATATAGACTTCTGGTGATGATGGAGGAAAAGGGTTGTCATCCTAATGTTGTTACATATACTGCAATTATAGATGGTCTTGGTAAAGCGGGCAGAATCAACAAATGCTTTGAGCTTTTTGAACAGATGCGTTCTAAGGGTTGTGCTCCAAATTTTGTGACTTATGGGGTTTTAATAAACCATTGTTGTGCAGCTGGCCTTCTTGATGATGCTTATAAACTTCTGGATGAAATGAAACTCACATATTGGCCTAGGCATGTAGCTGGGTACCGTAAAGTCATTGAAGGTTTTAATCGCGACTTTATAATTTCTCTTGGGCTTTTAGATGACATGGGTGCCAGTAATTCGGTGCCTCTTGTTTCCGTCTACAATGTTTTGATAGATAATTTTGTTAAGGCTGGACGACTGGAGGTAGCTTTGGATCTACATGAAGAGATTAGATCATCTTTAGTTAGTTTAGCTGGCTACAAAACAGTCTATGCTTCACTTATCGAAAGTCTCTCTCTTGCTGGTAAGGTTGATAAGGCCTTTGAGCTGTATGCAGACTTGATAAAGCAGGGTGGCGTTCCAAAGTTAAGCACATTTGTAGACCTCATAAGAGGCCTTGTCAAAGTTCATAAATGGGATGAAGTTCTGCAGCTGTCAGACAGTTTATGCCAGATGGTTTGTCTCTCTCTCATCATGACTCGCTTAAATTTTAGGACGTGCACAGTTCTGTTCGCTCTTTATGCATGGTTCAGATAGGTAGTGAAGTGACCTTAGATATCTATCTGTTGCTTATATGAAATCCTATTATCTTATGGTAATGAAACTACCTTGTTGATGTTACTGGACCAATTAGTTTGTTTGAAAAACTCGATAGTTTTAGAAAAAGAAAGAGCAGCTTTACTGAAGTTTTAGAGTACTGAAGACCTTGGTGATTGGAACATACAATTTGGTCTGTTAATTGTTCAAACGTGTCAAGTTTTATAGTAAATGTAGGTGGCGGTTCTTACAAATTTGCCATTTGTTCCACACATGTATATTTTGGAACAGTTATAACTTTGTTCGGGATTGTTAATTTGTGGAAATTTCTTGAGAAAATGAGTTTCATATGTGTAAACATATAGTGTGGTTAAAATGTCAGAATATTTGTTTTATTGTGATTATGTCATTCCCATGCACATAACTGATGCAATGATCAAGATTTAATTTCTTGGACTTTTCATTCTTTCTCCTTATAGGATTTGCTATTTCAATGAAAGATTTTTGTTGAAACCTGTTAATGCTGTACTCCAGATACAGTATAACATTTTAATTGTTTGAAGCTTCTGTTCCTACTGTTTATTTTTTTTTTCCTCGTATTGTGTCTTCCATCATCACCCAAAATTGATCATCTTTGATCTTTCAAAAACAGAATATTGTGTTGGTCAAAGATGAAGGAACAGCTGTAAAAGGTTGACATCACCTGCTTTTCTATGGCTTTCTGTTGAACCTACTGGCAATCAGCCTTGTACGGAAACCCCAGAATTCCCTGGTTTTGGACTGCTGATGATATTATTACCAGGAAAAAGGGCCATAGGTGCAAATAACAAAGCAACTTGATGGAAAACAAAGGTATATACAGTCAGATTGGCACTTTTATCCAGATTGCTGTGTGTATGTAGTCTGCTTAATTTATTCTAATTCTTATGGTTGGCTTTATATCTTTGAGTTTGTTCAATTCTTCCAGTTTCAGTGTCTGGATAGGGCATATCTGTGCTAGGAGTGAATGGTGATTTGCTGATGGAGTGAATTCAACATTCTAACAGAATCGGACTACATGATGCTTTCTCCAGTTTGTTGATAGAAACAAATGATCACATGCGTTATGCTCATTTACCGTCCTAGGTTGACCTCTTTGTTTTCTTTTCCTGTTGCATATCCGGGATCTTAGATACTATTTCTATGCAGCTTGCTTGAGCAGCTGTATCTACGGCCTTTGCACTGCCGGAGCATCCAAACATGACAAGGTGCAGGTATATCGTGGCTCACTTTGTGTTACTTTTAGAATCTGGAAGATTGCTTATACAGCATTATACATTCTGCATTCTGCCTGTTGGACCATTCCCCTATTAAAGACTGCTTTTATTGTTTGATTTGTTATCTCCTTTTTAGGTTTGGTTTAGGTGACTCGTCACTGAAGTGAAATCGGTGAGTTGCTAAAGTTTGCGAGTAAGTAATAGACCACGGGGTGGGATGTGGTGCAGGAACTGCTCAGATCATCAGAGACTGGGCTGGCTCAGATCTACTCCCTCTACTGAGAGGTGCATTTGTAGCATGGTGTGAAGAGCCCTTGGATACAGCACTTGCTTTCGGGGAGCTTTTTCAATCCCATGAGAGGGAGCATTGTCCAGTCGCTGCCACAGGGAACGGACATTAATAATTAGTAGGAAACTTTCTAGACAGCCATTCGGTTGAAGATGTTTCTGGTGTTAAGACCATTATGCTGCTAGGGAAGGTACCATTGCCGAGGGGGGAGAGGATGTTTCTGTGGCGCCAACGCTAAGAGCTTCTGTGGTAGGTGTAGGAAGAACTGCAACTTGAAAACACTGTCCCTGTTTTCTTCTTGTTTTAATCCTAGTCTTTTGGCGTTTTTCTAGTTGTATGAATGGGATCAATGGGAGATGCATGAGATTCTTCCTATCCTGGGTAATTGAAATATAACTTCCATAGTTCTCCATTCTCTGTATTGGCTGAGGAGGGATGTATTTAGTCCTGAGTAATTTACTGGGAGCAATCACAAACGGTGTGGATACAGTTTGTGTCTGCTACTTCATCCATGGAAGCCACGCCCAAATCAGCAAGAATTATATATCTTCTTTCCGTGAACAAGTCATATTTTTTTATATACAGATAATTGGTGACGTGTTACATTAGTAATTAATTAACTAAATGGATAAGTCCAAAATTGAAGTATCTTTACCTGATTATGATATCACGTGATTGACATGTATAAGATTCGGCTCACTCTTAAGCTCTCTTTGTTTCATGGAAAGTGTTTTTAAAAATGTGATTTTCAAGGAAAATAACTAATTTTCAATTTTTAGTTGAAATTTGAAATAGAAGAGGAAAATATTTTCTGTCGTTTGCAAAGGAAAATTCCATTTAATTATCCTAAAAATGCACAAACTTTTTGGGTGCTAGTGATTTGTGTATGAGCATCAAAATCCTGGGTCTAGCTTGATGGACCTCGATGTGGGCGTCAGAGCAAGGGCACTAGGATCCTAGAAAGAGCATAAACACTAGTCCTAGGTCCATAGAAGTCAAAATTGAGAACCTAATGCTCATGCAAAGCTTCCTAGAGCTTGGCCTGAGTTTACAAAGGTCTTAGTGCCCGTGGTTGAGTCCACCCAGGTCAAGAGTAGGATCCACCCAAGTCAAGAGTAGGATCTTGGTGCCTAGGTCTAGGTCCATAGAGGTCAAGCCGAGGACTTCGGTGACCTAAATCCTTGACACTTGAGTGTTGGTCAATTGAGCTTGGGCCTAAGACGCAGATGCTCGTGCTTGGGTCCCTAACAACTAGGCGCAAGTCTTTGGCACCTGAACTAGAGTCCACAGAGGTTGGGCCAAGGACATTGGTGTTGTTCTTGGGTCCCTGATGCCTTGGCTCAAGACCCTAGTGTCAAGCCTAGATCCCTTGTGCCTAAGCTCGGATCCATCAACTAGGGTCTCAAGACCTCGGCACTTGCAACCAAGTTCGTCGAGGTCCCGGCCTAGAACCTTGGTGTTTATGCTTGGATCCATTGAGGACAAGGCTTAGGAACTCATTGCTCATGTCTAGGTCCATGAGGTTGGGCCAGGGGCCCTAGCACTTGGGCTTGGTTCCATCGAGGCTAGCCTAGGACCTTGGTGGCAATTCTAGATCCCTACCACCCAAGCTTGGGACCATAGTGCTCGTGCTTGGATCCTTGGCACCGAAGGTTGGGTTCTTGGCACATGGACTCGGGTCAATTGAGGTTGAGCCTACTCAACGAGCATCGCCCTGGGCATGGGCACTAGGATCCCAAGATTTGACCTTGATGGACCTAGGCTTGAGCATAGCAAATTTAGGTATGGGCACTAAGGTGTCTAGCCCGAGGGTAAGGGGACCCAAGCACAAAAACTAGGGTCCTAGAACTGGCCTTGTTGGGCTTGGGTGTGGGCACCAAGTTGCTAGCACGACTTCAATAGACAACCGCTTGGGCGGTTGGGATGTGGTCCTTAATACTAGAGATCGAGAAAAGAGTGTTAGGGTTTTTACACCCAAGAGTAGAGTTTCTCGTCTTAGCATTGATATCTGGTTATATTTGGAAAAATAATTTCTCATTTTTTATAGGGAAATTAATTTTCTTGAATTTAAGATACGTTCTCGTTGACTCATTTCCTAGGTAATCTAAATGTTGGAAAATGAGAAAAATATTTTTCGAAAAATGTTTTCTACTAAACAAATGGAACCTAAGATATGTGCTTGACCATGTATAATGGTCACATTTCCTTAAACTCATGGCTAGAAAACGATTTTCTAGCGTGCGGTATTAGAGCATAAATCAACAGGTTGAATCCTAATCTCTGTTCTTGTTATGCTATCTGATTTCTCTTATTATCTATGGGTTCCTCTTAATATGTATCTTTGATGTAGTTACATCCACACATTTCAAGTTTTGTTTTTGAAGCATCTGCTCTCATAAAGTTTATACGTTTGCAAGAACGGCCGCTGGACACACATGGATTGCTGGATATAATTTCAAAGATTTGAAAAGATCAATGACTAACACAACGACACAATTCGTTCGAGATGCAGGAGACGATGTCAATAATAAAATTAACTATAAAACATTAAGCCCACAATGGATCCTTCCTTTTACATTTACTCATACAACCAAACCCACAAAATAGAAAAAAAGAAAAAAAAAAGAAGACAATATGAGCTTGTGGCATAGAAAAACATTACGCAAAACAAAAAGCACCCATACATATAAGCTCAACTAAAAAAAGCACACATGCAAATGTCAATCTCTTGAACCATGTTTGTCCAAATTCATGACCTTGCTCCCTCAAATGCTTCCAGTATCGAGGCATCATGCCTCGGCCACAAAGCCAATTCATTTCTCTTCCATCTCATATCCAATGAATTCTTCAAGATTTCCCATGATGTATCTCCCCATCATCTTCTTCCCGCGCTCTAGTTCCATTTCGAGACTGATGAGCTAAAAGGGCATTGGTTGTGAAGTTTGTGGACACACGATGTCTATATATATACATGCCAAGAGGCCCCTTGTCCTTTTTTTTAGAGTTATAAAATCACGTTCAAGGAAAGCTGGTGTCCCCCCTTGTAGCAACATAGAGCAAAGCAAGTGCACAATGAAAGCGAGAATAAGACAGTTTACTCATTGTAATCTAACCCGATTTGGAGTGTCTATAGAACCCAATGTGTCCAAAATTAAGATGTCGAACAAGACATTAGAGAATTTTTATTCATGCCGCTTCCCTAACTTCTAGCAATTCCAAGAAAAAAATGTGCATATTTTGTATGCTGAAATAGAAAACATACGGGAATTTCAAAGATCAAGAATTGAATCATCAATAAATTAGAATATTTCATTGTTAGCGAAATGTATTTTTCCACGTTGATCTTATCATCGTTGTTGCTTAAGACTAAGAATGGGATGTACAACGTACCTGAGAATCATGCTCAAGATATGAAAACTTATGCGCCCCTTTGATGATTTCAATGAAAGTTGAAAAAAATCAATGTATTCAGCACAAGAACGAGTATTTCCCAGGGGTCTGCAAGTATCCGGTGATACGGAAGCCTTATTGAAAATCATGTATTTAACTGTTCTTTGGTGTAAAAGTACAGGTATTTTGACTTGTTTTCAGGCAATTTTCGTTGCCATGTTAAGTTTATGTACAAATTACAAGAGGCAGCAACTTCAGTTTCCGGGGGGGAACAAACGTTGTTATTTACTTGCTGCAGAATGTTTGGGGATTGATCACAACATGTATTGATGCTAACGCAAGTGATCATAGCGACGAAGCGCATAGCTTTGCTGCTAGCCAGTAAAAATGCAGAAAGGTTTTTTTTTTTTTTTGGTCGTAAACAATGCAGGAAGTTAAGAAGCAAGAAATTCTTGATTCCTATATTCCTATAAGTTCGCTCTCTTTCTATCGGATAAATTATTAAAATAGTCCTAAATACATTACACTTGTACTAATTTAGTTTTAATTCTTTCAATTTGGTCAACTAAGTTTTAAACATTTTGATGATTTGTTAATGTAGTTATTTTGGCCTATTTAGGCCAGAAATTACTGATGTAGACTTCCGCCAAAACAACATGGACAATTTTTGTAATTTTTTTTTAATTTTCTGATTTTTTTAAAATTGTTTGAAGCACCACTCACTTGGCAATGAACTCGAAAATCCCATCGGTTTAGTGGAAAACAATATCAAAATTGAGTTAAACGCTACTGGAATTATGGACGCTTATTAGTTGACAAAAACGGCTCCTACGTGCGCTAACAAAACCATTTCCTAAAGTAGATATTCAAAGGCGTTTGTAATGCAGACTTTGTGTGCAAAACTTTAAAAATTCGTTTTGATTAAACCGTAATTCGAAATTAGTTTCTGCCAAATCTCACGGCTCTGAAGCACCCTAAATTATCATTTTCATATAATTCCACAGCTTAGTAAATCCTAAATCGGACCCTCCAATTCAAATTTAACATAACTTCGAATTTTTTCGTCAAAACTCATGGCTTCACAACACCTCGCAATTATCATTTTCATATAATTGCACAACTTAATAATTGATAAATCAACCCTAGTTCAAAACTTACGTAGGTTTGAATTTATAACTTAACTCCATCCCCTTTCTTTTTAATGGACGAAGCCCTCTGCCTTTTATGTTTACCCTTAGTTAAAGTGAGGCATCGGCTTTATTTTTTTCCACAGAAATTATCAATATCAATGTCCGATCATACTATGTAAAACAACTGATGTTCATCTCAGCAATTTTTGGCCTAAATTGATCGGAAGAACTATATTGCCCAATCGTCAAATGTTTTAGGACTCAATTGGTTAAATTGAAAAATTTATGACTGCATTGACACAAATATAATAATATTAGGATTTTTTTTTTTATAACCATCCCCCTCCCTTTCTTCATGTACTGGGTGGAATAAGTTGTCCAAAATTCATACACGGACTCTCTTCAAGTCTTGCAGGTCTCACAGTCGTGTCAACAACCGTAACTGCACTTCCGTTATTTCACTGAGGGATAATACTATCCCTATAGTTTCTAGATTGCAATTAAAATGACAATCCTTTTACTCGAAATAATCCAGGTAAAAAGTACCTCCGATATTTCACAGGTTGAGGCGAAAAGTAATGAGGATGGGGTGAGTGAGGCAGAAAGTATTGAGGGTGGGTGGGCATATGTCAAAATGCAAAACACATTTGGATAACACCATACCAGCCAAGCTATTATCATATAGACAAACACTTCAAACATGACAGGATAGATATCATTTGAACACAGAGGGCATCCCCATAGTCACAATACAATTGCGGAACAAATAATTGAAATTACCATACTGAGGAACCTCCAATGTGATTCAAGTCATCATCCCATGGCATGGTTGAAATACAAAAATTCGCCATCCAACTACCTAATTTACAATGAGCGCTCTCCAGATTATGTGAATCTAGAACCAATTTGAAACGCTGAAGTCTCTGAGCTTCCTCAGATGTCTCTCCATGTCTTGCCTTGTCTTGACCCACTCTTCCCTCTCTATGACCGTGGTGGGATCATCTTTCTCACTCTGAAAGAATGAAGGAAGGATGATGAATTACTCGATGCATGTTCGAAAGGACGATACTATGCTTTTTCCAATGCACAAATTAAAGCGAAAAGACTAATCCGAGATACTCACAGCATGAGTTATCTTGAAGGAGGTCCCATTATCACGTATCACAAGCAAGTCATCCTTCCTATCCCTATCTCTTCCTCCTGGAACCGTGACCTGAAGAATGAAGAAAGAGGTAAATATCCCAGCTGAAGGCATATGAATGATTAAAATAAAGTATTACAGTGAAGGTCCATCAGGGAAAAATTAACATTCATGCGTAAATGCAGGACACCACTCATGATCACACAATTTTTAACAAAATCAATCATCAACATCTATGCCTTTGGAGATAGTTGCCAGAACTATTCCGTTAAACAGCTCCACCATTGAAGGTATCTATTACACACTTGGGAATTCCTTTCCACTTGTCACAGTAGTTTTCTATTTGCCCAAAATTTGTCAAAGTACTTGGATTGCCATTTGTACTGAACAATGGTATCTAACAAAGACGTGATTTGAAAATAGTGGCATTAAAGATCATGCAAAAGACCCAGAAGAAGTGGGTGCAAATAGATCCACACCAAAGACGAACTAATGAGATGCCCCTTTCCACCACTCAATTTGTGTACTGGCTTCTGCTAACCCAAACCCCCACCAGCCAAACCCTCCCCCAACTGGGACCCACAAACAGAAAAGGAAGGAAGAAAGCACCCCCCTATACACCTTTATTTACTCAAATTTGCAGAGACCATTTTGGTTTTTGTTTGCAGTGTATGCTCAACTACTTTGATCTCTGAAATAACAAATCCAGAGTAATCTGAGGAAAAGAAGAAAATCTTACAATCACTTTTGCCCTGCTTATCGATTTTGTTTTCGAATCAATCACGTATATCTCCTCAAAGTCAAGAACAAATTCTGGGTCACCCAGCCTCCGATTCCTGTAGTGCTTTGTAAGGAAAACCTGCAGCAGGAGACACAAGTCATGCCATTAGTTAAAAGTGATGGTTATTCACTAGAATAATTATAGAGAAAAAAAAGAATTCAATAAAATATCATCAAGAACTACTTCCAGCAAATTTTTGTAGTATAAAGAGGTAAGAACAGAAAGGGAATGCTATATCTACAACAAGAAGGCCAGCACACAAACAAGAAGGTGAAACCAGGGAGGATAATCAGGATATACTTTTGTCTGAATTTCGCAGAGAACAGAAAGTATCAACAAGTATTTCTTTATGCAAGATATTCAAGTGCCGAGGATTCAGTTCCTAGCGCAAAGCATGAGATGTATCGCCAAGTATTTGTCGTACTTTAACCCTCCTTAATCAGACCATCATCTAGTTACTCATCTCGCTACAAGGAGGCAAAGACATCTTATGGTATTAAAAAAAGTTTCAGATTCGAATTGGAAGGGAGGTGGATCAGCCCAGATGTCTAATGTGACAGGTTACCATGATCAAGCTGAAGATGTCACTGTTCTCCAACCAATAACAAATAAATAAAGATGAAAAAGGTCTGAATATATCAGTATTTGGAAAACCATATAATACTGAGATTCTATGGGGATGAAGTATTTAGACAATGAGATTTTTCAGAAATCAAGAGGCCTCAGTTGTCATTTATTCCAATATTGACATGCACTCTTTTACAATCTAGCATTTTCTTCTGTACTGCAATGTACTTAATGAATATGTTCTGATCTAATGAATAGAGGTAAAGAGTGAAATTATTCAACAATTTCATCGACAACATCTAGGATAGTAAATAGTGAAATATATGGTGATACAATCAAAAGCAACTAAAACATGGTTTCCTTCCAGCCTGTTACCTTAGTGATCTCCCTCTCAGACTTATACATAGGATCTCGGTATGCATCGATGGGTGGCTCAGTGACATTGTAGCATCCATAATCGCTCACCGCACATCGAATGTACTGTGAATTGGACATAGAACAAAAACCATATCCATAAAATCAGCATAAGAGGACCCAAATCCAAAGATTGCGATGCATTCCATCTCAAGAACCAAACTTTGCCAATCAAGGAATTACAGTCCAGCAATTGAATTATGAACATTATAGCACAGCCATTCAAGTGACAAGTGATAAAGCGTCACAATGTCGCATCCACACTGCATAAATTACCTTTTGAGGCATCGGCGCGAGCACTTTAGGAATCGCATAAACATCAGTGTCTGGAGGAGTTACGTACATCTGTGGAAACGATAAAAATCTCCTCAGTTCTTGAACAAGCTCAATTGAACCAGAGTGATAGAGAGAGAGAGTCAACAAACCTCTCTGAAATCATAGACATCGTTATCTGGATCGGGAGGCTTGCGGATGAAGAAATCACAGTCGAGCAAGCTGATCTTGTGGAACTCGTCCTCGTTGATCCTGTAATCGACGACCATCTCGGAGCCCCAACCCTGGATGGAGACGAAGCTCTTGCTGTGGACCATGGCAATGTCGTCGTCGCCGTCGCCGGAGCCGGAAGCGGCGGCGAGGGAGGCGGCCATGGTGAGGGGGTCGTACTCGACCTCGAAATCCTTCTTGTTGTCGACCTCCTCGACCTCGTCCTCGTCCATGTCGTAGTCGTCGGGGCCACCGCCGTCGCCGTCGCCGTCGTCGACGCGCACGAGGAAGGGGCTCCGCCTCGCGCGCTTCTTGTGAATGAGGGGCGGGGCGAGGCTCCGGAGGGAGAGGAACGGAGAGGCCGCGGTTGCGACGGAGGTGGGGACGGCGAGGGAGGGGATTTTGGCGTTGGCGGCGGCGGCGAGCGGCGGAGGAGGGCGGAGGAGGGCCGCGGCGGTCATGGCGAGCGGCGGAGCGGGAGGTTTTGGATGGGTTTTTGCCTCTTCTTTATTGCAGAGGGAGGGAAATAGATATGGATAATGGATATACCACTTTTTTTTTTTCATCTTGCAAAAGTAGCCCCACCTTTTAATTTAATCTTAAAAAAGACCCCAAAAGTAAACTTTGTTTCAATTATAACCCAACCGAAACCGGACAACTCGCGTACCTTTTTGCAAAGGATTTACCACTTTTTACATTTTCCAAAGTGGCCTGATCTCTTAATTTAATCTTAAAAAAGGCCTCATAATTAAACTTTGTTGCAATTATAACCCAACCAAAACCGGATAACCCGTGTACTTTTTTGCAAAGGCTATACCACTTTTTTTTTTTCATTTTTCAAAGCAGCCCCATATTTTAATTTAATCTTAAAAAAGACCTCACAAGTAAACTTTGTTTCAATTTTAACCCAACCGTCAAACTATCATTTCCTCCTATGTGAAACCTATAGATAATGGCAAATTTTTTTTTTTTTTTTTTTTGACTTTTCTTCCGAATGTAATGCCATTTTCATCAGCTGCAATCTTGTTTTCAACATTGAAACCGATTATGTTCCTTTAGGTTCTCCGAAAATCAACGGTGCATCGATACAGGTCGAAATATTGGCTGCAAAGGGATCTGATGCTTTTCAAGCACCAAACAATTCCGGGGCGAGATCGGCTTTGTCACAAAGAACTTCCCAAAGTTGCTTCGAGGATTAACAATGTGTTTTGGTTCGTTGCAGGAAATTCTTGCATAATTGCCAAACCATGTCAAGACAGCAGAACGACAGCGAGGCTGAGTGCATTCCTACGCTCGAAATGCAACAAACATAGACCAATGATTGTAAATTGAGGTCTAAGCGCCGCCCGGCTCGTGATGTAAAGTATCAGCCCGTGACACATTCATATAGCATTTAATCATCCGGGTAAACCCAGAATAAATAAGTATGTCGATATAGTCAGCATGTTTGGTTGGCATTTGCCAGCCAATATCGATGATCAGAAACTTCTTGGCATATGATTTCTCAATGGATCAGTGCCTCTTCCAAGACACCTTGCCAGCAGCTTTCTCTCGAGAGCTCCAAATGGATGCACCGAATCGAGGTAACGTCTAGGCCTATGATGGGACAGATGCTCTGCTTCGTCGAATATGCTGTACAAAAATGACTCACGAACTTATCGGCTCGGAATTGTCGACGAGAAGAACCTTTTCAGGATGGTACGGCCCATTCTCGCTGTGAAATACCTTGCCGTTCCACCTCATTCGATTCACCGCATCTTTCACTTTGACAATTACGTCGACATGATCCCTTATAATCACAGCACCTTCAGGGCGGAGAATCCGATGAATCTCGAGGAGGATGTCAAGAATGTCACACCTGCATATAGCATGGTAAAATTAGAAGTACTATAATGGGTCTTTCTCGTGTCCTATATGCATTTCATCGCACCAGAAAGAGATGATGTCCATAACCTTTTCCATACCAGTCCATTTTATCACCCACAAACTGGACAGAATAAAAGCAACCACCCGTACACGGTGCTTCCGTGGGAATGAAAATGGATGATGAAATCGTGTACATCTAAAAAACAGGCAGAGATAATGAACCAGAGACTAGCATGTCATGGCAGCTAGATTCAGTACGACAAGTCACAGTCATCCTGCTTTGTTTCCTAGTTTTTCATACTTTCGGTTCATAAGTAACACTCCAAATGCCTCATAAAGATCAGAGACAGAGCTGTACTGCTTACTTGTGTATGTACATGCTGAACAGACCATTGGCATGAATCAAATCATAAGTCCGAGGATATGTAGAGAAGGCCTCGCACCTGCAAGCATATATTTTCTACGGCACTTTAGTCACCAAATTATGAGCAGCAGATATATAATTCTCTAATGTATCCCAAGAGCATATCTTAGGTCAAAACACATCAAGTTCTGTGATCTCCACTCAAAGATCAGAAAAGGCAAGATCTCGAATTGATAACGAAAATTTCCAGGTCTATTAGAGAAAAGATGGAAAATACATCTACAATCATATATCTATGTGCACACGTGCAGAGAGAGAGAAAGAGAGGGAGAGAGATTATGCAAGTCTCAACAGCTCTTACCAGTTCATGTATGTTCCAATAAGGCCACGCTCATAGATAATGCCGAGCGTATTATTCTTCACATCGTATGGGACTACATTCATCACCCAAACTGGATACTTAGCCAGTGCAGCAGCAAATCCTCCAAGGCCAGCATTCATATCCATAATATTTCTATATTTTCTTCGGGCAAGGGATTTAAGAATTATCTCATAATAAGAAACTCTCTTTCTCCATGACTGATTGTCTTCATTGAAGGCCTTAGTTGCAATTCGTTCTGCCATCTCACTTCTAGTCCTTGGAGGAGCAGTATTTAATCTTTTCGGCCATTTCTCAAGGGTACCACCTGATGTATCATGGATGTCTTTGACATTCGGCAGAGGAGTGATGCATGTTTCTAGCTTTGTGTACCTTTGAAGAAAATTAGAATGAGCATGGGCCAGAAAATTGTTAGATACAGCAGACAGACCTATGAACTTGCCATTTTCGTCCATCCACTTGTACCATACATATAAGTACTAAACCCACATGCAGGACACCAGTCGACCTCAGAAATGGTCCCGTGTATCTTCAAAAAACGTAATTTGATTTTGCATGAATGAATAGATAATCTGCAACTTGTGAGATGTCCATCGGTTGAACATTTAACATTTTGCATTTTTCCTTTATGCATGGTCAAATGGGATATTAATTAGTTTATCATTAGAAGCTTGCTGCCCACAAGGGGCAGTAGAAATCACATTAATTCACCAAATGACAATGGGCATTGTTCTATAGTGCTGATCAAGAGCAACGAATGAGGTTTATCAAGTTTAAGCTGGAAGTGTAGAACATAAGGTATGAGCTGAAGAAACTCACCAACCAGCATCTGGATTACCCTGAGCACATAATTTGGGTGACTTCCAAGCCTTCAACTTTTGGATGCAATGCATGTGGTTGGTAGGCTTTCTCCAAACGGCGATGGGTCCCCTTTCAGCAATCTTCTTCCAGCACAGCCTCCTGGCAAGATCTTCCAGAATATTCTGCTCGTTTTCCAAATCCTTGGCCTTTCTTTCCCAACCCTTGTAGCTGGTCCTCCAACTTATAGGCGGTCCAGATAACACCCAATAACCACCGGGGCGCAGCACCCTGTCGATTTCCATCAGATATTGTCCATCTAGAGATTGTCACATTGCAGGCAACAACAAAGAATGAACAATTGGAGAGTAGAATTGTATGAATAAATGGCATGCAAGAGGATTATTTTGAAGCCCCAGATACAACAGAGAATCTCAGAATCAAATGGAATGAAGACTATTCCATCCTGCTACCACTTTACATGGAAAATATGGTCATATCGTGCCATTGAAACTGTTTAACGTAGAAGTCTTTTAGATAAGAGTGATGTATAGAAAACAGAGAACAGAGGTTAACGAATAGTTCATTTGAGTTAAGGAAGTACAGAACTATAGATTCGCAGAGTGCTACGATTCATCATTGATAGTCGACGTTACTAGTAAGAATCCAGTCAAGTTCTCCCTGATAAGATTGTGATTTCCGTAGAAGAATTCAACAGAATTGAAATTAGAAAGCACTTTTAGAGAAGATGCAAAAATTTGAAAAACAGGAAGGGCAACATTTCACGCCGGTTCTACAATGTCTTCTGATATTAATGGAAAAATCCAATTGCCTCAACTCCAAAGTCCAAAATAATGAATAAAGGAGTTCAGTTCCAATGTAAGCAGAGGATGCAAGGATGAGTACCATAATTAGTCCAGGGAACAAGACAGCGAGAACAATGAGCCATATCAAAAGATCTTGATGGGTACGGTAATCTGTAGGTGCTTAGTATGCCGAGCATCGCTGGAAGTCCTCTCTCCAAGGCAAATTGTACTTGGGCTTCGTGTATGTCTACTGGAGCAATTGACATAGTAATGATGTTGAAATCCAACAGAGAAGCTCCAAAGCTTGCAACCTGGGGAACTTACAGCATTTAATGGGATTTGAAGAGCAGACAAGTACAAAAAAGTTAAGAAGCAATTGATTCCACCAGTAATGTGTAGGCAAGTTACCAATTTAGAAAGGTGTTATTCTACTTAGAGCCATTTCCACAGTAGACAAGCATGTTGCACTTCAATGCAAAATGATTCATCGAAACAATATATTAAAGGACCGCATGTGTGGTGAATGAAAAAACCAAAGGAAGGAACCACAATTAACTCATTTTTAGTTGCAAGAAAACACGAGATTAGCTTTTCTGTATTTGTGAAACATTGATACTAAGAACAAAAAGAACTGGGTATCAATGCAAATGAATATAACTCCGTCCCATTCTCAGTTCAAGTTGATACATGCTTATAAGTTTTACCCTTGATTTCTATCATAGAGAGCATTTAAATAAACGTAAGAGCTAGACAACAAAACCAGTCAGAACAGGGCTTATACTGAAAATGGATGGTAGAGACAGCGTTTTCCCCCTAAAATGAAGCGTCACTCGATCCTAATCAACTTGCTAATCTAAGGAAAGCGCAAAGTATAATGTAAGCAATGGAAAACAGAAACACAATAGAGAGAAACCCCAACTAGAAAGCATAAGAATTTCGCAACACCTACCCCACAACCAACATCAAGAACAGTCCTTATAGCCCCGGACTTCAAAGGCACGACCCGCTTGACCAAATCCACATAGCCTTTGGCACCCATCGGGAACGAAGTCCCTCCCCCAGGGAAGAAGAAGCGGTCCCCCTCCAACTTGACCCAGTTCTGGGTCTTCTTGTAGACGATGAGCCTGGGGAAGGGCACGTTCTTGAACCAGGCATAGTCTCTGCTCTTGGGCCAGGGGAAGGGGCTCTTGTATCCCACCGGCCTGGGCACCAGACACCGGAGCCGCTCGTGGGTCTCGGGGCAATGCCTCTCCCGGTGGAAGAACCTCTCGACGGCGAATCTCTTTTGCCTCGATGGGTCCTGGCAGGGGCAGTAGTTGGTGTAGTTCTTGGGGCAGGGGGCCAAGAGACGGGCGGCCTGCTGGCGAGGCAGAGGAAGAGGGATGGTGTGGTGAGGCTCGAAGTCGAGGGGCTTGGCGGCGGAGTAGTTGAGCGGGAGAGGAAGGCAGCGGGAGGGCGACAAGTGGGGAGCTCGAAGCGTAGGAGGTACGGTGGCGGAGTACTTGGTGTAGGAGCCGAGGATGAAGGAGAGGGAGCAGAGGAGAGAGACGGCGAGCAGCTTCATCAACGGGGTTGGGGAGGGGGGTAGAGGGAAGAGGAGGGAATGGTGGGTTGGAGCAGCAGGAGGAGGAGGAGGAGGAGGAGCTGCCATGTGTGATGCTGCTGCTGGTTGCTGCTGCTGCTCTGCAGCCGGTAGTGGTGTGGGAAAGTGATCGGGATTGGCGTGCAGCTTCTCTTCTTAACTTTTTCTATCACTCACTTCTGCTTCCTGGAGACGACGCAGGTCAACAGAAGATCCAGATCCCGAGGAACGGCACAGATCCCCATGCGAACTGGCGCAGTACGAGGTCGTTCGTACAAATTATGGGAAAATTTCGTCCCTTGAGATTGCAATCTTACCTCTTGAGTTTACTTGATAAGCGATGTGTGGACACCCGGAATCAATCACAGTGTCTCTCAAATCGGGGATACAAGGCCGATAAATCGGTTGAGACACTATGCAAAGTAGTATCCACCCCTTCACATTCTAGCATACGATTATCATATTGGTTTACTAATTCTCAAACATCTCTTACGAGATGCGGTCCACCTAAAGGGCTCTCTAATTTTCGAGTATAATTTTTTTCTTCACCTCTTAGAATGGAATACCAAAATATTTTACATTTTAGAATTTAGAAAGAATAGATCAGGACATACTCAGATTCACTTGCTCACTCTTCATGGTCTGAACTTGATGAAGTGAGGGCTCCAATCCATGGCCACAACTGTAAGCTCCCTAATTGGTAAATTTGTGGAATAGATGGGTCGGTAATTGTCACGGATAGCTTGCCATTCTTCATAGAAGGGGCAAGAATATTAGTAAATTCACTATGGAATGAAATTTGCCTTTTCTTATGCCAAATTACCAACCGCAAGAGAAGGCTAGTAGCCGTTGGTATTCATGTCTCAAATATGGATCAACAGTAATCTCTTGTAGCCCAACCAAGCTAGGTCCACCTAGCTGACATGACCGGTTTTGCAGGCCCAGGCAAGTATTAGGCCCCCTTGCTAGTCCAATTATAGCTGTTCATGCATTTATAGTAACATTACTAGATGGATGGGTCGGGTGGGGTCGGGTAGGATTGGGTCAGTCGAAAATGATCTATCTCAAATTGATCTATTAAATTTGTTTTAACGATTCTCATATAATAAAAATCTAATAATCCATAGCCAACTTGGCTTAACCCATATTTTAAAAACACTTTCATATTTTGACAAATGTAAAAAAGTTCATATCTAAATTGAGGTAAGACCGCAGAATGTGGTGAGTGCGAAGCCCAAAATGGCATAGCCAAATGACGAGAGAAAGTGAAGAGGGAGTTATAGATAGAGGTAGGTTTAGTTTAAATAAGTTATGAACCCATTTAATACCTATATTTTATTGAATTTTACTATTCTAAATCAATTTATGACTTATTTATATAATATAACTAACCCATATAACAATTCAGTTCATCAAATATAAGTTAAAAAATAGGTTCCCATTTTGACAAGTCTAATTTATAATTATCTTTTTATATATAAAATCACCGATCCCAAGGAACACTTACTTATGAGTTTCGTTCTTTCATGAAAAGATACCAAGTCACACGGGAAAATTAATGAATATCAGTATATCTAATTTAAGTTTTTTCTTTTGGGGCGGGGGGGGGGGGGGTTTGTTGGGAGAAGCTACTGTTGAATGGATGGTAATAATTGGATGGTCAGTAAAAATAGGCATAAGCGGTCGATTGGCGACAGCCCACATGACCAACAACACCTAATGAACCAAACACTTTAAAGTATGCATTGCACCAATTCAAAAGGGTCAATTTCAGAAATCTTGGAATCAAGTCGGAAGCAACTTAATTCACCTGTATGTACGTAATGTCCGGCTTCATTAAACTATACCCTACAAATATAATCATTCGCGCTCTCTCATAAGCTTAATAATGGATATTTAAAACGGGCGGGGTCGGGCCTCTACAAGTGAATATAGAATGGGCCAAGGGCTTACAAAAACCAATAAGGCCAATCCCATAGTGCCAATTTTTGGGAACTGAAAAGCAATAATCAAAACTTTATCTTCCCGTATTAGAAACCGAATTAGAAAAGTAAGTGCATGCCTTCATGCCACGAGTAATGTCTCTAGGGTTTAGCTAGTAAACTTCATCATCTCATGATTTATAATTTTTTCCTTTTAACATGTCTTCAGAGAAAATCATGGAGAAAGAGCCTTTAAACCTTGGCGCATATATACATGATAGGATTTGACTTTATGGCTTCGGGAAGATGAAAGGGTGCTGCCGATCCCAGAGTTGACTCAAGTGTGTTCATTTTCCTCGCATAAGTTTTGGGTCTTAATCAACGAATGCGTCGTTGAGGCTGTGCAATGAACCTCTCCTACTCGAAGACTAGTGATAGGTGGTCCCGCGGAGCTTTCGGAGAAGGGTAGCCTAGTGTGTAAGCACAGCAATCGTTCCTTTAGTTTAGAGCTTAAGCGTGTCAACTTGCCCTGTTTCATTTCTATCTAAACTGTACAAGTCAACGCACTTTCGTCGTGTACTTTCTCTTTTTTCCCTTTGGTCGGAACTTTTGGGTGTGCTTAATCTATGTATAAGACGGAGAGGCTGTCCCATCTCGGCTCATGGTTAACTTGCTTTTAGATGCCCGGATTCCATGATTTTGGAAAAGGGTTCCGCTTTTGCCTTTCGAGTCGAAAACTTTTCACTCGGGAGGGATGGAGTTGGACATGTTTCGATAAAAGAAGTAGGATAAATTTATCAAGAAAATAAATCTATATGGGTATAGAGCCGTTTATATATATAAAAAAGAAGTAGCTGTAGGAAGCAGATTGGAAGGGAAGTCCTTCGTTTCGATGATCGAACGAGAGAATTCATTAGTATTAAATTCGCATTGGCCCCATCAGAATCTTGCAGTTTTGTAGCGAAATTAAAAAGCAATTATCCCGAGAGCCAAAACGATCATCATCATCGCTTGCCTTTGCCATCTGAAAGCTTCTCGGGTCGACTTCGATAGGGTATTGGCGCGTCGCTGTCCCAATTTTTTCATTTTCAGCCTGTGATATCCGATTATCTTTTCTAAAAGAGCTAATGTGGACACCACGCACACGCCAGCATCTTGCATGCTTAATTGGCACTGAAGAGTTCGAATGGGAAGAGGCTACACATTCAGTGAAACTCCAGAGAAAATCTGGTGTGGAAATGATTTGAAGTGATGGGTTGCCAATGTAGAGCCCTTCTTTAGCATGAAATCGTTGGTATTCCATGTATGGTGAGGAAGAAAAAGATACATATATAATTAAAGGTGCAGGGGCGTGCAGGTACCGACACGTTAAAATAATGAACACAATCTTACTAGCCGCTTTGTTAGGAGAATACCGGGGACAGCCCTTGTGGGTGGTGAGACCCCACCCCTCCCTCCCCGCCACAGGCTCTCAACTAGCCTGGGAAGAAGGAGGTCCTCGGTTGAGGAGCCTGGCTCAAAATACTTATCTCTTGATTTTCAATTAAGAAATATCTTCATTTTCAAAATACCGGTTTTGTATAACACGACAAAGGCGATAAATCTTTATATGTACTTAGACATTCCACGCGGCTTTGAAATGGCCAGGTCAAAGACTATATAACAGGTAAGAGGCCACTTTTGAGAGAGAGAGAGAGAGAGAGAGAGAGAGAGAGAGAGAGAGAGTCCAAAGGTGAGTTTTTCAGGGTGCTTCCAAGCCTTTTATTATCATAGAATAAAATACACAGACAGAGAAATAAATATATAAATAAGCCCGATTCCTTCCGTTCCATTTCTGATTTTCCTTTTCTTTGTCTTTTTCTTTTTAAGTAGCCAAACAGGATCACAATGCTGCTTTAAAGATTTTCTAAATAGAAATTTTGAAAATTTGTAAGCATCCTCCATAAAAAAGTATAAAAGCACAAATTCATGGAGTCTATATGACTCGATCAAATCAAATTTGAAGAAAACACACGAGTTCGCATATGTGACGTCAAATTTCAAAAATCGGAATGAAAGGATCACGACCTCTGTGCATGTTCATCGACTTCGAGCCATAAAACATGGCAAGGAGTCTTGCATTCACCTAAACTTGTTACATAATTGGGCACCAAATTTAACCGAACAGCTTTTAAGCTGCTGTTATCAATTAGTCAAGCCAACAAAAGGAACCACTGGCCTCTTTTAGGCTAAGAATCGCGTAAAGCAAGCCTTGACAGTAGCTCAAATCACTTAATTTTCAAACTCAATAAAGATCATCACCAAAATGAGAGAAAATGGTGATGATTCCTCAAGAGGCTGAAAAAGCACACCAATATGACAATTACACCCTTTAGGCTTTAATTCAAAGTTTCAAAAAAACGATTTTACCTTAAACTCAATAACCTTACTGGAATGACCAAAAACTCTTGTGTTGATGCTCAATAATGTCCCACGACAAACCGCTAAGAGTATGCAATACCTATCCTTCACCATCTTTGAGCCCTTGTCCAAATTCAAACAGTGGTGGTAGCAACAACAATTTCACTTTGAGAATCCATATGTCGATTATCCTTAAGATTGTTTGTTGGAAAAATATCAAATAACATTAAAATAATAATAATTGTTAAATACGTTGAAAAATGTTAGAAGATAAAAATAAATGTTTAAGGCGTGCAAGTATTATTCTTAAGGATAATTTTGTCTCTCGGTGTACGAACTCGGTATGTAAGTTTTTAGTAGCTATTTTCCCAAGATACAACATACCTTCTTTTTTATTCCACATTGAATAACAAAAGGAAATAGAACAATGTTATTTGTATAACCTAGCAAGGAAATGAGAAATACGTAATGAGATAGAACAAGAGAAATAGGGATTTTCTGATTTTTATATACCAATATCACTTTTCAATTGTGTGTAGATAATGGAAAGAGAGCTGTTTGCAAATCATTATAAGTCTGTTGATAATTAATACACGACCATTCCAAATAATGGAGGTTGAAAAAGAAATAAATCAAATGTTACCATTAGAAAGCCGGTCATTATAAAACTTTACAAAAACGTTATAGATTATTGGCGGACAAAAATGGTTACAAATTGATGATGGTAGAAAATTGTTACAAGACTAATAGCTTTCGAAATTTTGAAAACTATTGAAATATTCAACAGTATCAACTCATGGTTAACTTGCTCATAGATGCTCGGACTCCATGATTTTGGAAAAGGGCTCTGCTTTTGCCTTTCGAGTCGAAAACTTTTCACTCAAGAGAGATGGAGTTGGGTGTGTTTCGATAGAAGAAGTAGGTTAAATTTATCAAGTGAGTAGATTTATAAGGATACAGAGCAGTGTATGCATGAAAAAGAAGTAGGAGCTGGAAGCAGATTGGAAGGGAAGGACAGTGAAGATCTTCATATCGATGATTGAACGAGGGAATTCATTAGTATTATATTCGCATTGACTCCATTTGATTTTTGCAGTTTTGCAGCCAAATGAAAAACAATTATCCCGAGAGCCAAAGCCATCGTCATCATCCCTTGCCTTTGCCATCTAAAAGCTTCTTGGGTTGATTTGGATAGGGTTTTAACATATGGATTGGCGCGTCGCTGTCTCGATTTTTCATTATCCGCCTATGATATCCAATTATCTTCCTTTGAGAGAATTAATGTAGACACCGTGCGCACGCCAGCATCTCACGCAGAGGCTCAATAAACTTATCTTTTTAAGCTATCTTCATTTTCAAAACACCGATCGCGTAAAACACGACAAAGACGAGAATCTTTTTTATGTATTTAAATATTCACGAAGCTTTGGAATGGCCGGGGGTCAAAGATTATGAAAGGTAAGGGGCTACTTTTGTGAGAAGGGGTGGGGGGGGGGGGTCCAAAGGTGAGTTTTTTAGGGTGCTTCCAAAGCCTTTTTGGCTGGTAGGCCTTGTATTTATCAAACATGGAGAGGAATAAAATAAATACACACGAACCTTTGACTCGTTTTGACGGGTGGGAGCAGAGCTCTGCTTTCGCCTTTCGAGTTAAAAACTTTTCGCTCAGGAGGATGGAGCGGGATGTGTTTCGATAAAAGAAGGATAAATTTATCAAGCGAGTAGATTCATACGGATATACAGAGCAGTTTATTCATGAAAAAGAGGCAGCGGCGGGAAGTAGATTGGAAGGGAAGGAAAGTGCAGGCCTGCATATTGACTGTTGAACGAGGGGACTTTGCTAGTATTTTATTCGGATTGACCCCATCAGATTTCTGCAGTTCTATAGCCATATAAAAAAAGCAATTGCCCGAGAGCCAAAACAATCGTAATCATCCCTTGCCTTTGCCATCTAAAAGCTTCTCGGGTCTGACTTTGATGGGGTTTTGGTGTATGGATTGGCACGTCGCTGTCCCAATTTTTCATTATACGCCTTTGATATCTGATTATCTTCCTTAAAAAGGCTAATGTACACGAGAGCATCACTGGTGTTTGCTATCATTGAAGAGTTCAAAATGGGAAGAGGCTCAAAAAGCTTTTCTTTTGATGCTTAATAAAGAAATATCTTCATTTTCAAAACATTGATGGCGTATAACGTGAGAAAGACCATAAATTTTTTTGAACACCTCATTTTACACTAACCCTTACGGGCTCCATTATGGATTTAAGATGATTTCTTACTTTATCTATTTATTTATTTTTCATTTGTTTCAATTTTACTTGAGACAAACTACCCATGCCCCCACCCACCCCGCTGTGGGCACGTTGGGTTGGGCCTTTCCCCCTCTAATTGCGGTAGGAGGAGGTTCAAATTCTAGCGTGCGCATTGCATGACTCACCCGCGGCCGGGTCAAGTGTGTGGGCTTGGTTCGCCCCGGGTTTATATCGCCGGCTGCCGGCTATGCGATGGTTCCCGGGTCACAGAAAAAAAAAAAAAACTACCAATGTCCCTCTCCAATAATATATTATTAATATTAAATGTGGGGCCCACTCTTGATTTAAGACCGATGCTTGCTCTTTTTTTGTGTGTGATAAAAGTGAGCAATATAATTGGGGAGGTCAAACTGTACAAACAACACATCTCTAAAAACTTGCACTCAATATGAACATGCTCATTATGAGTGGAAGGAAGCAGTGAAAAAAGCCAAGCGGCAACAACAAAACGACCGACAGAAGGCCAACGGCAACCTAGCAACCAACGAGATGCCTACCCATTCCGACTACGATTAGTGGAAGAGAAAATAATGGGGTCCACATCCCATGAGTGTTGCATCTCTTGTTCCTAGCAGAGTCCTCAACATTCTTGAAGGTAAAAGCCTTATCTTTGACGACCTTGAGGAGATGCTTCTTAATGACCGAAATAGACAGCGGCTCCCTTGAAAAGAATATTGTTCTTGTTCTTCGAGATGATGTGACAAAGTGTTCCAAAGGAGAAACGGGCAACACATTTGTAAAACTCCTTGCCGGAGAGCAAAGTAATGGCCTAACTAAGAGTCTCCTCCCAAGTCTTGATTTAGGGAAGATTGCATCTAGTAGCCCAAAAGAAAGCTAATGCAATATCCAAAAAAGAGGTGATTGATAGAGTTAGGCACCTCGTTGCAAAAAGGGCAAGAAGCAGCATCAACCCTATCATAAGACATGAATTTATGACAGGTGTGGGATTTGAACCCACACCGACGATTGCTTTTATTTCTTCTTTTTTGGTTTTTTCCTTTTCTTTCTTGTTTTGGAACAAAATTGGTGCACCTCTTTTTAAAAAAAGTTATTTTATAGATAGCTACCTAATTTTTATTTTTTTGGCAAAAAAAATTTGTCAATGATTTTTATATTTCTTTTTTTTTTTTAATGTTAGGAAGCAATTATTCAAAAAGTAATTTAAGCACAAGTAGGAGGATAATCTTTGAGTAAATTGTGTATAATGTATACATCAATCATAATATTTGATATTTGACTAAATTTGTACTAAAATTCAAAGTCGAAAAATTCAAAGTCATGAAAATAATCTATGAAAATAAAATAAGCAATTTGCAGATAAAATTAATATTTATTTACTCAGATATATGACTAATGCCTACTCAGGTTATAATAGTGAAGAATAAGTTTTGAAGAAGACAAAGATGAAGGAAACATTGAAATATAATGAGTGTGGATGAATCGGCTGGGGTGAAAAAAAATCGTTTGAAAGTGACGTGGGTAGGTCTTTTCTTTTAACAAAAATTGAAAAAAGAAGAAGAAATAAATGTAAGATATAATCTTAGATTAAAATTGGGATCGTAAAGGATAATATAGTTAATTCAATATAATAGAGGATACTGGGAGCCAATAATAAGAGGCATTTAGAGTGGGACCTGTAAGGATTAATGTAGTCAAATCAACGTCAATAGCCAATAAAAGATGTAATAAGTGATTTTAAATGAAGAGTGAGACTGACAGGGGTTGATATAGCCAATGCAATGTGAATATGAAATGTCAGGAGCCGGCCTAAATACGGTGAGTCTATTTTTTTTTTTTAATGTATTTAAATATTGATGAAGCTTTGGAATGGCCAGGTCAAAGGTTCTAAAGGTGAGGGGCTACTCTGGAGAGAGAGAGAGAGAGAGAGAGAGAGAGAGAAGAGGGTCCAAGGGGGTGAGTTTATTAGGGTGCTGCCAAAACCCTTTTTTAGGTGGTAGGCCCTGTACTGATCAACATGGACAGAGAATAAGATGGCGAAATACAAATAAAGAAGGAACCTTTGACTTGTTTTGATGGGTGGGACCGTGGGAGGAGCAGCAGGGCCTATATACGGTGTGCATATGTCATAGAAGACGATACTCCAGGTCACCCTCTGGGAGGGAAAGGCGCCGTCATCATCATCGCCATCATCGCCCTCTTGGAAAACCCAGGAAGGAAAGACAGTGAAGGAGAGAATCTGAAAGCGAAGCCGCAACTTATTATAATCTTGGGGGTGGCGGTAGGAGGAGGGGGCGGAAAAGCGTCTTCTGCTTCAAGCTCTGCCGCCCCATATTCAACGGCTTCAGACGCTCTGACACGATCCCCCCCATTCTCTCTCTCTCTCTGTCGATCTCAGTGGGTTGGTTGAGGAGAATATTGGCAACTCCGCATAGCCAGCCGCTGTGGCTGACTTTTCGATTCTGACTTAAAAATCGCTCCTTTTTCCCGTCCTCTGTTCCCTCTGTGCCCGTCGTTTTCACTTTTCGATCTCGGGTTCCCGCGAAATCCGACTTCGCCGCTTGTGGGAATCGCTTCCCCCGTCGAAACTCCAAGTGGGTATTCGGAATTCAGCCATCGTTGCTCTGTTTTCGATCGGATTCCATCATTCGTCGTCCTCGTCTGGTCGGGTCTGGTCTAGCTGTGGCCCGTGACTCCTCCGATTCCTTATTATTTTTAACTGGTCCTCCTTTTGGAAACGCCCCATTTGAATGAGTTAGCTCATCATCACTCATATACACACACACACACACACGCACAGAAAGAGAGGAGAGATAGAGGAGACGGGGAGGATGGGGTTCAGCTGGAAGGAGCTTTGTACGAAGAAGACATTGGTGGGGCTTGTTCTTGGCCAGTTTCTCTCTCTTCTCATTACTTCCACCGGCTTTTCTTCCTCCGAGCTCTCCAAGAAAGGTCCTTCCCTTTTTCCCTCCTTTTGTCATCGATCATCCCGTTCTTCTCATCACCCTTTATTTTGAATTTCGATTTGTTCCCATGCCTTGTCGTAGTTTTCCCGATTTTGTTGTAGTGCAGCTGTGAGTTCTCTTGTTTCTGATATTGACTCTTTGGTTGCGGCCTAATTCCCCATTGCCTTCTTCTTTCCAGTCTAGTTAACAGTGAAATTTCTTTTTATTTCACCGATTTTTTCTCCTTTTTCTACCTTCAGTGAGGATGTAGTGGCCTCGAATAAATACAATCAATTGAGTATGTCCAATTCATTTATCAATGGGTAGTTTGTAATTACGATAATGTTTGTATTGGCTTGGTATGTTAATGATTTAATGGACATGGGTGTACATATTGTCGGGATGTTTTAGTTCATCATCTCTACCGAATTGGAAATTATTGTTCTGCTGCCCACACTCTCTTTCTGATTCTCACCGCTGTTCTTCTGTGCTTGCGAGCATCAGGAATCAATGCGCACCGACTTCGCAGTCTGCTCTAAACTATGTGTTGCTGGCAATTGTCTATGGAAGTCTGATGCTTTATCGCAGGCAACCTCTCAAGGTTATTTTTCTTGATTTGTCATCTTGTTCTAGCTAGTTGTTGCTTTCTGCTGATCGGTTGTCAATCACCCATGGATCACACTGTGACTATCTGTGTGTCCATACATGTATGAAATGATTTCTTCATTTATAACTAAAATTAGGCTTGGGAGCTGTTTCTAGACATTTGCTCTTCTGATGACAGGAAAATATCAGAGCCATTGATGACATCGGGTCTGTTAGAATGTCCATGTGCCAGGATTTTTTTTCTAAAACGCCTGATACAAACAAGTCATGCTATTGTCCGAAATTGCCTCCTATATGTAAAATCCAGGGACTCTTGGTTTTGAATATCTTCAAATAAAGTCGAACTTGCTTGTTTAGTTTTCATCAATTCCTTGCCAATTGATTAGTTGTATATACTGGCCTCCTTCTTCGACATCTAATTGGAAGTAACGAAGTAAATTACTAATTGAGGTTTTATCTCTGTATCTTCAACATACAAGTGAAAGATGCGCTAATTGGATTGGCTCTTACAACCTATAGAATTGACTAATTAACCTCTTGAAGACTTTTCACCACAACATTAGGTGACTAGTGATTTTTTGTCATAAAATAGAAAGAATATGATTAAGACTTCTATAGGAGGAGCAGTAAGGTGTCATGTATGGTCTGATATTCTTGTTCACAGGGATGCTTATTGCTATTTTTCCTGTATTTCATTTTTTAACATTGCCAAGAGAACCTAAAAATGGCAGCGAGATGAGTCTAATGCTGATTTTAGAGGAAAAGAAGCCGTAGAAAAGAAAGACATCTTTATAGGGCGATCAAGACAGACTCAAACAAAATCCTTCATGACGTCGAAGGTGTTGATGTTTGAATATTTATTTGTTAAACACCACCTCTATTAAAAAATTAAATTTTTCGAATGGTTGGCAGTGGTTCTGCAAAACTTTTTATAGTATTGGAGCAGGAGGACCCAAGTTAAAATTAGTCTACATCCCATTTGTCTTCTTAATTATAGATTTCCATAATTTAGTCTCAGGTCAAAGGCCAACCTACGAGTGGGAGTGTTGGGAGGGGAGAAGAAGGGGGGAGGGGGTGGAGTGTTAGAATATTTAAACAATAAATCATGTCTTTTTTTGATATTTTAAGCTTTTAGAACTCTTGGTATTGGTCCACAAAAGTTCACAGTGAGAAAAGGCCTATGATTGTCTGGTGTTTTGCATCATATGTTTTTCTTGGTTATATAGCAAACGTTGTACTTCTAGAACTCAATATGAACATGCATCAGTTCTAAATTGGGTTTTCATGAGAGCAGCAATGTGAAGGCTGTTGAGAGGTGAGGGATGTTCTAAAGAGGCAGATCTCCTGAACAAGATATTGAAGATGTTCTCCGAACCTTCATAGTATTATATTGGAGTATCTATTTAGATAATATTTTAAGGTATCTCTAGTAATCAATTGTTTACTGGAGGAAGCTAGAATTAAGAAGAGACAAGTTCCAGATATTTTGATTGATTTTGTGCACTTCTGTTTTGGCTGATTTTGCTTTCTTCCTGTGTATCTTTTTCAATCACTCTGTTCATGCGAGTTCAACTTAATTCTTAAAACTGGTGCAGGCGAAGTGGTACTACTATGTTATTCTTGGAGTGGTGGATGTGGAGGCCAATTTTCTTGGTGAGTGTCTTTCAGTTTGTAGAAGGTCCCATGATAATAGCACAAAATCTACATTCTCGCTCCTATATCTTTTGTTTGTATTGTTGACTGGTCATATAAACTTTTTGTCCGTTAAAATCCATGGTCAACAGACGGCCAAGGTGTTTTATACTCATAGCATCTGATTCTCAATCCATTAAAATCCATTGTCAGTAAATGGCCTTCTTCAAGCTTTCTGGTGATTGAGACTTTTCCAACAACTGAAGCAAGTCTTATACCATTAGTATGGTTGCTGCTTCTTTGGATCGAATCACATCCCTTTGCCCTCTATATTGTTGCTTCCTTGTTCATAATAAAATGCCAGAATGCTTTGTTGGTGATTACTTTCTTACGGTATTGGAAAACTTTGATTCAATGTCCATATCTTTCTTTAGTTGACCTGAGCTCCAGGTTATAATTGAATGACCAATCAAAATCCTGAAACTGTGGATGTGCCATTCAATTAGGCTGCTCTTTTTACTAGCATGAGCTCCTACATTCACAATACGATTAATTGTTTCTTATAAACTGCCCTGAGAATATATAAGATCTGAGCAGTGATGTAAACAAGTCAGGTACTCCTCTTAGCATTTCCTTCTGAATAATCTATTAATAGCTAGACGTTTTAGAGATCATGTCTCTATGACTCTGCTTTTGTTAATTATTGGGTAATTTTTTTTTAATAAATAATGTATTAACAAAAGAACAAAAAAACCAGCCAAGTTCCTTTATTAAAATAGATAAACAGCAAACCTCACGTGAAACCTACCACTAAACGGGGCTTGAACAAGATGTGCTACCAAGTCTAATCATGTCTCTGCTGTTGACATTTGATCTTTATATTGTACCTTATTTATTTGTCTAATGCTCACTATACTCACAGTGGTGAAGGCCTATCAGTACACATCCATAACAAGTGTCATGCTCCTGGATTGTTGGTCAATCCCATCGGTCATGCTTCTTACTTGGCTTTTCTTGAGCACAAAGTACAGATTCAAGAAAATAGCTGGTGTTCTTGTTTGCGTTGCTGGCCTTGTTATGGTTGTCTTTTCAGATGTTCATGCTGGCGATAGATCAGGTACTTGACATATGTCTGCTTCAATGTAATCAAGTGCACTACCTGTTGAGACACTACGCGGTGTCCCACAACTATTATTAGCTTTCTCCTTTATTTGTCTTCTGTTGATTGCGGTTCTTAGAAATTCTCATGCTACTACAAATCGATTTGTCAAATGTATGGTCTTTGTTGAACAGCCATTTTTGTGATGCTTCTTATGTTAATATATTTCTATGGCATGTGATATTCATGTTTCTATTCACATGTATAGATTCCATTATTGGAGTTTCTTAGCAATGAAAGTATGGTAACTTTGTCCAAGAAAGATTGTTTAGAGGGGAAAGAATACGCAGCTAAAGCTACTAATTTGTAATAGTTGCTAATATAAAGAATCATGGATATGGTAGCAAAAGTAAATGATTTTGCACTAGTCTCTTTATTGCATACTAGAAATTCTTCTTTTCAAGTGTCATAATTCAAATTTATTACATCTGATTGAGTGAAATTATCACGTTATTTGCATCTGTTATCTTTCTTAGCTGGAAGCAACCCTCGGAAAGGTGATGCACTAATTATTGCTGGGGCAACACTCTATGCTGTCAGTAATGTCAGTGAGGTATGCAAAGTCATATCTTCTTTTGGTTTCTGTTCTTATAAATATTTCCGGTTCGCCTTTTTGAATGGTCTTATGCATGAAGCAAGCTTGTAGTATCATGTCTTAGGTGATGTAGAGCCCTTTTGTTGCATTCTTATTTATAATTTATCTAGATGTAAAATTGGAAAGAAACAGAATTGTAAAACCTTATTTTACCTTCAGTATAGTAGCACAACTTTATAGGTGAAGGAAATTTTGAAGGTAGGATTTATGTCATTACCACACGTGTTTTCTTTATGCCTAGCGGGTATTTTCAAGTTTTTATTGAGTCCAGTACTAGAAAACACATGCATCGTTTATCTCATCATAATCGAAGTACCAAAGAGACATTGCTAAAAGTTGAATCAGACCATACTTAATGGTGTTGTTAGTCAGAAGAAAGGTCAGGTCAGTGTAGAGAAGTTCTGTCAGTGATAGTTTTCCCCCAACTTATTAAGTTGGCTGTACTGCGAGCTTGAGGTGTTTGTTGCAAGAGATTTTTTTGCTTCTTTTTCTCTTACTGTGGATAATTGATATATTATTTTGGTATCGATGAGTTGATTTTCTCTCTATGGACAGGAATATCTTGTGAAGAATGCTAACAGAGTGGAACTAATGTCAATGCTTGGACTTTTTGGTGCCATTATTAGTGCTATACAAGTGTATCCTTCTTTTAGGTCTTCTTTATCTGATATAGAGAATAAATGCCTATATTTTCATGAGATCAATCATTTTCATTGGTCTGATTTCATTTGTTGTTTCACAGGCAAATGTCGTGCATCTGATTGAATTTAGCCTGTTCTGTGTGTACTTATTCCAGATGGGACTTGCACTAGTGTTACCTTTGCTTTTGCAATCACTCAAAGTGGTCTCATCTCCATGTGTGATGGAAAATGCTTTTGGTTCGACCTATTCTCCAAATTTTCCTTAATCTTCATACAGAAGCATTTTTGAGCGCAATGCACTCAAATCTATTCATTGGACAGCTGGAGTAGTAAGGCTCTCTTCCTCTAACCCCCCCACACCCCCCCCCCCCCCCCCCCCCCCAACACACACCATGTATATGTCTAAACATTTGCATCATACATACATGTATATCCACTATGTATCTAATGAATATCAATGTGCACGAGCACAAACACCAGTGCAGAGTTGCCATCTGCACGTGCACTCTCTTCAGGACTTTAAATTGACTTGTACTTGTAAACAAGTTTAGAAGCTGCCTAGCTGAAATGTAACTAGCTTTGAACTATTTCATCTTTAATACAATTCAATGACTCAGAGATCTTCTGAATAGCTCGACGCGAGAAGCAGGAAATGATAAATCACTTGAATGTGAATCAGTGGGCTTTTCCATGACCACTTAAATTTTATTCTTGCACTGTTTGCAGAACTTTGTATACAGAAAAACTTGAGACGACTGTTGTTGCTCTTAATTAAGAATCAAGCATTTAATTGTCAATTGTCTGTTATATTTTGTTCAGATATATGTTTTTCACTTAAGCAAGTCCCATTGCAAACTTTTTTCAATTATGCCAATCAAAGAAAGAGAGTAAGAGCTGGGAAATTTAGAAAATATGCTCATGGAAAATTTTTCAGGGGATTTTCTCATTTCAGCTTTGTATGTGCTAATCTTTCATCAGATAATCAACAAACTTAAGTCAACTTGTAAGTCTAAAATGTAAAAATTATATTCACTTCATTTTTTTGGATTTGCCTCTGTATAAAGCCTATTAGTAGTGGAGTTATTTTATTGGTGGGATTCAGCAAAGATTTGCATGCTTAAAACTTCACTGATATGCTTATATATGCTGTTTGCTGACTAGAACCTGTACTCCCTCTCTTTTATGACTATTTTAATTGGTGCAGACACTACCTTTCGTGGGATTTTCACTGGCTATGTTCCTTTTTTACTCATTTGTCCCAATTTTGCTGAAGGTTTGAATTCAAGAAACTGCCTTTTCTGGTAGTGCAGTTTTTCACTTGCTTGAAACGTGAGATTCATAGGTTTTTTCTTCCTTTCCAGAGAAATGGGTCTACAATGCTCAACCTATCTCTATTGACCTCAGACATGTGGGCTGTCTTAATCCGCATCTTTGCTTACCATGAGAAGGTTAATTTGCAGGATAATTGGCATGATTGGGATTTGGACTTTGTCTACGCCTCTTTGTGTTGATTTTCATTTTCATTTGATCTGTTTACAGGTCGACTGGATGTATTTTGTGGCCTTTGCTGCTGTTGCAGTTGGTCTGGTTATTTATTCAGGGTGAGCAACTAATGGATTTTCATAGCTATTTGTTGGTTTCTCTCAAATTTGCTCGTTAAAACACCCACTTTAGTCAGTCTGCCTACAATATCTTGTTCAAGCAGTTGAACTTTAGGATTCACATCTCTTGGTAATCTCAGTGCGCAATAGAGAAATTAAATGGCTTTGTCTCCATGCTGAAAATTAATTAGAGTGGTAGAAATTGCTCTAGAATTTCAAGTAATGTCCCGTTCTTCTCTGTTTTTTCCCTGGGTACTTTTGGCAGGTTTCTCATAATCTGTTAAGCCTTTATCCTTAAGACGTTGGGCAGTATGGTGTTTTTCTGGGACTTTTAGGTTCTGTGCTATCTGCTATAAAAAAATATACACATGTTGATTTCATTTAGATCGACTGTAATTTGAATAAAAGAGAGATATCTTTCTAGTGTAGTAGCGAGTGTTCCATCTGACTTTTAGACAATGTGTTTTTGTATGCTTGTAGAAGTGGTTTATTGTGATAAACTTATTTTAGCATATATGCGTGTCTGGCTTTTGTGCAGAGGAGACAGAGAAGACGATCAAAAGCGGGCCGATGTTGCTGATGAGAATGTTGAGAGGAGCAAGAGATTTGATGAGGAGGCTTGCTCGGTCAAAACAGAGGTCACAAGAAAGAACGAAGTTACTAGTGGTAGCAACTCAGCTTGGAAGAATCAGGGCAACGCCGAAATTGCCTCATAGCTGGTAAAGATCTGAAGGGAGGGCGTGATTGGTTTTTTCTCTGTCAAAGTATACCCCAGGAGCTCGGCCTCAAGAATGACTCTCGATTCATGTCCATGGCAAGTGCTATTCAATTGTAAATGTGGGAGAAATGCTGTTTATTTCGTTTCCCTCTTCAGTATTCGCAGAAGCTACCTTCGGATAAGTCGTCATTTGATATGGTCAAATTAGGATTTTGTTCCGGATGCGATTTCAGGGTGTTAATGCCAGATTGTTGTTAATCATGGCGCGCAACCATTGAAAGGCCGAGATAAGAATATGCATTAGTGCTGACAAGACGAGTGGTTCTGCACCTCCCTCTTATTTTTTCCAAACTGTAAACGCAGGGAGTGTGACAAATAAACACAAATACATGTATATTTGACTCACGCCCCGGAAAGCAAAGAAAGCTCCCCTTTATTCAAAACTCATATCGCAATTCTATGTAGGGAAGCCGAGTAAAGGCACCGCATCAATCTTAGAATTTTGCACCTGCCGATGGCATGGAGGGGAGCAATCTTATATCAGTTCAGGTTGTCGAAGATCTTGGTGGAGTTGTAGATGGCGTGCAGGACAAAGGGTACGTAGATGACCAGCGCGAGGCTGTTGACAGCAATCAGTGTGCCGACGGCGTGAATCGTCTCGGTACCTTTGAAGGCAACCTTGCCGAGCCGGTGCTGGATCATGTCAACCATGGACTACAGGAGGAACATGCTGCCGATGATGGAGGGTCAATGCGGAGAGAGTGAAGAGGGTCCCCTCTCAGAGCCATTTTCGGCCGGCTTTTGAAGGTATTGGTAATGTTTTGGATGTTGGCCGAGTCTTTGTGCGGGTTTTTGAGGTAGGTGAAGAGGTGGGTCTTGAGGGCTTTGGCCACGAGGCTGGACAAGAGATAGAAGGCGAACGATATCACCTCGTTCTTGACCAGCCTCCTCGCCACGTGAACTCCTGGTTCGCACTGCTTGTTGCCCTCTATGTTCTGCTGTCTGGCGCTCGCGAACGCCAGGCCGACGAAGACCGCGGCGGTGAAGAGCGAGTTCACGCTCACCAGATCGTCCAGCGCTTTCTGATGCACCCAAACTGCCTCCTCCAGCCTTTCATAGCTAGTGCTGCAACATCACAAAACCACCACCAAAACAACACCACGAGAAAGTAGCGTTATATCAAAGAGCAAAGTGTGGAGTACTGACTCAACTTTCTCGAGACTCGTTCGGCCATATCGAATCAATCTAAATGGAAAGATAAAAAACGAAACCTTTATTGAATAATAACATTTTTCGTTACTATGATTAGTTTCGTCCACTACAAAAGAGAGAAAAAGAGACTTAACTTCATTTTAACATTGTTGTCACCCTCGGCGGACATGATTTCTTCTGTCTTGTATTCTTAATTACCAAACTTACGGAGCGGGGGTTTTTATAGAGATGGATACAAATGTATACTTGGCCAGGCCAGCTTCGCAAGCATCGTTCGTGAAAGAGATAAAGCGCAAATGGGATAAAGACAAAAAATACGATGCTCTCTTCTCTTTCTTGTGTTTCACGCTCGAAGCTTATTATTTACATGTAGCAACAAAACAAAAAAAAGTGGAAGTCAAGAAAATTAGAGAGAATATGATGATTCTCGTGGTTCAACCACCTGCAAGCATTCGTTCGCTAGGGAAGAGCAGAAATTTGGGAAAATCGCCAAAAAGGTCTCAAACATATTATTTTTCTGTCAATTTAGTTCTAAACCTTTAAATTATGCCAATTGAATCCAAAATATTTTTCACATTTTTTCAATTGAGTCTATTAAGCCAATTTGGCGAAACTTGCCGACATGGATGTTGGCTATCCTATGTGGCACAATTGGAGCTAATATGATTTTTTTATTTTGCAAATTTTATTTAAAAAAATTGAAATTTTTAATTACTTTATATTTCTTTCCTTTCCTTTCCTTTCCTTTTATTTTGCCTCCTTCTTCTATTGGTTGCCATGGCCAAAGATTGGCTAGAGGCAAGGGCTGATGAGCTCGAGCCTAAGCTAGCAAGGCTCCACCTTGCCAGATTTGACGAAGTTGAACCTTGCCTAAGGCTACTTGAAGTCGGTGAGGGTGACCCTTGCTGGCCCTCACCTTTGGCCGGTTGCCTAAACTATGGTGACCGGTGGAGGAAGAAGGAAAAAAGAAAGAAAGAAAAAAGATATAAAATAAAAATTATTAACAAGTATGATTTTTTAAATTAGATTTGCAAAAAATTGTGTATGTTAGCATCAACACATAAGATGACTGGCATTCAATTCATAAATTTCTAATTAGAATTGTCCGGATGAATTCAATTGGCAAAATATAAATTTTAATTGGCATGGTTAATATGTTTAGGACTGAATTAGAACAAATATAATAGATTTAGGACTTTTGGGTAACTTTTCCATAGAAGTACATTTTATCCAAGTTAGAATACCCAAAGAAGGCAATCAAACTATCTTAGAAGCCCTCCAATTTTTTTTTTTTAAAGGTTATGTATATGCATTGACCTAGCAAATAGTAACCTGGATCTGGTGACCCGCTCAAACTCATGATGAGAAATAGAATACGGGCGAACCCATCTTGGGCTCCTTTGGTTCGGGTCTAACTTTCTTTAACCCGACTTATAATTCGGCGTGTAGATTTCTTTTGTGCTTAAACCATAGTCAGAATTTTGCAATAGGCAACATTGCAAATTGTTAAATCTTGTTAGCTGATAATTGTTCTACATGCGCCAACGAAATGTAAAATTTATCTAATTGAATGGGTGAATCTAAATACTTTATTAAGCGCTAAAATTTGAGTACCGAATATTAAGTGCTACAAAGATAAAAAGAATTTTTGATAATATATTGATGATAATTGAATACTAAATTTTACTAGTTTCTTGCCAAACATGGAAAAGTGAACATTATTGAGGGGTTTTTACAATATATTGGGTAAGTTTTAAACTTCCGTCAGATATTTTATAAGTTAAGCATTTCAAGTAAGTCATTCATTATTTATCACATTATGTGGTTTTTGACTTAAAATAATCAATAAGTTGTGTGTAGTTGGAGATTTTTGAATTCACTTAATAACATTTAATACTAGAACCTTAATTTTCTGCACTTAATGTGGTTATCAAACATACTCTAAATTTACTTGTCAAGTGATATGATGGATTTTTCTTGATTTGATTTGACTTGACTTGAAACGAGAATAATTTTTCCTTTTTTGTTTGAATTATAGTTGGAAATTTAGAATAGTCAAAATTACAAAATATTCAACCTTGTTAGCCAAAATAGGCTTAATGCCCTAAAAAACCCCCAACTTGAACTCATGTCCCAATTTTACCCTTTATCTCATAAAAAACATCTTCCTTTAGGTGATGTCTCAATTCTACCATAATTTTTTTTTTTGTCCCATAAAAATTCTCAACTTTAGGTTCAGTCCCAATTCTACCATAAACTTTTTTCTGTATAAAATAAACAATCAATTTTAGGTCCAATACTAATTCTACCTTAAACCTTTTATTATCTCATACAAAAATCCCGATTTTAAATTCAATTTCAATTTCACTCTACTTTTTTATTTATTTTTTTTTTATTTTCCGAACCCGGTGCCGCATTAGGTTAGGGAGCTGGGCGATAATAGCTCCTCCACATCCCAAAGCGCGCTGTTGGTCTCATAAAAGATCGCCAGCTTTTACTTGACTCCCAAATATGCTCTCCATAAACCTTCCGTCAAAATTGCCTTTAGTAATTTTGTGCTTGTCAATCTCTCAAGCTTGGAAATATCCCATCTCTCACTGTTGAAGAGCTTGTGCTTTGGACGCTCGAATAGCTCATACTTGGGAGTTTTTAATTTCTTGGTTGTCAACAAGAGATTTTCAATAGAGGGTTAACATGGGAAGATATGTGACTCAAGTAAAAGTTTGTAGTTTTTCATAAGATTGTAAAAATCTTAGGATAAAATTGGGATTGGATGGTAAAATTGGGACAAGACCTAAAGTCAGGATTTTTCATAGGACAAAAAAAGTTTGTGGTAGAATTAGGACATGACCTAAAATTAAGTGGCTTTTTATGAGAGGTTTTTTTTTTTTTTTTTTTTTTTTTTTTTTTTTTTTTTTTTTTTTTTTTTTTTTTTTTTTTTTTTTATGGAAGAATTAGGGCTAGATCTAAAGTTGGAGGTTTTTTATGAGATAATAGGTAAAATTGGGACAAAAGCTAAAGTTGGAAGTTTTTTTTTTTTTTATGGCATTAGGCCAACCAAAATATGTATCATATGGTAAAGAAATGTTTTATTTATATAATTTCTTGGAGGTGTCACTTTTTCTTGTTGGACGACAAAGTTGGATGACTTCATAATAAAAGTTGGTCTCGTTAATGAGTATCATCGAAAGCAAACATTGTACCAAGTGCATTATTTCTTTGCATGAGTTCAACAGGGCTGGCCGAAACCCCGTTGCCGTATCAGACCTTATAAGCGGGAGAAGTTATATGTTGCACGGTCTATAAATCATGTGAACTAACATTTTTTATGCTATTAATTATATGGTCGTCACTGCGGGATTGACCAACATGACCAACTATCCAAATGAACTTCGGTTTGTATCTGGCGAATCTTGTGTTTTTACTTCCACAAACGGGTGCGCAAGCAATGATCCCGAAAGATGATGGTGCGCTTTTATGATGGTGCGTTTCCTTGTGAATTCAGGACGTGGAAAAATCGTTCCAAGCGGTGATCACTTTGATTAACGGATGCGTCTGGCCAAAATGCTTCCCAAACCCAAGATATTTTCCTCTCATAATAATTTTTGTGTTTAAAACGATTGTGAGGAGTTAAATGTATGCTTTATGCGAAATCCACTCACACATTGATAGAAAATTTTATGTATAGGCCGCCGGAACATAACTGGGGCAAGTACAAAAGGAAAGAAAGAAAGAAAGAAAGAACATCGCCGTAATTGATAACTGATTGATCACATCGCATCTGTGTATGATATAATATTGGCAGTGAAGTAAGAATACTAGTCAGCACCATGGAGCTGGACGTAAGATTGATAGACTGCAAGCATCATGCTGGGCACATAGATGATGAGGGCCAGGGAGTCGATGCCAACCAAGCTCCCTGCGGCCTGAACAGTGTCGCTCGCCCCTCAAGCGATTTTCCCGAGGAGCACACGGACCATGTCGACCATCGACAGCGTCAAGTAGACGCACCTGAGGATCGACCCCACCGTCGACACCGGGATCATCATGTTCCTAATTGGCTCCAAGCAATCGAAGCCATCGTCCTTTTTGTGGTGTAGCACGATGTACATGGAGAGGTGCATCTTGAGGGCCGTGGCGAGGAGGCTTGAGGGGAGGAAGCACGAAGGACACCACCTCGTTGACCAGGAGCGTCATTGACGTCTGGAGGTCGGCTTGGCACCCTTTCCGCGACTCGAGGGATTGCGGGTTGGAGCTCGCGAAGGATATCCAAACGAACACCGCGAAGGTGAAGAGGGAGTTCACGCTCACCAGATCATCCAGCACCTTTAGGTGGTGCTTTATTGTCTTCTTCAGTATGTCGTGCCTGCCACAACAAATCCATGACATATAATAATTCGGACATTAATCGAACAATTAACAAGGTACCAAATCAACTTCTTCACAGGATTGCATGCATGCAGATAATCGTACGTAAGTATTATTGCATGGGAATGGGAGGGAGGGAGGAGAGAGAGAGAGAGAGAGAGAGACTCCTCTTGATCTTTCTCTTTATGATCAGCAGTTCCTTGATTGGGAGTCGCCATGATTCAACGATTTCAACGGGATTAAGGGATGGAATGGAGGAGGCAGGAGGGGTTTGAACTTGTTATGTAGCTGGTGCGACTGTGAGATATTCCTTGCCTGAGGTTACAAGCGAGATTAATGAGAGAAAAGGGGATAAAAGATAGAAGAGAGAAAAAATAGGTTTAAAAAAAAAACAAAAAAAGAGGATGCGACTGAACCCTATGGTGCTGCTTTGGCTAATGGGTTATAATAGCCAAGTGTAACTAATAGCCTTCTACTTATTATGCATTAACTTGCGAACATAAAGCGGACCGATCGTAAGATTGTCCAAACCTAGTAATGAAAACCCATACATATCATTCGCAAAATAATGTTGTATGAGGTTGTGGATTGACTTCAATACCTTTGCAACTATGGAAGATATGGGGATATAAAATTACTTTGATGCTTCACCAGATCTATTCAACATAAATATGAGAAAGAATAAGACAATAAACCTCTAATCCATTGTCGTACGACTCCATGCGGGCTGCAGATGGGTTGTGTGTTTCTTGAAGAAAAGCTATTCTGCTCCCCTTTCTCTTTTAGATTATTCGCATGACTTCATGTGACTATTGATCGAACTCGATATATGATAGAATAAAAATTTATTATAGCTTTATCTTGAGAAATCTTGAGTCTTGGCAAGGCCGATATGAATTCGATGGGTGTCTTGCAAACTGTTCAATTTCGAGTTCGAGGTGTTTGCGCAATCCGACCCGATTTTGACGAGTCATCAATTTTGATCACGAAGAGCTCCCTCGCCAAAGGCAAACCCAGGGGCGCGCTTTTACTTTATGATATCCATTTCACTCGTGGGTAAAAAAGGTGATTGTGAGAAAAGGAACAAAAGGCAAGGGTCTTTTTTTTATATTATTATTTCTTTTGACTGAGTAGGCCCAAGCATGTTGCGTACTAGGGGTGAGCATGGTCTGGGTTAGGCCGGTCCACCCCCTAATACTAGGACCAACCCGCACAGTACTGATTCTCAATTTTTGGGATTGAGGATCGACTCTATTGAGCTTCAAACCGACCCAATGGGTTCAGTTCGGTTCTTTGGTCGGTTCGGTTCCAGGGTCAACCCGGGATTAACTGATAATTTTTTATTTGATTTTTTCTATTCCTTAAAAAAGTGATTGAGGATTAGACTGGCCCAATGGGTTCGTTACGGTTTCAAAGTCAACCCAAGACTAACCAATAATTTTTTATTTTATTTTTTCTACTCTTTGAAAGGACAACCGAGAATCGTACCAACCCAATGGGTTCGATGATGAGCAAGGACAACTAAGAAAGGGAAACGGTGAGGGTCAAGTGGGGTGAATGTCGAACAGAATGAGCATCGAATGTCGAGCAGAGAGCAACAAGCCAAACGAGTATTGAGCGGTGGCATGAGTGACTCAAAGCGAGCGAGACGAGTGTCGAGTGGTGAGCAGAAAAGTCGCTTTTTTTGATTTTAGCAAATTAAAGACTAAGAGGACAAATAAAATAGAAGAGAACGAATACTAAAGGAGGATGCCACAAGATGCATTTTTTGACGCTGTGAGGACTCCTCACAAAAATATTTTCCTCATTCGTAAATTATAACTATTAACGACGTGAAAGACATTAAAAACCTAAGTTATTAAAGAAAAATGTAAAATTACTTGAACTATTCACTAAAAAACTGTTTAATGTTGTTGACGTCGTTTATTTTAAGGTTTTTTCTATATAAAAAAATTATAAATAATATTTTATACATATAATCAGGGTTAGTCCGAATTGGACCGACCCAGAACTTTTAGGACTGAGGCTCGACCGGCATAGTATTAGTCCAATAATTTTAGGATCAATGACCGACCTAGTCTTCTTGAAAACTGGACTAGAATTAGTAGGGTTGGGTCGGTCTAGGGTCACCAGTGACCCTGGACCGACACTCACCCCTACTGCGTACAAGGGAAAAAGAAGAATTTTGTGGGTCCCCCTTTCTGAACAGCCGCACGGTGAAAAGGCGCAGGCTCGTTGGTATAAGACCCGCTGTACGAAGCACAAAAGAAAAGAACGTGAAGAACGTTCTTGATTCAGCCGTACGTAGGGCAAACAAGAAAGGATCTTATTCTTTTCTCTACGTAAGAGATTATGAGATAATACTTATGAATTTATTTAGGCTTAATCTAGATGTGAGAAAGACTTTTTTTATTATTTTCATTTATTTTTTGGACGATCTCATATTTGATTTAATTGCAAGATCCATAAGTGTTTCTGTGTCATATGACAGTAATATGGAAAGATGCTTTGACGACTGAGTGCTTTTAGAGCGCACATAATTCCTAAGATAATCAACTGTCAATAAAAGCAATCCTTTGATGTGGGGGCTTCATGAAGATGGAGAGTAAGTGATGGATCCCGCAAAAGTCTCTTCATCTTTTTAGAGTTAATTCGCTATGCTATCTGAGCAAAACAGAAAGCAAAAGGCAACACATCTTATATTTACTTAGGGGTCCAGAGTATTTAACAAAAAGAAACATGGAGGATTGGCATCTGTCATCTTCAAAAGTTTCGTATTTTAAAACTCCTTAAAACGGAAACGTGAATAATAATATAATCGGTTTCAAAAGTGAAAAATCTTCCTCTACTCTTGCAAATTCAATTGTATAATACTTTTCGAGTTATAATAGCGACAATAATCATAAAAATATATAAATGAAAGGAAATATCACACACACATATATATGTGTGCCCGCGCGTGCGCACGACTTCCCTCTAAACTCATTAAATTTGAATGCATTTAATGGGCAACAACCATTTTTACTATAATATATAACCAAGAGATTTCTCTTTACTTTTCTCTTGACCAATCTCTTATGGAAAATAAAAGAATTACTTCATTAATTTGAATGAGTTCGATGTGCAAAAGTGAATTTTTGTCTATTCACATTTATTATAAGTATATCATCGGAGAGATTTTCCTACCATACTTTCACTTTCCTCTTCACAAACTCTTCAACTTTTACATGGGAAAGAAAAGAAATATTCCATTAATTAAATAACGCGCTAATGTGAATAAAGTCAATTTTAGTACAATATATTATATTAGAATAGTATTGCTATTAGATTATATTGACAGAAAAATTTCATTGAAATTTTTTCTTTCTCCAATAAGGTGACCCTTGGGGAATTCAAAGGTCGTGATTTTATAGTTAAGTCCCCGACTTTGGATTACAATTTCACCTACTCACACAAGGACACCCCCTCTTAATATTGAAGTCAAGACTTGGTCAACCAATCAAATTCATGTATTCAGATTAGATTAAATTAGATGTATGCTCTCAGATAAATCAAATCGTTTCTAATTATATATTATTTGGGGACGATAAAGAGCATTGGCATATATAAAGGGAAAGTTCCTAGGATCCCCAACCCCCCTTTTATTTTATTATTTTAATTTTTTAAAGAGAGATGTTCGCTCCTTCTGTCAATGTATTAAAGTGGGGGCACAACTCTTTTCCATGGCGTCACAGTCCCAGGGTATCTATTTTGGGCTTAGACAAAGCTAGTAATCAATTTGGTTGATTCCTAGTACCATTATGGTACTAGGAATGCAAGGAAATTGGTCTCTCTGGAAAAACAAAATAGAAAGGAAATCACAATGGCTCCTATTTTGTATTCCCTCAGTAGCTCCGTTTGTTTGGTCCTTCTCAATCTCATGGTTGTCATATACCCGAGTCAACTAGTTACTAGGCACCTTCAAATGCTTGAGCTCGGACACGACTTAACTGAGGTCATCCATGACCCGATACTCAATTTGGGCTCAATCGAGCTCGACTTGGTTGTGGAGGTACATTTTGAGAAGGGATAAAGAGATTATAAGTGTCATAATTTTTGTGTGACACTCACTTAAGTGTCATTATTTTTTTTTCCAACCACTTTAGTTACTGTGACTTTGGAAAAACATTCATTTGAGTGTTATAATTTTCAATAAATCACTTAAGTGCTATAACTATTTTAAAAATGTCCACTCAAGTGTCAGAAATCTTACGTAGCATAAGTAGTGATGTTCAAATGATTGATTGAAAAGTTGTATGATAATCAAGTGGTAAAAAAAATCATCGCGCTCAAATAAATGTCGTACATAAGTTATGACACTCATGGTATCTTTTTCCTATTTTTAGTCTAAACTAGAGTTTGAGCTTAAGTTCTCCAATTTGAAAACGTGATAAAGTAGAAAGAGATTTGTTTAGGGATGCGAAATTTTAGCATACTTCGTGTAATATTTTTATTAGCTTTTGCTATAAATACGAGTGTGAAATTGAAAACTAACTAGTATTAACTTAGACGTATAGAATTAGGACTATCAATTCATGTTATGCCACTATACGAATCATGGATCTCAAGTTGTGTAAGTTTTGGCCGCATGCTCATATGTCATATCAAATTCGGTTTTATTTCGTGCAAATTCATGTTGTATTTTTGCGTTGCGCCAATAAAGGACATCTCTATAACAAAAGAATAACATTTTTTCTTTTGTTGAATTAGAAATACTCAAGACTATTATCGAAATAAGTTCGGTCAGTGTATTAGATCCATTTTTATGAAGTCTTCTCTTTTTCATCAGGGCTGTCGCGACCTTTCTGAAGGTGAATTTCCCAAAAGAAAGCTAATGGATTACTAAGTTTGAAAACTTAGCACGAACCCCCCCCTCGGCCCCCAAAAATCGCAACTTGACACTAAGAAATTAATCCATTTAAATGTGCAATTATACTTAATTTGGAGCCGTCACTAACCAATTAGGGTTGATTAGAAACCCAAGTAAAGTATGGGAGAATACTTTACTTTTGTGAACCAGAGATTCAATAGGTCTGGGTAGGGGTGTCAAGAACCAAACCGAAAATCGAACCGAACCGAAAACCGAACCGAACCGAACCGAAAAATTCGGTTTTTTCGGTTCAATTTGGTTTTCGGTTTGATTCTCATTAAAAACCGATATTCTTTTATTGGTTCGGTTTTTATCGGTTAACTGAACCGAACTGAACCACAAACCGATAATATATGTCCTCTCCTTTGTGACTTTCAATCTCCTCCAGCTTCCAAAAGCACGATTTCCTCCGGTTCTGTATCGACAAACCGAGAGTGAACTCTCCCTAGATCGAGGGACGCAATTTGCCGGCGCTTGAAGCGATCTCCGCCGGCCCTAGACTGAGCCCTCTCCGATTCAATTTCAGCTTCGCGCTTGACAGCAGAGTCTCCTTGATCCTCTTCGCGGCATCTGGATCTCTTCCGATCCCCACCACTTGCTTCGGCTCCTTGAACTTGGCCGAGACGACTCTCCCGTGGGGCTTCTTCTCGTCCCCGGCTTTGGCCTTCTCAAGGCGAAGCGCCTCAAGCCTCGACGACAGGCACGTGATCTCCTTCTCTACCTCCTCAATCTCCGCATCTATAGTCCTGCCATTGCCTTCTTGATCTATGGCTTTGGCCGACAGGGGCTCCAGCACGCCCTGCTTCCACTGGATCTTGGAAGGAACGGAGGATTTGAGGGAAATCTGGGAATTGGCGCACTCGGGGCTCTAGTTTTCCTTGCTAAAGTCGTCGGACTCGAGCGAGTCGGAGAGCTTCACGAAGACGGGGTTGACGGACGACCAAGACGCCTGGACGGCAGCGGCGACGACGGCGGAGTCTTTAGACTCGCCGTTGTCGAAGGCGGTGTTGTTCCACACCTGAAGCTTCGGTGCGTCGAACGCATCTGGGTACCCAAGAACACTCATCTTTCGGATCCCAGTAGGGCGAAACGAAAAGAAATCTGGAGATTCTTGCTTCTCTGGGGTAGTGATGATTCTTGAAAAAACCGAAAACCGAAAAACCGAACCGAACCGAACCGAAATTTCGTTTCGGTTCGGTTTGGTTCGGTTTCGGTTTCGGTTCGGTTCGGTTTGGAAGATTTTTTTAACGGTTCGGTTCGGTTCGGTTTTTCAAAAAAACCGAACCGAACTGAACCGTTGACACCCCTAGGTCTGGGGACATGGTTACGCTAGATTAATCTAACGCCCTTTCGGTACATTTTCATTTTAATTTCAAAAATATTTTTGCAAGCAGTCTTGATTAATTTTAACCTAAGCTACTAACATGCAAAATGTGGTTATGTGGATGCACAATCAATAAAATAACATTCAATAAACCGAAGTGATAGATTGTAATAAATTATAACTAACATTAAGCAAAATAAACTACAACTTTATCAAGGTTTACTTTCTAGAAACTTACAAAAAATGCTGATTAAAAATGCATGCCCTAAACATGGTTTTTAATTGACATGACACTTAATTTTTTTTATATTTTTTAAAATGTTAATTATATGCAATCTTAATCTAAATTTAATATGCATGAGTTTTACTTTAATGACATGTGAGATTACATAACTTGAACCATCACAATACATGTGCAATCTAATTTACATGATCCTAAATATGCATGTGCTACTTGATACGGAATGGATAACGTGGTAAATCTATATGCATGTTCTTTTTAAAGTAATGCAACTCCGATAAATTCTATTTTTTTTTATATATATTTGCAACCTACACTAAATAATAATGACATGAAATGAGATTAATTATGAATTAACCTTATTAACTAACCATGTAAATGACCTTCGTGTTCCCTTTTTTTTTTTTTTTAAATGACTTGGTAATCCTTATTGAAAAGAAATCAACATAATGATGCAATGCTAATCTTTCGGTGTTTTTTTTTATTAAAAAAAAAAAACTACATGAGGGAATACTAAGATATTAAATCTATGACTCATTAAGTAAAGGCAACATATGGCGTGCATATTATGAAATCTATATGATCTAAATAACATTTTTGTTTTTGTTTTATTAAAGGAATATTATCCTAATTCTATACAAATCTATAAAATCAAGGTGCGTTGCTTTAAACGTAAAATATGCATGGACCTAAATTCTAGATATGACATATGATGCATGATATGTGATGTGCACGTGATGATGACGCACTGAAATATACGTCCTATTGATAATCTATCAATACCAATCAATGACATGTTATCTTAATGTGAATCAATTTTGCAATTCGTAAATTTGTCATGACATGTTATCCCAAATTGGGGTTTGAGTTTTAGCAAAAATGTGGCCTGGAGGCACTAACTTGGGAATGTAGTACGATGTAACTGTTTTGAGATTTTTTATGAGATAAAAAAATAATTTTGGGTAAATGTAGCGTCACTACATGAGTTTGGGATAATTATGGTAAGGGTGTATTGTTTTGGAAGCTTTTGTAACACAAAAATCAACTTGGGGTAAATGTGATGTATCGGTTTGAGATTTTTGATGATATTAACCATTTTCTTTAAAACATCTAAAATTTTTTTATTACTTTTACTTAAAACAAAGAATTTGGTTTCAATGAGAGATCCTGTGCTCTTACTTTGGGCACATCATCTATTGAATCTAGGTATAAATAAACCATTTCTATAATCAAGCCAATAATCTTGTAAAAGTAATATTATATATTTTTATAATAAATAAAAAAACGTATATAAAAAAGAAGAGAAAAATAGACCCAAAAAAAAAAAAAAAAAAAAGTCGGCGTCCGTCCATTAAAGAAAATTGAATGTGGATTTCATACTTAATTACAAATCACAATTCAACTTTTGAATTGATGTAACCCTATTGTGTTTTTTTTTTATCGGTCCTCCTTTACTCATACTTAACCTTTCACTCTTAGACTTTTGTTTTGCTTTCTTGCGGAGCGTAAGAGTCGAAATCCACACTTGAAACTAAATCATCCCCATTCCAACCGCCCTAATTTTTGAGTCTCATTTTTTTTTTTTTTTGGTTAGTAAGTCTCATTTAGTTAAAAAGCAGCATTTATTACCATCTAAAACGTTTGTGAATGTATTAATGACCAAATTGTATCCTTTCATTAGGTTAATACTCTAGATTGAAATTTAAAACCTTGTTGAATCTTTAAACCCAAAAACAACAATGACAACAAACTTGATTTTTACAAAATAGGGTAGATTTATATAAATCCTCTTTCATCATTACTACAACATGAGCTTAATTACTCGGTACTTAAGGAGATAACTAAATCCATTCTATTTCTAGAGTTAATACAAATTATTTTCTTTGGTTGATATATGTAAATTGTATTTGTTTGTAGAGCATGCTATTAGAGGGAGATGGATTTGTGAATATTTAGAGGTTGTTTGGTACAGTTTTCCCATTACGACTTCAGCTATCTCAAGCAAGTGATACAGCTTTTAAAGATACTTGGCAATGCAGCACTTCAAAAGTTGTGTCAGATTACAATAAATTTTGAAAGCTTGCCTTGCCCAACTTTGAGGGACTGCTACTTTAAAACAGTACTAGCAAATACATGACTTGCCGCTTGACGGTACAACGAAAATGCACATAACTGAATTTCAGCCACATCAATAATTCTATTATAAACTTTTCTTTTTGTTCCATAAAAAAATCCCTACTCTAGATCTAGTCTCAATTCTACCCTAAACCTTTTTTTTTGTCCCATAAAAAACCCTCAACTTTAGGTTTAGTTCTAATTCTATCCTAAACATTTTTTTTTTTTGCCGGCAAAAGTACACTTCAAATATCAAAACTTGGCATTGATGGATATTTAAACACCAAAACTTTTAAAAGGTATACTCAAGTGCCATTTTTTTTTTTTAATTGGACACTTAAGTGCTAACTTTAGTGAGGCTTATCGGAAATTTGATGTGATGTTATTTTAATAAATAAAAATGGTCTACATGACTTGTAGGAATGTTCACTCAGCAATCAATGTGCAAAACGATGTCGTTTTGCCCCTAAATATATTAATTAAATTAAACACCAAACTTTGGCAAATTTTCATACTTAAAATTTCAGTAAAATATTTGTATGTGGTCATGCATTTGAAATCAACCTGTCAAACTTTGCATACTTTCATTTAAAAACCCCATTCTTTTATTTAACACGTAAAATTTGGCATCTAAATCCAACACCTCAAAATTCTCTATTTTCTTGCCCATAAAACCCTTTTTTTTGAAAATAACAAATAAAACATATAATTGAGCAATCAATAACATAGCATCACAAGCTCAGACAATTGGAATTAGCCACAATCTCATCCAGAAAAAACAAGCATAAAATTTTACTTAATAGCCAATCCGTCATTAATTACACTAATTACGATTAATTAAGCTAATCATGATTAATTAGGCTAAGCGAGATTAATTAAGCTAATTACAATTAATTAGGCTAAGCATGATTAATTAAGCTAATTGCAATTAATTAGGCTAAACTTGATTAATTAACCTAACTATAACTAACTAAAAACTAATAGCTGTTAATTAAAATAATCATGATTAATTAAACTAAACTCAATTAATTAATCTAACCACAATTAATTAATATAATCGTACTTACTTAAACTATTCACACTTAAACTTTATCTACCTTAACCACAATTACGGCTAAACTAAAATTGACTAATACTAACTGCCATTAACATTAAACTAATTTATCCCATAAACGTAATTAACACCCTAATCCACGATTAGGAAGTTAACTCACAGGAATTCCGGCGATGGCAAGCTCGCGGGACAATGCCGTGACAGTGTTGAGAATACAGCGTTCCCGGCTTGAATGGGAACTCAAACGGCGGCAGCGAAGCCTTTTAAGGTTCATGGCTAAAAAGAGAGGGTTCAGAGGTGATGAGCCGGCAATGGTAGCTTAGGCGGATGGCGGCAGTGATGGTGGCTTGGTGATGGCGGTGGTGATGCGGGTGGCTTTGACGGAGGGGCAGCTCGAGTGACGGCAAACTTGGGAGCTCGACGGTGGAGAGGGTGGTTCGGTGAGGTGGGTGCTCGGCTTGGGCGGTGGCTTGTGGTGGCGAGGACATGTGTGGTGTGGGTGGTGGTGATGATGGAATGGTGTGGTGTGGTGGCGGAGATGGGCAGGTGAAAATGGCCGTGGAAATTTGAGATGATTATGCAAGGAAAATGGAGATGAAGAAACAAAGAAGAAGATGGTGAAGAGAGGAAAAATGGAGGAGGGGAAGGAGAAAGGGGCTGGTTGGTCCAAGAAGGGGGAGTGGGAAAAGAACGTGAGGAAAAAGAGAAAAGAGAGTTGGGGGGGGGGGAGAGATAGAGAGAGAGAGAGAGAGAGAGAGAGAGAGAGAAAAGTTTAAAAAAAGGATTTTCCTAGATTTTTCCTCAAAATCCCATCATTTCTTCACAAACTCTTCCTAAAAATCACCATGCCAAGCATTATGTCCCCCACAATATTTACTTATTTCCATTTTTTTAAAACCAAAAATCACCATTTTGCCATTGGATCCGAATTTTTTCTTTTTGGGTCTCCAATTTTCTGTTTGATAATTCCTTTTCCGAGAATTTCGAACTCGACGATAATTTAATGGAAAATGAGGTGACATTCAATAAATTAGTCTCGTGACCCTCGAAAGTTCGATACCTGAAATTGAATTAAATTTCATAGTTAAAAATTGATTGAACGCGACTTTAGTACGACCTAAATTATTATATGGCTTTTAGGGGTTTTCGTGCAGTTGACCTGTGATCGATAATTTTTTATCCACATTTGTGCCTCTCCGAATCGTGTGCGACCCTCAATTGTCATGTAATCATAAGGGTTCAATTACGTACCCTAAATATAAGATCAATGATTTATCATCGTTTGACGCGAATATCGTAGTCGTGCGGAATCACCCGCAAATCGACTAAGTACTTCCATTGAATCGATTTATATCCATTTGCTAATTGACTTATAAGTGTAGTATTGACTCTCGTCGATCTTTATAGTCGAGCGGTCGAACCTTGATTGAATTCTTTAGTCTTTCGCGTTTTAATCATTTACGGCTCCACCCAATAGATTAATTAACTCGTGAATGATCAGTAAAATAACTATAAGTGCAACGACCATTTCATATATTTCGAAATAGGGCTAAATTTTGAGATATTACAGCAGTTGTTCACTTGTTGGCAACATCAGATCCATCAAAATTTTCTATTTGTTTACAGATAAATGGGTCTACAATGCTCAACCTGTCTTTTAATGACCCCGGATATGTGGGCTGTCTTCATTCGCATCTTTGCTTACCACGGGATTTAGACCTTGTCTACGCCTCTTTGTGTTGATTTTAATCCATTTACAGGTTGATTGGATGTATTTTGGTGGCCTTGGCTGCTGTTGCAATCGGTCTGGTTATCTATTTAGTGTGAGCAACTCATGGATTTTCATAGCTATTAGTTCGTTGCACTTACATTTGCTTTGCTCTTTGAAAGACGACTTTAGTCAGTCTGCCTTCAGTAGCCTGTCCAAGCAAGTTCAGCTTCAGGAATCACATCTCTTGATAACCTCACCTCACAAAAGAAGAGTAAAACTGTTTTGTCTCCATTGGAAATCAACTAGAGCGGTAGACATTTCTTTGTAACTTTAAGTAATGTCCTTCTTCTCTGTTTTTTTTTTCTGGGTACTTTTGGCAGGTTTCTAAAATCTTTTACATCTTATTTTCAAGATGTTGGGCAATTTGGCGTTTTTTGGGACTTTTTGCTTCTATGGTATCTGCTATTAAAAATAAGATTAGATCTACTTTAATTTCGATAAAAGAAGATATCTTCAAGTGTAGTGACGAGTGGTCCGTTAATGTGTTTTGAGATCCTTGCATAGAAGTGGTTTATTGTGTAAAATTGATTACAGCATGCGAGTCTGGCTTTTGTGCAGAGGAAATAAACAAGACGGTAAAAAATGGGCCGATGTGGCGGATGAGAATGTCGAGAGGAGCCAGAGATTTGATAAGGAGGCCTGCTTGGTCAGTCGGGAATGAAATTCCGGCATGAAAACAGAGGTCATAATAAGAACGAAATTACTAGTGGCAGTAAGTCAGCTGGGAAAAATCAGTGCAACACCGAAATTGCCTTATAGCTTGTAAAGATCCGAAGGGAGGTGGGATTGGTCTTTTCTCTGTCAAGTATCCCCAGGAGTTCGGCCTCAATAATGACTCTCGATTCATATCCATTGCAAGCGCTATTTAATTGTAATATTGGCAGAAGCTACCTTCTGATAAGTCGTCGTTGGATGGTTGACTAGGGATTTCTTTCCGGACGCGATTTCTGGGTGTTAATGCCAGGATCATTGAGCATATCGAGTAACCATTGATATGTTAGATAACAATATGCATTAGTGCTGACAAGACAGAACAGTTCTGCATCTTCTTATTATTGCAGAAATTGTAAACGCAGGGAAGCTGACAAATAAACACAAATACATATATATTTGACTCACACCCAGGGAAAGCATAGAAAGCTCCCCTTTATTCCACACTCATCTCGCAATTCTATGTAGCTAATTCAAGTAAAGGCACCGCATCAAACTTAGAATTTTGCACTTGCCGATGGTGAAGATCTAGTTTATATTGTTGCCGATCTTGAAGAGCTAGCTTTTATTTCTTCTGGTTTTCGTTTAAGCTTTTCTTGTTTTTGTAGTTCGTCGAAGATCTTCGTAAATTTATAGATGGCATGGGAGACAAAGGATACGTAGATAACCCACGCGAGGATGTTGACCGCCATCAGGGTACCGACAGCATTTAATGTCTCGGTACCTTTGCAAGCGATCTTGCCGAGCCGGAGCTGAATCATGTCGACCATAGAGTACAAGAGCAACACGCCGCCAAAGATGGAGGTGGACGCGGAGAGAGCGAACAAGGTCCCTCTCAGCCCCTTGCTCGACTTGTTATTGATTTCATCTAAATTGTGCTTGGAGACGAGGTAGGTGAAGAGGTGGGTCTTGAGCGATTTGGCAACGAGGCTGGAAAAGAGATAGCAGGCGAACGAAATCACTTCGTTCTTGACCAGCCTCCTCGCCACTCGAACTCCAGCTTCACACTGCTTGTTGCCCTCTATGTTCTGCTGTCCAGCGTTTGCGAATGCCAGTCCCACGAAGACCGCGGCGGTGAAGAGCGTGTTCACGGTCACCAGATCGTCCAGTGCATTCTGATGGACCTCCACTGTCGGCTCCAGATCTTCAGAGCTAATGCTGCAAACATGACAAACCACCACCAAAACAACAAAAGAAAGTAGCGTTATTTCAAAGAGAGAGTGTAGCATATCGACGTTGTAAACATTCTCGAGACTGGTTCTCTTACGTCAAATCAATCTAATTAGAAAAATGAAAACGAAACCTATACCTCGGATGATAAAATCTTCGTACTGCGAGTAGCTCCGTCCACAATAAAAGAGAGAAAAAGGGACTGACTTGATGTCGGACTTAACCAATCTTACGGATGGAGGGTTTTTATAAAGATGAATCAAATATGCTTAGCCAGCTTTGCAAGCATCGCTGGTGAAGGAGGTAAAGCGAGAATAAAATAAAGACAACAAGATGATTGATACTCTTCTCTTTTGGTATTTCACGTTAGAAGCTTATTACATACATGCAAAAAAAGAGAAACGCAAGCAAGCTGTCAAAAAGTGGGAAGTCAAGAACAATTAGAGAGAAAATACAATGATTCTCGTCGTGGTTCAACCACCTGCAAGCATCTGTCGTCAAGGGAAGGGTAGAAATTCATTTTATCCAAAGTTGGAATACCAAAAATAGGAAATTAAACCCTCTCAGAAGTCCTCCAAAATTCTTTGAGATTATGTTTGCATGTAGCAGGCAAAAAGGAATTTGGACCCAATAACCCGCTCAAACCCGTTCTGAGAACTTTCTTCAATCCTCTGAATAACCAGGTCAACCTGTCTCCTACCTAAAATTTTTGGGTCGGCTCAATCTTGTTTAACCCGATTTAGCTTAGAGTTTTTTTTCTGTGCTTATATCATAGTTAGAATTACGCAATATTCAGAATTAGACAATGTTCAATCTTGTTGGCTAAGATATATGTATTATACGTACTGGAGAATTATATAGTTTATCTGATCTCTCATAATGATTGGGTGAATCTAAATAATTTCAAAATTGGCTAAACATGTTAACACTCTTTATGGCTCGTTTATTAATACTGAAAAATGAGGGCGGAGAATTAGAATACCTTTTTCTGGATGATCCTGTTGGTGGGGCTGCTTCTTCGGTTTTTGTCGGTTTTTGTGGGGCTTTGAGCGAGGAGTGGGATAGAAAGACGGCGTGCCCCATGGAGGGCGCATAGACGAGCAGTGCCAGGACGTTGATGGCAATTAAGGTCCCTGCGGCCTGAACCGTGTCGCTCTCTCCGCAAGTGATATTCCCGAGGAGCACGCGGACCACGTTGAACATTGACAGAGTCAGGTAGACACACCCGAGGACCGAACTAGCCACCGACACCGTGATCATGAAGCTCCTCAACCCGTCCATCAGCAGCTCGTTGTTTTCATTGGGGTTGGAGTCGGGTTTGGAGTGGGAGAGGTACGTGGAGAGGTGCATCTTGAGGGCCGTGGCGACGATGCTCGAGAGCAGGAAGCACACGAAGGAAACCACCTCGTCGAACAGAAGCAACATTCTCGTCTGCTGGCCAGTTTGGCACTCTTTCCGCAACTCGAGGCTGCGGGGGTTTGCACTCGCGAAGGATATCCCGATGAACGTCGCGAAGGTGAAGAGAGAGTTCACGCTCACCAGATCGTCCAGCACCTTTTGGAAGTGCTTTATGTTCTTCTTCCAGTCCCTACCAAAACAGATCCATGATAAATAGTAAATCAAATGTAATTGAACAATTGACAGGGTACCAAATCAACTCCTTCACGGGATGCATGCCATGCAGAATGGAGAGAGAGAGAGAGAGAGAGAGAGAGAGAGAGAGAGAGAGAGAGAGAGAGAGGACTTCTTTCGTGCATCAAGATCAGGCTCCATGACTCAACGATTTCAATGGGATTAAGTGATGGATGGAGGAGGCAGAAGGGGTTCGAACTTGTTATATAGCTGGTGCCACTCTGAGATATTCCTTGTCCAATGTCACAAGCTACGTAGCATCGATACCGATACGTAATATGCGACATGACGCGACACGACGTGACACGACAAGCTGATACGTTGTTCCTAAAAAAATAGAGAATTCCGACACGTTGTATATAATTATATATTTATATATATATTTTATGATTATTTCAATCAAATTAATTTTTCGACCAAAAAAATCAAATTAATTTAATTCAAATTTATAAATAAATAAATAAATAATAAAAGGCCAGAATGAATTTATACTAAAAACATTAATCCACTAATTATTAATATAATTAATTGTTTAAATTTGATAAATTCAACTTTATTCCAACAATTCATAAAACTTGAGAGAGAAAAAAACATAAACAATTCATATTCTGAACTTTTGTGTGACGTGTCGAATGAGAAGAGAAAAAATTGGTAGGTGAATTGCGTATCACAGGAAGTAAGAGCAAGAAAAGAAGAGAAGACTAATTGTTTTCTTTCCCCTTTTATTATCTTTATTTTTTTTTTAATTTTTTCACATATATACATTTTAACTCATCATTTATTGAAAATTTTTAAAATTGATTTCACATGTCGAAAACTCGTATGTTGGAATTTCGACTCGACTGTAAAAAATTAACTAGGTGTCGGATTTTCCGATATATGTTGATGGAGTGTCAGAGAGTGTCGGACACGTGTGGGAGAGTCCAACACAATACGAAAGCTCTCAAATAATGTCGGTGCTTCATAGGTCACAAGCCAGATTAATGAGAAAAATGTAAAAAGAAAAAAGGAAAAAAAAAGAAAAAAGAAAAGAGGAAAGAGAAAAATAGATTAAAAAAAGAAGAAAAAGAAAAAAGAGGATGCGACTGAACCCCCACACTGCTGCTCTGGCTGCATTTTCGTGGAGCACGATGAGTGAACAGATTCTTCCTTCTTCCTTCTTCCTTTAATTATCATGCAACGCCAGTGTAATTAATAGCCTTCTACTCTTTGTGTATTTACTTGCGAACAGAAATCAAACCGATCATAAGATTATCCAAACCTACTAACGAAAATCCATACATGTCATATGCAAAATAATATTGTATGCAGTTGCAGACTAAATTCAATACCTTCAAAATGATGGAAGATATGAGGAATACAGAATTACTCCAAGACTTAATCAGATCTCTTTCGAATAAACGTAAGAAAGAATGAGATAAATAAACTTCTAATCCATCGTCGTATAACTTCATGCGAGCTGCAGTTGGTCTTGTGTTGCCTGAAGAATAGCTATTCTGCTCCTCCTTTCTCTTTTGTACTGTTGAATGTATAAGTAAATTAAACGAGTATGATCGAACTTCATGTAAAGTAGAATAAAAGTCCATCACGGTTTTCTCTTGAGAAATCCCGAGTCTTGGTGAGGAAGACACGAATTCAATTGGTGTCTCGCAAACTGTTAAATTAGTGCTTCGAGTTGAAGGCATTTACACTGGATTTTTGATAAGTCATTAATTATGAACGTGAAGAGCAATATCAATGAAAGGCAAAACAGGGGCACACTTTTACTTTATGATATCTATATCGCTCGTGGGGGGCGAGAAGGTCATTATGAGAGGAAGAAACAAAAGGCAAGGGGGTTTTGTTCATTATTTCTTTTTGACTCAGTAGCCGCATCCATACAAGGGATAAAGAAGACTTTTGTGGGTCCCCCCACTTCCTTAATAGACCGCACAAAGAGAAGAACCGCTGTACGAAGCACAAATGGAAAGAACGTGTAGGACGTTCTTCAGTTCGGCCGTACGTAGGGCAAACGAGAAAGAATCGTATGCTTTTTCTCTAAGCGAGTTTTCTAAGAGGGTTATAATACAATATTTGTAGGGTCTGTTGAAAATACTAGTTATTGCTTCTCGTTTATTTCTTGATTCAGTTATAATATTCTTTCGTGATTTCACATCATATTATAATAATGTAATGTGATGAGATACTTTGGCGATCGAATGCTTCTAGAGTGTACATAATTTCTATGATAACCAACTATCAATAAAAGCAATCCTACACACTACGAGGGAGCTTCATGAAGATGAAGAATAAGTGATCGATCCCAAAAGTCTCTTCGCAAACAATCTTGTCCTCAATCTTTTTAAAGTTAAGTTGCCATGCTATCTACACAAAGCAAAAAGCAAAAAGCAACGCGTCTTATTTACTTGGGGGCCACGAGTGTGTAACATATAGAAAATGGAGGATTGGGATCTGTGACCTTCAGAAGTTTCGTATGGTGAAACTCCTCCTTCTACAGTTTTCTTCTTCTTCTTCTTCCCCCCATGTTGAATGGAAATTGTGTTAATTCGGTTAATTCATTTGCATAACTGAACATAAACCATTTGCAAAATAGAAACTTGAATAATAATAAAAGTTTTTTTTGGGTCGAAATATATATAATGGATTTCAAAAATGAAAAATTTTCCTCTACTCTTGCACATTCAATTGTATAATACATTTTGAGTTATAACAATGACAATAATCATAAAAATTTATAAATGGAAGGAAATGCCACATATATATATATATATATATATATATATATATATATATATATGTGTGTGTGTGTGTGTGTGTGTGTGTGTGTGTGTGCACGCGCGCGTGTTCACTTTCCTTTGAACTCAATAAATTCAAAGGCATTTAATGTGCAAAATCATTTTTACTATAATATATTATCAAGATATTTCCCTTTACACTTCTCTTGACAAAGCTCTTTTGGAAAAGAAAAGAATCACTTCATTAAGTTAAATGCGTTCAAAGTGAAAAAGTCAATTTTGTCAATTCACATTTATTATAAGTATATTATCAAGTGATTTTTCCTACTGTATTTTCACTTTTCACAAAACTCATTAAATTTTACATGGAAAAGAAAACAAACATTCCATTAAATAATGCACTAATGTGAAAAAGTCAATTTCAATACAATATATTAGATTAGATTAGTATAGGTATCAGATTATATAGTAGATTAGATTAGACAGAAAGTTTTTCATTGAAATTTTTCTTGCCCCACAATAAATAGGGCGCATTAATTAGGGAGATCCAACTTTATATGCATATTAGGTATTAGATTATTTTAAATATCCAGCTAGACTAACAGTACCGTTACACTGAATTTGTAATGGTGCTTTTTATAGCCATAAATTTTACATTATGCTGGTTGGACTCATTTGGGCAACCGGAGTACAAAATTTCCAAAATTAAATGGAAACAAATGGCCCTTATGTTGCAAAATAACAAAAAGCACTGTTTAAAGAATAATAAAAATCAGAACCTTTTCATAGCACAATATTTAACACCTAAATGGAACGAAAGTTAACGTAAAATTATGACTTTCACATTTATTTTAAGTTTCATGCTTCATGCGATGATTTATTAGTAAAATGCTATGCATAACTTCCAAAAGAGAAATGGAAATCTTAATTAAATTCAAGAACTAAAAGTTATATGATTGTATTGCTAGCTATGTGACAGACTAGAGTGAGACAACATACAAAGTGATTGTGTACTTTACAATGGCAAATGGAAAATCATAGACAAAAGAACAAGGCAAAATATTTTGTAAACTTTAATTCTAAGGTAAAATATGAGAAAATTCATAGAAACTTAGTAAAAGATAATAAATATTGAAGTAAAAATGCATAACATAATGAGTTAGATTCATCTTTGATTCCATGTCATGTCATTGATTCAATATTTCTCATGTTTGAGTTGTCGCTTTTGTACAGTAATTAGTCTCACCAAAACTTCAAACTAGCAACACATATTTTGAAACTGTACTGATAAGGTGATCATAACTAGAGCAAATAATATTGTGCTAGCGACAGGTTTGAATGGGGATATTTACATAGTGTGTGCTATAGTAGTAATGCATATGATTTTTTTTATTATATACATTATAATGATTTAGCAACAATGATGTAAACCTTAGGAATTCTAATTTGACAATTATTAAGCAAAATAATATTTCTTTAACTTGCAGGAGGATTGGCTATATTATAGTATTTTTTTTTTCTTTTGATTTAATTGTGCGTAATCTTGGGTAAATAATCCTCCGCATGTTATTTTAAATAACAAACTTCAATGTAAAGTCATTTGGTTCCGAGGAAAAGCTTTTGTGGTCAAGAGTTGATTGTCATTCTCCTTAAAATAACAACACCATTAGTTAATCATTTTCGTGTATGAATAGGGTGCATTAATTTGGGGCTAGGGATTTGGTTTTTTGGGGTCGCTACAAGAGAAATAATTGGGTGATAGTCTTTAATTTATGGTGAGAATAACAGTTTATTCTAGACCATAAAAAACCAAATAACAACTAATTATAGATTTAATACGGGATTCACTCTTTTAATAATTTGTGGCTCTTAATAAGTTGTTATTTTTAGAGTAACCCAAAAGCTGTTATGCTAGTAAAGCTCTTTCTCCAACAAAGTGAGCCTTGGGGAATTCAAAGGTCAAGATCTTATAGTTAACTACTTCAACTATGGGTTACAATTTCACGACCTCACACAAGGACACTACCTCTAATCTTGAGGTCAATACTTGGTCAACTAATCAAATTTCATGTATTAAGATTAGAGTAGATTAGATTAAATGTACGTTCTTAGGTTAATCAAATTGTTTTTAATTATATATAATTTGGAGACAACAAAGAGCATTGGCATGTGTAAAGGGAAAATATAAAGGAAAAGTTCCTAGGATCCTCAAACCCTTTCTATAAAGAGAGATGTTCATTCCTTCTATCAATGTAGCAAAGTGGGGCACAACTCTTTTCGATGGCATTACAGTCCCAAGGTATCTCTTTTGGACTTAGACAAAGCTAATAATCAATTAGGCTATGTTTGGTCGTCCGAATTTCTAATCAGGATATGATATGAAATCTTGGGATTTTTTTATATCCAGTCCATTGTTTGGTGAATCGTTGTATTAAAGTTAGATATATCTACATCATATCATGTACATTTTTTTTTTTTTATATAAATGGCATATCATTATAAATGAACCTAAATGTTCATAAACAGATATAGTGAAAATCTCTCGTAACATTATTCCTTAATTTTAATTTATTTTATTTTTCCTCTTTTTATAGTATTTTCTTTATTATTTCTTTTTTCCACTTTCATCATTATTTAATAAAATTTTATCAAATAGTAAACCGTACTAACATAACTAAAATACAAAAATACCTAAAATATATAATAAATATAAATATTTAATTTATAGATTGAATGTTTATTATAAGATAGAATTAAAGTTGAATATATAAATTAAAAAATAAGATTAATTTAAAATATATTTCAATTTTTTATTTTTAATTTCTTAAATTAGAATTCAAATATTATTTATATTGAAATATAATTTCAATTTTGTTAATTTAATAATTTTGTCATCTGAGAAAAATAACTTTTCTATTATGGAATCAGAAATTTTATCCACCTTTATCACACCTTCCCCATAGAATAATTTTATCCTGCTTATATCTCCCTTATATCTGACTTTATCCTGTCTTGAGCAAGCACCAAACGTAAGATAGGATAAATCATATCCTATCCTAAATTTTATGTGGTGCGAGAATTGTACACCGATAGTGGTAAAAAAGCAGGGAAATTGGTTTCTCTGGGAAAACAGGATATTGAAGAAATCACATTGGGCGTTTATTTTGTATTCCCACAGTTGCTCTTTTTGTTTTTGTTTTGGGTGCTTTTCTCTCTCATGGTTGTTATATAACCTTGTAATGCTTGAACTCGGACATGACTGAATTAAGATCATCCATGACTCGATACTCAATTTGGGCTCGATCAAACTTGACTCACATAGATTTTCAAGGGGTTGAGTTTGACTTGGTCATGTAGCTAAATTTTGAGGAAGGATTGTCACGACCTCTTTTTTGGCGCTCAATTAGGGGCGCCAGCGGAGGCTAATGGCTCCACTAGGTCTATTAGGCTTAGCCTGAGCTCTTCCAAGCCCACAAATTTATGACTTATGGTTTGAGTTTTTAACTTATAAGTTAATTTTAGAAAGGAGTCGCCACTAATCAATTTGGGGTGGGTCAATTAGAAACCCAAGCAAAATACTAGGATAAATATTTCACTCCTGCGCAACCAGAGAAACTAGGATCGATAATTTATTTACACTAGTTAATCACTAATGCCCTTCTGGTACCTAATCTTGCTTAAATCCTAAGGCTTTTTGAATTTTCAATGGATTTTTCCATGTATTTTGTGGAGAAAAACATATGTTTGGTCATTTTCTATTTTCTTGATCATAAAAAGTATTATTTTTAGATCTTTCTTTTGAAAATATTAATCATTTTTGGTTTTTTTTTTCTGATTTTGTGGGAAAACATAAAATATTTTTTTTTGAATTTTCTGATTTTCTGAAAAGTAAATTATTATTATTTTTTGATTAATTTTTTATTAAAATAATATAATATTTTATAAAAACGACCCAGGTCGGACTCCTAGGTAGAGACCGACCCAGTTCGCTAACCTCCAGCCTGAGTGGTCGACAGCCGGCCCCTCCGCCTGCTCCACGTGCGTCGCCATCTCCTCCTCCATTCCGGCATTGCGCGCGTGCTACAGAGGCAAACAGGGGAAGAAGACAAGGAGGAGGAAGAAGACAAGAAGGTGGAAGCCGGGCTTGGGGAAGAAAGGCTGGGATGGAATTGGGGGCTGGCGCGGGGAGGGATAAAAAGAAGGGGCTGGCACGCCTAGCCCCATAAAACCCTTTTATTTATTTTTTCATTTTTTTTATTACAATTATTATTATTATTATTATTATTATTATTATTATTATTATTATATTTTTAATAATTTATCCGAAAAAAATAAAAATAGAATATAAAACCTAAAGGAAACTAAGACCTAGGTGATGCAAGAAAATATTTTTGTTAGGGTCAAATTGATTCCTAATTTTCTATGCAAATTAATTCAAAATACCTAATCAAAATTTAGGTGTCAACAAGGATAAGAACATTACAAGTGTCATAATTTCCATACGATATTTATTTGAGTATTATAACTCTTATTTTCTACCACTTTAGTATCATGACTTCGAGAAAAAAAAATCATTTAAGTGGCATAACTTTCAATAGATCCCTTGAGGGTTATAAGTTTTTAAAAGCGCTCACTTAACTGTTAGAACTTCAATGTGGTATAGCAGTTGTAGTGAACAATTTTAAAAAATTACAACATTCAAGTGATCGATTAAAAAGTTATATGACGATTAGGTGATTAAAAAAAACGTCATGCACTCAAATGATCGTCTTACATAAATAATGACACATGTGGTATCTTTTTCCTATTTATAGTCTAAACTCGATTCCGAGCTTGAATTCTCAAATTTGAAAACACAATAAAGTAGAAAGAGATTCATTTAGGGAAGCCGTGTCAACATAGTGTAGATTTTAAATTTGAAAATGCAATAATGTAGATTTTAACATACTACACTTAATATTTTATTAGCCTTTCCTATATATATGTGTGTGAAATTGAAAACAAACTAGTATCAACATAGACTTATAGAAGTAGGACTATCAATTTGTGTTATGCCACTATACGGATCATGTATCTCAAGCCGTGTCAGTTTTGGCCGCATAATCATATGTCATATCAAATTTGGCTTTTCTGGGGGGCAAATTCAGGTCGTATTTTTGTGTAACATCAATAACAAACATCCCTCTATTAAAACAATTTTTTTTTTTGTTGAATTAGAAATACTCAGGACTATTATTGAGATCATTTTAGTTAGTGGATTAGCTCTATTTTTATGAAGTCTTCTCTTTTTCATTAGGGTTTATATAATTAAAAAAACCTTAAATTGGTACATTTGTGCCTTATTTACCCAAATTAATTTTTATGTCACATTTACCCTAAAATGGCATATCCATGCCACATTTACCTCAAATTCATATATCCGTACTATATTTACCTCAAATTGTAGTAAATTTGAGTTTTTGGGTAAATTTGACATGGATGCACTAACTTGGGGGTAAATGTAACATAAGTGAGTGTACCTTTTTGAGATTTTTTGAGATATAAAATATTAATTTGAGGTAAATATGGCGCCGCTACACCAGTTTGGCGTAATTATAACATGGATGTATTAGTTTGGGGCTTTTGGTGATATTAACCATTTTATCTAAGACACCTAAAAATTTATTACTTTTGTTTAAAACAAAGACTTTGGTTTCCATGAGATCAAGTGTTCTCACTTTGGGGACATCATCTATTGATTCTAGGTATAAATAAACCGTTATAATCAAGCCATTATCCTGAAAAAGTAATTATAATAATTTTTATGACAAATGAAAAACAATGTATACAATAAAAAAGAGAAAAATAGACAAAAGAAAAGGAGTCAGCGTGTGTCCATTAAAGAGGCGGTTTGGTATTTATATTAAATGCAGATTTTGTACTTAATAACAAATCACACGATTCAAGTTCTGAATTGACATAACCCTATTGTTTAATACCTACCTTCGGAGTCTCACTTAGTTAATAAAAAGCAGCATTTATAATTATCTAAAGTAGTGAATGTATTAATCACTAGAACGTATCCTTTGATTAGGTTGATATTTTAGATTTGAAATTTAAAATCTTGTTGATTCTTTAACTCCACAAGCAACAATGACAATAAACTTGATTTTTACAAATCAGGGTAGATTTACATAAATCCCCTTTCATCATTACTGCAGCACGAGCCTAGATACTCGGTACTTCAGGAGATAACTAAATCGATTCTATTTCTAGAGTTAATACAATTGTTTTCTTTGGATAATATATGTGAAATGTGTTCATAAACCATGTTATTAGACGGAGATGGATTCGTCAATATTTTGCCACCATGTGAATGGTTATTTAGAGGCTATTTGTTACCGTTTTCCCATAACGACTTAAACTGTGTCAAGAAGTGATGCAGCTTTTAAATATATTTGGCAACTACCTCAAAAGCTGCAGCACTTCAGAAATTGCATCAGATTAGAATAGATTTTCGAAACTTGCCTCGCCCAGCTTTTAAGGGACTACACATACGTTTGGTTCAGCTTTCCCAATAGGCTTTTAGCCTCCAAGGCCCCTTAGGGAAATACTAGAGTATTTTATAAGCATTTTGAAGTTGTTTTCAACCAAATGCCGGCCTTAGGAATGTTGAAAACCCAATGTTACTCTCACCCAGCCTTTTGAAGTAGCATTTGTGGAATGCTGAAACTAGAATATAATTTTTTTTCCTTTCAAAGCTACCTTCACCAATTCTTTAGTTTTTTGGTTTTGCCCCTTTGTTATTGTTTATCTTCTTTGTGCAAGGGCTGACGAGGCTAGATTTGGCCGGCAAGGGTCATGCGACCTCAGCCAAGGGCCTAAGCCCTTCGTAGGCTCGGGTGTAGGATTTGAGTCCTTTTTTTTTATAATAAATAAATATAAAAAATACACTGCTTTGCTAAATACTATTTGAACCCAAAGTCGTTCTGTAAAGAATTTTTACCAAAAGCAATTTGCATTTTTCCAAAAGGCTTTAGCTTTTAGCAAATACACGACTTGCGTCGACCTCATAGCACAACGACAATTTCAACACATCAGTAATAGAAGGGCCTAATACCCTAAAAAACCACCCACTTCAGGTTTAGTTTAATTCTATCCTAATTTTTTTTTTGTCCATAAAAAATCCTAGCTTTAGGTCCGGTCCTTATTCTACCCCTTAAATTTTTTGTGTCCCCTAAAAATCCATTAACTCTAGATTTAGTTCCAATTCTACAGTTTCAAGAAGCAGGGAATGATGAATCACATGAATGTGAATCAATGGGCTTTCGATAACCACTTAATTTTATTCTTGCATTGTTTACAGAAATTTGGAGACAGAAAGGACTTGAGACGATAGTTGTTGCCCTTCATCAAGAATCAAGCATCTAAGAAGAACGAGAGTAAGAGCATGGAAATTTGAAAAGCATGCTTATGGAAAGATTCTCAGGGGAGTTTCTCATTTAAGCTTTATTTGTGCTGTTCTTCTGTCAGATAATCAAAAAACTTAAGTCAACTCGTAACTGCAAAATGTGGAAATTATGTTCACTTCATCAGTTTTCTGGAGTTGCCTCCGTATTAAGCCTATTATTGAGAATCATAGTTAATTGTTGATGAGATTTAACTAAGATGAACGTGCTTAAGACTTCACAGATATGCTTATATGTGCTGTTTGGCGCCTAGACCCTGAAAAGGTACTCTCTTTTTTAAGAAATCTTTATTTTAATTGGTGCAGGCACTACCTTTCGTGGGATTTGCACTGGCTATGTTCCTGTTCTACTCATTTGTCCCGATTTTGCTGAAGGTTTGCTTTCAAGACATCAGATTTTCTGGTTGTGCGGTTGTTCGCTTGTTTGCAACATGAGATCCATCGAAATTTTCCTTTGCACATAAATGGGTCTACGAAGCTTAACTTGTCTCTATTGACCATAGACATGTGGGCTGTCTTCAATTTGTGTCTTTGCTTACCATGAGAAGGTTTATTCGCAGGATATTTGGCGTGATTGGAATTTAGACCTTGTCTACGCCTCTGTGTTGATTTTAATCCATGTACAGGTTGATTGGATGTACCTTGTGGCCTTTGCTGCTGTTGCAGTCGGTCTGGTTATTTTTTCAGGGTGAGCAGCCAGTGGATACTCATAACTATTAGCTGATTTCGATCACATTTTCTCTTTGAAAGGCCCACTTTAGTCAGTCCGCCTTCAGTAGCTTGTTCAACTAGTTCAATTTTAGGAATCACATCTCTTGCTAACCTCACCTCACAAAAGTAAAGTAAATCTGTTTCGTCTACCTTGGAAATCAATTAGAGCGGTAGAAATTGCTTTATAACTGTAAATAATGTTCCATTCTTCTCTCTGATTTTTCTGGGTACTTTTGGCAGGTTTCTAAACTCTTTTAAAACTTATTTTCAAGATGGTGCGCGATATGGCGTTTTTCCTGGACTTTTTGGTTCTGTGGTATCTACTAAAAAATATTAGATCTACTTAATTTTGATAAAAGACGATATCTTCAAGTGTAGTGACGAGTGGTCCATTAATGTGTTTTAATATGCTTGTATAGAAGTGTTTATTTTGTAAAACTGATTACAGCATGCGCATCTGGCTTTTGTGCAGAGGAGATAAAGTTGACCATAGAAAAGGGGCCGATGTTGCGGATGAGAATGTCTAGAGGAGCAAGATATTTGATGAGGAGGCCTGCTCGGTCAGGTGAGATTGAAATTGTGGCACAAAAACAGAGGTCATGAGAATGAATGAAATTACAGTGGCAGCAACTCAGCTGGACAGCGCAACACCGAAATGGCCTTATAGCTGGTAAAGATCTAAAGGGAGGCGTGATTGGTCTTTTCTCTGCCGAGTATCCCCAGGATTTCGGCCTCAATAATGTCCCTTGGCTCATGTCCATCGCAAGCGCTACTCAATTGTAAATGTGGGAGAAATGCTTTTTATTTGGCTTGCCTCTTCAATATTCACAGAATCTTCCTTCTGATAAGTCGTCATTTGACGGTTGACTCGGGATTTCTTTCCGGATGCTATCTCAGGTGTTAATGCCAGATTGTTAATCATAGCGAACAACCATTAATAGGTAGATAACGATATGCATAGTGCTAACAAGAGTGTTCCTGCATCACTCTCTTACTATTGCAGAAACTGTAAACGTAGAGAAGGTCGCCAAAAAACACAAATACATGTATTGATTCATATCCTGGAAAACAAAGAAAGCCACCCCCTAAAAAAAAAAAAAAAAACTCTCTTTATTCGACACTCATCTCTCAATTCTATGTAGGTAGTTATGACCCAGGATCAACTATTTTTGAGAAGATTGCGGATTTACAATGGCATGTCCGAGAAAGGGTACGTAGATGCGCAATGCGAAGATGTTGACCACGATCAGGACACCAACGGCATTTAATTGTAAGACTTTTCTTGACGTCGGCTACATTAATTGAGATTATAATTAACCGTTTTTAAGGAGTTGATCTAATAAGGAAGGATATAAAGCTTCTTAACAGTCAAATATGGGCTTGGCTTGTGTGGGCCGAATTGGGCCCAGCCCGTGATGAGAGAACTTATCCAAAACTCTATAAATAGGCTAAGGTCCCTCCTCTAGCCCTCACTTTCGCGATTCTAAATGCACACACCCACTTTCTCACATAAGGAACACTTGTGAGGGGCTGTCTCATTGAGCCAGGATTTCGAGGGTCATAGAGGAGAAGATCTTCAGTGTCAAAGGCTCGGATTGCTGTCATTTTGCTCCAAGAACCATGGATTCAAAATCAGGTACGCAAATCGTCGTCTTCTCCTCTAGGATGTTTGAGTTTCTAGCTATGTCGATCTTGGGAAGCTGTTTAGACGGCCTACATATGGTATCAAAGCCGGCATAACCTAGAACTCGAACATAAGGGGTTTGCTCCATTTTGATGATTTCATAAGTTGAAACTTGATTTCGATTGTGTATTTGGATTTGTCTTGTTGAGCCGAGTGCTTCAGTTGGTGGCATGCCTCTGGCAGAGGCCAAACTTGCCGCTTGTGACCATTTCGGACTTGACCCAGGCTCAAAATGTTTTGCTTGTGTTTCATGATTTTTGATCAGATGAAAGTGAATTTTGATTGTATATATGGCTTCTCCTTGTCCATACGAGTATTTTGACGGGTGGAACGTCCCAAGATGAGGTCGGAAACTGCCTCATGCGCCACCACGAGCCCAAGCGGTGATGGGAGTTGGCGTAGTGTGTGGTTGTGCAGCCTCATGCGCCCGGTGCGTGAATTGCCTTAGCGGTCATGACGTCATCCGTGACGTCATCCCACCGACCTCACCACCGCCTTGGATAGGTGTCCAACAATGACATCATGGTGATGTCACATAAACCGCCTCTAGCATGACTGCAGCTCTATTTCCTTTCTCATGCCTTGATCGGTAGGGGGATCACCCTTTCTTTGCTCTATTTATAATGTCCTGGTGAAGTCAACATTTAACTTCCTCTAGAAGTTAGTCCTTAACCTCTCAAAGAAATTATTGACTACCTTTTCTAGAAGCTACTTCTTCTAGAAGTGTCTTTAACTTCTCAAATAAGAAATTGACCACTTCTTCCAGAAGTTGGCCTTTAACTTCTCAAATAAGAAATTGATCACTTCTTCCAGAAGTTGGTCTTTAACTTCTCAAATAAGTAATTGACCACTTCCTCTATAAGCTAGGTGAGCAAGAGAACAGCCCTTGAGAGTGGGCTATGTTCGATTATGTGGCATCCCTAGGTTCATCACTGAGCTGACAGTAAGACTTGTACTAACATATTAGTACTCCCAAGAGAATTGATTGTCCTGATTAATCTTTAGGTCCTACAAGCCATGATTGACATCTACAATATGTCATGATTGTCCAGACAGTATGAGCTTGGTTCGGCGCGTGGTTGATGTGGACGTGGTCGTATGTGAATTTCCTAACTTGTGGTGTGTTTATTTGCATTTTTTTGATGCCTTTAAGGATATGAAATTGTATGTGGAATCATAAATGCATGAATTTTGACATGTTTTTGGAAAATTTCTCCATGGTTTGTGAAATACAATTGCACGCTTATGATCATATCATCACTTGAGGAATGTGTAGAGTGATGATTAATAGCATGTATCAACGAATGGAGTAATGTGATTGGCATGATATGTGATTTTTGTGACGAATTGCCCCTATCATCCAGTTTAAAATCACATGTATGGAGTAAATGTGAGTTATAAAGTTTATATCCATGATATGAGAGAGTTTCAATGATTCGATTGGGTTGTGACCACCAAAGTGGTACACTTGATTGAATTTGAGAAACGTCTGTCGCGACCTCCCTGAAGCGGGTTTGACCACCTAAGGGTTCGGCTAATAGATTGCTAAGCCTAGACTTAGCTCGAGCTCTCCCAAGCTCATACCAATTCGCGACTTATGGTTTGAGTTTTTAATATGTAGAAGATTTTTCAATAAGGAGTCGCTACTAATTTATTTTTGGTGGGTCGATTAGAAACCCAAGTAAAGTAATGGGAGAATTACTTCACTCCTACGAACCAGAGATTAAATGAGTTCGGGGACTTGATTACGCTAGATTTCTCTAACGCCATTTCGGTACCTTTTCTTTTTTATTTCAAAAAATATTTTGCAGGCAGCTTGAATTGATTTTAATTTATCTTTCTAACATGTAAGGTGATCATGCAGGTGCGCAAACCACCAATTTAACACCCAAGAAAGCGATGAATAAATTGCAGGACTTACCTCATAGCAACGAAAGCATTTGCAATGTTAGATCAGAATTCACATCAACAGTCTAAATATGATTTCTAATTAACACGCAATTTCTTTTTTTTTTTTCACTTATTTAATGAGAATATAATCCATCTGCAATGCAATGAAATGATATGATATAATAACATGGCCTAAGCTACATGATGCAAATGAGATTTTTCTTTTTTATTTCAAAAGATATTATCTAACCTAGATACTATTTAAACATGCATTTTTTTTTTTAAAAACTAACTATTTTATCATGCAATTTTGTCTAGAAAAATCAATTCTAATCTACATGATATGCAAATGCAATTTTTTTGTATTTTTGAGATAAACAAAACAATTAAAAGATAAGCACCAAATCATCCTCCGTCATCAAAGATGTTATCCATTGTTCGAATTTGGAAACAATATCTAATCAAACCTGATTATTTCGCTAATAAAATCAATAAATTGATCTTAAGTCTTAAAGTTCAAGATATCAATTTTATTCCCGCGTGATTAATTATTCCATCTAAAGCTTTATAGATGGAATAAAAATTCGTGTGCGGTTGCGAATTGAAGCGGTACATCGAGAATTTCAATGATGCATCGAGAAATATTTCAAATAGAGGAAACAACACAAAATAAAATAAATCTATCTAATTTGGTTCAAGAAAACTACCTAGTTTAGATTATTCCCGGCTGCAAAGGACTCACGAACGGCAGCGACTACACGGCTCACGGTGTGGGCGAACTTGCGGAGATGGAGCTCGCGGACGTTGGCAGAGGACGCATGCTGAAGTCAATGGTCAAGTGTGACTTTCGTTTGGGGAAGCTCAACCCGCATGAAAAACATTTAAAAGAAACTGTTGAAGAATCACGGTGCAGCTCGCGACAAAAGGCAAGCTCGGACTGGAGGGGCAGCGTGGCAACAGATGCGGGTTAAGTGCAACTCGGCTGGTCATGCGGCGAGGGTGTCAATACTTAGGAAAGGCTTCTCACATCTTTCTCCAAAAGACAAGGGATGACCTGCAACACAAAATTTACGAGGAAGGAAAATCCTCGTTGAAAGCCTAGCTACAGGACTTCACCAGCCAACGTGAATCTCCTGCAAAGAAAAGGAAAGTGGTCTTTTATTCCCTTTTTTTTATTTGCTCTTTATGTGCCCCGCTTTCTCTAACGAGACTCTATCTCTCTTAATCTCTCTTTGTTTTTTTCACTCGTTTGTATGTCTCTCTGTGGGCCTTTTTCATGAATTTTTTTGTGTTCTCTGGCCTCCTCCCTCATCACACTCCTCCCGTGGTCTTATTTATAAGCGTTCCACCACCTCTTGAAGATAGCCGACTTTAGTGTGAAAAGATCCAGCCGCAACTTTTCCAAAATCCAAGTTGAACTTTGCTTTCTTTATTCTCCAGACCTCTTTCTTTCTTCTCCAGACCAGCAAGGAAAATATTATAAAAAGGTTAGCCCATCTTCTTGCAGGCATCCGTAGAATTTTCACGTCCCCCCTTCCATGCGTGCATGTGCATGCATTAATGCGGGAGGGAGAAAATGGACGACGGATTCTTCTTTCTTCTTCATGCTTGGGACTTCTTGTGCGGCTACTTGTCCCTCCCTTCTATAGGATTGCCGCAACTTTTGACTTTTCTTGTTTATTATTTGCTTCCTCCTTCAGCAAATTTCTCGTTGCTTCTCTTGATAACCCACACTTGAGAGAGAGCATATTATATAATATATCATGGGCTCATTTTGCTTCTCTAAGGGTTCCTCTAGAATCCGCACGTCCGCCGAATTTGTGCGTGCATGCGCATGCATTAATGAGGGAGAGACAATGGACGTGTAAGAACTTCCTTCCTCTTTTTTTTTTTTTTTTTTGACTTTCGCTCTTTTGCGTGCTCAGACCAGTGGAGAGAGACCATGCCTTCGATCGTGAGCCCCTGCTTCTTGTTGCCTTTTGGTACCGATGCAAATGTGACTACATGAAACACAATTTTACTATTTTTTTTCTAGGGGTTAAAGATTAATCCCTAAATTTTTTATGCAATTAATTACTAAATGATTAGTTAAAATTTAGGTGTCAACAACGTCGATCTTGTATTCTGATGGGATGTCTCCTATTCTAATGCATGATCATACTCTCAAAGGAAGTGATTGTGTGTTAGTTCATGGAGGGATGCATGTACAATGTATGGTTAAAGAGTGACTGATCCTAGTGATTCATACACCCAAAGGTGTTGAATTCGCGAAGGGTTAGAATATATTCTCATGATCGCTGTCATGTGGAGAATGTACAATTGCATGTCATGTATTCTGCCCAAAGGTGTTTATATGATGATGCATGTAACTCTTAGGATGTGTACTTATAAGGTTTTCAAGTTACACAGTACTCACATGGTACCAATTACATATGCTGCTTGTTATTAAGTTACATTATCAGTAATGGCAACTCTATTGTGATTGAGGTTTCTATTGGTCAAATTTTAAGTAGTGAAATGGATTTTCTTTTAAGGATAGATGTTGGTAAATGTTCATACTGCTCTTACTTTAAACAAGCTAATAATCTCACTATTAGTGATATGGAATTAGAAAGTATTCCTTGTTGCTTAGGAAATGGCAATTGAATTTGGAGCAATTAAACAGGGATGTGACACCCCTCGACGGCCCCCGATCCGTTAGGGTCGCCACAGTTCGCTTACCTTTCACTTTCCCTAATAACATGTCACTCTGATATAATTTTCAATTGCAGCGGGTCCATATAACCATGGGGGTTTACATATTTTATTATCGGTCCCTTGCGCAGGAGCCATGCTAATCTTCTCTGTATCGTTCCAATTTTATCAGATGTCTCCGTCCATGATCCATGAGGCGTTCCATTTAAGAACACTTGAAAATGGTTTACCAATTGACTACATTACTAAAAGGATGATGAAAGCCTTGGTGGCTTAAAATTATGTCTTGTCGATTGCCGAGATTGGTATAAATGCAATGACTCTTCAACATAAGGTGTGATGATTCTGGTAAGGTTAAGGATTACGTTCTAAAGTTAGTAGATTTAAAGTTCACAATCATACTCATAAGGGAATTCATGAAACCATTGGTCATTCTGACAATCTGGTCTTAGGATATCACCCTTTTAAAAGAAATGGTGTCATTTATTACTCTTGTGGAAAGAAATGACACATAAGGACATTGTAATGAATATAAAGCTTGGTTGTCCAAACGTGAGTCTGGAGTTGATGATTCCTTAGCATTCATTTATGAATCCAATTTTTATTAAAAGCCACATCTGGTTTTTAATGGTTAGATAGCGGTACACCAAATTATGTTGTTTATCATAAATGGATTCATAAATATAAGGAAACCAAATCAGAATGAATCATAACTCATCACGAGAAACAATATTTAACGTCGTTTTAGTGGGAGATGTTGTTTTGACTATGGATTTTGGATTCTGACTTGCATTTGATATTGGAAAACACTTTTCTGTACATTCTTTTAGACGGAACCTAGTTTCAGTATCATGCTGGAAGTGTACGACTATTTTTTTAAAGTAAAGAACAATGTTATTTATATGTTTTTTAAGTCAAATAAAGTTAGATACTGCAATATGTCAAATGAATTGTACCAATTGTGCTCATCTCTCAAGAATATGTACGTCGTTTTATAGTTGAAAAGGTTGTTTCCAATAGAAATTTACCTAAAGAATAGTCTTATGCATTGTAGCATGAATGTCTTGATTATACGTCTAGAGAAAGAGTAGAAAGACTGATAATGTTGATATTTTGTCTACTCTTAAATGTTACCTAAAGACTTGAGTAGACTATTATAGAAGCAAGATGATTAAGATAAAGAAGAAAACTGCAGTCTGAAGTTTTGAATTGTTAAAGGTCATTCATACTGATGTTAGTGACCATATATAGTAATGTTATGTAGAAATTTTCATTTCAACACACTCATTGACAATTATTTCTTTTGTACTTGATTAAAGAAAAGTCTGAATCTTTGGATATATTCAAGTTCTTTCGTATTAAAGTCAATGAATAATTGGGATAAGTCTTTAAGATTGTCAGATATAGCCGTAGTGGTGAGTATTTTGACAAATATGGCAATACTGGATTGCTTGGAAGGCCATTTGTCAAATATTTGGAAGATTCTGGGATGGTGACTTAGTTTACAATACCAGAAGATCTTGAACAAATTGGTATGGCCAAAAGGTATAATTGCACCATGATGGATACGATAGTGAGTATGATTACTAGGACCAATTTATTAGATTTTCAGTGGGGCGAAACACCCTAATATGCATTAAACCGTGTTGCTACTAAAGCTGTTACATCGACTCCTTTTGAGTTATGGACTTGACGCAAATCGAGTTTGAATCATTTCAAGGTCTGGGGATGTCCTGCAGAAGTTTGGTTATATAATCCAACAGTAAGTAAGTTGGAATCCAGAATCACTCGGTATCTTACTCAGATCATTTGAAGGGATATCGGGTTTTATTATCCTAATGGAAGTACAAGAATTGTGGAATCACAAACAGCAAAGTCTCTAGAGTTCGACGAAAATGCAGAGAGTAGCTGCTCTTAGACTATTAAAGATAATAGTACAGTGGAGACCATTGTGTCTTTGTCTTTGCCTATGTAGACAATTGTGGAGTATTTTGCACAACAAACTAAGCTTGTGAGGTTCATGATATTGTTATTGATACGATTCTTGATGAAGTTTCTCAAGCTTCTCAAGTGCATGATAAAATGATAGTAGCTCCACTCAAGAGATCTATTATGAAAAGATGTTCAGTTATACCACCGTACTATATAGTCTATTTGTAAGAGCATGATTAAGATGTCTGCTACATGGTCGATCTAGTGACTTGTATATGTAAATGCCGTTTCTTGTCCTCAATCTGATTTGTGGTTAGATGTGATGAAAAGACAAGATACGATTTATAAAATGTAATAGTGTTTGTGAGCATATTGAATTGGTTGAGGGTCACAAGCTCATCCGCTGCAAATGGGTGTATGAGACTAAAAGGAATTCCAAAGAAGATATTGAGAAGTTTAAACTCAGACTAGTAGTGAAAGGTTTCACTAAAAAGAAGCTTAGTCTTTTCTAAAGACTATTTCAAAGTGAATATAGTGATACTAGCTCATTTTTTTATATATGGAGTTACATTAGATAGATGATTCTAACTGTGTTTCTCAGTGAATATCTTGATAAAGAAGTTTATGTGGTATAATCCGAAGGTTTTGCAGCGGATGATGTAGGTAAGCTTATGTGTAAACTGAAAACTCTTATTTATGGCCTTAAGAAAGTCTGTAGATTAGACGATGCTTGAAGTTTTATAATGTCATCACTTCATTCAGTTTTGTTGAGAATAAAATAAATCAGTGTATATATTGCATGGTCAGTGGGAGAAAATTTAGTTTTCTCAAATTCCATGTAAGTGATAACTTGCTTACGATAGCAATATTGGGTTACTGCATAAGATAAAATAGAAGTTGTCGAGGAATTTTGACTTAAAAGACCCTGGTCAAATACCTTTTGTCCTTGGCATTGAGATCTATAGAGATTGTTCTTGGCGTCCGTTAGATTTATCTCAGATTACATATGTTGATTGTATTTTTAAAATATTTAATAAGCCAGGAGTTGCTGCTATTGTTAAGGCTGATATATTGAATTTCTGACATTATCCTTATTCAAATCTTGGGAAAATCCAAATGAAGGATACACTTTATGCTAGTGCGCTTAGAAGTATCATGAATGCTTAAATATGCACTAGGCTAGATGTTGCTTTTGCAGCAAAACTTTTAGGCAGATATCAGTCAAGTCTAAGACATAATCACTGGATTACTGCCAATAAGGTTTTGAATATTGAGAAGGATAAGAAAACTATATGCTGACAAACATGTTTAGGATTTGGAGCTTGTAGGGTATTTGAATGTAAATTTTACTAGCTATAAGAATGACAAGAAGTTGATAACATAATATATCTTTGTATTAGTAAAAGGTGCAGTATTATGACAAAGTGATAAACAAAAATATATATTATCCTCTACCATATAAACATAGTTTATAGCATGCCTTTTAACTGTCACTCAGAATATTTGACTTCGAAACCTCATTAAGGAGTTGACTATATTTGATATTATGAATAGATCCATATGGTTGTATCGAGACAATAACTTTTCAGTGTTGTTTATGCACAACAATAAATATCTCGAGAGGTCCAGATATATGATGGTCAAGTTTTTGACCATAAAGAAATGGTATAGAATGGTGACACTACAGTAGAGCATATTTCCATAGATAATGTGGTTGTAGACCCACTAATTAAAGATTTTCACCCTTGTGTACTTGAACGATATGTCGTGAACATGGGCTAAGGAGCATCATTTGATGCTGTTGTTTAGTGGGAGCTGTTTTGATTTTGCTCTAATAAAGCTTATATATGTTGCACATTCAGTAAAGTCATGAATGTATGGTCACCATATTGAATTGATTATATGTAATGAAAATCTCAAGGTATTGTGTAAGCCTTGAGTGAAGGCTGGGGGCGTCTGGTTATCAGCCTTGAACATATGTCTTGATTACATATAAAGAAAAGTTAACAATAAGGATAAGACATATGTGGATTTATTAGAACCATAAGGATATTCTTGAGTGCCACATCCGGTTTTTTGTGACACTTAAGGTAAGAAAATAGTGACCGATAAAGGAGATAATACATAAGGTAAAACCCTTTATAAGGTATTATCGATTTGCCACACAACCATATTAAATCCATATTAGTAAAGTTGATAGCACTTGTGATCATGGAAGGCTCTGTGTATGTATATGCAATTGCCGCAATGATCCGGTGTTTGAGACTTTATGTGATCGGATTGACTATTGAGAATCATCTCTAGATCAACATAAAGGTGCGCACATACAATACAATCTCAATTAATATAGCCAAAGTGGGAGAAACCACATTAATTGATATTGTAATTAACCGTTTTTACAGAGTTGATCTAATAAGGAAGGATATAAAGTTTCTTAACAAACGAATAAGGGCCAGGCTTGTGTGGGCCGAGTTGGGCTCGGCTCGTGATGAGAGGGCCTGTCCAAAACTCTATAAATAGGCTAAAGTCCCTCCTCTAGCCCTCACTTTTGCAATTCTAAATGCATACACCCACTTTCGCACACAATGAACACTCGTGAGGGGCGGTCTCATCGAGCAAGGGTTTCGAGGGTCATAGAGGAGAAGATCTTCAGCGTCAAAGGTTCGAATTGTTGTCGTTTTGCTCCAAGAACCATGGATTCAAAAATCAGGTTCGCAAATCTTCGTCTTCTCCTCTAAGGTGTTCGAGTTTCTAGCTATGTCGATATTGGGAAGCTATTCAGACGGCCTACATTATTGTCTTGATACCTTTGCAAGTTACCTTGCTAAGTCGCAGCTAAATCATGTCGATCATGGAGTACAAGAGCAACACGTAGCCAATGATGGAGGTGGATGTGGAGAGAGCGAACAAGTGTTGGAGAAAACTCCCTTGATGTTTTGAAGCTGATAAAACTTATCCAAAGTCTATTATGAAGATTTCCAGACTTCTATGTCAAAGTTTGAAGACTGCCAGACTTTAGTGTCAAAGTCTGTTCTACATCAGAAGTTTGCCCACTTTGACTAATTTCAGATTGAATGCGATGAAGAACGAAGACGAAATCAAACTTAAGATTATCTTCATTCCTTCAAAGCTTCAGTTTATTACAAGATATATATAGATTACTGGTTGTCAATTACACCTACAAGATTGGCTATCTTTATTGGAAGCAGTTTAGATACATCTAATCTTTTTGGAAGGCAAGTAATTTTGGAAAAAATCTACTTATGGAAACTAAGATCATGATTGCATGGGCGAACATGATTAATGGGCTTTCATCACAATCTTCAAATGGCTCGAGATCTCCTTGATTGATTTTGTCAAACGTGTTGATTAGAAGAATTTTTTTGAAAAGTGCCAACGATCGAAAACGCATGAAAGAATATTTAAGGAGACCTCTCCAGTCATTCGAAAGCGTGTGTGAAAGAGAAATTCCAAAGTGAAGCTTCCCATTTTCTTGTTATTCCGTACACTATGCTTAAGCTTGTACTCAAAAGAGAGGGAGACTTATAGTGTGACTTCGTGAGAGAGCAGTAGAGACTCTTTACTGTGAAGTCGAGATCGCAAGATTGTAAATTCTTTTTTGATTCATAGTGGAATCCAGCCCGAAGGTTGTCAACATGGGATAGTAGACGTATGCTTGATCTAAGCCAAACCACTATAAATTATGTGTTCTTATTCTCTTCCCTACACTCCTTTACTTTGTTCATAGTTCTGTTTTATAGTTAAAGACTGAACTCGATTAAAGTCTATTGTTCTTCAGACTCAGATTCAAAAGCAAAATACTTTACTATGTTTCACGAATTTTTTTTTCACACCTATTCATCCTCCTCTAGGTGTTCATACTAGCACTTTTAATTGGTATCAGAGCTTGTGTGCTTAATTATTGAAGTTTTACTTCTAAGCTAAAGATCTTCTATGGCTAGTATTTTGGCTCCAGGTTTGGTTGAAGGACAGAGCAACACCAGACCTCCTTACTTCGATGGAAATGAGTACAATGTGTGGAAGAACAAGATCAATGCATTTCTCAGATCGAGAGATCCTCTGGAGTGGGATGTTGTTAAAATATGGATCAATCCTAAAGAAACATTAACCTCAGACAGAGGGAAAGAAGTTGTAGATGCTAATGAAACAACTCAAGCTGAAATTACCAAGAGACAAGCTATTGATGCTAAAGCTATCTACTTTTTATATTGTGCCTTATCTCCTATTGAATATAACCGAATTTCTTCCTGTGAAACAACAAAAGAAGTTTGGGACAGATTACATGTTACTTACGAAGGGACTGACCGTGTGAAGGAAACCAAAATTAACATTTTGCTTGGACAGTATGAAGCCTTCAAAATGAAGCTTGGAGAATCCATTACTGATATGTTCAATCACTTTACAGAGATGGTGAATGGCCTAGCTTATCAAGGTCAATCAATTTTTGGACCAATGAAAGTCAACGAATTACTGCGTGGACTTTCAAAGGACTAGAATCAAGTGAAGACCTCAATTAGAGAGACTCAGGATTATGCCTCTATCAGTAGATGAATTAATAGGCACACTTCAGTTGTACGAAGTGGAGTAGATCAATGATGAGGAAGATCCTAAAGGTAAGAAATCAATTGCTTTAAAGTCTAACATTGATTTTGATGATACTGATTCAGATGATGATATGGACGATGAAGAGTTGGCGCTTATAATCAAGAAATTCAGAAAGCTGAATAGAAAGGGACGAAGATTCAACTGGAGGAAACAAAACACACAGAATTTCCAGAAGAAACCAACAGAAGACAATGAATCTATTAAGGACGTTATATGCTTTGAATGCAAGAAAAATGGGCATACGAGACCCAACTGTCTTCTATTGAAAAAGAAGAAAGGAAAAACTGAGAAATACAAAAAGGCACTCAAAGTAGAAACTTGGAGTGACAGAGTGTGAGGAAAGCAAAGAAGAATATGCCAACATATGTCTGAAGGCTCATTCCAACTCAGACTTAGAATCAGAAACATACTCTGATTCAGATTCAGACAAATAATTTGAGGTTAGTAATTTAAAAATTCCCGTCAAAGTCTCTAAGTACATAGATGAACTCTGTCTCAGTCTAAAATCCCCTCTTAAAAGGATATCCAAGCCAAAAAAGGAGAATTATCAGTTCAGGCAACATGAAGCTTCTTGGAAAGAAAAATTTGAAAATTTGAAAACAAGTTTTGACAATTTGAAAGAAAATTCTAATTTTATTTCAAAGGAAAACACCATTTTGAAAAGAGATATTTCAAATATTACAAAAAGATTTTCAAAAGGATCTGAAAAACTTGAGAAAATTCTTTCAACTCAAATTCTCTACTTTAACAAATCTGGTTTGGGTATGACTTCAGAAACTGTTGCATTAATTGACTTTCCCAAAGTAAAAGAAAGAATTAAACAAAGACCTGCAAAGGTATTTTACAAAAATCACTTTCAAAGAGTTTTTATAAAACCTATTGGCCATAGTGCACTCAGATGTTCGAAGTGTAATAGCTCATAACATTTCGAGAAGGAATGTACCAAGATTTGGAGACCAATTAAGAAGGATTGGGCTAAGACTGTTTTTAATACTAACTCTTTTGGACCCAAGAAAATCTGGGTACCAAGAAAGTTTGAGTTTTTCTTTTGATTATAGGTCACTATTAAATGAAAGATCAAATGGTATTTGGATAGTGGCTATTTGAGGCATATGACTGGAGACTCAAGCTGCTTCATAAAGCTTGTTAGACTAAATGGAGGAAAAGTGTTTTTTGGAGGAATAACAAAGGAAAAATTGTAGGCTGTGGAACTGTGAAGATTGGAAGCTTAACTATCAACAATGTTTTCTTGGTGGAAGGTTTGAATTACAATTTGCTATGTATAAGTTAGTTTTGCGATACTAGTTTCAGAATAAATTTCCAAGTAGGCATTTGTTCTGGAACAAGCCAAGACTTTTTTCAATCTTTTACTAGTCGAAAGCATGGCAACATTTACCTTCTGGATGTAAACCCAGAAAGTTCTTAATGTCTTATTTCTATTCAAGATGAAGCAAGTCTATGGCATCTGAAGCTTGGTCATGTTAATATGAAACAGATTGCCAAGATTTCTTCTAAGAAGCTTGTTCGAAGACATCCTAATCTGACTTACCAGAAGAATGAGTTATGCACTCCCTGTGTATTGGGAAAACAGGTTAGAAGTTCCTTTAAACTTGTGAATCAAGTCTCTACTAGACGAGCTTTGCAGCTTCTTCATATGGATCTTTTTGGACCAACCAGAACTCAGAGTATTGGTGGAAAGAAATATTGTCTAGTAATCGTGGATGATTACTCTCGCTTTACTTGGGTATAATTTCTGGCAAGTAAATATGAAGCTTTCTCTTATTTCTCGAAGTTTGCAAAGAAGGTTTAGAATGAAAAAAAAAAAGGATATGCTATTTCAAATATACGAATTGATCATGGAGGTGAGTTTAAAAATCAAGAATTTGCGAAGTTTTGTGATGGATCTGATTTTCAGCATGTTTTCTCTTCTCCATACACTCCAAAACAAAATGAGGTGGTGGAAAGGAAAAATAGATCCTTATGGGAGATGGCCAAAACTCTTTTAATAGAGAGCAAAATAGCCTCTTGATTTTGGGCAGAAGCAGTCTTCACTGCTTGCTATATTATCAACAGAGTAATCTTGAGGCCTATTCTAGAAAAAACTCCTTATGAAGTGTACAAAGGAAAGAAGACGAATGTTTCCTACTTTCATGTCTTTGGCTGTAAATGCTTTATTCTGAAGAATGCAAATGATTGTTGGCACTTAAATTTTGATTAGGTTTTTTAAATTAGGCCTCAGTCTATTTTAATCTTTATTTTTCCTTTTTTTTTTCGGATAATAAATAATAAATAATAAAAACAACAAAAATAAATAAAAACAAGAAAAACAAAACATAAGAAGTAGCTAAAGGAGGGCTGGGCCTACGAGCCCAGCCCTTCCTTCTCTCTCGCACGAGCCCCCATGGCCAGGCCCACGCGACCCGGCCCTTTTTCCCTTTCTTCTTCTTCTTTCCTCCGCCGCCTCTGCAGAGCACGCGCAGCAACACCGACGCACTCATGGACATGCCTACGACGAAGATGGGAGAAGTAGACTTGTAGTGACGAGACACGCAAGTGGGTAGCTTAGAGTGGACACTGGTTTGGCTGCACCCAGGGCTAGTCGGCGTGCGCCGATCAGCGGCTGAACCCCAGTCGACCGGCACCCTTCTGCCTATAAATAGGTCCTTCCCGACGAGAACTAGACATACAGAGAGAGCGATTGAAAGTTGGCGAGTGTCACAAGCTTCCCCCGAGAGACTTCAGGGGAGGCCCGAGTGCTCGCAAGCCCAAATCTGAGGGAGAGGGAAGAGATCGAAGCCAGAGGAGCTCGTGGGTGGAGCCAAGGCCGAATGGTGAGCAAACTCAGAGAGTGAGGGAAGAGATCGGAGCCAGATGAGCTCATGGGTGGAGCTAAGGCCGAACGACGAGCAAACTCAGAGAAAGAGAGGGAAAAGTGCCAGATCTAAGAAGTCGAGGACCTGCCGTCGCTAACGTCCTGACGCCGTCGACCAAGCTCCATCGAAACCCCAACCGCCTCGAGTTATGCCCGACGCCGTTGCCGTAATCGATTTGCCACACCACCACCGTAGAACAGGTAGCAGTAGGCGCCGATTGCCACCTCTAGTTGTGCCCAGTCCGTCGTTCCCCTTTGCATCTCGACCCTAGCCGCCACCACCGCCGTTATTGCTCGCGGTCATTGCCTTGTCGTGACGGCTAAAGCCTCAGCCACTGCTGCACGTCACTCCGCCATCGCCAATTCACCGACGCCCCTGCCATCCCCTCTTCGGAGGGCTGCAATTTTGGGTTGTGACCAGGTAGGGTTCATCGCGGGAACTAGGTCGCTAATAGGATTCATGTAAGGTTTCCTCGGGGTTGGGCCTGCATGTGTGGGCTGGGCATTCCTCGAGCCGGGCCTGCAACATAGGCCCGTCCGACCTCTGAGTGGAGACTCGAGTCGGTCCTAACCCAAGGATCCGACTTGAGTCGCATTTTAATATTATATTATAATATAATATTTTTAAAATAAAAAATAATAAAAAATAATTTAATTTCCAAAAATAAAATAGTAAAAAATATCCATATTCTTCCAAAAAAGCCAAAAAAGTTGGAAAAAGCCAAAAAAATGATTTATATTTTCAGAAAAAGATAAAAAATCCCAAAAATGCTTTTTATGTTAAAAAAAAATGAGAAAAAGACAAAAAATGTTTTTCCTCCTCAAATGCACAGAAAATCCTTCAAAAATCCAAAAAGTTTTAGGGTTTAAACAAGATTAGGTACCGAAAGGGCATTAGTAATTAACTAGTGTAATCAAGTCTTCGATTCTAATTTCTCTAGTTGCGTAGGAGCGGGTATTTCTCCCAATACTTCGCTAAAGTTTTTAATCGACCCGCCCCGAATCGATTAGTGACGACTCTGTTTTAAAATTAAGTTACAAGTTAAAAACATCAAACCATTATGTCATGAATTAGTGGACTTGGGAGAGTTCGGGCTATGCTCAATAAACATAGCCGAACCATTAGCCTCCGAAGGCACCCCGCCCTGATCGGGCGTCGAAAAAAGAGGTTGCGACAGCTTGGCGATTCCGCTGGGGACTTGAAGACTTAAGCCTTTTTTATCTTGTTTAAATGCTTTGCTGACTTGGTTTTCTTTCTGTGCAGGTTAGTAGCTTTTTTTTTCCATGTTAAAATAAAATGTCTTGTGGTTATAAACTGTTATGCATGCTTTATTGTTTTAACACTATACATGGCACACACAACCCGGCTACCGGACCTGGGCCACCATAGGATATTTAGGATGGTGTTAAGAAAGATACGACTTCGAACGTGAGACTACGTTGTAGAGGTTGCCTTTTTTTTTTCTTGAATTTCTCTAACCAAGGTTAAGAGGGTACGCTGCTAATGCAAGACTGCGACGGGCGGATACCTTTTTAATTTCAACAATCATTCTCAGTTAGAAATCGAGCCGCATGTCTTTGTACTTGCCATTTTTTTTAAAGCAAAGTAATTTCTTTTCTTTTACTTAGTCTCTTTGTTAGCCCATGGCAATTTAGGGTAGGTTTTTTGAGTCCTAGTTTATATGCGATGGGAGAAGATGATATCTAGTTTATTCTCGCTCCCAAAGCAAAGCTCTTCAGATGGTGGGGTCGATTGGATCAATATGCCCAAGAGTGCGTGAAAGCCAAAGTCAGTCATCTTCTATCGTTGATCCAAATCCCTGTTCATCTCGAAGTCATACAGGCCATGGTACATTTTTGGTGCCCGAAAACCGTACTTTTATGTTTGGTGGGTTTGAGCTAACCACAACTCTGGAAGAATACAACATCATCACTGGAATGCCTCTCGAGAAAAAGCTTGTTAGGCCATCAACAGGTATTATCTCGTTGCGTGGGTTAGCGCAACTTTTAAGAACTTAAGTCCATGTTATGAGGCAAATTCTTGAAAACAATCATAATACTTGCCCACTAACATTTTTTTGACTGCATGTTTTGAAAATCAACCTATGAGCCAAAAAAGTGAGATTTTCCTCCTAGCCTTTTTCGGGTTCATCATTTTCCCCCATCAAAGAAACGTCATAAGTCCAAAGATGGCATGGATAGTTGATCAGATCTCAAGAGGGCAAAATTATGTCAACATGATTTTAACCGAAATATTTTTGTCCCTTAATCATTTTAAAGAAAACACGGAAAAATTCATGCGGGTCTCCCTGGAAATTTTATAGGTTTGGTTCTTTTCTTACCTAAGCGAATTTTGATGCTTCATGCGATTGTTTGAAATGAATGATTTTGAAAATCCATTACATAAATTTATGGTTTTAGGACCATACATTTCCAATCAAAGTTGTTTAAATTGGATAAACTTCCTAAGAGACCTGAGGCATTCCAATGGTGTGCAAATTGGTTCCATGAAAAGAAAGCTCGCTTCGCTTACAAATGCTGCCATCGAATTCCATTGCTTGGCCTCACTGGCGCCATTTCCTATTTCCCATATCGGGTGGCGCAACAGTATGGAGCCCTTCAGGAGATCCCACCGCCTTTTAAGAGGAAGGCCCCTCCACTCATTTTCACCCATTAAAGTCGTGAATACACATTCGAGATTACATTATCGAGAAAAAATGGAGCAGGTGCCATCGAAAAAGAATTGTGGTACCTGAAAGGCTTGAGGGACAAGAAAAAGCCCACTGTTGGAGAAATTCCTCTTGAAGTGTTTTGAAATTGACAAAGCGTTTCCATCAGTCTAGTCTAAAGGCTTGTAGACTCTGCTATTTAAGTCTGAAGGCTTGCAGACTCTGCTATTTAAAGTCTGAAGACCTCCGGACAGCCAGACTCAAGACTCAAAGTCTATCCTCATTGACAGTTTCTAATCCATTGAAGAAAGGCTATCCAGAACTGGATGTTTCATTAAGGATGATGCCTTATCGACTGGAGAAGATCTCTTGGCTGGATATAACATAACGGAATTCTTTATTTGATCATAATTGATTTGAAGATTAAGGATCCGATGATTGGCGAAGTATACTTGGAAGGTTCTACTTATGGAAACCGAGATCCTGATTGTATGGACGAACATGATTGAAGGGCTATCGACATGTTCCTTTAATAGCTTGAATGATCTTCCTAATTGATTTCGTCCAACGGGTAGATTGGAGGAATTCCTTTGGTAAGTGCCAACAGGTATGATGGCATGAAGGAGTATATAAGAAAGACGTTCTAGTTGTTCGAAAGTGTGCACGATAGAAGAATTCCAAAGTCTGAAGCTCCTTGTTCCTAGTCAATTTATTTGTTGAGCAAAATCGTGTAAACAAAAGAGAGTCTATATTAGTGAGAAACCTTGAGGAAGTGTGGTAGAACATCTACACTTTGTGGAATCAAGGAAAAGCTGTGCTGTAACTTCTCTTTTGTTCATAGTGAAATCCAGCCGGTGGGCTGTCAGTGCGGAAGAGTGGATGTAGGCTTGGAATAAGCCGAACCACTATAAATCTTGTGTTCATTTCTCTCTTCCCTAACCTTTACTTTACTTTGATCATATTTTCTTTTCTATCGATTGCCTAAAATCGCTTCCGTATCTCGAAAATTTGTTTGTGCACCTATTCACCCCTCTAGGTGATTATACTAGCAATCTCAATTGGTATCGAGCTGTGTACTCACTTTTGTTGAAGTGTTTTACTTCAGAGTTAAAGATCCATGGCTAGTATGTTGGCTCCAGGGATGGTAGAAGGGCAAAGCAATACCAGACCACCTTACTTTGATGGAAATGATTACAACATATGGAAGAACAAGATGAAAGCATTCCTAAGATCAAATGATCCTCTGGAATGAGACGTTGTAGAAAAATGAATCATTCCTAAAGCTGCATCTATCTCAGAAAGAGGAAAATATGCTGTTGAGTCTAGTGAAATGACTCAGGAAGAGAAAATCAAGAGATAAGCTCTTGATGCAAAAGCAATTTATTCTTTATATTGTGCTTTATCCCCTACTGAATATAAAAAAAATATCTTCTTGTGTTATAGCTAAATAAGTCTGGGATAGATTGCATATTACCTATGAAGGAACCGATCGAGTGAAAGAGACTAGAATCAACATTCTCCTCGGTCAATATGAAGCCTTCAAAATGAAATTAGGAGAATCTATAACTGATATGTTTAGTCGTTTTACAGATATTGTGAACGGTTTTGAAAATCAAGGTCAAACAATTTCCGATCCCATGAAAGTAAACAAGCTACTGCGTGGACTCTCTAAGGATTGGAATCACATAAAGACCTCAATCAGAGAGACTCAAAGAATCATGCCTCTATCTGTTGATGAGTTGGTTGGGACTCTTCAGTTTTATGAAGTGGAACGAATCAATGAAGACGAAGACCCTAAAGGTAAGAAATCCATTGCATTAAAATCTAATGATGATTCTGATGTTACAGATTCTGAAGACGATATGGATGATGAGGAACTTGCTCTCATGATAAGAAGATTCAGAAAGCTAAACAGAAAAGGAAGAAGATTCAATCCAAAGAAACAAAGCTTTCAAAAGCAACAGACTAAGTCTGTTGAGGATGATGAATCAAACAAAGATGTAGTCTGCTTTGAATGTAAGAAAAATGGACACATCAGACCCAACTGTCCTCTCGAAGAAGAAAGGAAAAACTGAAAAGTACCGAAAAGCTCTTAAAGCTGAAACATGGAGTGATACAGAGCATGAAGAAAGTGATGATGATTATGTCAATATATGTCTGATGGCACGATCGGATTCAGATTTGTCGCGACCTAAAATTTTCAGGGTAATCCTAAAGTTTAGGTTAATGGATTACTAAGTCCGAAGACTTGGCACGGACTCTCCCAAGTCCTACCAATCGCGACTTGATAGAAATTAACTCATTTAAACATGCAATTATATTCAATTTGGAGCCGCCACTAACCAATTAGGGTTGGTTAGAAACCCAAGTAAAGTATGGGAGAATACTTTACTTTTTTGCGAATCAGAGATTCAAAGAGGTCCAGGGACATGGTTACGCTTAGATTAGTCTAACGCCCTTTCGGTACCTTTTATTTTAATTTTAAAAATATTTTGCAGGCAATGTTGATTAATTTTAACTTAAGCTACTAACATGCAAATGGTGGTCATGCGGGTGCACAATCAATAAAATAACATTCAATAAAACAAATGCTAATAAAAATGCATGCCCTAAACATGATTTCTAAATGACATGACACCTAATTTTTCTTTTTTCTTTTAAAAAATATTAATTATATGCAATCTTAATCTAAATTTAATATGCATGGATTTTACTTTAATGATGTGCGAGATGCAATTCATATAGTATGACTTAAACTTATCACTATATGTATGCAATCTAATTTTTATAATCCTAAATATGCATGTGCTACATGATATGAGATGAATGACATGGTATTTCTACATATATGCTCTTTTATGATTTTATTTTAATGATGATTCATTTTTAATGCATATATGCAACCTATGCTAAATAATGATGATATGAGATTAATTATGAATTAACCTATTAACTAACCCAGGAAATGATCTTGAGTTTTTTAGTTTTTTTTTTTTATGACATAATGCTTTTTATTGAAAAGAAAGTAACTTAATGGTGCAATGATCATCTTTTAGCATTATGTCATAACATTTTTTGTTCATCTTTTTGTTTTATTAAATGAAAATTGACTTAATCTAAAAATATCTAGGTGTGCTGCTTTAATATGAAATGTGCATGGACCTAAGTACCTAAGTTCTAGATATGACAATATTTTACTAATAAATAAATTCTAATTAAACCTATTATGCAAATTAACTAACATGTACCTGATATTTTTTGGATTTGTTTTTTTTATTGAAATTCGGAATTAATAAAAAAAAACTAATTAGACTAACTAAAGTGAATGATATTCTAATTTATTTTAGGAATCAATTTAACCTAAACTATATCTTATCTTAAAAGCTATATATATATAAAAAAAAACAAGACATGCCAACATTATTTAAAATTAGCCCTAACAAAAATCACCCATCTAAAAGTATAATGTAAAAATCATAATCCTATAAATGCAATTCTAATTTACTAAACCTAAATGCTCTAATGCAATATTTAGATTTTTATGTACTTTTTGATTTATTTTTTTTATTTTTTTTAATCTTTCCAAAATGAAGATAAGAATTAAAATAACCGAAAAAATAATCCGTTGTCTCACGGATTAAATTAACAATCATTTTAACTCTATAATAACTTAATGATTGAAATATTATCAAAATTCCTAAAAATTAAAGTAATTAAAAAAAATGACCTGACGTCTTACGGGTCAAATTAATAATTACCATAATTTGGGATAAAATAATGCCTACGAGATTTAAAAAAGAAAAATCACATATCAATATTCTAAATTGAACAATAATAACGAAATAAACAAAAGAAGATAAAAGTTAGTGAAAAGTAAGAATAAAAATTAAAAATTAAACTACCTAAGGGAAGGTTAAAACAACAACGTGGTGATCTGCGAGGGGTCTCGTGAGGGGCGGCGGCAAGCGTCGAGCCGCAAGGGTGGACCGGCGGCGTTAGCAACCCGCAGAGGGGCATGGCAGCAGTTGGCGTCGCTCGGAGAGGAGGGTGGCCCGGATCGGCGTTGAGTGATAACCGAACCCGCAACAAAACAGGGGAGGCAGCAGTTGGTCGTGGGCACGGCAACGCGGGCACAAAGGCGGTGCGGGGAAACTTCAGGTGCAGGCGCTGATCGGAACGGTGGCGGACACGAGCACCGCAGCCTGTTCGGGCTCGCGGGTCGCCGGAAGCAAGGCGCAGGCGTCGGGTACGGCGGGCTTCGGCCACCGAGCGAGCGGGGAGGCGAGGTGCCGAGACGGAGGTCCGAGCGACGTGCCGTGGGATCGCGGGTCACCGGTGTGAGGCGAGTGCTGGTGAGGTGACCGGTGCGGCTCGGTGGCTTCGCGGCTGAGTGGAGGCAGACCACCGGGTTGCCGGGCGCGAATTGCGCAGGTTGTAGGGCTCGGGTGGTTGGGCACGGCGGCGTCGGTCGCTCGAGCGTGCAGCAAATCGACCTCAGGTGGCGTCACGGGTCGTCGGTAGCAGCAAACAACGGCAAAAGGGCGCTTGGGCTGTCGGAGCAGGGCGGAAGTGATGTGCGGCGGGGGATGCGCACCGCGGAGAGACCGTTGAACGGAAACGGCAGAAGGAAGAAGGTGATGAACAGTAAATGTCCAATCACCTTTTTCCTTTTGCTTTCTTTTTACTTTTCCCCCTCTTCTTTCTTTTTTTGTGTTTCTCTCCTTCTCCTTCTCTCGGGGACTCCACGAACGGCTCCTTCTCTCCCTTCCTTTTCTTCTTTTTTCTTACTTTTCTCTCTCACCTGACACTCTTTCTCTCACTTGTCTCTCTCACTCTCTTTTTCCCTCTGCAGCAAATCAGCAAAAGGAAAAAGAAACCTGCTATTTTTCTGACTTTCTATTCCCTGCTCACGTCAACTTCTTCTCTCTCTCTTCTTTTATTTTTTTATTTTTTTGACAAAAAGTAGCCTCTCCCCCAAAGGTGAAGAGGAACCCCTCTATTTATAAAGCGAAAATTCGAGTTTGTTTCGCCAGTGGAGATTTTTGCTCAACCTCTCGCTGGTGGAGATTTTCGCTCAACCTCTCAACAACAAAATGGCTCCAAAATCAGACGGTTGAGTTTTTGAATTCAATTTTTCAATTTTTTTTTAAAAAATTTCCCTCTAATAAAAGATTATTTTCCATTTCTAAAAATTAAATTTAAATAGGTGTCAACAAGATTCAAATTCCGAGACTGATTCAGAGTCAGAAAGCGAATTTGAGGTAAGTAACTTCAAAATCCCTATTAAGGTTTCAAAGTATATTGATGAATTGTGTTTCCGTCTTAATACTTCTCTTAAAAGAATTTCCGAACTCTAGAAAGAAAATTCTGCTCTAAAACAACAGGCAAATATTTTAAAAGAAAAAGTGAAAAGTTTAGACAAGAATGTTTCTTCTCTTAAAGAAAGTGAAGATAATTTGTTAAAAGAAAATGCATTCTTGAAAAGAGATATCTCAAATATTTCCAAAAGATTTTCTATAGGATCTGAGAAACTAGAAAAAATTCTTTCTGTTCAAAGACCTTATTTTAATAAATCTGGTTTGGGAATGACTGATGAAACTATTCCTTTAATTGATTTTCCTAAGGTGAAAGAAAGAATCAAACAAAGACCCACAAGAGATGCTTACAAAAATCATTTTAAAAGAATCTCTGTAAAACCAGTAGGTCGCAATGCTCTCAGATGCTCAAAGTGCAATAGTGCAGATCATTTTGAAAAAGAATGTCCTATGATTTGGAAACCTATTAAAAAGGTATGGGCAAAAACCGCATATCATACTAACACCAATGGACCGAAGAAAATATCGGTACCAAAGAAGGCTTGAGTTTCTTTTTTAAATGCAGGTCACTATCAAGAAAAAGTAAAATGGTATCTAGATAGTGGATGCTCAAGACACGTGACAGGAGACTCAAATTACTTCATAAAGCTTGATCGAGTAAATGGTGGAAAAGTTTCTTTTGGAGGAAACAACAAAGGAAAAATTGTGGGATTTGGATTTGTAAAGATTGGAAATCTCAAAATCAGCAATGTTTCCTTGGTGGAAGGGCTCAATTACAATTTGCTCAGTATTAGTCAGCTATGTGATACTGGTTTCAAAATCAACTTTCAAGAGGGAATATGTTCTGGAATTAGCGAAGATTCTACTCAGTCATTCATGGGTCGAAGACATGGAAATATCTACCTTTTGGATGTGAAACCAGATGAATCACAATGTCTAATCTCAATCCAAGACGAAGCAAAATTTTGGCACAGAAAGCTTGGGCACGTCAATATGAAGCAAATAGCCAAAATCTCAGCAAAGAAGCTTGTTCGTGGTCTACCAAATTTATCGTATCAAAAGTCTAATCTATGTACATCATGTATATTGGGAAAACAGGTAAGAAATTCATTTAAGCCAATAATCAAGTTTCCACTAACCGTGTACTGCAGCTTCTGCATATGGATCTTTTTGGACCAACTAGAACGCAAAGCATTGGAGGTAAGAAATACTGCATGGTAATTGTGGATGATTACTCACGATTTACTTGGGTATATTTCTTGGTAAGTAAGTCTGAAACCTTCTCTTATTTTGAAAAATTTGCTAAGAAAGTTCAAAATGAAAAATGGTATGTTATCTCGAGTATAAGAACAAATCATGGAGGTGAGTTTGAAAATCATGATTTTACAAAATTCTGTGATGAATCTGGTTTTCAGCATGTATTCTCCTCTCCATATATTCTAGAACAAAATAGAGTTGTGGAAAGAAAGAATAGATCTCTTCAAGAAATGGCTATAACTCTTTTAATTGAAAGTAACATCTCTTCACGTTTTTGGGCTGAAGCAGTTTCTACAGCATGTTAGATTATAAATAGAGTCTTTCTAAGGCCTATTCTGGAAAAAACCCCCTATGAACTATTCAAAGAAAAGAAGCCTATTGTTTCATATTTTCATGTATTTGGATGCAAATGTTTTATACTGAAAAATGTAAATGATCGAGTTGGTAAGTTTGAAGAAAAGTCAGATGAAGGCATCTTCCTTGGATATTCAACCACAAGCAAAGCGTACAGAGTCTACAACAAGAAGACTCAAACAGTGGAAGAATCAATGAATATTTAATTTCAAGATTCTATGCAAAATGAATCCATTCAGACTCATCTTGAAGAATTTGAACCTGCTTCAGACTCTACAAAGTCTAAAATAGCTCAGACTTTGAAGGACCAGCAACAAGTGACTGTTGAAGATTCAAGTGAAGGAAGTGACCATCAATCTGACAAATTAACCAGCAACTGGAAACATAAATCCAGTCATCCCAAAGATCTTATTATTGGCGACATTAATGAAGGAATTTGCACAAGATCCAAAAGGCGCGAAGAGTCTAGTGCTGTGGCTCTTATTTCTAAAATAGAACCCAAAAGCATAGAAGAAACTTTATCTGATGAAAGCTGGATTGAAGCTATGCAAGAAGAACTCAGGCAATTCAGTATTAATGATGTCTGGGAATTGAATCCTAAACCGAAAGGTAAGTTTGTTATTAGAGTTAAATAGGTTTTCAGGAACAAGATGAACGAGAAATGAAAAGTCATAAGAAACAAGGCAAGACTCGTGGCCAAGGGATACACTCAAGAAGAAGGGATAGATTATGACGAGACTTACGCACGAGTAGCAAGGTTAGAAGCAATTCGATTATTACTTGCTTTTGCTTGTTATAAGAATTTCAGGTTACTCCAAATGGATGTCAAAAGTGCCTTCCTAAATGGATTCATCCAAGAGGAAGTCTATGTGGAACAACCTCCTGGGTTTGAAGATCCAAGGAAACCAGACTCAGTATTCAGACTCAAAAAGGCTTTATACGTCTTGAAACAAGCTCCTCGAGCTTGGTACGACAGACTGAGTAAGTTTTTAATTGAAAATGGATTTGTTAAAGGTAAAGTAGACACTACTCTTTTCATTAAAAGAGAAAGCAAGAGTTTTCTACTTGTTCAAATATATGTCGATGATATTATTTTTGGATACTCTAATGAAAGTCTATGTAAGAAATTCTCTAAGACTATGCAGGATGAATTTGAAATGAGCATGATGGGTGAGTTAACCTTCCTCCTTGGACTTCAAGTGAAACAACTGAAGGAAGGAACTTTTATTCATCAAGAAAAATATGCTAATGATATTGTGAAGAAGTTTGGACTGGACAATTGCAAAAAGGCTGATATACCAATGTCAAGCTCCGTGAAGATAGATAAAGATGAAGGAGGAAAGAAAGTCAACCAAAAGTTATACAGGAGTATCAACGGGTAGATTGGAGGAATTCCTTTGGTAAGTGCCAACGGGTATGATGGCATGAAGGAGTATATAAGGAAGACGTTCTAGTTGTTCGAAAGTGTGCACGATAGAAGAATTCCAAAGTCTGAAGCTCCTTGTTCCTAGTCAATTTATTTGTTGAGCAAAATCGTGTAAACAAAAGAGAGTCTATATTAGTGAGAAACCTTGAGGAAGTGTGGTAGAACATCTACACTATGGAATCAAGGAAAAGCTGTGGTGTAACTTCTCTTTTGTTCATAGTGAAATCCAGTCGGTGGGCTGTCAGTGCGGAAGAGTGGACGTAGGCTTGGAATAAGCCGAACCACTATAAATCTTGTGTTCATTTCTCTCTTCCCTAACCTTTACTTTACTTTACTTTGATCGTATTTTCTTTTCTATCGATTGCCTAAAATCGCTTCCGTATCTCAAAAATTTGTTTGTGCACCTATTCACCTCCCTCTAGGTGATTATACTAGCAATCTCACCCACCACGCCTCTGAGTCCTACATCCACAACCATCGTATCCCGACAAATGGAAGCCATTGATCCCTCACCCAATCAGTGAGATTATCCAACACGAGCAAGTAGAGCTTATGCATGGGGATTTGGGAATGGGCTGGATACATGTCTCAGAGTCAGTCCAAGAAAGCAAGTATCTGCACAAGAACAAGGCTCTCCGTCGCATATAAAATAGCAATCATGTGCCCTTTAGCGTTAATATTGTGAAAGTTTTGTCCCATTGTTTAGGGACTTGTTTAAATATCTAGTATTTCGTTTTGTCATTTTAATTTCAAGTTTTAGATGACGGAAGTCTGTGGTCTATAAAATTCTCTTTTGATAAATAAAAAACAATTAGACTATTGCCATGGGTCAATCTTTGTTTACTTTTGTGCTCATTCATGGTTCTTGTGATAATTCATGGTTCTTGTGACAATAGGAAATTATGAATCATCGACTATCAGCCACCCGCGAATGGCCTTACGAGATAGGGCCCAATTAGAATGATGTACAAAATCGCCTCGCCAATATTGAAGATGACGTAGGACAGATGTCCATTATCCTTCCACAACTCTTAAGGCAAATGGAATCTACTCAAGCCAAGTCCAACTCTGTAGCTGCTTTAAACGCACTCCTGGCACCCGCAAATTCATTAGAGGATAGCCAACCAGATAGACAGTTCATAAAGATCATGAAGAAGCTAAGCCAGTTGCAAGGGCAAGATCCTATGGACTTGTCTAATTATGCCGGCATTAAAATCCCTGAGGAGCTCAAAACACTTGAATGTGAAAAGTATGCTGATATCTCTCGCCCAGAGACCTACTTTTAGGCCTACCTAGTCCGAAGGATGATTCAATTGTATCAATCAAACTTGACTAGCCCCGTTTTGCGGTGGTACATTGTAAGGAAGATTAATCTCCTTAAAACCTGGGGAGAATTAACGGATACTTTCTGCCAAGAATATAGTGTTGACATAAGCGCTGACATCGCCTTGCCCTATGAAGAACCAATGGTCGCAGAACATAGAGCCAATAACCACAGAGACAAGAGGTAATATGTTCTTAAGAACACATGTCGTGTCTAGGAAGAGCCCGACCGCCCATTCTGACTTACGGCCCGTAGAAGAAGATGACAATGAAGCCTTGCACGATAAATGGGCGATTGAGTAGTATCCTATTACTGAGAAGTTTCCCACTAGGAAAGGCAAGGAGCCTGCAGATGAAGTCAACACTACTCAGAATCGAAGCATGATGGGACGACTTTTCAAGCATACCGCAAAAGCTAGGGTCCAAAGAATGTTGACCCCCATCAACCTAGGGAGCGAAGCTCCACCATCTCCCACTCTCCATAACAAAGTCCAGCTAGCAAAATGAAAAGCTTTACTCAAAAGGTCTGGGCTAGGAGTCAAGAAAAGGAAGCCTAAGCAATTCGAGTCAATGTATAACACTGAGTGTAGGCAAAACCTAACAATCAATGAGTCATTGCACCTACATTTCAAGCATCCCCTAAGGATCCAAAGTCCGTTAGAAGAGGAAACCTTCGTATTTTTCCGCCATGACTTGTCACCTAACCATGAGGATGACGTAAATGCTTTATCCTCATTTAGTGATTTTGATCGGAAGAAAGCAATGAGATGAACTCAGGAGAATCGAGCTTCCCTGAAGCAATAAAGTTTACCACCGTAATGAATATGCAATGGGAAAACCAGTGGCCTAACCAGGATACATCATGACTGTCTTGCTCTCATAGGATCATGACCCTCGGAAAAATGTGGATACCTAATCTCCACAAGTATAACGGCACGACTTACCTCGTGGCCCATTTGCAATATCTTCACGTTGAAATGAGTCAGTACTACAACCCGATGTCATTTACAACTCAGGCCTTCCAAGAAAGTCTTATAGGGTTTGCATTGCAATGGTTTGTCACGGCAAATGTCAACCTCATGAGGGATTGGGATGAGCTGTCTTCCACATTCCTGCATCAGTACCAAAACCAGATTGGAACTGAACTGCTTTGCGAGAACTTGGTTCACTTCAGAAGAAGACCAATAGAGGATTTCCAAACATATGCAAGGAGGTGGAAGGCTTTTATGATGCAAATCTACCCTCAACTGGCAGAAGAAGAAATGATAAAGCTGTTCATAGGAGCTTTACCTTGCAAGCATCGTTGTTGGTTGCATGGGTTGCACTTCTGTAACTTCAATGAAGTGGTTCTCTCATGTGAATACTTCGAGTCTACTGGAGGCGAGGAACTCAAAGGTGCTTGATTTCAGAGCCAGCACTACCAAAGTGATCCTTTTCATGGGAGTTTTCATGGATTTTGCTTGTTTTTATAATTTCATGTTTCTTATCATGACTAGTATGCTACTGTTGCAATTTCCATTCTAGCAATCTAATGTGCAGTTCTAATATTTTGTTTTAAAAGCACAAGGCGGTATCCTAAACCAACCCGGTGATGCTATCCAACCGTAAAAAGAAAATATCATCCAAGGAGAATACTAAGGACTGGGCTTCCTCATGCTTTTTCTCCCCCAAAGACATATTTTAAAAACAAAAAATGTTTTACTACCAAAAGCTTTTGTCAAAACAAGATGTTAAATTTAATCCTGTTTATTTTTCTGACTCATTCACTTCTTGTCTTAGAAAATCATCCCCATCCCCCTTGACTTAGTGTGATAGGGGGCATTTGAAGCCAACACATCATATGAACTAGCCAAATTCAAAGACACCCTTCCAAGAAAGCAGGGGCAAATGGAAAGGATCATGCCACTTCAAAAACGTTCCATGGAAACTTGAGGTACATGACTTTGCCCAATGCTGCTAGTGTTCATGCGATCAAAAGTAGAAGAAAAATTCCACAGAAGGAGGGTGTTGAAGATAAATCAACAACCATCAATCATGCATACATGGCCACGAATGAGAAAGACCAATCAAAAAGATATGTTGAACTGAGTCAAGATGAAAAGGCCGTCATTGACATTCAAATATCCCTAGGAATCAACAAATACAAACTCTGGGGAAGGGTAACTTGGTATCATTTCCAATACTCTCTCTCTCTCTGAACTCGCTTTTAACATATTTTCTCCTATTGATAGGAAGCATAGGATGCGAGAATCAAGCTTAATGGTTAATTTGGGCAAATCAAGTGACCCATATCGATTTACTTAACTTGGTATGGAAGGACGTGTCGTCTAGGAGCTGTTCAATTAAATGAAAAAAGAAACACCCTACGGACACCACCGACGCCTTAGCCTAGTGGTATGGGGGATGAAGCGGTCCAGACATGACCGGGGTTTGAGCCTCGGGAGCAGCAACTAGTTGCCATATGTAAAAATTAATAAAATAAAATAAAAATCGCTTCTCTTGTGCCTGCAAATTATGAGAGAGCAAGTGTCCTAACAGAGTGAAAAGTGCAGGACTTCATATCCTCCTCATACCCTAGGATCTCCTGATCGTCAAAGATGCGACAAACAAATCAATGAGAGGCATGTCAAACTCTGATAAGCTCTCCCCAACAAAATGGTGTCTCAAGTATTGCCAAAGCAAATGATAGAGCAAATCCTTCAGAGCTCACCCATGTTTGATTTTGGCCCTACTAATCGATCTATTTCTTACATCTTCTCTTTTGCAGGGCTAGAAAGCAGAGATACTCGATCAGATTCTCGTCCCCGGCTGAGCGTTTTTGTGTTGTCCCCCTATTGAATAGGGACATCCCATCGACACCCATTTGTGAATAACCATTTTGATGTTCAAAATTTAACATATTTGGAAACATCATTATGTTAACCCCTATAGCTGTCAATAGGGTGTCTTTTTTTGAGTCAACTATTCACTTGTTTTGAGAGTTCAAATTCCCTCATACCTAAAAATGTTGCATGGCTTTTCCAAATGGATTTTGCATGATGATTTTGTCTGTCTAGATCACTGATTCCAATGAGGATTATCAAAATAGACAGTTGAATGGAGAATATAAGATTAATTAAACATGCTAGATGAGGCGTATCAGGATGATGAAAGGCAAGCCATATCCTACACACAGTCTCCCATCTATACATTTGTGAGATGAGTACAGAAGATTCAATGACTGCAGGGTAAAGAGTTCTCTCGCGAATGATACGATAACCAAAATGGTGAGAGGCATTTCATTACTCACCCCTTTGAGCTCCATACATTGGCGAAGTTTATGTCCTACCCCCCCCCCCATCAAGAGCCACCCTACACTAGGGCAAATCGGAAGCGAAGCAGCATCACAAGGTGAGAAGAAGGATAGAAATTTTCTTGCTCGCACTTGCATCAATCTTCGGGTATCTTTATTGCATATGTACACTCACGTTAATTTAAGTGCCCTAGAATGACTAAGAGCAATTATTTCTCTACACACTTGTATTCATTGTATAACCCAATTGAGTCTGTAATTTCATCCTCACATGGAGGCAAAACAAAAGTTACTGCCATTCGAGCAGCATAATCAGGAGCGCCAGCAAAAGATGAAGACTCAACAATTTAACAACAATGTTTGCTTGAACTTGCCTAGATCAGTTCCTCAAGCAACAAGAATGAAAAAACTAAGGACATGAAAAAATAATGTACCTGGTAAAAGCAAGGTCAATATCCATAAATGAAAAATTAGAATAAAAATTAGGGGCATGAAAAAGTAGTGTGTTTGGTAAAAGCAAGGCCGATGCCCTCAGACAAAAAATACAGCCATCTGTATTCCCAAGAGAAGTTGTTGTGGTTCGATTAATTGAGCCTCCATATGACAGTGAGAAGAAAGACCGGTGACAAATGCCAAGACAATCACCAGCTCTTACCTTTTTACACACGAGTCAAGCCTACATTACGTCCCATTGTAAAAATCTCTTCAGACTAGGAGCACTTCAATTAATGTAGGATTTCATATGTTTATAAGCATCGCTCGAAGAAGTACGAGCAAGATTATTCTATCTCTTTTTGCAAGATTCTTGACTTGCAAACCCGGAGATGATCGCGGGCATCTTTTTCATAGAGTTGTGACCCCGATGGTCCCCTTTGATGAGCCGTTGACCAAGCCTACATTACAGTCCCGACAAAGACCTCTCACATTGGCAAAGTTGTACCATTTGCAAGAATACTCGGACCCCTGCTGACATGATGACAACGAGATAGTGTGATCCTCATAAATCTTGCATCAATGGTCAAGATAAAGCAGCCTTCTCCATGAGAGTGAGCAGAAAGTCCTTTTAGACTGAAAGTCCCTATTCTGGCATGCTCAAGATATCTACATCCTAAATGAATGTTATCTTTCAAAATCTTCCTCAGTGGAATTCAAATGATGCAAAACTAACAAGATCGTCATGCATGAATCACATTTAAATTCATGAATTTACAACATATATAATCATGTGTGCATACTGTGCAAATAGCAGACATACTTTCAGAGAGCAGAGATGTCATCAAGTAAACATATCTTTACCATTATTTCAAAAATCCTGTCTTCGAGTACCTACCACTGTCTAGGTACTCCCTCTTATCGACACTCGACCTGTCCGAGTTGTCCCCAGAGTATTAATATTTCTGATTGTCTAAGTATCCCCTTGTTCTTGAGTGCTTACTGCTACTCAGGTGCTCCCTCTATTGACACTCGACCTGTTCGAGTTGTCTTTAAAGTTTGGATGCTTGTGACTGTCCAAGTATCCCATTGTCTTTGAGTACTCGCCACCGTTCGGATACTCCCTTTCTCTTGACACTTGACCTGTTCGTGTTGTCCCCATAGTATGGATACTCGTGACTGCTCAAGTATCCAATTTTTTTCAAATACCTACCACCGTCTAGGTTTTCCAGCCTTTCCAAGCGCCTGTGGCCATCCAGGTACATCTCGTGCCACATTTGAGTTTATGTTGCCCGGAGGTGGGAGGCCTTCACGAATATGCGAGACCCATCCTCGATATTCCCACATACCAGGAGGTGAGAGATCTTCACAAATATCCCAAGTATGTCCTCGATATTCCATACCAGGAGGCTTTCAAAGGCAACCAGGTATCCTTCAGAGTTTGGTACTTGTGATCATCCAATTACCCCTTCGATACTTGTGAACGTCCAGGTATCCTCCAAGAGTTTGTACTTGTGTTCATCCAGGTACCCCCTCGATACTTGCGAACTTTTAGGTATCCTCCAAGAGTTTAGTACTTGTGATCATCCAAGTACCCCTTCGATACTTGTGAACATCTAGGTATCCTCCATGAGTTTGTACTTGTGATCATCTAAGTACCCATTCGATACCTACAAACGTCTAGGTATCCTTCAAGAGTTTGTACTTGTGATCATCCAAGTACCCAATTAATACTTGTGAACGTCCAGGTATCCTTCAGAGTTTAGTACTTGTGTTCACCCATGTACCCCTTCGATACCGACAAACATCCAGGTATCCTTCAAAAGTTTGTACTTATGATTATCCAAGTATCCTTTTGATACTTGTGAACGTCCAAGTATCCTCCAAGAGTTTATACTTGTGATTATCTAAGTACCTCTTCAATACCTGCGAACGTTCAAGTATCCTTCAAGAGTTTGTACTTGTGATCATCCAAGTACCCCTTCGATACTTGCGAACGTCCAGGTATCCTTCAAGAGTTTGTACTTGTGATCATCCAAGTACTCATTCGATACTTGCGAACATGTAGGTATCTTCCAAGAGTTTGTACTTATGATCATCTAAGTACCCCTTTGATACTTGTAAACATCCAGGTATTTCCCAAAAAACAGATGCCTTAAGAAAGGTCAGCACATCTCCCAAGAAAGGTCGGGTTCCAACCGGTGTCCTTGACTGAGGTTAGGTACCCCCAACAAATCGTGCCCTGAGAAAGGTCCGTGCATCTCCCGAGAAAGGTCGGGTATCATCCGATGTCTTTGACGAAGATTAGACACCAACAAATCGATCCTCTAAGAAAGGTTGGCACATCTCCCGAGAAAGGTCGGGTACCATCCGATGTCCTTGATAAAGATTAGGCACCAATAAATCGATGCCTTGAGAAAGATTGGCGCATCTCTTGAGAAAGTCGGGTACCATTCGGTGTCCTTGACAGAGGTCAGGCACCCCAATAAATCGATGCCCCGAGAAAGGTTGGCACATCTCCTGAGAAATGTTGGGTACCAATCAGTGTCCTTGATAGAGATTAGACACCAACAAATAAATGCCTTGAGAAAGGTCAATGCATCCCCCGAGAAAGGTCGGGTAAACACCTTATTGCTCTAACAGGCGACTGAAGAAAGGTTCAGGTCCTGGAAAAGCGATTCCCCATTAAGGTGACTGAAGAAAGGTTTGGGTCCTAGACAAAGCACTTATTGCTCTAACAGGCGACCGAAGAAAAGTTCGAGTCCTGGAAAAGCGATTCCACGTCAAGGCGACCAAAGAAAGGTTCGGGCCTGAACAAATTACTTATTGCTCTAACAGGCGATCGAAGAATGGTTCGGGCCCTGGAGAAGCAACCTCCTCATGTCACCAGGTAAGATGATGCCTTGATACTTGCCAAAACTCGGGGCTCACACCCTATCTCACTCACTCCCGGTAAGTAACTACATGTATCTTCTTGTTTGTCTTAGTATGTGTAATGCTATATTGCTCATTTTCCGCATAGGGCACTAGGTCCCAAGTAAGATATAATCTACTGTATAAGCATGGACAAAATTTAGGTATCAGTTTATCTTTGTATGCAACCTCTGCGAACTCACCTTCAAAGAGGGGCAGCTATTGATACCAAATTTTGATTAGATTTTTTAAATTAGGCCTTAGTCTCTTTTAATCTTTGTTTTTCCTTTTTTTTTTGGATAATAAATAATAAATAATAAAAACAACAAAAATAATAATAATAAAACAAAAAAAAAAGAAGTAGCCAAAGGAGGGTTGGGCCTACGAGCCTAGTCCTTCCTTCTCTCTCGCACGACCCCCCATGGCCCAGCCTGCGTGACTCGGCTCTTTTTCCCTTTCTTCTTCCTTCTTCCCCTTTCTTCTTCTTCTTTCCTCCTCCGCTTCTACAGAGCATGCGTAGCAACGCCAACGCGCTCGTGGACATGCCTACGACGAAGATGGGAGAAGTAGACTTGCAATGATGGGACGCACAAGTGGGTAGCTTGGAGTGGACGCCGATTCGGCCGCACCCAGGGCCGGTTGGTGCGGCCGAACCCTCATCACCGGCACCCCTCCGCTTATAAATGGGCCCCTCCCGATGAGAACCAGACATACAGAGAGAGCAATCGAAAGCTAGTGAGTGTCGCAAGCTTCCCTCTAGAGACTTCAGGGGAGGCCCGAGCGCTCGCAAGCCCAAATGTGAGGGAGAGGGAAGTGATCGGAGCCGGAGGAGCTCGTGAGTGGATCCAAGGTCGAACGAGGAGCAAACTCGGAGAGAGAGAGGGAAAAGTGCCAGATGTGAGAAGCCAAGGACTCGTCGTCGCTACCGTCTCGACGCGGTTGACCAAGCTCCATTAAAACCCCCAGTAGCCTCGAGCTGTGCCCGACGCTATTGTCACAATCGATTGGCCACGCCACCACTGTAGAACAAGTAACAGTAGGCGCCGACCGCCACCTCCAGTCGTGCCTAGTCCGCCGTTCCCCTTCGAATCTCGACCCTAGCCGCCATCGTCACCGTCGCTGCTTGCGGTCGTTGCCCGTTGTGACCGTTGACGCCTTAGCCACCGCTGCACGTCGCACCACCGTCGCCAAGTTGCCAGTGTCCCTGCCATCCCCTCTTCAGAGGGTTGCGATTTCGGGTTATGTTTGGGTAGGGTTCCTCGTGGGAACCGGGTCGCCGATAAGATTTGGGTAGGGTTTCCCTGGGGTAGGGCCTGCATGCGTGGGCTGCGCATTCCCCGGGTCGAGCCTACGTTGCAGGCCCGTTCGGCCTCTGAGTGGACGACCCGGGTCGGTCCCAACCCAAGGATCTAACCCGGGCCGTATTTTAATATTATATTATAATATAATATTTTTAAAATAAAAAAATAAAAAGATAATTTATTTTCCAAGAAATCAAAAAATAAAAAATATCCATATTTTCCCAAAAAGCCAAAAAATTTAGAAAAAGCCAAAAAAATGATTTATATTTTCAGAAAAAGATCAAAAATCCAAAAATTGCTTTTTATGTTAAAAAATGCGTAAAAGACAAAAAATATTTTTCCTCCTCAAATGCATGGAGAATCCTTCAAAAATCCAAAAAACTTTTAGGTTTAAACAAGATTACGTACCGAAAGGGCATTAGTGATTAATTAGTGTAATCAAGTCCCTGATCCTAATTTCTCTAGTTGCGCAGGAGTGAGTATTTCTCCCAATACTTCGCTTGGGTTTCTAATCGACCCGCCCCAAATCGATAATTGGCGACTCCGTTTTAAAATCAACTTACAGGTTAAAAACATCAAACCATTAAGTTGTGAATTGGTGGACTCGAACGCTTAATAAACATAGCTGAACCATTAGCCTTCGAAGGCACCCCCTGCCCTGATCGGGCATCAAAAAAAGAGGTTGCGACAATGATCGATCTGGAAAATTCGAGGAGAAATCATACGAAGGAATCTTCTTGGGTTATTCGACTTCAAGCAAAGCATACAGGGTCTTTAACAAGAAGACTCAATCTGTGGAAGAATTTATGAACGTCAAGTTTTAAGATTATGTGCAGAATCAACCAGATCAGATTCAACTTAAAGAGTCTAAACCCGTTCTAGACTTTACAAAGTCTACTTCCTCCGAAGAGGTTCAGAATTCTAGAGAACAACAACAAGCAGATTGAGAAGATTCAAATGAAGCAGAGGATCAACATACTCTTAGAACAAACAGCAACTGGAAGCACAAGTCAAGTCATTCCAAAGAACTCATCCTTGGCAACATTGATGAAGGAATTCACACCAGATCCAAAGGAGGAGAAGAGTCCAGTGCTCTAGCACTTGTTTATAAGATAGAACCAAAAGGTGTAGACAAAACCCCGTTTGATGAAAGCTGGATAGAAACTATGCAGGAAGAACTTAAACAGTTCAGCATCAATGATGTATGGGAGCTGATTCCAAAACCCAAAGGCCAATCTGTGATTGGAACGAAGTGGGTTTTTAGGAACAAGATGGATGAGAAAGGAAAAATGGTCAGAAATAAAGCAAGACTCATGGCGAAAGGATATACACAGGAAGAAGGGAAAGACTATGACGAAACCTATGCACCAGTAGCGAGGTTAGAAGCAATTAGATTATTACTTGCTTTTGCTTGTTATAAAAATTTCAGGTTATTCCAGATAGACGTCAAAAGTACATTCCTCAATGGATTCATTCAAGAAGAAGTCTATGTGAAACAACTACCAGGATTTGAAGATCCAAGGAAACCAGATTTAGTCTATAGACTGAAAAAGGCCTTGTATAGACTAAAGCAAGTACCTCGAGTCTGGTATAAAAGGTTGAGTAAGTTTCTAACTCAAAATGGTTTTAAAAAAGGAAAGGTTGATACTACTCTGTTTGTAAAGAGAGAAGGAAAATATTTTCTGCTAGTACAAATTTATGTAGATGATATTATCTTTAGGTCCCCTAATGAAAATCTGTACAAGAAATCCTCTAGGTCTATGCGGGATGAGTTCTAAATGAGCATGATGGGTGAGTTAACTTTCTTTTTAGGATTGCAAGTGAGACAATCGAAGAAAGGTATATTCATTCACCAAGAGAAGTATGCAAAAGATCTCATCAAGAAGTTTGGGTTGGAGAATTGCAAGAAGACAGAGACACCAATGTCAAGCTCTTCAAAACTGGACAAGGATGAAGGAGGGAAGAAAGTAGATCATAAGCTATATAGAAGCATGATCAGTTCTCTTCTTTACCTTACTGCTTCTAGACCTGATATTCTATTTAGTGTTTGTATTTGTGCTAGATTCCAGTCTAATACCAGAGAATCTCATTTAAGTGCTGCAAAACACATCATCAAATATGTTGCGACTTGTCCAAAGCTAGGTCTGTGGTATCCAAAAGAAGGAGACTTCACTCTACTTAAATATTCAAACGCTGATTTAGCCGATTGCAAAATTGATAGGAAGAGCACATCTGGCACTTGTCAATTGCAGGGAAATATGCTGGTATCTTGGTTCTCAAGGAAACAACATACTGTAGCATTATATGTTGCTCTTAGGAGTTGTTGTTCTCAAATCCTATGGATAAGACAACAACTAAGAGACTTTGGGATTGAAGAATTGTGCACAGAGATCAGATGCGACAACACCAGTGCTATTAATCTCACCAAGAACCTAATTCTTCATTCAAGAGCGAAGCATATAGAGATTTGACACCATTTCATAAGGGATCATGTAAAGAATGGGGGGATTATGATTCAGTTCATTGATTCGAAGAATCAGCTGGTAAACATCTTTACAAAGCTTCTGGAGAAAAATCTATTTGAGTCTAATTGCAACAAGTTGAATATTATATCTCCTACCGTTTAAAGTCTGAAGTTGGTCAGACTTAGAATTTAAAGAAGCTACTTCAGTAAGAAAATGTCTCGAATCCAGGTATTTTAATTTTTTGGTATGAAAATGTACGATTATCTGAATCGTTGCTTGCCTTATTTATTTTTAAAAATTATTATTTCAGTAATAATTTTAGGATTTTGAATCTTTGGAAGTTACATTTTTGAAAATTGTTCTGAAAAGGCATTTTATCGTGACACTTCAAATACCACATTTCATTATCTTTATATACCTAGTTTTTCTATTGAGCACATCACTTTAAAACCCTAGAATCCAAACTCTCTTCTCCCTCGACTTTTTCTCTCAAGATTTATCTGTAAGTTTCCATCTTTTATACACTCGAACCTATCTATGAAATCCTCCTAGCCTGCAAACATGTCTCACCAAAGGAAATCCTCTCGATTGCAAGCAAAGGGCCTCAGAATGTGCCTGAAGGGTAAACACATTTCAATCTGACTGAAGAAGAAGGCTCTCTGCAGAAGTCTCCTTAGAACTTTCCTCAGAACTCTCCAAGCAAACCGATGGAAGAAGAAGTTGAAGAGGATGCTGTTCCACTCAGAGTCCTAACACCCAAGGTTCTTTATAATCATTACACTTATTTGAAACAAGGTGGCTCTCCAATGTATTTTATTACTAGTTTTCTTAAAGGACATGATCATGGGAATGAAACAATATTCTTAAGAGCTATGGAACATTTAGGAATAGCGCCGGAAGGAGCGGCAGACAAAGCTTTTCTAAACTTTCCTGCTGATCCTACATTTAGCTCTCAGAATCAGCCTGAAAGTAAAGACAATGGTGAACGGATGTTTTCGAACTTTCAACCCATAATGGGTGTGGCTGCAGATGAACTTAGCGATAGAATGAAACTCTTTCGTTCTAAAGAACACAAAAGGGTTTACACCCAAATGTTGAAAAGAGGGGTGATGAACCCTCGAATTGTTGATTTTGACTTCTTAGACTCAATCAAGGTTAACTTGAGGGAGAAGTTAGCCTTCCTTCAACTTAAGAATTTTTGTTCTAAGACGGCTGTTGCATATCCAAAGTTGATTGCATTTTTCTATTCGAATGACTTTTTTTGACCAGAATCGAATCCAGTTCACTGTGAATGATAAAGCCTATGTGGTGGATGTTGACACTAATAGACATTGTTGGGGTGGAAAGGAGTGGTTTTCAACCAATTAGTGTCTCAGTTGGTCAAGCAACCAGATTTCTTGTCAAGGACAGATTGCTAGAAGGAGGAGTCACATACTTAAGACTAACAGCCTCAAATGTTCTGTTGCACAAAATTGTCATTAACTACATTAGACTAAAGGCTACATCAAAAACAGATGTTTCCAGATTCGAAACAAGACTCATGTTTGCCTTTTGCAATGGGATGAGATTTTCTCTGCCTCATATTATCCAATTTCACATGTACATGACAATTTTGAAGGATAAAGGACAATCGCTTTATTCTGCGTTGGTCATAAAATTGTTTAGACATTTTCAAATCTAGTTTCCCGCCTCACTTTGCTCTCGAACTGTTGCTCCTATGATGATAGGACTAAAAATGATTTCGAAAATGAGGTTGAAAAATTTGAACAAGGCTATTGAGTGCTTGAAGAAGGAGTCCTCAAGCAAGACCAAGGAAGATTCTGCTGCTGGAAGAAAAAGAAAAGGCAAAGAGGTTATGCAAGAACCTATAAAGAAGAGAAGATCACTTATTCTGCAAGATGAAGATGATGAAGATGATCTTACAATTTTTGCCATTGCCTTAAAGAATCTTCAAGGTTTTGTTGGTTCTGAGAAACCAATGGAAAGAGAAGGAGGAAATAGAGAAGAAACAGAGCAAGAAGAAGAAGAAGAAGAAGCATAAAAAGAAGAAAGAGCAAGAGTTGAAGGAGAAGAAGAAGGTCATTTTGAAAAGAGGGCTGAGGATGACTCTTATGAAGAGACAGTTGCAATCTCATTGTCTGAAGATTCAGAAGCAACTAGGAGTGGAACTATAGGAGTACGCACATAAACAGAACATCACTCTCGTTCTGAAAACAAGAAAACTCAAGAAGAAGGAATCATTTCTCCACCTGTAGGCACAGAAACAGGGGGAACTCATGAGAGAACACGGACTTCTTCTCCGCATTTTGCGAGTGATGATATAAGTCAATCTCCTGCCAACCCAGAAGATGTCTATGCTTCTCAATTTCCTGAAGCTGACATTGAAGAATCTACTTTGAGTCATGGGGCTAGACAAGTTGATGTTCCCTCAACTCTCAACTCTCCACAAATTCAATTCACTGAAGCTAGTGCACAAACTAACCTGAATGTTGACTATCCAAGGATGATGGAACTCCTTTTGGAGGTAAATGCTCAGCAATATGCTATGGAGATTGAGATCTAGAAGATTCATATTGCCTTAAGATCATCTTTTGATTTTCAAACTGGAAAGGTACAATCTTTGGACACTTAGGCTGCGCATGGTAACATTTCTTGGCTGGGGAACAATTTCTTTTCAGAAATAGTTTTTTTCTATTTCTATTATGGGGAACAATTTCTATGTAAAAAAACCCGTTTGGTAACTACACAAAATTTTTACTCTAGAAATAGAAAAAGAATAGAAATGCGTTTGGTAAAAAACAGTTTCTTTTTTATATTTATTTGTTTTTTATTTTTGCCGGTAGATCGCCGCCGCCGCCAGTCGTCGCCGCCACCGCCGCACGTCGATCGGCGGCGACGGTCGATTGGCCTTCGGCGGCCGGTGGTGACTGGCGCCGGTCGACCGGCGGCGGTAGCGGCAGCGGGCGGCAGTCAACGGCGGTCAATGGCGGTTAGCAAGAGAAGAATAAAAGAATTTTTTTTTTAGTTATTTCTTAAACTTGTTCCCGGGAACAAAAAACAACTTTTTTTTACTTCTCATTTCTATTCCAAAACCATTCCCGGGCTAACTTTTTTTTCCCGGGAACAAAAAACTAAGTTGCTGTTATCAAACAAGTTTCTATTCTTTTTTTGTTCCGGGGGAGAAAAGAATAGAAATTCTTGGGCTGGGAAAGGTTACCATGCGCATCCTTAGGTACAGACTTTGAATTAACAAGTTTCTCAGATTGTGGTCAAGAATGATGAGACTATTCAGATGCTCAAGACTATTCAGACTGAAGTTCAGAATGTTAATTGCTAGTGCCAGAAGGTTGAGGACACAGTGCAATCTATGGGGGATTTCCAACTAGTTCGAGCTCCCAGATAGCCATAATTTCATTTATCTTTTATCTATTTTGACTTTCTCCACCTTTTGCTATTGACAAAAATGGGGAAAATGCGTGTAGATTTGACTTGAACTTTGCAGATTTGATTTGAGATTGTTTGACTATTTTTGAGCACTTATATTCTGCAGCAATCTTTGTGGTAGTGATATTTATGGATGTGGATGTTTAAATCTTGATGTTTGTCTTTGTTTTCAAGATTAACATGTTTTTAGTGGTTGCAGAATCGACGCTATCCAAATCCTTAACTATTTGTTTTCATAAGATATCATGTACTGCTAAAGAGTTGTTTTGCAAGATATAAATCCTTAAATATGCAGGGAAGTTTTGTCACAATCAAAAAGAGGGAGATTGTCGGAGAAAACTCCCTTGATGTTTCGAAGCTGAAAAAACTTATTCAAAGTCTATTATGAAGATTTCCAAACTTTTATGTCAAAGTTTAAAGACTGCCAGACTTTAGTGTCAAAGTCTGTTCTACATCAGAAGTCTGCCCACTTTGACTAATTTCATACTGAACGCGATGAAGAACGAAGACAAAATCATACTCAAGATCATCTTTATTCCTTCAAAGCTTCAGTTTATTACAAGATTTATATGGATTACTGGTTAGGAATTACACCTACAAGATCGGTTATCTTTATCGGAAGCAATTTAGATACATCAAATCTTTTTGGAAGGCACGTAATTTTGGAAAGAATCTATTTATAGAAACCAAGATCCTGATTGTATGGGCGAACATGATTGACGGGCTTTCATTACAATCTTCAAACGGTTCGAGATCTCCTTAATTGATTCTGGCCAACAGGTTGATTAGAAGAATTCCTTTGGAAAGTGCCAACGATCGAAAATGCATGAAGGAGTATTTAAGGAGACCTCTCCAGTAATTCAAAAGCGTGCGTGAAAGAGAAATTCCAAAATCTGAAGCCTCCCATTTTCTTGTTATTCCATATACTGTGCTTAAGCTTGTACTCAAAAGAGAGAGACTTATAGGGTGACTTCGTGAAAGAGCAGTAGAGACTATTCACTATGAAGTCGAGATAGCAAGATTGTAAATTCTCTTTTAATTCATAGTGGAATCCAGCCCAAAGGCTATCAACGTGGGAGAGTGGACGTAGGTTTGATCTAAACCGAACCACTATAAATTCTGTGTTCTTATTCTCTTACCTACACTTCTTTACTTTATTCATAGTTCTATTTTATAGTTAAAGACTGAACTCAATTAAAGTCTGTGGTTCTTCAAACTCAGATTCAAAAGCAAAATACTTTATTACGTTTCGCGAAAAAATTTCTCCACACCTATTCACCCCCTCTAGGTGTTCATACTAGCACTTTCAACAAGGACCTTCTCAGTACCATGCTTTGCCAGCCATGGATATTGTAAGATGGTGGAAACATGAGGTAGGTGAAGAGATGGGTCTTGAGGGATTTGGCCACGAGGCTGGAAAAGAGATAAAAGGCGAACGAAATCACTTCGTTCCTGACAAGCCTCATCACCACATGAACTCTAGCTTCACACTTCTTGTCGCCCCCTATGTTATGTTGTTCATTGCTCACAAACGCCAAGCCCACGAAGACTGTAGCGGTGAAGTGCGAGTTTACGCTCACCAGATCATCCAGTGCTTTCTTATGGACATACACTGCCTCCTACAACTTTTTATAGCTAGTAATGCAACATGACAAACCACCACCAAAACAACAACAACAATAACAACAACAACAACAAAGTACCGTTATTTTAAAGAGCAAAATGTAGAACCTTATATCAAATCATGGAAAGATAAAAATGAAACTTATATCTGATAATTAAATTTTTGGTACGGGTCGTCCTTGGACGGTTGAGATGGCGCATTTCTCCCTTGATCTTTTATCATTTCTGTGTCATCCTTGGACGGTTGAGATGGCGCATTGCTCCTGTTGGGAATGACTGATCCCCGAAAAAACCGGATTCGACACTGAATCGAACCCCTAAACTCAAGCGGAAGACGAAGCCCGGGAAAACACGTATCACCGATCGTAAAGCACACCACGGAGTCGAGCATACCTTGTTAGCCACAGATTAGACAACAATGCTGATAGAGGAAGAGAAATTTGTCCTTTGTTTGATCCGATGACGCTTGAAGGGGAGAAAACAGTGGCCTTGTGCTACTGTTTCTTCTTTTTGTTTTTGAGAGAGAGAGAGAGCGAGGGAGAGAACGTACGTACGTTCTGCCTTCCAACCAGTGCCATCTCTCTCTCTCTCCTCCCTTTTATACCTTCCCCTTCCACGGGCCCTATTCCCGTGGGCCGAGCCTTTTGGGCCCAGCTTGGGCGGACGGGCCTTAAGCCCATCTCATAAATCCATCATCTCCCACTCGCACATGGTGGGCCAAACAGAATTCTCTTTACCTCTTTTCAACATTCATACCGGTGAATAATCCGTGCGACCAGCATACTTTGAGAGCTCGTTGCCATACATCTGTTAGGAATATATAACAGCTCATAATGGGCATCACACTCCGAGTAGATTTAGTATGCAGTACCCTAGATCGATTGATCACATTTATATCTCTCTTGATCTCTTTTAAACAATGATATATATATATATTGTATTCACAATTATGATTATCCCAAAGACAGTCATAATTGGTTAACCGGTGAATACAAAACTACAATGTGATTCTCCAAAATCGATCTTCCTCTTTCCTTCAAACTCTCAATTTCAGTTCAGCTTGCTTTTCTAGAAATGCCCCATTAGATCGAATCAAACTCATGACCATTGGCAACATCCTAAGATAACAAACACTAAATAGAAATCTTGAGAATAAGTAAGAGTCATGAGGGGACTAAAAAATTGAGGAACTCTTTTCCTCAAGAGTCTCACACGACATAAAAAGTTGAGATCAAACTTTTGCCACTCTTATTGGTCGTCTCATGCATACGTAGTATGAAATACGTATTACGGTATTAACTCCTTTCCCATGGAGCGTATGTCTACATCTTTCAATACCGTACAGATAATAGTTCAGACATACCCAATGTCTAACTTGAGTTCACGTATCTACTCATTTACCTAATTCATCAGAACTCACATCTGGCATCATAGACAGATAAAGTAAAATATGTGGGGTATTTTACTCTCGGACATAGTAAGTATTATGTCCTCATCTTAACACTCAGTTAAGGCGACATACGTGTTTTAAGCTTGAGCTCTCGATTATTACCTAGATAATAAGCTTAAAAATAGTCTCATCTCTATTTATCACACAGTAAATAGAGGCGATTACCCGTGTGAGTGGGCTAATCTCATATCTGTCCGACATACTTTCCTAACTTAATGTAATGCACTGAGCATTAAGATGCATAAAGATCAAACAGAGATTCATAGGCATTAATGATGAAAACACAAATTCATCAAATTGTGAACACTTAGGGAAATTACAATATTCAGTACATCAGCCTCTACGCAATCCTAGAGATTTCATATAGCCACAAAACACATCTCTATGTACTCTAAGTTCACATCTTTTCGTGCAATCATATCTTTGACAAAAAAAAATTATACTTGGTATCTATATGTTTGGTCTTGCCATGATATTTTGGATCTTTGGTGTACACTTTTGATGCTTGGGTATCACAGTTAACCAACAATGAATCTACAGCACTTCCAATAACACCTAAATGATCCAATAATCTCTCAAGCCAAACATCTTCTCATACTGCTGCTGATAATGCCACGAACTCAGTTTCCATCGTGGACAAGGCTATACACTTTTGTTTCTTACTGCTCCAACACATGGTGCCATTATTTGGTAAGAGAACAAACCTAGAGGTAGATTTCCTTTCATTTAAATCTCCTCCCCAATCAACATCAGAATAACCTTAGAGTCGCAGATCCTTTCCATAATAACTCATCGTATAATCAGCAGTTCCCTTTAGATACCTCAGTATTCTCTTAACGACTTTCCAACGTGCTTGACCTGGATTGGATTGGTATCTGCTCACCATTCCAACTGCATAACATATGTCAGGTCTTGTACACATCATAGCATACATCAAGCTCTCAACAGCACTAGCATAAGGAACATGTTTCATTTGTTCCTTCTCTTGTGGAGTCCTTGGACACAGTCTATGGCTCAATCATTCACCTTTTGCAATAGGAATGTTTATGGGTTTACAATCCCATATCATTCATCTCAAAGTTGGAAGACAACCAACTTTTGACAGTATGAATAAACTCCATATTACTTCCGGCAATTAGTATATCATCAACATATAATGATATGATCACAAATTGATCCTTGGATCTTTTGATATATACACAATGATCCTCATCTATCATTATAAAGTCATATGCCATTATGGCATTATGAAATCGTATATACCATTGTCTTGACGATCGCTTAAGGCCATATATCGACCCCCAAAGTCGACATACTTTTTCTTCTTGGCCTTTCACTATGAAACCAGCAGGTTGTTCCATATATGTTCCTTACTCTAATTCTCCATTGAGGAAAGCAGTCTTTACATCCATTTGATGTAACTCAAGATCCATACCAAACACTATTGCCAGAATTATGCGAATTAAGGTAAATCTCACTACAGGAGAGATTGTTTCTACATAATCAATTCCTTCCTGTTGATTATACCCCTTCGCCACAAGGCGAGTCTTATGCCTTTCTATCGAGCCATCAGCCTTTCGCTTTATTTTGAGAACCCATTTGTTCCCAATAGCTCTGCGTCCCTTTTGGAAGATCAACCAGTTCCCAGACTCGGTTTGACTTCATTGACTCCATCTCCTCTTTCATTGCATAAATCCATTTTTTCTTATTAGGGCAATTCAGAGCCTCATTAATATTTCTTGGCTCATCCTCATCTTGTGGAGCAATCATTAGAAGTTTCCCCTTCAATGTTAAAACGTTGACGGGGAATCCTTTGGCGACTTGTTTGCTATATGGGAGATTGTACACTTAGCACATCATTCCCCATTATGCTCCCACTCAGATTAGATAATGATGATATCATCTCACCATGTGGTTGTAATTGAGAATGAGTTGAATTCAATTCATCACTTCTCATATTACTCCCACTTGGACGAATTCCATTAATATCATTATCTTGATCCAAGGTTTCAAATAGGGAGTAATCTTCCCCTATTTCGCCCTTCTTAGGAAATTTATCCACTAAGAATGTGACATCCCGTGATTCAAATTCAGTTATTCTCCCACTTTCCTGCTCACCTATGAACACATACCCTTTTGAGTGTTCGGAGTATCTCATTAAAATACTCTTATTTCCTTTGGGACCTAATTTCCCAAACTTCTGAGAGGACTCATGAGTATAGGCAGCACAACCCCATGACTCAAGAAAACTTAAGTCCGGTTTTTCTACCTGTCCATAACTCATATGGAGTGGAAGTAACTGATTTGGAAGGCATCCGGTTAAGTATATAGGCAGCAGTTAACAACGTATCACTCCAAAAGGTGATATGTAAGTTAGCATGCGCCATCATGGACCTAACCATTTCCAATAGGGTTCTGTTTCTTCTCTCTACAACACCATTTTGTTGAGGAGTATATGGAATAGACAACTGTATTTCTATTCCTTTTCACCACATAATTTTCTGAACTCATCAGATAAATATTCTCGACCTCGATCGGATCTAAATACTTTTATTTTCTTGTCTAATTGATTTTCTACCAAGGTCATAAACCTTTTGAAACAACTTATTGCTTCAGATTTACAAGAAATCAAATAGACATATCCGAATCGAGTATTATCATTTATAAAAAGTGATGAAATAAACAGCCCCATGCCTTCCTCTCACATTCATTGAACCTCAGACGTCAAGAATGGATTAAATGCGGAGGAAATTCAGCTCTTTTACCTTCTCCAAATGGTTTCCTTGTCGTTTTCCCTTCTAGGCAATGCTTGCATATAAGCAAATCGACTTTTTCAATATTGCCTAACAAGCCCTTTTTGGCTAGTCTTTTCATATGTTGTTGGCCCATATGACCAAGTCTAGCATGCCACCATATTCACATCATTATCATATAAAGTAGAAGACGTGAAACAAGGGAATAACATATCGACATTACCACAGTCAACATTTAGTACAATAAAACCATCCAGAAGTGACCAAAATCATAGTAGTTTGTATCCAAATACAAATCTACACATCTATTATGGAAGTTCATACTAAAAATCAAGCTTAACCAACGCTAAAACAGACACAAAATTTCGACGAATCTCCAGAGCTTATAGGACATCATGTAGGAACAAAGTGCGCCCACCACGCATATTCAATTGGCAGGTGCCAATCCCTTTAACTTCAACTCTGAAATTATTTCCCACATAAATCCACATAGTTCCAAGTTGGTATCGTCGGAATTTCACGAAGGATCCTCTATCCTTCCTTACATGGTCTGTCGTTCCTGAATCTACAGTCCACAAAGGATTGGATTCAGCCAATGATGCAGAACTCGACACATAAGCAAAGTTCTCAAATGTGCAAGAGGTGTTTATCTTCTTTGGCTCACGATAGTTGCGAGCATAGTGACCATTTTGTCATAATTGTAACACCTCACCCTTGACATTTTCTTCACTTGAGGACGTTTTCCTCTCTTGTGTTGGTTAACTCTTGATTTCTTGCAACAAGGACTTGATCCTTTGCATTTCCACGTATTGAACGAATCAATACGCTTGCGCTTAGAGCACAAAGCCCTTTCTGAGCTAGAACCAGCATTGCAAATGTCTGTTTTTGGCTCAAATGCCGTTAGGCGGTCTTTGCTAGCTCAAGGTGGCGCACGACACCCTCAAGATCTTCCATAATATGGTCAAGAGCTTCTAGTGCTTCTTGCTTTTCCAGCACATATTGAATCTCCATATTCAATATTTCACAATAGTTGCCGTTCATATCAGCAATCACGTTTTTAGTTGCTGAAACCATCAGTATGAACACATCAGACATACATGCACGAATAATTAATGCCTATCATTTATGCATCCCTATTTACATAGACCCATCATATTAATGAATAATTTTAAGTAAGGCTTCAAGAATCAAAAGGTCACTACGTTTCCAATCATCCTCCAAAAATCCTAACTTAAAACTATCATTAATATGATTGTCATATGCAAAATCAATTCTATGAAGTTACAAAAACTTCTATAACTACCCACAGAATCAGCGATAATGAGAAAGCAAATATTATCTAACATCCAATAGAATAACAGTGCTTTCACATAATACAACTATACATTACACTAAGCAATATATACAAAGAAAAAATATCAACATGAAAAGAGATATTTACATCCATAAAAAACATCTCATAATTAATCTAAGAAATAAATAGGGAAAGTCCCTTCTAATCTATCGGTCAAAACATCTGAGAAAACTGAAGGCACATTTGCCAACCATGGAAAAACTTTTGGAGAGCTTTCATGTCGCCACCAAGGCGCATTTACTCTGCGCCATGTGGCGCTCAATCTAAGGGTTGAAGTTTTGGCCAACTCAATCCTATAGTACTCTCTTACAAAAGCTTCCACTAGCTCCCTATAACCCGGGACCACATTGACCTCCCATAGTCGATCTAACACTGCTTGCCATTCAGGTGGAAGAGTGTTCATCAAAGCCGGCACCTTCTCAAAATCCGGCATTAGATAACCATTCCAGATGATTTCTTGTATCATCTGATTGACCGTGACCATGTGTGATACTAAATCACCATCAAGCCACCGATAATCAGCTAATTCTTTCATCAGCATTTTCAGTCTAGCTCTTCCTTCGTCCGTTCTCGGGGTTGCAGGTATCCGTGCATAACGCATCATAGTTCCTGCAACAAATGCAGAACTAAAATGGATCACTTATAATCCACAATAAACAAAATGGAAAATACATAATTTTCCATGATTCATGCAACAAATGCAGAATAAAAAATGGATTACCTACAACCCATACAGACATAATTGAAAAAGAAACAAATTCTTTTTTTTTTTTTCGGGTCAACGGTCAACGGTCAAAGTCAACGGTCAACGGTTGTCGGTCAATGGGTCAACGGTCGGTCAACGGTCAACGGGTCGGGTCAACGGGCGCGCGGGTCGGAGGACCGGACGGACCGGTCGGGCCGGTCGGATCGGCCGTGCTGGTCGGACGAACCGACGACGACGTGCCGCGCGTGCGGCCCAGGCGACGTCACGAGCGTCGGCCGGCACGCGCCTCGGGCGTGAGCGTGCGGCGTCACGCAGGCGTCACCGCACGTGCGCGGCATGCGCCAAGCTGATCGGGTCGGGTCGGTCGCCGTTGGGTCGGGTCGCCGGCCGGCCAACCGTCGTCGGCGCTGACGTCATCCCGACGGTTATCGACCGTTGGGTGACGTCACGATGACGTCAGCGGGTGACGTCAGCACGCGTCGGTTCGCCGACCGGCGCGTGTGGCGCACGCGCTGGCCATAGCCAGCGCTTCTGGCGCGTGGCGCCCACGCGCAGCGGCTTGTGGCCGCGCGTGTGGCGCGTGCGGCGTCGTCCGGCGACGCACGACATGTCGCTGGACTCGTCTCGACGTCGCCTTTCACCCAATGCCTTCAGAATTTGATTCCGACTTACTGAAACTCAGAAAAATGGCCGAAGAACGCTCGGGTGTCGGGATTTCTCGCCCCGATCCGTACGGCCGAAGCACTTTCGCGAAAAATCAATCAAAAACATCAAAACAGATCGGGAAAACGTGAACTAAGGCTCTGATACCAATGTTGGGAATGACTGATCCCCGAAAAAACCGGATTCGACATTGAATCGAACCCCTAAACTCAAGCGGAAGACGAAGCCCGGGAAAACACGTATCACCGATCGTAAAGCACACCACGGAGTCGAGCGTACCTTGTTAGCCACAGATTAGACACTAATGCTGATAGAGGAAGAGAAATTTGTCCTTTGTTTGATCCGATGACGCTTGAAGGGGAGAAAACGGTGGCCTTGTGCTACTTTGTTTCTTCTTTTTGTTTTTGAGAGAGAGAGAGAGCGAGGGAGAGAACGTACGTACGTTCTGCCTTCCAACCAAAGTGCCATCTCTCTCTCTCTCCTCCCTTTTATATCTTCCCCTTCCACGGGCCCTATTCCCGTGGGCCGAGCCTTTTGGGCCCAGCTTGGGCGGACGGGCCTTAAGCCCATCTCATAAATCCATCAGCTCCCTTGATATTTTATCATTTCCGTGTCATCCTCGGATAGTTGAGATGGCACTTCGCTCCCTTGATCTTCCGTAATTTCTTTGTCTTGTATTACCAATCTAATGGATGGAGGGTTTTTATAGAGATGGAGAAATTGCTTAGCCAGCTACGCAAGCATCGCTTGTGAAAGAGGTAAAGCGATAATGGAATAAAGAAAACAATATGATTGATATTCTCTTTGGTGTTTCCCGTTAAGCTTATTACTTAACAAGCAAAAAAGAAGCAAGAAAGCAAGCTATCCAAAAAAGTGGGAAGTCAAGAACAATTAGAGAGAAAATACGATGATTCTTGTCGTGGTTCAACCACCTGCAAGCATCTGCCGTCGAGCGAAGGGTAGAAATTCATTTTATCCAAGCTGGAATACCAAAAGGAGGAAATCCAATCCTCTTAGAACCCCTCCAAAATTCTCTGAGATTATCCGCTCAAACCCGGTTTGAGATAGGGTACAGGTGGACTTTTCTTCGATTCTATAAATAACCGGGTCCACCGTACTCGTGCTCAAAATTTTGGGTCGGGTCAGTTCAATCTTGTTTAACCCTACTTAGCTTGAAGTTTTCTTTTTGTGCTTAAATCATAGTTAGAATTATGCAATATTCAGTAATAAGCAATGTTCAATCTTGTTAGCTTAAATATACGTATTACATTTACTAAATAATCTCTCATACTGAATGGGCAAATCTAAATTATATCAAAAATGGCCACACATGTAAACACTTTTTAGGGCTCATTTATTAATACTGAAAAACCGAGTGCTGAAAACTTGAGTGTCGAATATTGAGTGCTGAAGTCTTTGAACCGATGAAATGGGGAATCGATGACCCCTAATCAAAACCTAGTAACGAAAACCTATGCATGTCCATTCGCAAAAAAAAAATCTGTAGATAGTTGCAGAGTTTCGGGACAATGGAAGAAATGGGGTATACACGATTACTCCAATCAGATCTCGCAAACATAAGAAAGAATAAGATGATGTATCTCTAATCCGTTGTCCTATGACTCCCTGAAATGGCAGATGGGTTTTGTGTTTCTTGAAGAATATCTATTCTCCTCCACCATTCTCTTCTATAGTGTTCACTATAAGTAGGTTACACAAGTTTGATCTAATCCAACTTCATCTTGAAAAATCCAGACTCTTAGTGAGGCTGTTGAAAATATGTCTTGAGTTTGAGTATGAAGAAGAAACTTTCCTAATTCAAGTAAGTTTCTTATTTTGAATCTACTTGAAAGGTTTCCTAATTTGGATCCCACTGTTGTCTATATATAAGAAGTGTCTTCGCTATGGGGATTATAAAAGAGGAACTTCAATTTGTGAATTACACAAATTTTGTTGTATAATTCATTCATGAGATAGAAAGATTATCTCATGGGCTAAATACTATGTGAGCTATTTGGCGTAATTGGGAAGTGGGAAACATTGAGAGTGTTAAAATTAATTGAGTGTGGTTGTAATCTTTGTTGTATCGCTTGATCTATAGTGGAATTTTTGCTACTTTCCTTGTAAATATTGGTCACTCAAAATAACCACATAAATCAAGTGCCTGATTTATTTTCTTGTTCAATCTATTTTATTGTTTGATTGATTATTTCTACAATAATTTGTATCAAAGCTAGGCTTTGCTTATTTGAAGTGAATCGATTGTGACAAAAGAAGGAAAAGTGAATATCAACAGATTTGATGAGAATGGTTTTGGTTTTTCAAAGATGTAGATTAAGGTTTATTTGTATAAGAGGAATATACACTTGCCCCATATATGGGGAGAAGCCTAACTCGGTGAAGCAAGTTGAATGGGAATCCTTGGATAGGTAAGCGTTAGGTGTTATTTGACTGACATTGTCTTGTAATACCGCGTTTAGCATCGTGAAAGAAAAAGACCCCTGCGAGTTTGATGAAAGCCTCATGGACATGTACGAGAAGCCATTTGCAATTAACAATGTCTATTTGATACAACATTGGTTTAACTTCAAGATGGGCGAAGGTTCGTTAGTTACTAATCATATCAATGAATTTAATGTGATCATTTGTCAATTGAGTTTAATTGAGATTAACATAAAGATGAGATGTATGCCTTGATTCAATTACCCACATTACTTGTGACACCCCGAACTTCCTCAGGGAGCCACAAGCACCTAATGTTACACCTAATAACATCTCTTAGAAGAAGCGTCGAAGTCCATAGACTTTTTTTTTTTTTTTAAAACGGTCCTAGCGCGACTCATTAGCGGAAACAAAATATAATATCGCCATCTCTCCCTCCTAACAACCATGATACAATTGCACACCACTAAATACCATAGGAAAAGATAGAGCCATGCCACTTTTATTTACATATTTTCATGATGGATCTTTCATGGGTCGATACAACAAAAGAAAGCCAAGATTTCCAGCTACACTTGGCCACATCCCAAAAAAATACTACGACCCCTAAAGTAATCACATGACGTCCTCCATCTAACAGTGGCGGCTACTCCCAAAAAGAAACTCCAGCTCTCTACCTCTCACGCAACCATCACACCCATCCTGGCGCGTCGGGTGGTGGTGGCGGCAACATCCCCCTAAACACTCCGTCTCAGCGAACATGAACTGACAGGAACTCCTAGATGATTGGGCCCCCAGCTAGGCCCACATCGTACATAACTAGCACTCGCACTCACACAAAAGTCAATCCAGGGACGGTGACGCAGTCAATCTCCGTACATTCTACTTCTACATCCGATGGGAGGCCATAGAAGGTACCTCGCGTGACGGTAGGAAGCGGAATCTTTCTAATATGAAATGTTGGTCCTCGAAGGGGTGAGTACAACCACTCAGCAGGTAAAGGATCCAATAACACTCAATGCATCATACAATACAATCACGACATCATACATGCCATTCATGCATCCAAACATACTTACCTTGAAGCCATGCATATACCATCATACATCTTCATCACAATCATATCACATAAATGTCATCATGCCATAGGTGATCATCATCATATCATATATGCAAGTCATCATGTCATAGGTGATCATCATCATATCATATCATATATGCAAGTCATCATGCCATAGGTGATCATCATCATATCATATCATATATGCAAGTCATCATGCCATAGGTGTTCATCATCATATCATATCATATATGCATGATTCAATTCCCACTTTTAATTTTCAATTCGATCACCACATCACTCTTTCTCGGGACCATCAATTTCATCTCATACTTTACACTCGCACCCCATCTTGGCATCGTGAGAAAAACCTCCGGCATCCAACCATTTAAGGCCACCGGGCATTCGGCACCCCCACATTCCGGGCATCTCGCATCCCAACTGGCATCACGAGGCATCCCCTCGGGCAAAGACCTCCGAGGCTTCCAGTACCCAACCATTCCGGGCATCTCGAAACTCTTGAGGCCATCCGGCCATGTATCTCTATACATTCCGGGCATCCGGCACCCCCAATCCCGGGCATCCGGCACCCCCCATCCTAGGCATCCTGATACTCTCAGGGCATTATCATCCGCCACAAACAATTTCCTCATTTATCATTGTTCATGTTTACTAATTTAGGTCTCAACTCAACATGGCACATGATGTAATAGCAAACAAAATCACTTTCATCCTTTGATTTATACATGCATCATCAGTCATCATACATGCAGCAAGATGCAATCATTCATAACAATAAAATTTATGGAATTCGTACAATTTAGAATAGTCCATTTATCATGCATTTTTTAAATTTATTTAAATTCCAGCTTGTACCATTTTTGAAAATATTTAAATTAAATATCCATATGATTCTCAAAAATCATGAAATTAAGGCATGTGATAGACAAGAAAATAAGATAATTATTTCATGAAAAACACATGGCCAATAGAGTTCCACACAAAAATTATAATTCACACAAATACAGCAGGCAATTTCGGATAAAAACAGAATGTGCAGTTTTTGAAATAATTCGATTAAAATATCCTAACGACCTCCAAAAATTATGAAATTTTACCAGGTTATAGTTAAGACACTAAAGTATATTTTTCATGAAGACTTCTAGGCCAGATTCGTTTTAGATAATTTCCTATAGTCATCCGAAGCTTCTGGTTCTAGCACCGAAACGTCCAGTGTAGTTATCTCCGAAATACCGAGTTTTTACCCACTTATTCTTCTTTTTTTCCTCTGAAATTTGGATATGTTTTACTTCAATATGTCCCCTACAACTTTAATTAAGGGATATAAGTCAAATTTTTAAAGAACAGTCACCATATAGGTCCATGAAGTCTCGGGTGTCCAGTACCACGTCTCCAGATTTACCGTCTTCAAGGATAAGTCGATTCACTAGGCTACACTTGTTCATTTTACTTCAAATTTGAGTATGTTAGTATTTAATATGTTATATACAAGTTTTATGAAGAATTCAAAGAGAGATTCTTGATAAAAATCAACATGCAACCACAAATCTACCAAAAGGTCAGAAAAACTGTTCCAGATCTAGTGTCTCCGTAGGATGAGGGTTTGACCCCTTAAATCTCCACCATTTTGTACCAAATTTTAGTATGTTGTCTTTTAAAATGTTGGATACAACTTTCATGAAGGAATAAAAGTCAAAATCGAACTCGAAACATGCATGCAAGCTCTCACAAGATTCTGGCTCAGGCGGTTCATGCGAAAACAGCAACATCACTCAAGAACAAGTCATTCTAGCTTCGATTTCTCCCTCCTAACCACCCAAAATTTGACACCACTCCAAACATACATGCAAGACACACATGCAAGAGTAGGAAGAGGATCCTAAGTTGCCTCTAAACCGAGCTAGCAACGAGCACACGGCGGCGAACGGGCAGCAACGGGCGACTCCTCCTCCTCAGTTCCTCTCCTCTCGGTGCCCTTCTCTCTCTCGCAACCCTCTCTCTCTCTCTCTCTCTCTCTCTCTGGCTTGGACGGAACCAACCGGCCACTCTCTCTCTCCTTCCCTTTTATTCCCCCATTTCTCCATCATTAGCAATCATCACATGCCTCCCTTGATGGCCAATGCATGAAGACCTCTTTGCCACTTGGCAAGGCCCATGCAATGGGCCGGCCACTCCCTTTTGGGCCTGACTTGGGCCGGCGACAGCCCCTCCGTGGGCTTCTATTGGGCTGGCCAGCTTGGCCCATCTTAGGCCCATCCCTCTTGGGCCTAAGACCCAAGCTTAATTAGCCTAAGATCAATCCTTTTAAAACTACTTAAATTCCTATTAAATTGAAGTACTAAATTACAAATTAAGATAACTATACACTTGAAATTATAATTTCCATAAGTTCCAATTTATCACACACACATGGCCAAAGATAAAACTTCATTTCCCAAAATTCATCCATTAAAGACTTGGCCATACATCTCATTGCAACTCATGGACTGGGAGGCTACAAAATACAATAGCGGTACTTCTATCGCCTATTTATAACTCATGGCATATTTAGGGATTTTTATGAAATTCTAGGATGCCACAATTCTCCCCTCCTTAGAGAATTTCGTCATCGAAATTAGACACCACTCGTGCCTTCTTGAAACAAATAGGGGTACTTTTTCTTCATCTGATCTTCACTTTCCCATGTGGCTTCCTCCATATCATGATGTCGCCATAATACCTTAACCAGAGGGATCTTCTTAGTCCTAAGAATTTGTTCCTTTCTATCCAATATCTGTACAGGCTCTTCAATGTACCTCACTTTCTCATCCACTTTGATGGTTTCATGATCGAGTATGTGACCAAGATTCGGCTAGTACTTCCTCAACATCGATACATGAAACACATCATGCAAATTTCCCAACTTAGGAGGTAGCGCTAAGCGATAAGCTACATCCCCTATCCTTTCGAGTATTTCAAAAGGTCCAACAAATCTGGGGCTTAACTTACCCTTCATCCCAAATCGAGATATCCCTTTCATTGGAGATACCTTAAGGAATACATGGTCTCCCACGCTAAATTCCAAAGGCCTTCTACGCCTACCGCGTAGTCTTTCGCCTACTCGAGTTTGTTTTAAGTCTTTTTTCGATAATTTCAACGGCTTCGGTGGTAACTTGTACCCGTTCAGTCTGTCAATTTCCTTTCACCTACTTCATTCCAGCATACAGGAGTCCTACATCTCCTTCCATATAATGCTTCATAGGGAGCCATGCCTATACTTTTCTGAAAACTATTATTATAGGCAAACTCCATCAAATGCAATCTTTCATCCCAATTTCCTTTGAAATCAATTACACAAGCCCTCAACATATCCTCTAATGTATGGATTACTCTTTCTGATTGTCCATCTGTCTAGGGATGAAAAGCAGTACTAAACTGAAGCTTAGTTCCTAATGCAATTTTAAGACTTCGCCAAAAGTTCGAAGTAAATCTCGAATCCGATCTGAGGTAATAGTCACTGGAACACCGTGTAGGCATACTACTTGACCTACATATACATCCGCATATTTATCCATTGGGTAGTCCATGCGAACCGCTAGGAAATGAGCCGATTTAGTCAAACGGTCCACTATTACCCAGATAGAATCATGACCACTTGATGTCCTTGGCAATCCTTGCACAAAGTCCATTGTTATATGCTCCCATTTCCATTCTGGGATGTCTAATGGTCTCAAGAGCCCTGCGGGTTTGCGATGCTCCGCTTTTACTTGCAGGCACGTCAAACATTAAGAAACGTACCATTCCACCAAAACTGCTGATGTAAATTCCTGTACATCTTTGTACTACCCGGATGAATACTATAATTACTCTTATTAGGAACACAGAGTCGTCCTTGGCATCTCACCACTCCATCTTCAGAGACATGAAATTCCGGTCTTTTTCCTAAAGACACAGCATCTTTCACTTTCAAAATCTCTAGGTCAGATTTTTGCAAGATTTTAACTTTCTGAATAATCTTGGGTTCTATTCTTAATGCACTAAGCATACCGGTAAGACAATCCATTTCCAATTTAAACTCTGAGTTTGCTATAGACTTTAACAACCCCCATTCTGCCATCCTTAAACTAGCCATTTCTACAGTCGACTTACGACTAAGAGCATCCGCTACCCTATTTGCTTTCCCTGGATGGTATCTTATCTCACAATCATAATCCTTTAATAGCTCCATCCACCTCCTTTGTCTCATGTTCAACTCCTTTTGTGAGAACATATATTTCAAGCTCTTATGATCCATATACATCTCAAACTTCTCTCCATACAAATAGTGTCTCCATATCTTCAAGGCAAACACTATAGCTGCTAGTTCTAAATCATGCGTTGGATAATTCAGTTCGTGGGGTTTCAATTGTCTAGATGCATAGGCTACAACCTTGCCATGTTGCATCAAAGCACATCCCAGTCCTTTGTGAGATGCATCACTATATACCGTAAAACCATCAGTTCCAGTCGGTATAATCAGGATTAGAGCTGAGGTCAATTTCCTTTTAAGCTCTTGGAAACTCCTTTCACATTCCCCATTCCATTCAAATTTCACATTCTTTCGGGTCAACTTAGTTAAAGGACCTGCCAATCATGAAAATCCTTCGATAAACCTTCTGTAATAACCAGCCAGTCCTAAGAAACTTCATCTTTCAGTAGGTGTCGTTGGTCTTAGCCAATTTACTACCATTTCAACCTTTGCCGGGTCTATTGCAATTCCCTTTCCTGACACCACATGCCCTGAAAATATTATCTGGTCCAGCCAAAACTCACACTTACTAAACTTGGCATACAACTTATGCTCTCTCAGGGTCTGCAAAACTATCCTCAAATGTTGCTCATGCTCTTTAGGCCGTCTTGAATATACCAGAATATCATCAATAAATACAATCACAAACTAGTCTAAATAGGGCTTAAATATCCTATTTATTAAATCCATAAATGTAGCCGGCGCGTTAGTCAATCCAAATGGCATAACAAGGGACTCGTAGTGTCCATAACGAGTCCTCAACGCAGTCTTAGGAATGTCCTATTTCTTAATTCTTAACTGATGGTATCCCGACCTCAAGTCAATCTTAGAGAAGACCGAACTTCCCTGGAGTTGGTTGAACAGGTCATCAATTCTAGGCAAAGGATATTTATTTTTAATGGTCACTTGGTTCAGCTGCCTATAGTCAATGCACAAGCATATCGATCCATCTTTCTTTTTCTCAAACAAGACCGGTGCACCCCAAGGTGAAGCACTTGGTCTAATGAATCCTTTGTCAAGCAACTCCTGTAGTTGCACTTTCAATTCCTTCAATTCGACTAAGGCCATCCTATGTGGGGCTTTTGATATTGGTCATGTTCCAGGCATTAACTCAATTTCAAATTCAACTTCCCGCTCTGGTGGTAATCCAGGTAATTCCTCAGGAAATACAACTTGAAATTCAGTAACTACTCGAACTTCCTCAAGTTTAGGCTCCTCCCTTGCATAATCTTTAACTATGGCCAGGTATCCTTGACATCCTTTGTCAAGTAACTCACAGGCTTCTACTACTGAAATAAGTGCTACAGGTAGATGGGTCTGACCTCCTAAAAATTCACAACTATACTGATAAGGTAAAACGAATTGGATCACTCTTCTATAACAATCCATTCTAGCCCGATACTTACGAAGCCAGTCCATTCCTATGATAACATCAAAATCATACATGGCCATTACAACTAAGTCTATTTCCATATCCTTTCCTTCTATTGATATCTTACAATTCCCACACACCAGCGTAGACAATACCATATCCTTTAAAGGCGTGGAAACACAAAGAGGCGTCTCAAGAGGCATAACTTCTATTTTATTCAAACGTCTATATCTTTCAGACACAAATGAATGCGTTGCACCCGTATCAAACAATGCATATGCCTTTTCACCATTGATAAGGATCGTACTTGAGATAACATTTTTGGAAGCTTTCGCTTCCTCTTGGGTGACCGCATACACCCTTTCTTGTGCTGGTGGCCTCTGAGGATTTCCTTGTAAGTTTGATCTAACAGCACTCTGATATCCCTATCACACTGAGCCAACACTCACTTGCGACCTTTCTTGTGGGCAACTTCTCCTAAGATGGCCCACTTGTCCACAACCAAAATATTTTAGTCGTCCATTGCAAGGTCCTGGGCCATGTCACCCATTACACCTTTGACAAACACCGGGCTAATAGGGTGCTTTCCCTATATTCAGACCACTTTTTGCTCCTCCAAAATTTCCAAAATTACTCTTCTTCTTCACATTCCAAGTCTGACCTTGACCAGAATAGGGTCTCTCACCCCTTCTCACATCATTAAAGTTCAACGGTTTCTTAAACTCTGATCGTTCTCTTAATGGTTCCTGCTCTACTAACTGTGCCCTTTCGTAAATCTCATTATAATCTCTTATGTTTAAAGGCACCAGTTGCTTTCTAATGTCAGTTCTCAACCCTTTCAGAAATCTCTTAGCCTTTTCCTCCTGATCCTCAATCAATCTAGGAGCATATCTAGACAGTTCAGAAAATCTAGCCTCATGCGGTCTCATTTGTCAGCTCCTTTTGTTCTAGTTGAACAAATTCTGTAATTTTCCTATCCTTAGCACAGTCAGAAAAAATGCTTTCTATTGAAAGCTCTCACAAACTCTTCCCAGTTAACATCAATACCTGTTGGAAAAATTATGTCCTTCGAAGCTCTCCACCAAAACTTTGCATTTCCCTCCAGCTGGTACCCTGCCAAAGTTATTTTCTCAGAATTATTGCAGTCCAATAGCTGGAAAATTTGTTCCATCCCATCAATCCATTGCTCCGCCTCCTCAGGACTTCCCATTCCATTGAACAAAGGTGGCTTTAGCTTCAGAAATTGCTCCACCAGTCCTTAAGTATGGCGTTCTGCTCCAGGTTGCTGCTGCGCCTGCCTTTCCATCAGATTTCCAATATTGGCCAATGCCTGCAGGATGTCTTCCATTCGGGGTTCAGCCCTTGCAGCAGAGGCTTCAGCCCTTGATGGATGAGCACTTCCAGCTCGCACCATGACTTTCCTGCAATTTCCAAGCATTCATTAGGAATAATCTAAGACTCACTGCCTCCATTCAAAGCAACTACTACTACTACATAAGTAACATATACATGTTACTGGTACCCAAAGCCAACTCAAAATTAATTGTTAGGGATCTACAAGTGAATACTCATCACCCGTTATTCAATTATTTCGTTTTATATCCTATGGTGTGCATTGTCATCATGTTCCTCAATTTCCAAATGAGGCTCCTTATCACTCCACCTATAACCACTCGCTCTGATACCAAAAAGGGGCGCTGTGACACCCCGAACTTCCTCAGGGAGCCACAAGCACCTAATGCTACACCTAATTACATCTCTTAGAAGAAGTGTCGAAATCCATAGACTTTTTTTTTTTTGAAAAAGGTCCCAGCGCGACTCATTAGTGGAAGCAAAATATAATATCGCAATCTCTTTATCTCTCATGCAACCATCACACCCATCCTGGCGCGTCAGGTGGTGGTGGCGGCAACATCCCCCTAAACACTTCGTCTCGGCGAACATGAATTGACAGGAACTCTTGGATGATTGGGCCCCCAGCCAGGCCCACATCGTACATAACCAGCACTCGCACTCGCACAAAAGTCAATCCAGGGACGGTGACGCAGTCGATCTCCGTACATTCTACTTCTACATCCGATGGGAGGCTATAGAAGGTACCTCGCGTGACGGTAGGAAGCGGCATCTTTCTAATCCAAAATGTTGGTCCCCGAAGGGGTGAATACAACCACTCAGCAGGTAAATGATCCAATAACCACTCAATGCATCATACAATACAATCATAACATCATACATGCCATTCATGCATCCAAGCATAGTTACCTTGAAGCCATGCATATACCATCATACATCTTCATCACAATCATATCACATACATGTCATCATGCCATAGGTGATCATCATCATATCATATATGCAAGTCATCATGTCATAGGTGATCATCATCATATCATATCATATATGCATGATTCAATTCCCACTTTTAACTTTCAATTCGATCACCACATCACTCTTTCTCGGGACCATCAATTTCATCTCATACTTTACACTCGCACCCCATCCCGGCATCGCGAGAAAAACCTCCGGCATTCAACCATTTAAGGCCACCGGGCATCCGGCACCCCCACATTCCGGGCATCTCGCATCCCAACTAGCATCACGAGGCATCCCCTCGGGCAAAGACCTCCAAGACTTCCGGCACCCAACCATTCCGGGCATCTCAAAACTCCCGAGGCCATCCGGCCATGTATCTCTATACATTCCGGGCATCCGGTACCCCCCATCCCGGGCATCCTAATACTCCCAGGGCATTATCATCCGCCACAAATAGTTTCCTCATTCATCATTGTTCATGTTTACCAATTTAGGTCTCAACTCAGCATGGCACATGATGTAATGGCAAACAAAATCACTTTCATCCTTTGATTTATACATGCATCATCAGTCATCATCATACATGCAGCAAGATGCAATCATTCATAACAATAAAATTTATGGAATTTGTACAATTTAGAATAGTTCATTTATCATGCATTTTTGAAATTTATTTAAATTCCAGCTTGTACCATTTTTGAAAAATATATAAATTAAATATCCATATGATTCTCAAAAATCATGAAATTAAGGCATGTGATAGACAAGACAATAATATAATGATTTCACGAAAAACACATGGCCAATAGAGTTCCACACAAAAATTATAATTCACACAAATACAGCAGGCAATTTCGGATAAAAACAGAATGTGCAGTTTTTGAAATAATTCGATTAAAATACCCGAAAAACCTCCAAAAATTATGAAATTTTACCAGGTTATATTTAAGACACTAAAGTATATTTTTTATGAAGACTTCTAGGTCAGATTAGTTTTAGATAATTTCCTATAGTCATCCGAAGCTTCTGGTTCTAGCACCGACACGTCCAGTGTAGTCATCTCCGAAATACCGAGTTTTTACCCACTTACTCTTCTTCGTTTACTCTGAAATTTGGATATATTTTACTTCAATAGGTCCCCTACAACTTTCATTAAGGAATCTAAGTCAAAGTTTTAAAGAACAGTCACCATATAGGTCCATGAAGTCTCGGGTGTCCAGTACCACGTCTCCAGAATTACCGTCTTCAAGGGTAAATAGATTCACTAGGCTACACTTGTTAATTTTACTTCAAATTTGCGTATGTTAGTCTTTAATATGTTCTATACAAGTTTTATGAAGAAGTCGAAGAGAGATTCGTGATAAAAATCAACATGCAGCCACAAATCTACCAAAAGGTCAGCAAAAAAGTTCCAGATCTAGTGTCTCCGTAGGATGAGGGTTTGACCCCTTAAATCTCCATCATTTTGCATCAAATTTTAGTATGTTGTAGTTTAAGATGTTGGATACAACTTTTATGAAGGAATAAAAGTCAAAATCAAACTCGAAACATGCATGCAAGCTCTCACAAGATTCTGGCTCAGGCGGTTCATGCGAAAACAGCAACATCACTCAAGAACAAGTCATTCTAGCTTCGATTTCTCCCTCCTAACCACCCAAAATTCGACACCAGTCCAAACATACATGCAAGACACACATGCAAGAGTAGGAAGAGGATCCTAACTTGCCTCTAAACCGAGCTAGCAACGAGCACATGGCGGCGAACGGGCGGCAAACGGGCGGCGACGGGCGACTCCTCCTCCTCGGTTCCTCTCCTCTCGGCACCCTTCTCTCTCTCTCTCTCTCTCTCTCTCTCTCTCTCTCGTGTGTGGCTTGGACGGAACCAACCGGCCACTCTCTCTTTCCTTCCCTTTTATTCCCCCATTTCTCCATCATTAGCAATCATCACATGCCTCCCTTGATGGCCAATGCATGAAGACCTCTTTGCCACTTGGCAAGGCCCATGCAATTGGCTGGCCACTCCCTTTTGGGCCTCACTTGGGCTGGCGACAGCCTCTCCATGGGCTTCTATTGGGCTGGCCAGCTTGGCCCATCTTAGGCCCATCCCTCTTGGGCCTAAGACCCAAGCTTAATTAGCCTAAGATCAACCCTTTTAAAACTACTTAAATTCCTATTAAATTGAAGTACTAAATTACAAATTAAGATAACTATACACTTGAAATTATAATTTCCATAAGTTCCAATTTATCACACACACATGGCCAAAGATAAAACTTCCTTTCCCAAAATTCATCCATTAAAGACTTGGCCATACATCTCATTGCAACTCATGGACTAGGAGGCTACAAAATACAATAGCGGTACTTCTATCGCCTATCCATAGCTCATGGCACATTTAGGGATTTTTATGAAATTCCAGGATGCCACATTACCTAATGGCCGGAACACTATTGTTATTGTTATTAGTAATTCTTCCGGGATAACAATTTTGACATTTGATTGGTTTGAGAGTTGATTATAAGTGGGGATATCTATAGAAGAGAATCTGGTGAATCTGTGTCTACTACTTTAGTAGGTGAAAAAAAGAAAGAACCAGTACTTGTCTTAGCAGAAGTAACATAAATATGAACGGGCATGGTGAGTCTAGGATTGGCAATGTTGTTTATTAGAGTCGTGGCAAGAGGGGACATCTTAGAAGGAATTGCCTTAAATAGAAGAATGAGAAGGGAAATGGAATTGGTATTGAGTCTACAGATGATGTCAACTGTAATTGACAGTAATTTAGATGGTGCTAATAATGTCATGCTTGTCACTAAGAATTTGTCGTCTAATGGATGAATTATGGATTTTGGTTGTTCGTTGTACGTCACACCAACTAAGAATTGGTTACCACTTATCAATGTGTGGATAATAGTGAAGTGTGGTTAGGATATAATGCTAGGTGCTACATTGTAGGTGTTAGTGATGTTAGAATTATAATGCATAATTGTATTGTGAGGATAATATTGGAGTGGGGTATATTCCAGAGTTGAAGAAAAACCTTATTTTCTTGAGTTCTCTAGATTCAATTGGGTGTCGATATAGCTTAGAATGTGAAACTTTAAAGGTCCTTCAAGGTGCCTTGGAGATAATAAAAGGAATTAAGCATAGTGGCCTATATGAGCTTCAATGTGAGACAATTATAGATTTTTTTGCAAAGATGTCGGATACATCTATATAAGAGTGTGAGTTGTAAAGTATGCACTTGTGGCATGTCAGCAAGAGAAGCCTTAAGGTTCTTAGTGAAAGGGTATCTTATGTGGTTATGTTGCCAACGAATCGAATGTATAAATGTATTGTGAATTACATTAATGATGGAAAGTGCATTTCACTATAGATGTTAGAAAAACAATGGAAACTGTGGAGTTGATTCACTTAGATGTTTGCAGATTATCATGGTTTTCCTTCAAGAAAGAGTGTTATAAATATGCTAACAATTGTGGACAGCTACTTGAGAAAGACTTTGGTGTTTGCATTAACTTGCATAAGTTTAATGCTATTGTCAAGCAGTTGAGAGCTTTAATAAATAAAATAAAAAATGAGATTAGTAAAATAATCGAGCATATGCAAACTTATACTAGAATGGAGTTTTGCTTGGAAATGCTAAATGAATTATGCATGAAGGAAGGCATAATGAAACACCGCACTAGTGTCAGTGAATCACAACAGGTTGCAGAGTTCAAGACTAGAACAGTAGTAGAGATCATCCAAGAAATACTATATAGTGCCACTATGACTAGGAGATCTTGGTGGATCCGCTTAGTCGATATGAACAGATTTTCATCAATTGCGATTGGATGTGAGACTCCCGAAAAAATGTAGTTAGGTAATGTTTTTTATTATAACTAGGGTGCATCAATTAGGAGGTTCCAACTTTTTATGCGTATTAGATATTTGATTAGATAATATATTAATGGGGTGCGTTAATTAGGGTTGGGGATTTGGTCTCTTGGGGTTTCTCCAGTGAGGTGAGCCCTCGAGAATCTATGGGTTGCAATTTTACTTGCTCTCAAAAGGACACTTCCACTAATCTTGAGGTCAAGACTTGATCAACCAATGAAATTTCATGTATTACAATTTATATTAGATGTATGCTCTCGCACTAATCCAATTATTTCTAATTATATATAATTTGGAGACTACAAAAAGCATTGGCATCTAGAAAGGGGAAGTTCCTAGGATCCCCAACCCCTTTTTATAAAGAAAGATGCTTGTTTTTTCCATCAATTGAGTAACGGGCACTCTTTTTGCTAGCATCACTATCCCGAGGTATCGGTTTTGGGCTTAGACAAGCTAATTATCAATTCGGTTAATTCCTTTTGCGGTACAAGAAAATGTGGCACAATAATGGTAGTAAGAGTGCAGCGAAATTAGTCTCTCTGAAAAACAAGATGGAGAGGAAATCACACTAGCCCCTATTATGCATTCCCTCGTTTCCTCCTTTATTTCCCTTCACTCTCTCATGGTCGTCGTATAACCAAGTTGAGTTAGCAACTTCTAATGCTTGAGCTTGGACCTGACTAAATCAAGGTAGTTCATGACTTGGTCCTCAATTTGGGCTCGATCCAGCTTGACTCACTTAGATTTTCAAGGGGTTGAGCTCGACTTGGTTGTGCTGGTAAATTTTGAGTTGGGATAAGAACGTCAAAAGTGCAATAACTTTCGTACAGCTTTCACCTGAGTTGGGATAAGAACGTCAAAAGTGCCATAACTTGTTTTTTTTGTCCGTCCACTTTGGTTCTTGACTTCTAAAAGAACGTTCACTTAAGTGCCATCACTTTCGACCAATCACTCTAGTGTCATAATTTTTTTAAAAAATTCACCCAAGTGTGAGAAGTCACAGCACTTGTGGTGTCCTTTTCCCATTTTTAGTCTAAACTCAAGCCTGAGCTCAAGTTGTCAAATTTGAAAATGAGATTAAGTATAAAAATAATAATTTAAGGAAGCGAAATTTTTAACATACTTCACTTAATATTTTAGTAACTTTTGCTATAAATGTGTGTGAAATGGAAACAATTCCAACAAACTGATATCAACACAGACTTATAAAAATAGATTTAAGGAAGCAAAATTTTTAACATATTTCACTTAATATTTTATTAGCATTTGCTATAAATATGTGGGTGAAATGGAAACAGTTTCAACAAACTGATATCAACGTAGACTTATAAAAATGGGACTATCAATTTGTGTTATGCCACTATATATATGTCGACTATCTGTGTCATTTCTTATAAAAGCAAAGTGTTTGAATATGATGACAAATTATTCTTATTGTAAAAAACGAACCAATGTATCTTAAATTGTGTCAGTTTTAGCCGATAGGTTATATGTTATATCAAATTCGTTTTTTTTTTTCTAGGAGCAAAATCATGCCATACTTTTGCGTTGTGTCAATAGTTGACAGCCCTCCATCAAAAGAATTAAATTATTATTTTGTTGAGTTACAAATACTCAGGACTACTGTTAAGATAAATTTAGTTAGTGGATCAGCGGTTCCTTGATTAGAAGAAGGTGTCATGATAATGGGATTAAGGGATGGAATGGAGGAGGCAGGAGGGGTTCGTACTTGTTATATAGCTGGTGCCACTATGAGATAGTCCTTGCCCGATGTCAAAAGCGAGATTAATGAGAAAAATGGAGGGGGGGGGGGAGGGAGAGAAAGACAGAAAAGAGAAAAATAGTGTTGGGATTAACGGATTCCCACAAAACCGGATTCGACACTAAATCGAACCCCTAAAAAGAATGCAGAAGACAAGCCCGGGAAAATCACGTATCACCGATCCTAAAGCACACCACGGATTAGAGTGTACCTTGTTAGCCATAGATTAAACACCGACGCCGATAAGAAGAAGAGAAAAACGATCATGTTCAATCCGATGACGTCAATTGGCCTTGAAGGGAAGACGGTGTCGCCTTAAGCTTTTTGGTTTTCTTTTGGAGGGAGAGGAAACGTACGCTCTTTTTGCCAAAAGGTGTCTTCGTCTCTCTCTGTCCTCCATTTTATACGTCCCCTCAAAAGTATAAAACATACCTCTTCATCGTATCCCTCCATCCATGGGCCTTAATTTTTTGGGCCGGGCTTTTAGACCCAACATGGGCGGACGGGCCTTAAGCCCATCACATTAATAAAACCATCATCTCCCACTCGCACATGGTGGGCTGAACATGATTCTCTTTACTTCTCTTCAACATTCATACCGGTGAATAATCCGTGCGACCAGCATACTTTGAGAGCTCGTTGCTATACATCTGTTAGGAATATATAGCATCTCATAATGGGCGTCTCACTCTGAGTAGATTTAGTATGCAGTATCCTAGATCGATCGATCACATTTATATCTCTCTTGATCTCTTTTAAACAATGATATATATATATATATATATATATATATATATTGTATTCACAATTATAATTATCACAAAGACAGTCATAATTGGTCGACCAGTGAACACAAAACTTAGAATGTGATTCTCTATATTCGATCATCCTCTTTCCTTCAAACTCTCAATTTTAGTTTAGCTTGCTTTTCTAGAAATGTCCCATTAGATCGAATCAACTCATGACCATTGGCAACATCCGAAGATAGCAAACACTAAATAGAAATTTTGAGAATAAGTAAAAGTCATGAAGGCACTAAAAATTGAGGAACTCTTTTCCTCAAGAGTCTCACACAACATAAAAGTTGAGATCAAACTTTTGCCACTCTTGTTGGTCGTTTCATGCATACGTAGTATGAAATACATATTATGGTATTAACTCATTTTCCATGGAGCGTATGTCTACACCTTCAATACCGTACAGATGATAGTTCAGACATACCCAATGTCTAACTTGAGTTCACATATCTACCCATTCACAAAATTCATTAGAACTCACATCTGGTATCATAGACAGATAAAGTAAAATATGTGGGTTATTTTACTTTCGGACATAGTAAGTATTATGTCCTTATCTTAACACTCAGTTAAGGCGACATACGTATTTTAAGCTTTAGCTCTCGATTATCACCTAGATAATAAGCTTAAAAATAGTCTCATCTCTATTTATCACACAGTAAATAGAGGCGATTACCCGTGTGAGTAGGCTAATCTTATATCTGTCCGACATACTTTCTCAACTTAAAGTAATGCACTAAGCATTAAGATGCATAAAGATCAAACAAAGATTCATAGGCATTAACAATGAAAAAAAAAATTCATAAATGTGAACAACTCGGGGAAATTACAATCCAGTACATTAGACTCTACGCAATCCTAGAGATTTTACATGACCACAAAACACATCTCTGGGTATTGGTTTTGTCATAGGATCTGCTACCATTCTATGCGTAGATATGTACTGTAAGTTCACATCCTTTCGTGCAACCATATATTTGACAAAGTTATACTTGGTATCTATATATTTGGTCTTGCCATAATATTTTGGATCTTTGGTGTACGCTATAGCTGCTTGGCTATCACAGTTAACCAATAATGGATTTGCAGCTTTCTTAATAACACCTAAATGATCCAATAATCTCTTAAGCCAAACTCCTTCTTGTACTGCTGTTGATAATGCCACGAACTCAGCTTCCATCGTGGATAAGGCTATACACATTTGCTTCTTACTACTCCATAATATGGCGCCATTGTTCAGTAAAAAAGCAAATCCTGAGGTAGATTTTCTTTCATCTAAATTTCCTCTCCAACCAGCATCTGAATAGCCTTCAAGTCGCAGATCATTTCCTTGATAATTCAACTTGTAATCGGCAGTTCCCTTCAGATACCTCAGTATTCTCTTAACGGCTTTCCAATGTGTTGGACCTGGATTGGATTGGTATCTACTCACCATTCCAATTGCAAAACATATGTCGGGTCTTGTACACATCATAGCGTACATCAAGCTCCCAACATCACTAGCATAAGGAACATGTTTCATTTGTTCCTTCTCTTGTGGAGTCATTGGACACAGTCTATGGCTCAATCCTTCACCTTTTGCAATAAGAGTGTCTATGGGTTTACAATCTTGCTTACGAAATCGTTCAAGAACCTTATTTGTATATGTTTCTTGCGAAAGAGACAACGATCTCTTCGAACGATCTCTTGAAATCTTAACTCCAAGAATGTATGCAGCTTCACCCATATCCTTCATCTCAAAGTTGGAAGACAACCAACTCTTGACAGTATTAACAAACTCCATATTGCTTCTGGCAATTAGTATATCATCAACATATAATGATATGATCACAAATTGATCTTTGGATCTTTTGATATATACACAACGATTCTCATCAATCATTGTAAAATCATATGACATTATGGCATTATGAAAACGTATATATCATTGTCTCGATGACTACTTAAGGTCGTATATCGATCTCAAAAGTCGACATATCTTTTCTTCTTGGCCTTTCACTATGAAATCAGCAGGTTGTTCCATATATATTTCTTCCTCTAATTCTCCATTGAGGAAAGTAGTCTTTACATCCATCTGATGTAACTCAAGATCCATACTAGCTACTATTGCCAGAATAATGCGAATCGAGGTAAATCTCACTACAGGAGAAAATGTATCTTCATAATCAATTCCTTCCTGTTGATTATACCCCTTCGCCACAAGGCGAGCCTTATGCCTTTCTATCGAGCCATCAACCTTTCGCTTTATTTTGAGAACCCACTTGTTCCCAATAGCTCTGTGTCATTTTGGAAGATCAACTAGTTCCCAGACTTGGTTTGATTTCATTGACTCAATTTCCTCTTCCACTGCATGAATCCATTTTTCCTTACTAGGGCAATTCAGAGCCTCATTAATATTTCTTGGCTCATCTTGTGGAGCAACCATAAAAGTTTCCCCTTCAATGTCAAAACGTCGACGGGAAATACTTTGGTGACTTGTTCACCGTATGGGAGATTGTACACTTTGCACATCATTCCCCATTATGCTCCCACTTGGATTAGATAATGATGATGTTGTCTCATCATGTGGGTGTAATTGAGAATGAGTTGAATTCAATTCATCACTTCTCATATTACTCCCACTTGGACGAACTCCACTAATATTATTATCTTGATCTAAGGTTTCAAATAGGGAGTAATCTTCCCCTATTTCGCCCTTCTTATGAAATTCATCCTCTAAGAATGTGACATCTTGTGATTCAAATTCAGTTATACTCCCACTTTCCTGCTCACCTATGAACACATACCCTTTCGAGTGTTCCGAGTATCTTATGAAAATACTCTTCTTTCCTCTGGGACCCAATTTCCCAAACTTGTGAGAGGACTCATGTGTATAGGCAGCACAACCCTATGGCTTAAGAAAACTTAAGTCCGGTTTTCTACCTGTCCATAACTCATATGGAGTGAAAGTAACTGATTTGAAAGGCACCCGGTTAAGTATATAGGCAGCAGTTAACAACGCATCACTCCAAAAAGTAGTAGGTAAGTTAGCATGCGCCATCATGGACCTAACCATTTCTAGTAGGGTTATGTTTCTTCTCTCCGCTACACCATTTTGTTGAGGAGTATACAGAATAGACAACCGTCTTTCTATTCCTTTTTCATCACATAATTTTTCTGAACTCATCAGATAAATATTCTCGACCTCGATCGGATCTCAATGTTTTTATTTTCTTGTCTAATTGATTTTTTACCAGGTTCATAAACCTTTTGAAACAACTTATTGCTTCAGATTTATGAGAAATCAAATAAACATATCCGAATCGAGTATAATCATCTGTAAAAGTGATGAAATAAACAGCCCCATGCCTTCCTCTCACATTCATTGGACTACAGACATCAGAATGGATTAAATGCAGAGGAAATTCAGCTCTTTTACCTTTTCCAAATGGTTTCCTTGTCGTTTTCCCTTCTAGGCAATGCTTGCATATGGGCAAATCGACTTTTTCAATGTTGCCCAACAAGCCCTCTTTGGCTAGTCTATTCATACGTTGTTGGCCAATGTGACCAAGTCTAGCATGCCACACATTCACATCATTATCATATGTATTAGGAGACGTGAGAATGGAATAACAAACGTTTGCATTAACATAGTCAATATCTAATACAATGAAACCATCCAGAAAATAACCACAACCATAGTAATTTGTATCCAAAAACAAATCAACACCTCTATTATAGAAGTTCATATTAAAACCTAGTTTAACCAACACTAAAACAGACACTAAATTCCGACGAATCTCCGAAGCATACAACACATCATGTAGGAAAAAAGTGCGTCCACCATGCATATTCAGTTGGCATGTGCCAATTCCTTTCACTTCAGCTCTGGAGTTGTTTCCCACATAGATCCACTTAGTTCCAGTTGGTACTCGTCGAAATTCCACGAAGGATTCTCTATCATTCGCTACATGGTCTGTCGCTCATGAATCTATAGTCCACAAAGGATTAGACTCACTTAAGAATACAGAACTCGACACAAAAGCAAAGTTCTGAAAAGTACAAGGGGTGTTTACCTTCTTCGGCTCACGACAGTCGCGAGCATAGTGACCATTCTTGTCACAATTGTAACACTTCACCCTTGCAAGCTTCTTCATGCGAGGACGCTTTCCTCTTTCATGTTGGTTAAACTTGGGTTTCTTCCTTGAAGGACCTGCTTCCTTGCCTTTCCTTTTATCAAACCAGTTAGGGCGTTTGCGCTTGGAGCTCGAAGCTTCATGTGAGCTAGAACTAGCATGATAGAGTTCAGCATCCGGCTTAGCCGCCAAGAGGCGGTCCTCTTCCAGCTCAAGATGGCGCACTGCATCCTCAAAGGTTTTTATATTTTCATTATGGGTCAGGTGCACCTTTATATGCTCCCAACTCTAAGGCAAGGAACGAATCACTGCTTGCACTTGCTGCTCATCAGTGAGGACATGGCCAGCATCTTTCAGCTCATTAATCATGTTTGACATCTTTGTAAGATGTTGCTTCATGGTCTGACCATGAGGCTTCTTATAAGAGTCAAACCTAATAGTGAGCTGTCTCAGTCTGGTCACCGAAGTATGACCAAATCTAGCTGCCAATGCTTCCCACATTTCCTTGGCATTGTCAAAACGCCTAAACTCTTGCATGACATCATTTTCCATGCTGCTTAGTAACGTAATGCGAGCAAGAGAATTCTTTCTTTTCCATACAGCAAATGCTTCCTTATCTCTCTTGTGCTGCACGGTGTTTCCTTCTTCAGGTTCTACCATGGTCAAGTTAAGAGCTTCTAGTGCCTCTTGCTCTTCCAGCACATATTGGATTTTCATGTGCCATATTTCATAGTTGTCACCATTGAGCTTTTCACATTTGTTCAGCTCAGCAACTATGCTCTTTGTGGTTGAAGCTATTGATCTGAACACATCATACATATATGCACGAATTATTAATGCCTATCATTTATGCATCCCTTTTGCACAGACCCATCATATTAATGAACAACTTCAAGTAAGATTTCAGAATCAAAATGTCACTAAATTTCCAATCATCCTCCAAAAATCCTAACTTAAAACTATCATTAATATAATTGTCTTATGCAAAATAAATTCTATGAAGCTACAAAAACTTCTATAACTACCCACATCAACCAGCAATAACAGAAAGCAAATAATAATTGACATCCAATAAAACAATAATGCTTTCACATAATACAACTAACATATCGGTTGCCACATCAACAACAATCAGGTAGTAAACATTACATAAGATGTCCACAAAGCAAACTTAACAAAGATCAGCCAATACATCTAACACCAAGTCAGCACACGAACTGGGAAAGATCCTCTTTTGTTCAATTTCTTAATCTTTTCCCTTGTAACAATCCAATAATATTCATCTACAAAATCCATCACAATTTTCTTATATGAAGCAGCTCTGTTGACATCCCATATGCGATTCAACACTCCTTGCCATTCAGGTGGAAGGGTGTTCATGAAAAATTGCACCATCTCTGACTGTGGCATAGGAAGACCATTCCATATGACCTTTTGAATTTTCCTGTTGACTTCAAGGACGTGATCAATTAAGTTACCACTCTCCCATCGATGATCAGTAAGCTCAGCTATCAAATTAAAAAGCCTTTCCTTTTGTTCATCGATAATTGCTCGAATAGGTGTGCGCAAACTGAGGGGAGGCATAGTTCTTGCAACAAATGCAGAACTGTTCCTGCAACAAATGCAGAATAAATAAGGGATCACATAATCCACATAGACTTAATTGAAAAAGAAACACATTCTTTTCCTCTTCTTTTTTTTTTTTTTCGGTCAAAGGTCAACAGTCGTCGGTCAACGGTTAGGTCGCCGGTGGTCGGACCGGTCGGGCCGGGTCGGATGAATCGACCGGCACGTGCCGCGCGCGTGCGCGGGCTGACGTTACGCAAACGTCAGCTGGCACATGCGCGGCATGCACTAGTCTTCCATTCGGGTCGGGTCGGGTCGCCGGCCGGTGACCGGCCGTCCAATGGTCGTCGGCGATGACGTCATCTCGGCGGTTACCGTGACGTCACGGTGACGTCAGCACACGTCAGTTCGCCGACCGGTATGTACCAGTTCGCCGCCGCCGGTGCGCACGTGCCGGTTCACCGACTGCCGCGTGACGCCCACGTGCAGCGGCTTCTGGCCGCGCGTGTGGGCACGTCCGGCGTCTCCCGGCGGCGCACAACCCGTCGACGGACTCGTGTCAACGAGCCCTTTCACCCTATGCCTTCAGAAATCGATTTCGACTTACAAAAACTTGAAAAATTGGACGAACAGTGCTCGGGTGTCGGGATTTTGTGCCCCAATCCGTGTCGGTCAATTATTTTCGCGAAAAAATCAATCAAAAAACATGAAAGGGGTCGGGAAAACATGAACTAGGACTCTGATACCAATGTTGGGATTAACGGATTCCCACAAAACCGAATTCAACACTAAATCGAACCCCTAAAACGAATGCGGAAGACAAGCCCGGGAAAATCACGTATCACCGATCCTAAAGCACACCACGGATTAGAGCGTACCTTGTTAGCCACAGATTAAACACTGACGCTGATAAGAGGAAGAGAAAAACGATCCTGTTCGATCCGATGAGTGACCAGATTCTTCCTTCTTCCCTTAAATTTTTTTTTTTTGTTGAAATAAACGCTTGTATTCAAGACAATGGAAACTTACAACATGAAGATAAAGCATCCGCATAAATTTGGTCAAGCATTATAACCGGAGGATAAGGATCCAGTTTTGGGCTGAAAATTCTGAGATTTGGGCCTTCAAAGCCCAGTCGGCTACTAGATTAGCTTCTCGCCTACAGTGCTTCATCGTTAGGTGAGGAAATCGGGAAAGCAAAAAGTCAGTCTCCGCGATCAAACCACGAAGCTCCCACGGCGGGGATCTCCCACCTCGCACAACTTCGACAAGATTGAGGCAGTTTGATTCAATCTTCAGTTTAGCTTCATTGAATATATTTACTTGCGAACAGAAACCAACCGATCATAAAATTATCCAAACTTAGTAACGAAAAACCATACTTGCCATTCGCAAAATAACGTTGTATGCAATTGCGGACTAACTTCAATACCATCGGAAGGATGGAAGATAATACGGGATACAGAATTATTTCGAGACTTAATCCGATTTGTTTGCATAAATATTAAAAAGAATAAGACAATAAACCTCTAATCCATCGTTGTATGACTTCATGCGGGCTGCAGTTGGTCTTGTGTTTCTTGAAGAATAGCTATTTCGCTCCCCCTTTCTTTTCTATACCATTTAGTATATAGATAGGTTAAACGAGCTTGACCGATCTCAATGTATAGCAAAACAAAAGCCTATTACAGCTTTATCTTTAGAAATCCCAAGTCTTGAAAAGACATATATAGATTCAATTGGTGTCTTATAAACTGTTAAATTAATATTTTGAGTTTGAACCATTTATGGAATCCGATCCGATTTTTGATAAGTCATCAATTTTGATCGGGAAGAGCTCTATCATACAAGATAAAACAAGGGCACGTATCTATTTCAAGGGATCGAGCTCGACTTGATTGTGCAAGTAAATTTATAGTAGGGATAAGAACATCGAAAATACCATAAATTTGATACAACGCTCATTTAAGTATCATTACTCTATTTTTTCAACCACTTTAGTACCATAGATTTGAAAAAAAAATTCATTTAAGTGCCATGACTTTTTAAAACTTATGATGCTTAAGTGATTGATTGAAGAGTTGTATGACATTCAAGTGATAAAAAAAGTCACAACACTCAAATGAGCATTACATATAAGTTATGCACTTGTGATGTCTTTTTCTTATTTTTAGTCTAAACTCGAGTCTGAGCTTGACTTCTCAAATTTGAAAGTGCAATAAAGTAGAAAGAGATTCATTTAGGGAGGAGAAATTTAGAACACCATTTAATATTTTATCATAACAAACTAGTATCAACATAGACTTATAGAAACAAGGAGAGAAGTACACTATCAGTGCCATAAGTTATGTACAGTGCTCATTTTGTTGTTAAAAGTTTCCGTCGAATCACTTAAGTGTCAAATCGGAGAAAAAACGATCACTTTGGTGCCATTGGCGAGAGATTCCGGCTAGATTAATTACGTGGCTTTTATTTTTATTTTTTTTAAAAGTCGTGGTGGCTTTAAAACGACGTCGTTTTCCATCCTCCTCAAGAAACGACGTCGTTTTGCTGTTATACATGGACATCCTCTCAAAAACGATGTCGTATAGCTCATGGGGATTGAAATTAAGGTTTCCGCCGCTCACCGCTTGGCCACCGTCGTTCGCCCACCATTGCTCGGCCACCGTTGCTTCGCCACCATTGTAGTTGCTCGACGAGGTGAGCGAGGAGAGATTGAGATTGTTGCTCAAGCAAGAAGTGGCTAGAAGAATAGGAAGCGAGGGTGGAGGAGGAGGAGGAAGAAGAGGGGTCGAAGGTGCCGTTGGTGCGCTGGTGGTGGTGGTGGTGGTGCCGGTGCCATTGCTGGTATCGCTGCTAGTGCATTGTTGGTGCTGCTGCTGGTGCCATTACTGGTGCCGCTGCTGGTGTTGTCTTCGAGGAAGAAGAAGACAACGTTCTCTCTCTCTCTCTCTCTCTCTCTCTCTCTCTCAATTTGGGGATTTAGGGTTTCTAAGTTGGGGGAAGACGCGAAACATCATCGTTTTGTTGTTTGGATAGCTGACTGTACTCTCCAATGAGCCACGTTGGCTTCAAAAATTAATAAAAAGGTGCCACATCGGATTTCCGGTCAATTTCATCGGCGTTGGCACTGAAATGATCGTTTTTCAAATTTATTGACACTTAAGTGATCCAACGGAAACTTTTGGCACCAAAGTGAGCGCCGTACACAAGTTTTGGCACCAATAGTATACTTCTCCCTAAAAACAAGACTATTATACGTGTTATGCCACTATAGGAATCATGCATATGAAGTCGTGTGAGTTTTGGCTGTATGCTCATATGTCATATCAAATTCCTTTTCTTTGGCAAACTCATATTGTATGTTTGCGTCGCGTTAATAAAGGACATCCCTAAATCAAACGATTTTTTTTTTTTTGAATTAGAAATACTCTAGACTTTTATCGACATAATTTCAGTTCGTGGTTGGATCTATTTTTATGATTTTTCTCTTTTTCATTAGGGCTAATATCATTAAAAAAATATAAATTGGAACACAAGTGTCACGTTTTATCCCAGGCTAATTTTTATATTACATTTACCCAAATTTGACATATCTATGCAGCAATTATCTCAAAACGATATATCCGTGTTGCATTTACCATAAGAGTTAACCAGATATATTCAGCATAAACCTCTAATCCATTAGGTTCTGTGTTTCTTGAAGGAGAGCTATTTTTCTACACCTTTCTCTCCTATACTGTTCAATAAAAGTAGTTTAACCGAGTTTGATCGAACTTGATGTATAGTAGAATAAAAGCCTATTATAGGTTGGTGAGGTAGATATAAATTCCATTGGTGTATTACAAACGAGGAAAGATGCTTTTGCGACTAAATCGTTTTAAAGTGCACATAATTCCTAGTATAACCAACTGTAATAAAAGCAATCCAGTAACATTATGGGGGAGCTTCATGAAAAAGAGAATTAAGTGATTGATCCCACAAAAGTCTCTTCGCGAGCAACCCTTCGCTATCTAAGCAAAGTAGAAGCAAAGTAGAAAGTGCGATGCGTAGCCCATCTGATATCTACAGAGAAGCAACGCTTCTTGTTTACTCACGCCCCAGAGTGTTTAATAGATAGAAGATGGAGGATTGACGTATGTGACCTTCAAAAATTTTGTACGGTGAAACTCTTCCTTCTACAGTTTGCTACTTCTTTTCCTTCTTTTTGTTGTATGGAAAATTTGTTAATTCGGTGAATTCATTTTCATCACTAAATATAAATCATATGCAAAACAAAAACATGAATAATAATATAATGGATTTCAAAAGTGAAAAATCCCCCTCTACTCTTGCACATTCAATTATATACTATTTTTCAAAGCTATAACAGTGACAGTAATCATAAAAGTTTATAAGGAAGGAAATATCATACAATATATATGTGTGCGCGTGCTAGCGTGCATGTGTTCAATTCCCTTTAAACTCATTAAATTCGAATCCATTTAATGGGAAAAAATCATTTTAACTATAATATATTATCAAGATTTTTCCCTTTAATCTTCTCTTGACAAAGCTCCTTTGGAAAAAAAAAAAAATTCACTTCATTAAGTTGAATGCATTCAAAGTACAAAAGTCAATTTTGCCAATTCATTATTATTATAAGTACATCATCAAGAGATCTTCCTACTATACTTTCGCTTTTCTCTTTACAAAACTCATCAAATTTTTCATGGAAAAGAAAAGAAACATTTCATTAAATAATGCACTAATGTGAAAAGGTCAATTTTAGTACTATATTAGATTAGATACTATTGCTATTAGATTAAATTAGGCATAAAATTTTCATTGAATTTTTTTTCTTTCTCCCATAAGGCAAGCCTTGGGGAATTCAAAGGTCATAATCTTATAATTAAGGATAAGTGCATTGAAAGTCCTAAAACTGATCATAAAAGTGCAATTTAATCATAAAACTTTCAAAGTACAATCAAGTTTTGAAACTGATCATGAAAGTGTAATAAGTTATGTAATTTTCAAAAAGTGTAATCAAATTCTAAAACTTATCAAATTGATCCAATCAAGTGCTTCCCTTGATTTTACATATTGAAAATTCTAGGACTTGATTGAACTTTCATAACAAATTTTTTGATTTGATTGCATATTTCAAAAGTTTAAGACTCAATTATATTTTCTTAACAAGTTTTAGGACTTAATTACACATTTTAGAAGTTTTAAAACTCAATTGCACTATTATGACAAGTTTGAGGACTTTCAATGCATTTACCCCTATAGTTAACTACCCAGCTAGGTTACAATTTCACAGACTCACACAAGGACACTCCCTTTAATCTTAAGGTCAAGACTTGGTCAACCAATCAAATTTCATGTATCGAGATTAGATTAGATGTATGCTCTCAGGTTAATTAAATTGTTCATAATTTTATATAATTTGGGGACAATAAAGAGCATCGGCATATATAAAGGGAAAGTTCCTAGGATCTGCAACTCCTTTTTATAAAGAGAGATGTTTGTTCCTGCTATCAATGTAGCAAAGTGGGGCACAACTCTTTTTTATTGCGTCACAGTTCCAAGGTATCTATTTTGGGCTTAGACAAGCTAGTAATCAATTAGGTTAATTCCTTATGTAGTCGAGAAAATGTGGTATGGCAATGGGAACGCAAGTTGGCCTCTTTGGAAAAATAAAATACAAAGAAAATCACATTGGCCCCTATTTTGTATACCCTCAGTTGCTCCTTTTCTTTTGGTCCTTCTCTTTCTCATGGCTGTCGTATAATCAAGCCGACTCGACACGTCCTATTGCTTGAGCTCGGAGATGACTTAATAGAGGTCATCAATTACCCGATACTAATCTTGACTTAGATTTTCAAAAGGAAAAGTGTAAAAAAAGTTTTAAACTTATTACATTGATGCCAATTTAGCTATAAATATTTTAATAATGTTAATTTGATCATAAACCTCTCGACCCAGTACCTCTTGACCCAGTACCGATTCAGTTTTGAATCTTTCAACCTATTGCCAATTAATTTTTTCTAACTAATTTTAACTGGATATTGCTAACATCAGTGCTGGCTTATGTGGCACAACCGATGCTGGCTTATGTGGCACAGTTGATGCTGATGTGGAAATTTTTTAGTAATAATTTAATATTTTTAAATTATTTATTTATATATTTTTCTCTTTTTTTCTTTTTTTTTTTTTTTTTTTTTTTTCGTTTTTTGGCGTTTTTTCTATTTCCTTTTTTTTTTGGTTGTCCTTCCCTTCCTTCTACCTCCAATTGATTGCCAAACCTTGGTGATCGACTAGAGGCAAGGCTAGCCTTTGGCGATCCTCGCTAGTGGCTGATTGCTAATGTTCGGTGACCGACCGAATGAAAGGAAGGAAAAAAAAAAGGAAAGTGAAAGGAAGAAAAGGGAAAAAGGTAAATAAATAAATAATAAAATTGACAAAATATTATTAAAAGTTGTGAACGTCAGCATTGGTCGTGCCACATAAGTCAACTATCTTTCATGTTAGCAATGTTGAGCCATCATTAGCTAGAAGTTCTGAATCGGCACTATATCAAAATGTTTATGATTAAATTGGCACAAATGTAATAAATTTAAAACTTTTCTAACACTTTTCCTGATTTTCAAAGGGTCAAGCTTCACTTGGTCGTGCCACGGTAAGTATCAAGTGTCATAATTTTCATGACACTCACTTGAATGTTATAACTCTTTTTGTTGACCACTTTAGTGCAATGACTTCAAAAAAAAAATAGTGTCATAACTTTCAATAGATCACTTTGAGTACCATAACCTTTTAAACACATTCACTCAAGTGCCAGAAATAAACAATTTAAAAAATTTATAACACTCTAGTGATAACAAAAAGTTATGACACTCAAATGAGAGTTCTATAAATTTATGACACTATGGTATCTTTTTCCTATTTTTAGTCTAAACTTGAGTCTGAGCTCAAGTACTCAAATTTTAAAATGCAATAAAGTAGAGAGATTCATTTTTTTTTGGCCTATGAGAGAGATTCATTTAGGGAAGCGAAATTTTAACATACTTCATTTAACATTTTATTAGCTTTTGCTATAAATATGTGTGTGATATTGAAAACAAACTAGTGTGAAAATAGACTTATAGAAATAGGACTATTAATTCGTGTTATGCCACTACAAAAATCATGTATTTCAAGTTGTGTCGGTTTTGGTTGCATGTTCATATGTCATATCAAATTCGTTTTTTTTTTCTTTGGGGGGGGGGGGTGCAAATCCATGCTGTATTTTTGCGTTGCGTATGGATATCCCCAGATCAAAAGAGTACAATATTATTTGTGTTGTATTATAAACACTCAAGACTTTTATTGATATAACTTCAGTTAATGGATTAGATCTATTTTTATGAAGTTTTATCTTTTTCATTAGGACTAATATCATAAAAAAAATTCTAAAAACTCTAAAATTGGTACATGAGTGCCACATTTATCCCAAACTAATTCTTATATCACATTTACCCTAAATTGATATATTTGTTCCATATTTACCTCAAACTGATATACTTGTGTCTTATTTACCTCAAATTGTGGTAAATTTAAGTTTTAGGATAAATGTGGCATGGAAGCACTAACTATGAGTAAATGTAGTAAGGGCATATTGTTTTGAGATTTGTTTGGGTTAAATGTGGTGCCGCTATGCCCGTTTGGGGTAATTGTGGGAAGGGTGTACCGGTTTGGGAGCTTTTGTTATACAAAAGTTAGGGTGCGTTTGGGAAGACTTTTGGGGAAAGTCCTTGAGAAAATGTAAAGGCCTTTGAGCTAAAAGGGTTTTTGGAAATGCAAATTGTGTTTGGTAAATCGTATTTATGAAAGTCGATTGTAAAGTATATTTGAGCAAAATAGCGTTTGGACAAATTAACTTTGCAAAAAGACTTTTATTATAAAAAAAAAGGAAAAAAAATGAGAATTGGTTGGTTACCACCGGCGAGGGGCAGGCGGTCCGGTGAGGGACAGGCAGGCGGTCCGGTGAGGGGCAAGCGGCCGGCGAGGGTCGCTGCGACCCTGATTGCAACCAGATCGTCGTGACCAAATCGCGCGATCCCAATCGCACGCACGGCCTAGATCGGTAGCGGCGAGCTCCGGTGACCTAGATCTGCGTGCGATTTGTGTCGCCGGAGGTCGCGCGGCCCAGATCTGGGTCGCGGCGACCTTCGGTGACCCAGATCTGCCGGGGGTCGTAGTGTCGCCGGGGTTGCAGCCGTCTGCGACCCATATCTGGGTGGTTGCCGGGAGTTGCAACGGTCGCGGCGACGCGACTCACAGGGGGTTGTCGAGGTCACATGACTGGCCGCCGACGATCGCCGTGACGCACAGGCCTCTTGCTGACCTCTGTCCACCTCGTCGCCGGCCATGGGTAGCTCCACGCAACTTCGTCGGCCATCCTCAACGAAGAAGAAGATGAATAGTAACGAGGACAAAATCGGAAAAACGAAATGTTAGTGAGGACATTTGTGGAAGAAACTTTTTTAACTTACTCTCCCTCAGCCTTTCGAGAAGGCCGAATGCCCAAGGCAGCCCCCAACCTGCCTTGGGCTTTCAGCCTTGGGAAGGCTTGCCTTTGGCAAAGGCAAGTCAAAAAAAAATTTGCCAAACACTGAATATTTGGCCCAAAGGCCTTTAGGGGGCTAAAGATCCTTGGCAAAGCGGTTGCCAAACGCAGCCTTAGTCTAGGATAAATGTGACACCGGTGTATTAATTTGGAGTTTTTGGTGATATTAACCATTTTCATAAGGACACCTAAAACAATTTATTACTTCTATTTAAAACGAAGAGTTTGGTTTCGATGAGAGATCAAGTGTTCTTACTTTGGGAACATCATCTATTGACTCGAGGTATAAACAAACCGTTTCTACAATCAAGCCACTAATCCTGTAAAAGTAATTATACAATAAAAATGTGCTTGCAGATAAATGGGTCTACAATGCTCAACCTGTCTCTATTGACCTCAGACAATTGGGCTGTCTTCATTCGCATCTTTTCTTACCATGGGATCTAGACCTTGTCCACGCCTCTTTGTGTTGATTTTTGTTTGATTTTAGAACATTTACAGGTTGATTGGATGTACTTTGGTGGCCTTGGCTACTGTTGCAATCGGCCTGATTATTTCTTCAGGGTGAGCAACTAATGGATTTTCATGGCTATCTGTTGGTTTCACTCACATTTGCTTCTTAAAAGACCCACTTCAGTCAGTCTGCCTTCAGTAGCTTGTCCAAGCAGTTCAACTTTAGGAATCACATGATAACCTCACCTCACAAAAGTAAAGTAAATCTGTTTCCTCTCCATTGAAAATCAGTTAGAGCGGTAGAGATCGCTTTACAACTTTAAGTAATGTCCCGTTATTCCCTCTGTTTTTTTATGGGTACTTTTGGCAGGTTTCTAAATTCTTTTAAACCTAATTCTCAAGATGTTGGGCAATACGGCGTTTCTTCCTGGACCTTTTTGGTTCTGTGTGTGGCATCCCAGAAATTCAAAGCCAAGCCTTAAGGTGTGTTAAAGTCTTTAATTATGTGATAGAATTTCCATGGTTTATGTTTTAGCCATTAGTCTTTTAATTTGATGATTTGTGATTGTGATTGTGGAAATTTAAATTTAATAGATTAATAATCTATGCTTGGCCATATGATTAAGATTTAAATTTCAATGAGCAAAAATATCCCAAGACTTTGGCCAAGATGAAAATTGGAATTCAAAAATATTTATAGAAGAATTTCAAAAAAAAAAAAGAAGGGAAAAAGAGGTTAAAATTTGATTGGGCTTTAAGCCCAAGAGTGGAACCCTAATGGCCCAAGATGGCCGGCCCATTAGAGCCCAAAAGGAGTGGTCGACCAGCCCATTTGATGGCCCAAGGTTGGCCCAAGCCCATTCAAATTCAAAATAAAAACCCATGAAGACAAGTCATCCAAGACTTGTCTCTCCTTGTTGCATTGTTCCCTTTGAAAGAACACTTGTAATCATGCAAACCTAGAGTGCATGCAATATAAAAGGGATGAGGAAAGAGAATGGCTGGTTGCCATTCGGCCAAGTGAGGGAGAGAAAGAGAGAATGTGTGCGAGAGAGGAGGAAGCCGAGAGGGAGAGAAGGAGGCCCGTTCGCCGCCATCCGCTCGTGCTGTTCGTGAGGTCTAGAGGCAAGTTGGGAATCCACTTTCTACTCTTGCACCAATGTTTTCGCATGAACTGTTTGGAGTCAAAAACTTGTTTGAGCTTGCATGTGTGTTTAGAGTCCGATTTTGGCTTCGATTCCTTCATCAAAGTTATAGATAACATCTTGCACTATAACATACTGAAATTTCGTGGAAAATTATGGAGATTTGAGTTGTCAAACCCTTATCCTACGGAGATGCTAGATCTGGAATATTTTCGTATGAACTGTTTGAGTCAGAATGTTGTGAGAGCTTGCATGTATGTTTAGAGTTCGATTTTGGCTGTGATATCTTCATGAGAGTTGTAGCTAACATCTTGAACTACAACATACTGAAATTTCGTGGAAAATGATGGAGATTTGAGGGGTTAAACTCTCATTATACGGAGACCCCAGATCTGTGATGTTTTCACTGACTTCTTGTTGGATTCTTGGTTTCATGTTGGTTTGTGATGCAAATATGACTTCGATGTCTTCATGAAAGTTGTAGGGAACATCTTAAACTACAACCTAATCAAATTTGAAGCGAAAATAACAAGTATATCCTAGTGAATCGGCTAGATCTTGGAGACGATGATTCTGGTGATGTGTTCCGAGATACCCGAGACTTCATGGACTTAAATGGTGACCATACTTTGGTTATTTGACCTAGATATCTTCATGAAACTTGTATAGGATACCTTGATGTATAACATATCTAAATTTCAGAGGAAACGAAAGAGAATAGATGGATGAAACCTCAATATTTCGGAGATGTGTTCACTGGACGATGCAGTAGTAGATCCAGGAGCTTCGTGAGGGTGTATAAAATAATCTAAAAAGAATCTGACTTGGAGTTATGCATGACAGTTGTGCGAAAATGTCTTGTCTATCACTCTGTAAAATTTCGTAATTTTTGGAGGCCATATGGATATTTTAATCGAATTTATTCAGAAACTGTGCATTCTGGTTATTATCCGAATATTATGTGCTATTTAGTGGAAATTGTGAAATTGTGTGAAATTCAAGTTGGCCATGAATTTTGCATAAAATTGTCATCCTATTGGTTTGATTAATGATTGCTTGAATTTTATGATTTTGGGAAAATCATAGATATTGAGTTTAATATTTATTTATGGAAATAAATAAATATGACAATAAAAATAAATAATAATAATAATAATAAAAAAAAAATAATAATGGATTATTTTATTGGCCATAAATTCCATTGAATAATTATGCATTGTTGCATGTATGATAAGACATTGGTGTATGTATGACCATGAATTGTGATGCATGTGTAAATCATATGCCATGTAATGATGAGATCAAAATGATGGTAAATGTGGATAATGATAAGTGAGGAAGTGGTTGTGGTGGATGATGATGCTCGGTGGCCTAGTGGCGTAATTCCAGAGATTCCCGGGAGTGTCGGGATGCCCGGTGGTATACGGTACGTAATTCCAGGGGAGGCCTGGTGGTATGTCGGTACATAATTCCGGAAGCCTTGTCGGAGGTTTTTGCCCAAAAGGAATGCCTCGCGATGCTAGGATTGGGGTGCGAGATGCCTGGCTAGAAGGGTAAAGGCCGGAAGCCCTGTCGGAGGTTTCTTCCCGAAGGGAATGCCTCGTGATGCTAGTTGGGATGCGAGATGCCCGGAATGTGGGGGGCCGGAAGCCCAGTGGCCATAGGATGGCTGGAATGCTGGGAACCCTGTCGGAGGTCTTTGCCCGAAGGGATGATGAAATTGATGAATTGAGAAATGGGTGATGTGGTGATCAAATTAAAAGCTAAAAGTGGAAATTAAATCATGATATGCATGATATGATATGCATGATGAAATGCATGATGATGATGATGATGATGATATGTGATGTGAAATAATGATGATCACCCATGCTATGATATGCATGATGATATGCATGATAATGATGATGATGAGGATATGTGATATGAAATAATGATGATCACCCATGATATGATATGCATGATGATATGCATGATGATGATGATGATGATGATGATGATGATGATATGTGATGTGAAATAATGATGATCACCCATGCTATGATATGCATGATGATATGCATGATAATGATGATGATGAGGATATGTGATGTGAAATAATGATGATCACCCATGATATGATATGCATGATGATATGCATGATGATATGCATGATGATGATGATGATGATGATGATGATGATATGTGATGTGATATGATGATCACCCATGACATGATATGCATGATGAAATGCATGATGATGATGATGATGATGATGATATGCATGATGATGATGATGATAATGATGATGGTATGTGATGTGATATGATGATCACCTATGATACGATATGCATGATGATATGCATGGTAATGTTAATGATGATGATATATGATATGGCTCGAAGACATGTATGATGAAATGATGCGATGATGATGATGTCATGTATGATGTAATGATGCCATGACATGTATGTTACAATGATGATACACATGAATGTATTATGAATTGGTATGATGATGCATGATAGTATGCGCATGGCTTCAAGGTAAGTAATGCCTGCAATGCATGTAATGCATGTATGATTGCATGATGCATTGAGTTGTTATTGGATTTCCTATCTCATTTGAGTGGTTGTACTCTCCCCTTTTGGGGACCAACATTTAGATTAGTAGATGGTTTGAGCGGTTGGATATGACCGCGAGGAGAAGGATAGCAAAGGAGGGAACCTTTGGACGCCGACACAATTTGATGGACCTTAAGCATACGATTGTGGGAGGAGATGTCGGCCATCTTTTGAAGTATAGCCATGTATAGGAAACTATGGCATTTCGATGTACTGACTAAAGATGTCCATATCTTTATGTAAATAAACGTATCCGGCTTTAACTTATATAAGATGTTTAGTAGGTGTGCATCAATTTCTGAATGTAGGGAAGGGAATTGTTGGATATGCTTCCGTTATGTAAATTGCGCAAGGGACCGTTAATAAAAGATGTAAACCCCCATGGTTGTATGGACCCGCTACAATAGAAACGGTATCGAGTGATATGTTAATAAGGAAAGTGAAAAAGCGAACCGTGGCGACCCAAATCGGATCGGGGCCGTCGAGGGGTGTCACGGCCTTTGTTGGTATCGAGCTATGGTTTATTTGGAGTGATAAGGTGCCTCAGATGGAAATGAGGATAGAAAGATGCACACCATAGGATATAAAACGGAATAATTGAATAACGGGTGATGAGTATTCACTCGTAGATCCCTAGTAGTTAATTTTGAGTTGCTTTTAGGTACCGGTAACATGTATATGTTACTTATGTAGTGATAGTAGTTGCTTTGAATAGAGATAGTGAGTCTCAGATTATTCCGAGGCAATGCTTGGAAATTGCGGGAAAATCATGGTGCGAGCTGGAAGTGCTCATCCATCGAGGGCTGAACCCTCGCTGCAAGGGCTGAACCCCGGATGGAAGACATCCTGCAAGCATTGGCCAATATTGGAAATCGATGGATAGACAAGCGCAAAGCAACAACCCGGAGTGGAATGTCGCCCTCGGGGACTAGTGGAACAATTTCTGAAGTTGAAACCACTTAAGTTTAGTGGAATGGGGAGTCCGAGGAGGCGGAACAATGGATTGATGGAATGGAACGAATTTTTCTGGTTGTTGGACTGTAGTGATGTTGAGAAAATAGTTTTAGCAGAGTACCACTGGAGGGAAATGCAAAGTTTTGGTGGAGAGCTTCGAGGATACAATCTTTCCACCAGTGCGATGTGAACTGGGATGAGTTTGTTAGGGCTTTTAATAGGAAGCATTTCTCTCGATTGTGCCAAGGATAGGAAGATCACTGAATTTGTTCGGTTAGAACAAAGGAGGCGACAAGGTAGACCAGTATGAGGCAAAATTTTCTGAATTGTCTAGGTATGCTCCTAGGTTGGTTGAGGATCGAGAGGAAAAGGCTAAGAGATTCCTGAAAGGATTAAGGACTGATATTAGGAAACAATTGGTGCCTTTAAATATAAGGGATTATAATGAGATTTATGAGAGGGCACAATTGGTGGAGCAAGAGTTAGTAAGAGAGCAACTAGAACCTAAGAGGCAGATGACCTTTAATGATGTTCGAAGAGGTAAGAGACCTTATCCTGATCAAGGTCAGACCTGGGAATCTAAGAAGAGGAATAACTTTGGAAATTTTAGAAGAGCTTGGAATGGCCCGATTTTAGGAAGAGCATCCTACCAAGGTAATTTTTGCCAGAGATGTGGTAGACAACATGGGCCAGGACCTTGTAATAGCCAACTGAGATGTAATGGATGTGGGCAAATGGGACACTTTAAGAAAGATTGTCCACAAGGAAGGTCGCAGCCGAATGTCAGCTCGGTGCGACAAGTACAACAAAGTACTATTGGACCAAATCCACCAAGAAATCCACAAAGGCCGCCACCACAAGGAAGGGTGTATGCGGTCACTCAAGAGGAAGCAAGAGCTTCTAAAAGTGTTGTCTCAGGTATGATTTTGATAGGGGGATAAGAAGATATATGCGTTATTTGATGTGAGTGACATGCATTCTTTTGTGTCTGAAAAATATAGGTGATTGTGAGGAGTAGGAACAAATCTCTAGATATGCCTCTTCGTATTTCTACATCGCTGAAAGATATGTTGTTATCTACGTTAGTATGTGAGATGTGTGACATAACCCTAGGGGAATGAGATCTGGAAATGGACTTGATAGTGATAGTTATGTATGACTTTGACGTCATCGTAAGCATGGACTAGCTCCGTAAGCAATGGACTAGGATGAATGATCTCCTGAGATAGTACTTGCCCGTGTGCTAAGGATAAAACCGTGAGGCTAAGAATGGGATAAGCCAAAATGGATAATAACTCTGTAAGTTAATCCCTATTGAAACGAGACCCTTCAGTAGATGTGTAGTTCAGGTTCGAACCAGGCGAAAGCTGGTGTACTTGTAACGTCCCGGTTTGATGAGAGCGAGGAGTGGACGTCGAGGTCAGACGACCTGAACAAGGAGCAGCTCCTGGTAGGCTTCTAGAATGGCAAAAGGGGGCAGAAATGAACCGAATTATGAACTGAACTGGGAAGGTGGTGTTTCTGGGATAATTTTGTCAGAGTAGCGCAGTGGAAGCATGATTAAGCTTGTAGAACTCTCGTTGTGAAAGAGAAGGATGGGTCGATACATTTGTGCATTGATAATAGGCAATCGAATCATGTAAATGTCAAGAATAAGTATCCCTTACCTAGAATTGATGACCTATTTGACCAATTGCAAGGAAGTTCGGTCTTTTCTAAGATTGATTTGAGGTCGGGATACCATCAGTTAAGAATTAAGAAGGAGGACATTCCTAAAACCGTGTTTGGGACTCGCTATGGACACTATTAGTTCCTAGTTATGCTATTTGGATAGACGAATGCCTTAGCTGCACTCATGGATTTAATGAATAGGATATTTAAGCCTTATTTGGATCAAATTGTGATTGTCTTCATTTGATGATATCCTGATATATTCTAAAGGACCTAAAGAGCATGCGTAACATCTAAGCGTGGTGTTGCAAGCATGGCTTAAGAAGTGGATTATGAAGAGCGAGTTATGAATTTGAGGACTAAGTTATGATCATTTGAGCTAAGTAGTGACTTCCTATTTGAGGATTTCATTGGAAGTCTTGATGCATTACATGGAGGCATTTAGTATGTATAGATTGATCTTGGAAGTCATGAGTTTGAGTGGTCATATGAGACATGAAATTATTTGTGGTTTATATGTCAGAATAATAGGTTTAATCGATAGTGGTCAACTTTTAATTTTAGGTGATGATCTCAGTTTGAAAAGGTTTGGTGGAATTAGTGAACATGATCAATTGTGGTTATAGAATTTCCAAGGTGAAATGGTGGAAGTTCAAATTGTGGATTTGATGGATGATTAGTCTAAGTGATGATTCTTTAGGATGAGATATGAGATTTATTCGGTGGAAACTAGACAAGTTCTTATTTTGGTGGATTGTCGATCTTTGAATTAAATAAGTCTTGGTGGACTATAGATATTTGAATCGAAGGAATGATGCTATATTTTAGGCTTGAATCTATGTTGCGGTGAATGCATAGTGAATGTCTTTGCTGGACTGAACCAAATGAGTTATTGGTGGTGTTGATTTTGATGGTTCTAGGCTTGAATTGGTGGTGACAAAGGTATAGGAATGATTTGGCTAAATGGTGCATTCGATTGAGTCGAGAAGGTGGAATTCTTTAAATTTGAATCTCATTGATAGTTGCACTTAGGATAGAGCTTGAAATAGATGTTTTCACAAAAGGAATCGAATATGAGATAGAGGAGGTGGATGGAATTATTAAAAGATTTTGATTGTGAACTGTTTTAGAAAATCTCTTGAATTTCATCAAAATTTATGAGTATTGTGACACCGTGCCCAAATGTTTTAAGAAATGTTTTCTATTTTAAAGATTTATGAACTTTTTATAGAAAACATTCCAACCCATTGGAGTTGGGATTGAGATTGGAATTTACCAACGTACCGATTTAAATTTACTAAGGGTTTTGATGAAGTATTTTATTTTGCGCCGTGATGCAAGTACGACTCAAGGCTTTACATGTGAATTTCGAAAAACATTTGGAATTTAAACGTGAACATGGATTTTATGGATTTGGTATCATGCTTTGATTTTGTGAGTTGGTTTCAACGATATGGGATTTACCTATTTTCAAAGACTAGTAATGTTATATTGTTGTGTCTTTGAAATTCCTATTTTGCATCATTTGATATCATGAGGTGGAATTTTCAAGAACTCAAAGGATTTTCCACATTGGTGATTTGAAAACGTTTTGACATGGAAATGACATATGATTTCAAAGCCTACTATTGTAGTATTGATATGCTTTTGAAAACCTCAGTTTGTATTATTTGATTTCATGAAGGAAGATTTTCAAGCATTCAAAAGAAATTTCAGATGTGGTTATTGTTTTAAAACTATTTATGTGTTGAGATAAATTAAGATATGTTAAGAGCTTGCATCCTTGACTTTAAAGGAAGTTGGGATGAAAAGTTATACCTGGTAGAATTTGTGTACAGCAATAGCTTTCAGAAAAGTAGAGGCATGTGTTGAGGAAGTATTAGTTAGACCCTGGTCACATACTCGATCATGAAGCCATCAAAATGGATGAGAAAGTGAGGTACATTGAAGAGCCTGTGCAAGTATTGGATTGAAAGAAACAAATTCTTAGGACCAAGAGAATTCCATTGGTTAAGATATTATGGCGATATCATGATGTGGAGGAAGCCACATGGGAGAGTGAAAATGAGATGAGGGAAAGGTACCCTCACTTATTTCAAGAGACATAGGGAATGTCTAATTTCGAGGACGAAATTCTCTAAGGAGGGGAGAATTGTGGCATCCCAGAAATTCAAAGCCAAGCCTTAAGGTGTGTTAAAGTCTTTAATTATGTGATAGAATTTCCATGGTTTATGTTTTAGCCATTAGTCTTTTAATTTGATGATTTGTGCTTGTGATTGTGGAAATTTAAATTTAATAGATTAATAATCTATGCTTGGCCATATGATTTAAATTTCAATAACCAAAAATATCCCAAGACTTTGGCCAAGATGAAAATTGGAATTCAAAAAAAATATCTAAAGAAGAATTTCAAAAAAAAAAAAAAAAGAAGGGAAAAAGAGGTTAAAATTTGATTGGGCTTTAAGCCCAAGAGTGGAACCCTAATGGCCCAAGATGGCCGGCCCAATAGAGGCCCAAAAGGAGTGGTCGACCAGCCCATTTGATGGCCCAAGGTTGGCCCAAGAAGAAGGCCCATTAACCTTGCAAAATGTCATCCAAGACAAGTCCTCTCCAAGTTCATGCCATTGTTCTCCTTTGAGAACACTTGTAATCATGCAAATTAGAGTGCATGCAATATAAAAGGGAAGAAGAGGAAAGAGAATGGCTGGTTAGCCATTCGCCAAGTGAGGGAGAGAAAGAGAGAATTGTGCGAGAGAGAGAGGAAGCCGAGAGGGAGAGAAAGGAGCCCGTTCGCCGCCATCCGCTCGTGCTGTTCGTGAGGTCTAGAGGCAAGTTGGGAATCCACTTTCTACTCTTGCACCAATGTTTTCGCATGAACAGTTTGGAGTCAGAAACTTGTTTGAGCTTGCATGTGTGTTTAGAGTCCGATTTTGGCTTCGATTCCTTCATCAAAGTTATAGATAACATCTTGCACTATAACATACTGAAAGTTCGTGGAAAATGATGGATATTTGAGGTGTCAAACCCTTATCCTACGGAGATGCTAGATCTGGAATATTTTCGTATGAACTGTTTGAGTCAGAATGTTGTGAGAGCTTGCATGTATGTTTAGAGTTCGATTTTGGCTGTGATATCTTCATGAGAGTTGTAGCTAACATCTTGAACTACAACATACTGAAATTTCGTGGAAAATGATGGAGATTTGAGGGGTTAAACTCTCATTATACGGAGACCCCAGATCTGTGATGTTTTCACTGACTTCTTGTTGGATTCTTGGTTGCATGTTGGTTTGTGATGCAAATATGACTTCGATGTCTTCATTAAAGTTGTAGGGAACATCTTAAAATACAACATACTCAAATTTGAAGTGAAATGAACAAGTATAGCCTAGTAAATCGGCTAGATCTTGGAGACGATGATTCTGGTGATGTGTTCCGAGATACCCGAGACTTCATGGACTTAAATGGTGACCATACTTTGGTTATTTGACCTAGATCTCTTCATGAAACTTGTAGAGGATACCTTGATGTATAACATATCTAAATTTCAGAGGAAACGAAAGAGAATAGATGGATGAAACCTCAATATTTCGGAGATGTGTTCACTGGACGATGCGGTAGTAGATCCAGGAGCTTCGTGAGGGTGTATAAAATAATCTAAAAAGAATATGACTTGGAGTTATTCATGAAAGTTGTGCGAAAATGTCTTGGCTATCACTCTGTAAAATTTCGTAATTTTTGGAGGCCATATGGATATTTTAATCGAATTTATTCATAAACTGTGCATTCTGGTTGTTATCCGAATATTATGTGCTATTTAGTGGAAATTGTGAAATTGTGTGAAATTCAAGTTGGCCATGAATTTTGCATAAAATTGTCATCCTATTGGTTTGATTAATGATTGCTTGAATTTTATGATTTTGGGAAAATCATAGATATTGAGTTTAATATTTATTTATGGAAATAAATAAATATGACAATAAAAATAAATAATAATAATAATAATAATAAATAAAAAAATAATAATGGATTATTTTATTGGCCATAAATTCCATTGAATAATTATGCATTGTTGCATGTATGATAAGACATTGGTGTATGTATGACCATGAATTGTGATGCATGTGTAAATCATATGCCATGTAATGATGAGATCAAAATGATGGTAAATGTGGATAATGATAAGTGAGGAAGTGGTTGTGGTGGATGATGATGCTCGGTGGCCTAGTGGCGTAATTCCAGAGATTCCCGGGAGTGTCGGGATGCCCGGTGGTATACGGTACGTAATTCCGGGGAGGCCTGGTGGTATGTCGGTACATAATTCCGGAAGCCTTGTCGGAGGTCTTTGCCCGAAAGGAATGCCTCGCGATGCCAGGATTGGGGTGCGAGATGCCTGGCTAGAAGGGTAAAGGCCGGAAGCCCTGTCGGAGGTTTCTGCCCAAAGGGAATGCCTCGTGATGCTAGTTGGGATGCGAGATGCCCGGAATGTGGGGGGCCGGAAGCCCAGTGGCCATGGGATGGCTGGAATGCTGGGAACCCTGTCGGAGGTCTTTGCCCGAAGGGATGATGAAATTGATGAATTGAGAAATGGGTGATGTGGTGATCAAATTAAAAGCTAAAAGTGGAAATTAAATCATGATATGCATGATATGATATGCATGATGAAATGCATGATGATGATGATGATGATGATATGTGATGTGAAATAATGATGATCACCCATGCTATGATATGCATGATGATATGCATGATAATGATGATGATGAGGATATGTGATGTGAAATAATGATGATCACCCATGATATGATATGCATGATGATATGCATGATGATATGCATGATGATGATGATGATGATATGTGATGTGAAATAATGATGATCACCCATGCTATGATATGCATGATGATATGCATGATAATGATGATGATGATGAGGATATGTGATGTGAAATAATGATGATCACCCATGATATGATATGCATGATGATATGCATGATGATATGCATGATGATGATGATGATGATGATGATGATGATGATATGTGATGTGATATGATGATCACCCATGACATGATATGCATGATGAAATGCATGATGATGATGATGATGATGATATGCATGATGATGATGATGATAATGATGATGGTATGTGATGTGATATGATGATCACCTATGATACGATATGCATGATGATATGCATGGTAATGTTAATGATGATGATATATGATATGGCTCGAAGACATGTATGATGAAATGATGCGATGATGATGATGTCATGTATGATGTAATGATGCCATGACATGTATGTTACAATGATGATACACATGAATGTATTATGAATTGGTATGATGATGCATGATAGTATGCGCATGGCTTCAAGGTAAGTAATGCCTGCAATGCATGTATGATTGCATGATGCATTGAGTTGTTATTGGATTTCATTTACCTGCTGAGTGGTTGTACTCACCCCTTTTGGGGACCAACATTTCAGATTAGTAGATGGTTTGAGCGGTTGGATATGACCGCGAGGAGAAGGATAGCAAAGGAGGGAACCTTTGGACGCCGACACAATTTGATGGACCTTAAGCATACGATTGTGGGAGGAGATGTCGGTCATCTTTTGAAGTATAGCCATGTATAGGAAACTATGGCATTTCGATGTACCGACTAAAGATGTCCATCTGCATTATGTAAATAAAAGTGTACGGCTTTAACTTATATAAGATGTTTAGTAGGTGTGCATCGATTTCTGAATGTAGGGAAGGGAATGGTTGGATATGCTTCCGTTATATAAATTGCGCAAGGGACCGTTAATAAAAGATGTAAACCCCCATGGTTGTATGGACCCGCTACAATAGAAACGGTATCAGAGTGATATGTTAATAAGGAAAGTGAAAGGTAAGCGAACTGTGGCGACCCAAATAGGATCGGGGGCCGTCGAGGGGTGTCACACTGTGCTATCTGCTATTAAAGATAGATTAGGTCTACTATAATTTCGATAAAAGAAAATATCTCCAAGTGTAGGACGAGTGGTCCATCAATGTGTTTTGATATGCCTTCATAGAATTGGTTTTTTGTGTAAAACTAATTATGGCAAACGTCTGGCTTTTGTGCAGAGGAGATAAAGTAGACAGACAAAAAACGGGCCGATGTTGCGGATGAGAATGTCGAGAGGAGCAAGAGATTTGATGAGGAGGCTTGCTCGGTCAGTCAGGAACAAAATTCCAGCACAAAAACAGAGGTCATAATAAGAAAGAACGAAATTACTAGTGGCAGTAGCAACCCCGAAATGGTCTCATAGCTGGTAAAGATCTGAAGGAAGGGCATGATTAGTCTTTTCACCGTCAAAGTATAGGAGTTCGGCGTCAATAATGACTCTCGATTCATGTCCTGGCAAGCGCTATTCAACTGTAAATGTGGGAGAAATGCTGTTTATTTCGTTTGCCTCTTCAGTATTCACAGAAGCTACCTTCGGATAAGTCGTCATTTGATGGTTGACTGGGGATTTATTTCCGCATGCGATTTCGGGGTGTTAATGCTAGATTGTTAATCATGGCGAGCAACCATTGATAGGTAGATAAGAATATGCATTATTGCTGACTGACGAAAGAGTGTTTCTGCATCTCCCTCTTATTATTGCAGAAACTGTAAACGCAGGGAAGTTGACAAATAAACACAAATACGTATATATATATACACACACACACACACACACACATATATTTGACTCACACCAGGGGAAAGCGAAGAAACTGCAAACGCAGGGAAGCTGACAAATAAACACAAAAACATATATATTTTTGACTCACATCCGGGGAAAGCAAAGAAAGCTTCCCTTTATTCCACTCTCGTCTCGCAATTCTACCCAGCTAGTTGTATAAGTAGAGACACAGCATCAAACATAGATTGTTGCACCTGCCGATGGTGCGGAAAAGGCATCTTTTATTTTTCTTTAAGTTGTCGGAGATCTTTGTGGAGTTCAACATGGCGGTTTCAACCAACTTAGTGGCTTTTCTTTCTTACAGTCATCGAAGATCTTCGTGGATTTATAGATGGCATGGGAGACAAAGGGTATGTAGATGACCCACGCGAAGATGTTGACCCCCATCAGGGCACCGACAGCATTTAATGTCTCGGTACCTTTGCAAGCAATCGTGCCGAGCCGGAGCTGAATCATGTCGACCATGGAGTACAAGAGCAACACACCGCCCATGACGGAGGTCAACGTGGAGATAGCGAACAAGGTGCCTCTCAGCGCCTTGCTCGACATGTCATTGATTTCTTTTAAAGTGTGCATAGAGATGAGGTAGGTGAAGAGGTGGGTCTTGAATAAGTGTGAAGAAATTTTTTTGCGAAAAGTAATAAAAAATTTGCTTTTGAAACTAAGTCTAAAGGACAACAGACTTTAAACGAGTTTAGACTTTAACAGTTAAATAAAACTATGAACAAAGAAAAAGAGTTTAGGAAAGAGAATAAAACACAAAATTTATAGTGGTTCGGCCTAAATCAAGCCTACATCTACTCTCCCACGCTGTTAGTCTCTTGGCTAGATTCTACTATGAATCAAAAGAGAATTTACAATCTTGTGATCTCGACTTCACAGTGAAGAGTCTCTATTGATCTCTTACAATGTCACACTATAAGTCTCTCTTTCTTTTGAGTACAAATTTGAGCACAGTGTAAAGAATAACAAGAAAATGGGAAGCTTCAGACTTTGGAATTTCTCTTTCATGCACTCTATCGAATGACTAGAGATGTCTCCTTAAATACTCCTTCATACTTTCTCAACCGTTGGCACTTTCCAAAGGAATTCTTCTAGTCAACCCGTTGGACAGAATCAATCGAGGAGACCTCGAGCCGTTTGAAGATTTTGATGAAAGCCCGTCAATTCTGTTCGCCCATACAATTAGAATCTTGGTTTCCATAAGTAGATTATTTCCAAATTTACTTGTCTTCCGAAAAGATTTGATATATCTGAATTGATTCAAATAAAGACAACCAATCTCGTAGGTGTTATTGTCAACCAGAAAGCCATAAGTATCGTGTAAAAACCGAAGCTTTGAAGAGAGGAAGATAATCTTGAGTTTGATTCTGTCTTCGTTCTTCATCGCGTTCAGTTTGGAATACATTAGAGTGGGTAGATTTCTGATGTAGAACAGACATTGACACTAAAGTCTGAAAATCTAATAGACTTTGATACAGAAGTCTTGAAATCTTTATAATAGACTTAGGAAAAGTTTTGTCAACTTCAAAACATCAAATGAGTTTTTTTTTTTCCAACAATCTCCCATTTTTTTATGGTGACAAAACTTCCCTGTAGATTTAAAGATTTATATCTTGCAAAAAAACACTTTAGCTGTACATGATATCTTATAAAAACAAATTGTTAAGGATTTGGATAGTATTGATTCTACAACCACAGAAAACATGTTAATAAACAAAGACAAGATTAAACAAGACAAAATTAAACATCCACATCCATAATCATCACTACCACGAAGATTGCTGCTGCAGAATATTAATGTTCAGAACAATCAAACAAACTCAAATCGAATCTGCAAAAGTTCAAGTTCAAATCTATACGCATTCTCCCCTTTTTTGTCAATAGCAAAAAGTGGAGAAAGTCAAAATAGAGAAAAGATAAATGAAATCATTGTTGTCTAGGAACTCGAACTAGTTGGAAATCCCTCATTGATTGCACTGCCTCTTCAACATTCTGGCATTGACGATGAACATTCTCAACTTGATTCTGAACAATTTTGAGAATGTAAACAGTTTGATCATTCTTGGCCATAGTCTGAGAAACTTGTTGATTTAAAGTCTGTACTTGAGTGTCTAAAGATTGTACCTTTCTAGTTTGAAAATCAGAAGTAGATATCAAGGCAGTGTGAATCTTTTGGATCTCAATCTCCATAGCATATTGCTGAGCTTTTACCTCCAAAAGGAGCTCTATCATTCTTGGATAGTCAGTATTCGGTTCAGTCTGTGCACTAGCTTCGGCGAATTGAATTTGTGGAGAGTTGAGAGATGAGGGAACATCAACTTGTCTATCACCATGCCTTGGAGTAGATTCTTCAATGTTAGCTTCAAGAAATTGAGAAGCATAAACATCTTCTAGGTCTACAGGAGATCGACTTATACCATCACTCGCAAAATGCGGAGAAGAAGTCCCTATTCTCTCACGAGCTCCCCCTGTTTCCGTGCCTACAGGTGGAGAAGAGATTCCTTCTTCTTGAGTCTTCTCAAGTTTAGAGCGAGAGTGATGATCTGTTTCTGTTCGTACTCCTGCAGGTCCACTCCTAGTTGCTTCTGAGTCTTTAGACAATGTGATTGCAACTGTCTCTTCATAAGAGTCATCCTCACTCTTCTTTTCAGAATGACCTTCTTTTTCTTCTTCATCTCTCGATTCTTCTTCTCTTTCTGCTTCTTCCTTCTCTGTTTCTTCTTCTTGCTCTGTTTCTTCTTTGTCTCCTCCTTCTCTTTCCATTGGTTTCTCAGTACCAACAAAACCTTGAAGATTCTTTAAGGCAATGGCAGAAATTGTAAGATCATCTTCATCCTCTTCATCCTACAGGACAAGTGATCTTCTCTTCTGTGCAGGTTCTTGCACAACTTCCTTGTCTTTCTTCTTTCTTCTAGCAGAATCTTCCTTGGTTTTGCTTGAGGACTCATTCTTCAAGTGCTCAATAGCCTTGTTTAGATCCTTCAACCTCATCTTCAAAATCATTTTCAGTCCTATTACCATAGGAGCAATAGTTTGAAGCAAAGTGAGGTGGGAAACTAGATCTAAAAATGTCTAAACAACTTTGTAACTAACATAGAATAAGGGAATTGTCCTTTATCCTTCATAATCGTCCTGTACATGTGCATCAAGATAGTATGTGGAAGTAAAAAGCGCATCCCATTGCAAATAGCAAACAAGAGTCTTGTTTTGAATCTGGAAACATATGTTTTTAATGCAGCCTTTGGTCTGATGTAGTTAATGACAATTTTGTGCAAAAGAACATTTGAGGCTGGTAGTCTAGAATATGTGATGCCTCCTTCTGGTAATGTGTTCTTGACAAGAAATCTGGTGGCTTGTCCTACGGATACATTGATCGATTGAAAACCACTCCTTTCCACTCGAAGAATGGCTGCCGGTGTGTCAACATCTACCACATAGGCTTTATTACTCACAGTAAACTGGATTCGATTTTGGTCAAGAAAAAACAGATTCGAATAGAAAAATGCTGTCAATTCTGGAAATGCAACAGCCATCTCAAAACAAAAATTCTCAGGTTGAAAGAAGGCTAACTTTTCCCTTAAGTTAACCTTGATCAAGTCTAAAAAGTCAAAATCAACAGTTCGAGGGTTCATCACCCCTCTTTTCAGCATTTGGGTGTAAACCCTTTTGTGCTCCTTAGAACGAAAGAGTTTCGTTCTGTCACCAGGTTCATTTGCAGCCTTACCCATTATGGGTTGAAAGTTCAAAAACATCCGTTCATCATCATCTTTACTTTCAGGCTGATTTTGAGAGCTAAACTAAGATCATAAGGAAATTTAAGAAAAGCTTCGTCTGCCGCTCCTTCTAACGCTATTCCTAAGCGTTCCATAGCTCTTAAGAACACTGGGGTGTTAGGACTCTGAGAGGAATAGCATCTTGTTCTACATCTTCTTCCATAGGTTGGTGCGAAGAGTGCTGAGGAGAGTGTTGTGGAGACTTCTGCGGAGAGTCTTTTTCAGTCAAATCGAAATGTGTCTTCCCTCTGGCACATTCCGAGGCCCCTTGCTTGCAATCCGAGAGGATTTCATTTGGTAAGACATGGATACAAGCTTGGAGGATTTCTTAGACTTGTTCGAGTGAAGAAAAGATGGAAACTTGCAGAGAAATCTTAAGAGTAAAAGTCAAAGAAGACAATCTGTGTTCTAGGGTTTTGAAACGATGTGCTCGAAAGAAAAACTCGACGGTATGTAAAGGGAGTGAAACATGTATTCGAAATGTCACAAAAAATGCCTTTTAAAAACGAATTTTAAAAAGGTAACTTCCAAAAATTCAAAACCTGAAAATTATCAATGAAATAACAATTTCTAAAAATAAATTAAGAAAGCGACAATTCAGATAATCATACAATTTCATACCAAAAATTAAAATACCTGGATTCGAGACATTCTCTTACTGAAGTAGCTTCTTTAAATTCTGAGTCTGACCAACTTCAGACTTTAAACGGTAGGAGATATAATATTCAACTTGCCATGAATAGACTCAAATAAATTTTTCTCCAGAGGCTTCGTAAAGATGTCTGCTAGCTGATTCTTCGAATCAATGAACTGAATCATAATCTCCCCATTCTGGACATGATCCCTTATGAAATAATGTCGAATCTCTATATGCTTCGCCCTTGAATGAAGAATTTGGTTCTTTGTGAGATTAATAGTACTAGTGTTGTCGCATTTAATCTTGGTGCACGATTCTTCAATCCCAAAGTCTCTTAGTTGTTGTCTTATCCAAAGGATTTGAAAGCAACAACTTCCAAGAGCAACATACTCTGCTTCTATTGTTGACAATGCTACAGTACTTTGCTTCTTTGAGAACCAAGATACCAACATATTTTCCAGCAGTTGACAAGTGCTAGATGTGCTCTTTTTATCAACTTTACAACCGGCTAAATCAGCGTCAGAATATCCAAGCAAAGTACAGTCTCATTGTTTTGGATACCATAGACCCAGCTTTGGAGAAGTCACAACATATTTAATGATGCGTTTTACAGCACTTAAGTGAGATTCTCTTGGATCATACTGAAAGCACTTAAGTGAGATTCTCTTGGATCATACTGAAATCTGACATAGATGCAAACACTGAATAAAATATCGAGTCTAGAAGCAGTAAGGTAAAGAAGAGAACCGATCATGCTTCTGTATAGCTTTTGATATACTTTCTTCCCTCCTTTATCTTGTCAAGTTTCGAAGAGCTTGACATTGGTGTCTTTATCTTCTTGCAATTCTCCAATCCAAATTTATTGATGAGATCTCTTCCATATTTCTCTTGGTGAATGAATGTACCTTTCTTCAATTGTCTAACTTGCAATCCTAGAAAGAAAGTTAACTCACCCATCATACTCATTTTTAATTCATCTTGCATAGATCTAGAGAATTTCTTATATAGATTTTCGTTATTAGAACCAAAAATAATATCGTCTACATAAATTTGTACCAGCAGGAAATCTTTTCCTTCTCTCTTTATAAACAATGTGGTATCAACCTTTCCCTTTTCAAAACCATTCTGAGTTGGAAACTTACTCAACCTTTCATACCAGGCTCAATGTGCTTGCTTTAGTCTATACAAGGCTTTTTTCAGTCTGTAGATTGAGTCTGGTTTCCTTGGATCTTCAAATCCTAATGGTTGTTCCACATAAACTTCTTCTTGAATGAATCCATTGAGGAATGCACTTTTGACATCCATTTGGAATAACCTAAAATTTTTATAACAAGCAAAAGTAAGTAATAATATAATTGCTTCTAACCTCGCTACTGGTGCATAGGTCTCGTCATAATCTATCCCTTCTTCTTGTATATATCCTTTCGCCATAAGTCTTGCTTTGTTTTTTATCACTTTTTCTTTCTCATCCATCTTGTTCCTAAAAACCTACTTCGTTCCAATCACGGATTTGCCTTTGGGTTTTGGAATCAGCTCCCATACATCATTGATGTTGAACCGTCTGAGTTTTTCCTGCATGACTTCTATCTAGCTTTCATCAGACAGGGCTTCGTATACACCTTTTGGTTCTGTCTCAGAAACAAGTGCTAGAGCACTGGACTCTTCTCTTCCTTTGAATCTGGTGCGAATTCCTTCATCAATGTTGTCAATGATGAGTTATTTGGGATGACTTAACTTGTGCTTCCAGTTGTTGTTTGGTCTGAGAGTCTGTTGATCCTTTGCTTCGTTCGAATCTTCTCGACCTGTTTGTTGCTATTCTCCAAAAATCTGAACCTCTTCAGGGGAAGTAGACTTTGTAAAGTCTGGAATGGGTTCAGACTCTTTAAGTTGAGTTTGATCTGGTTGATTCTGCACATAATCCTAAAACTTGACGTTCATAAATTCTTCCATGGATTGATACTTCTTGTTAAAGACCCTGTAGGCTTTGCTTGAAGTCAAATAGCCCAAGAAGATTCTTTCGTCTGATTTCTCCTTGAATTTTCTAGATCAATCATTTGCATTCTTCAAAATAAAACATTTACAGCCAAAAACATAAAAGTAGGAAATATTCAGCTTCTTTCCTTTATACACTTCATTAGGAGTTTTCTCTAGAATAGGTCTCAAGAATACTTTGTTGATAATATAGCAAGCAATGGAGACTGCTTCTGCCCAAAATCGAGAGCAAATTTTGCTCTTTATCAAAAGAGTTTTGGTCATCTCCTGTAATGATTTGTTCTTCCTTTCCACAACCCAATTTTATTCTAGAGTGTATGAAGAAGAGAAAACATGCTGAAAACCAAATTCATTATAGAAATTCGCAAAGTTTTGATTTTCAAACTCACATCCATGGTCAGTTCGTACTGTGGCATCCCGGAATTTCAAAGCCAAGCCTTAAGGTGTGTTAAATGTCTTTAATTAGGTGGTAGAATTTTATGGCCTATGCTTAAGCCAATTTGCCCTTGTATTTGATGAATTTTGCTTGTGATTGTGGAAATTTAAATTTAATTAGTTAATGCTTGGCCATATGATTTAAATTTCAAAAATTAAAATATCCTAGACTTTGGCCAAGATTGAAATTTGAATTTGGAAATATTTATAGAAAGGAATTCAAAAAAAAAAAGGAAAAGGGGATTAATTTTCGAAATGGGCCTTGGACCCATTAGCCTAAAGCTTGGTGGGCCAAGCTAGTCGGCCCATTGGGCCCAAGAGGTGGCTGTCGACCAGCCCAAGAGGGAGTGGCCGGTTGGGCCAAAGCCCAAGCCCATTTAATTCAAAAACAAATTACAAGTGGCCAAAGGAAGAGCATGCATTGGTTGGTCATTAGGTGGATCAATCATTGCAAATGATGGGATTAAGGGATATAAAAAGAGAGAGAGAAGAGGAGTGGCCGGTTACTTGCTCCATTTCCGTCCAAAGAGAGAGGTGTGCGAGAGAGAGCTTGAGCGGAAGAGAGGAACCGAGAGGAAGAGAGAGGAGGCGGAGCCGAGAGGGAGGTGCCGCCGTGTGCTCGCCGTACGTCCGCCTAGTCCGACCACCGTACGCCGTCGTCCATCGCTGTTTGTTCATCTTGGAGGCAAGTGGGGTCCTTAACTTCTCTTGCATGTCTGTTTTGTTGGTTGCATGTTCGGTTTTAGGTGTGGTTTGGGCGAAGAACCGAGGTAAGGGTTGAATGTGTTCAAGTTATGTGACTGTTTTCGTTCGGTTTGTGGTAGTCAGTACCTTATTCGAGCTTGCATGTGTGTTTGGAGTGCGATTTTGGCTTCGGTGTCTTCATGAAAGTTGAAGCTAACATCTTGTAGTATGACATACTCGAATTTCATGGAAAAAAATGGTGATATGTGGGGTCAAAAGCTTTGTTATACGGAGACCTCAGATCTGCGAAATCTTCACTGACCTTTTGTTGATTTCTTGGTTGCATGTTGATTTTTGTTGGAAATCTCACCTTGTTGTCTTCATAAAAGTTGTTGGTAACATCCTAAACTACAACATACTCAAATTTTAAGAGAAAAAAATGAGTATAGCCTAGTGAATCGGCTAGATCTTTGAGACGGTTGGTTCTGTTGAAGTATACCGAGACACCCGAGACTTCAAGGACTTAAAAGAGGATCATAATTTGGTTATTTAACCTAGATCTCTTCATGAAACTTGTAAAGGACACATTGATACATAACATACTCTAATTTCAGAGGAAACGAAAAGGATTAGATGGGTCAAACCTAATTTTTTCGGTGATATGTACTCTGGACGAAACGGTAGAGGTTCCAGAAGCTTCGTGGAGTTGTGTAAATTAATCTATGAAGAATTTGGCTTAGGGTTCTTCATGAAAAATGCACGAAAATGTGTTGGTTATCACCCTGTAAAATTTAGTAATTTTTGGAGGCCATATGAGTAATTTAATCGAATTAATTTGAAAACTGTGCAATCTGGCCATTTTCCGAATGTTAAGTGCTATTTTGTGGAAAATTGAGAAATTATGTAAAATGCAAATTGGCCATGAATTTTGCATAAAATTGTGATTCTAATTGTTTAGTGATTGTTTAAATATTATGATTTTGGGAAAATCATAAATATTAAATGAAATGTTTATTTATAAAAAAAATAATAATAATAAATTAATAATATAATAATATAATAAAATAATAAAAAAATAATAATGGATTATTTTATTAGCCATGTATTCCATTGAATTTATGATGCATTGTTATATGGCATAGATGCATGTATGATCATGAATTGTGATGCATGTGCGTGATTCATATGCCATGTAATAATAATAAGATTAAAAGGAAGGTGAATGTGGAAGTGGTATGTGAGTAAGGGGTTGTGGTGGAGGATGTTGTCTGGTGGCCTGGTGGCGTAATTCCGAGATTCCTGGGAGTTTCAGGATGCCCGGAATGTGGGGGGCCGGAAGCCCCGTCGGAGGTTTTCGCCGAAGGGAGTGACTCGCGATGCCGGGATTGGGGTGCGAGATCCCGGCTAGAAGGGTAAAGGCCGGAAGCCTGTCGGAGGTTTCTGCCGAAGGGAATGCCTCGTGATGCTAGTTGAGATGCGAGATGCCCGGAATGTGGGGGCCGGAAGCCCGGTGGCCATGAGATGGCTGGAATGCTTTGGGATCCCTGTCGGAGGTTTACGCCGAAGGGATGGTGATGATGGTGAATTTGATGATTTGAGAAAAGATAATGTGGGGATCAATTGATAAGTAAAAGTGGAAATTGATCTATGATGTGATATGCATGGTGATGCATGGCTAATGACGATATGATATGCATGGTGATGCATGGCTAATGATGATATGATATGATATGCATGGTGATGCATGGTTAATGATGATATGATGTGATATGCATGATGATACATGGCCATGATGATGATATATATGCTATAATGATGCATGAATACGCTTGACATCAAAAAGGTAAGCAATGCCTGCATTGTATGATGGTATGCATGGTGCACTGAGTTGTTATTGGATTTCCCTATCTGCTGAGTGGTTGTACTCACCCCTTTTGGGGATAACATTTCAGATTAGCACTATGCCGCTACCTGCTGTTTCGCGTGGGGTATTTTACGGTCTACCGTCTGATGTTGAAGTGGAGTGTACGGAGATAGATTGTCCTCTCGTGCCCGGATTGACGTTTATCCGAGTGCGATGCTTAGTTATGTATGATATCGGCTGGTGGGGGCCCTGTCATACAAGAGTTCCTGTCTCGTGCACGTTCGACGGGATGGAGCGATGCGAGGGATGCTTTGCCGCCGCCACCACCACGATGCACCGGGTTGGGTGTGAGACTGCGCGCGATGAGTAGGAGCTGGATCTCTTTTTGATGTAGTTAGTCGACACTTTCGATGGGGGGTTTTTGTGCTCGCATGATGTTAGGGGTCGAGGTTTCTTTTTGAGGTTTTAGGCTGGACATGGCTGAGTCCTAGCTTTTCCTTGTTATGTACCGACCCGAGAGTAGTCCCATCTTGAAAATATATGTAAATAATGTGTCGACGTTTGTTTATAAAAAAAATCCCGATGTTTAGCTGGTGTGTATTTGTATCATGGGTTAGAAGGGAGATAGATGACGATGTGAATTTTGCTTCCGCTATGAGTCGCGCATGGGACCGCTTAAAAAAAAAAAATGCCTGAAATCTGGCAAGGCTTAATTTAGCCAAGAGATAGAGATGGTAAAAGATGTAACACCGGCGCTGGTGACGACCTGCGAAGGGTTCGGGGTGTCACACGTACACTTGAAATAGTACAACCCTTTTCATTTTGAACCTTCTTTCGCAAACTTCGAGAAATAAGAGAATGTTTCAGACTTACTTGTCATAATGTAGACTTAACTGAAGCGAGAGTAATCATCCACGATTACTAGGCAATATTTCTTTCCACCAATACTATGAGTTTTGGTTGGTCCAAAAAGGTCCATATGAAGAAGCTGCAGAGCTCGACTAGTAGAGACTTGATTCACAGGTTCAAAGAAACTTCTAACTTGTTTTCCCAAGACACTGGGAGTGCATAATTCGTTCTTCTAGTAAGCTAGATTAGGAAGGCATTGAACAAGCTTCTTAGAAGAAATCTTGGCAATATGTTTCATATTAACATGACCAAGCTTCTGATACCACAGACTTGCTTCATCTTGAACAGAAATAAGACACTGAGAACTATATGTTACCATGCCTTCGACTAGTAAAAGACTGAGAGAAGTCTTGACACGTTCCAAAACAAATGCCTTATTGGAAGTTTATTTTGAAATCAGTATCGCAAAGCTGACTTATACTTAGTAAATTGTAGTTCAAACCTTCCACCAATGAAAGATTATTGATAGTCAGGCTTCCAATCTTTACAGTCCCACATCCTACAATTTTTCCTTTGATATTTCCTCCAAAAGACACTTTTCCACCATTTAGTTTAACAAGCTTTATGAAGCAGCTTGAGTCTCATGTCATATGCCTCGAATAGCCACTATCCAAATATCATTTGATATTTCTTTTAATAGTGACTTGTAATAAAAAGAAAAACTCAAACTTTCTTTGGTACCTAGATTTTATTGGGTCCAGGAGAGTTAGTATTAAAAACAGTCATAGCCCAGTCCTTCTTAATTGGTCTCTAAACCTTGGGACATTCCTTCTCAAAATGTTGTGAGCTGTTACACTTCGAACATCTAAGTGCATTACGGCCAACAGGTTTTAAAAAAACCCTTTTAAAGTGATTTTTGTAAAATGCCTTTGCAAGTCTTTATTTAATTCTTTCTTTTACTTTAGGAAAATCAATTAATGGAATAGTTTCTAAAGTCATACCCAAACCAAATTTGTTAAAGTAGAGTATTTGAGCTAAAAGAATTTTCTCCAGTTTTTCAGATCCTTTTTTTTAAAAAAAAAAATGTAATATTTGAAATATCTCTTTTCAAAATGGTGTTTTCCTTTGAAAGAGAATTAGAATTTTCTTTCAAATTGTCAAAACTTGTTTTCAAACTTTCAAATTTTTCTTTCCAATAAGCTCTCTATTGCTTGAGCTTAGAATCTTCCCTTTTTAGTTTGGAAATCCTTTTAAGAGAGGATTTAAGAATGAGACAAAGTTCATTTATGTACTTAGAGACTTTGATAGGAATTTTTGAATCACTAACCTCAATTTCTTTGTCAGAGTTTGAATCAGAGTCTGTTTCTGATTCTAAGTCTGATTCGAAATGAGCCATCAGACATATGTTGGCATATTCTTCTTCGCTTTCCTCACACTCTGTGTCACTCCAAGTTTCTGCTTTGAGAGCATTTTTGTACTTATCTGTTTTTCCTTTCTTCTTCTTCAACAGAGGACAATTAGATCTAATATGCCCATTTTTCTTACATTCAAAGCATATAACATCCTTGCTAGTTTCATTGTCTTCTGTTGGTTTCTTCTGGAAATTATGCGTACTCTGTTTCTTCCAACTGAATCTTCTTCCCTTTCTATTAAGCTTTCTAAATTTCTTGATCATAAGCGCCAGCTCCTCATTGTCCATATCATCATCTGAATCTATATCATCAAAATCAATATTAGACTTTAAAGCAATTGGTTTCTTACTTTTAGGATCTTCCTCATCATTGATCAGCTCCACTTCATACGACTAAAGTGTGCCTATTAATTCATCTACTGATAGAGGCATAATCATTCGAGTCTCTCTGATTGAGATCTTGACATGATTCCAGTCTTTTGAAAATCCACGCATTAGTTTGTTAACTTTTATTGGTCCAGAAATTGGTTGTTTTGGAAAGCCAGGCCATTCACAATCTCTATAAAGCGACTGAACATATCAGTAATGAATTCTCCAGGCTTCATTATGAAGGCTTCATATTGTCCAAACAGAATGTTTATTTTGGTTTTCTTCACACGGTCAGTCCCTTCATAGGTAACATGCAATATGTCCCAAACTTCTTTTGCTGTTTCACAAGAAGAAATTTGGTTATATTTAGTTAAAGATAAGGCATAGTATAAAAAGTAGATAGCTTTTGTGTCAAGAGCTTGTCTCTTGGTAATTTTAGCTTGTTGTTGTCTTGTCAGCATCAACAACTTCTTTCCCTCTGTCTGAGGTTGATATTGCTTTAGGATTGATCCATTTTTCAACAACATCCCACTCTAGGGAATCTCTTGATCTGAGAAATGTCTTCATCTTGTTCTTCCACACATTGTACTACATCGAAGTAAGGAGGTCTGGTGTTGCTCTAACCTTCAACCAGTCTTGGAGCCAAAATACTAGCCATAGAAGATCTTTAGCTTATAAGTAAAACACTTCAATAATTAAGCACACAAGCTCTGATATCAATTGAAAGTGCTAGTATGAACACCTAGAGGGGAGTGAATAGGCGTGACGAAAAATTTTCATGAAAAGTAATAAAAAAATTTGCTTTTGAAACTGAGTCTGAAGGACAAAAGATTTTGAACGAGTTCAAACTTTAATAGTTAAATAGAACTACAAACAAAGTAAAAGAGTTTAGGGAAGAGAATAATAATACATAATTTATAATGGCTCGGTTTAGATCAAGCATACGTCTATTCTCCCACGCTGATAGCCTCCTGGCTGGATCCCACTATGAATCAAAAGAGAATTTACAATCTTGTGATCTCGACTTCACAGTAAAGAGTCTCTACTACTCTCTCACAATGTCACACTATAAGTCTCTCTTTTGAGTACAAATTTGAGCATAGTGTAAAGAATAACAAAAAAATGGGAAGTTTTAGACTTTAGAATTTCTCTTTCACGCACTCTATCGAATGACTGGAGATGTCCCCTTAAATACTCCTTCATGCCTTCTCGACCATTGGCACTTTTCAAAGGAATTCTTTCAATCAACCCGTTGGACAAAATCAATCAAAGAGATCTCAAGCCGTTTGAAGATTGTGATGGAAACCGTCAATCATGTTCACCCATACAATCAGGATCTTGGTTTCCATAAGTAGATTCTTTCCAAATTTACTTGCCTTCTGAAAAGATTTGATGTATATAAATTGATTCCAATAAAGATAACAAATCTCGTAGGTGTTTTTGTCAACCAGAAAGCCATAAGTATCCTGTAAAAACCGAAGCTTTGAAGAGAGGAAGATAATCTTGAGTCCGATTCCGTCTTTGTTCTTCATCGCGTTTAGTCTGGAATTCGTCAGAGTGGGTAGACTTCTGATGTAGAACAAACTTTGATACTAAAGTTGGAAAATTTGATTGACTTTGATACAGAAGCCTGTAAATCTTTAGGATAACCTTTAGAAAAGTTTTGTCAACTTCAAAACATCGAAGGAGTTTTCTCCAACAGCAAGAGGGTTCTAACTTGTTATATAGTAGTTGCCACTATGAGATATTCCTTGCCTGAGGTTACAAGCGAGATTAATGAGGAAAAAGGGGGAAAAATGATCGAAAAAGATAAATAGGTTTTAAAAAAAATGATGCGACTGAACCCTGTTCTGCTGCTTTGGCTGCATTTTCGTGAAGCACGTTGAGTGACCAGATTCTTCCTTCTTCCTTCAATTATCATGCAAAGCCGAGTGTATTGATGGCCTTCAACTTTTTGTGTACCGATCATAAGATTATCCAAACCTAATAACCAAAATCCATACATGTCATTCGTAAAATAACGTAGTATACATTTGCGGACTGAATTCGATACCTTCGAGACAATGAAAGATATGGGGAATACAAAATTACTCCAAGACTAAAACAGATTTGTTATACATAAAGATTATAAAGTATACGACAATAAACTTATAATCCATTGTGCATATGGGTTCCGTGTTTTGTGAAGAAGAGCTATTTTGCTCCCCCTTTCTCTTCTATATCGTGCAATATATAAATAAGTTAAACGAGTTTGATTGAATTTAATGTATAGTAGAATAAAAGCTCATTACAACTTTATCTTGAGAAATCCTGAATCTTGATGAAGAAGACATGAATTCGATTGGTGTCTCACAAACTATTACGTTAGTTGAGTTTGAGGCGTTTACACCCGATTCTTGATAAGGCATCAATTTTGATTGGGAAGAGCAAAATCACTAAATAGGCTAAACAGGGGCACAATTCTAGCTTTTATGGTATCTGTTTCGCTTGTGAGGGCAGAAAGGTCATTATGAGAGGAAGAAACAGAAGGCAAGGGGGTTCTCTTTATTATTTCTTTTCTGAGTAACCGCTTGCATGCAAGGGAAAAAGAAGACTTTTGTGGTCCCTCTTCCTGAACAGCCGCACGGGGAGAAAAGATCCACCGCATGAAGCCCCAAAGAGAACGTTCTTGGCTTAGCCGCGCGTAGGGCAAACAAGAAAAATTCGTATTATTTTCTCCATGCAGGTTTTCTAAATGAGTTTTCCCGTGAGATATTACGAGATAATATTAGTGAATTTTGCTTGAGCTTAACCTAGATGTTGAAAACACTATTGATTATTCACCTAATATTTTACTAGCTTTTGCTATGAATGTGTGTGAATTGGAAACAATTCCAACAAATTGATATCAACATAGACTTATAAAAATAGGACTATCAATTCATGTTATGCCACGATATATATGTCGACTATTCATGTTATTTCCTATAAAAGCAAAGTGGTTTTTAATATGATGACAAATTATTTTACTGTTAAAAAATGAACTTATGTATCTTAAATTGTGTCAGGTTTAGCCACATGCTTATATGTTATATCAAATTCGTTTTTTTTGGGGGGGGGGGGAGCAAAATCATGCCATACTTTTGCGTTGTGTCAATAGTAGACAGCCCTACATCAAAAGAATTAAATTATTTTTTTGTTGAATTTAGAAATACTCAGGAATATTGTTAAGATAAATTTAGTTGGTGCATAAGCAGTTCCTTGATTAGGAGAAGGCCGCATTATTCAACGATTTCGATGGGATTAAGGGATGGATGGAGGAGGCAGGAGGGTTTCGATTTGTTATATAGCAGGTGCCACTGTGAGATATTCCTTGCCTGAGGTTACAAACGAGATTAATGAGGAAAAAGGGGAAAAAAAGATAGAAAAGATAGAAAAGATAAATAGGTTAAAAAAAAAAAAAAAAAAGAGGATGAGACTGAATCCTATCCTGCTGCTTTGGCTGCATTTTCGTGAAGCACGTTGAGTGGCCACATTCTTCCTTCTTCCTTTAATTATTATGCAACGCTGAGTGTAATTAATAACCTTCCACCTTTTATAGATTAACTTACGAACAGAAACCGAACTGATCATAAGATTCATACATGTCATTCGCAAAATAACATTGTATACATTTGCAAACTGAATTTGATACCTTCAAGATGATGAAAGATATGGGGAATAAAAAAATTAGTGCAAGACTTATCCAAATTTGTTATACACAAACATAAGAAAGAATGAGGCAACAAACCTATAATCCATTATGCATATGGGTTTCGTGTTTCACGAAGAAGAGTTGTTCTGCTCCCCCTTTCTTTTCTATATCGTGTAGTATATAAGTAGGTTAGACGAGTTTGATCAAACTCAATATATAGTAAAATAGAAGCCTATTACAGTTTTATCTTAAGAAATCCCGAATCTTGGTGAAGAAGACATGAATTCGATTGGTGTCTCACAAACTGTTACATAAGTGTTTCAAGTTAGAGGCGTTTATACCCGATTCTTGATAAATCATCAATTTTGACCGTGAAAAGCAAAGTCACAGGGGCACAATTCTACTTATTGTGATATATGTTTCGCTTGTGGGGGCAAAAAGGTCACTATGAGAGGAAGAAATAAAAGGCAAGGGGGTTTTCTTTATTATTTCTTTTCTGGCTGAGTAGCCGCATGCATGCAAGGGAAAAGGAAGACTTTTGGTGTCTCTCTTCCTGAACAGCCGCACAGGGAGAAAAGATTCGCCATACGAAGCCCCAAAGAGAATGTTTTTGGTGTTAGGGAAATCCCTTATGATGTTTTGAAGATAGCAAAATAAATTAAAGGTTACAACATGTTTGATGGTTGAATAACAAACTATGCAGATGATATAATATATAAAGGATATTGTCAAATTCTGAAGGTTGCCAGAAGACTAAACGTAACACATATCCAAAGTTTATTATGAAGATTTCCAGACTTCTGTGTCAAAATCTGAAGACTGCCAGATTTTAGTATCAAAGTCTATTCTACATCAGAAGTCTGCTCACTCTAACAAATTCCAGACTGAACGTGAATGAAGAACCAGAAGACAGACTCTATGCTGAAGCTGAACTTATTCAGACTGTGTTCAAACCTTAAACCTAAATCTGTTTCATAAGTAGAATATGTTCAGACTTAGATTGTAAAGTCTATTGCTCTCAGACTTTACATCCAGATTCGACAGAACGTAACACAAGCCCAAATGTATAACAGCTAGTGATCTGGTTTGGATTTTACATCAAGATTGATTTGATTGACTCAATCTAATTGATTAACAATTGGAAAGACAAGAACTTTCTATACGAAGAAACTCTACTTATGGAAATCAAGATTTTGTTTATATGGGCGATCGGAATCAATTTGGGATTCTATTTTTGTCACTCAACGGCTATCAAATCTTCTAGATACAGATCTGTCCAATGGGTAGATTGGAAAATGATCTTCAAGATACTGTCCAACTGCTAGTTTGGAAGTGGAGGAGTATTTAAGGAGATCAAGGACCGATGAGCAAGTAAAAGACGGAGCGTAGAATTTATAATTCAAAAGTCTGAGCCAACTTCGATCATAAACTTGTCTTTGGTGAGCTTAAACATTTGTGATCGTGAGAGAAATACCAAAAGAGTGACTTAGTAAGACAGTGTGATCTACTACTAAGTGTTTGCACTCAAAGTTGTAATCTTTTGTTGATTACATAGCAAAATCCAGCTAGAAGGCTGTTAGCGTGGGAGAGTGGACATAGGCTTGATCTGAGCTGAACCACTATAAATTATGTGTTCTTTTTCTCTTCCCTAAATCTCTTTATTTTGTTCGTAGTTCTATTTAACTGCTAAAGTTTGAACTCGCTCAAAGTCTGTTGTTCGTCAAACTCAGTTTCAAAAGTCTATTGTTATTCAAACTCAGGTTAAAAGTAAAGGTTTTCACTGCATTTTGCAGAATCTTTTTTCACACCTATTCACCCCCCTCTAGGTGTTCATACTAGCACTTTCACTTGGTTCAGTCGTACGTAGGGCAAACAAGAAAAGCACCATATTATTTTCTCCATATGAGTTTTCTAAATGAGTTTTCCCGCAAGATATTACGAGATAATATTAGTGAATTTTGTTTGAGCTTAATCTAGATGTGAAAAATACTATTGATTATTTCTTGCTTATTTTTATGGTGATCTCATATCGATTTAATTATAAGATCTGTTAGCTTTTTTCCACGTTAATATTACAATAATGAAGAGAGATGCTTTGGTGACCGAATGCTTTTAAAGCACGCATAGTTCCTAGGATAATCAACTGTCAATAAAAGCAATCCTATGACACTATGAGAGAGCTTCACGAAGATGGAGAATCAGTGATGGATCCCGCAAAAGTCTCTTCGTAGACAATCTTGTTCTCAATCTTTTTAAAGTTAATTCGCTATGCTATCTAGGTAGAGCAGAAAGTAGAAAGCAAAGTATCTTATTTACTCTGGGGTCCAGAGTGTTTAATGGATAGAAAATGGCGGATTGGCATATGTGACCTTCAAAAGCTTCGTATGGTGAAACTCCTCCTTCTATAGTTTGCTTCTTCTTCTTTTTTCCTCCCTTTGGTTGAATGGAAAATGTGTTAATTCGGTTAATTCATATGCATATTTGGAAAACAGAAACTTGAATAATAATATGATGGATCTCAAAAGTTAAAATTCTTCCTCTACTCTTGCACATTCAATTGTATAATATATTTCAAGATATAACAGTGATAATAATCATAAAATTTATAAATGAAAGGAAATATCACAAATATGTATATGTGTTAGTTCCCTTTACTTTAAACTCATTACATTCGAATGCATTTAATGTACAAAAATCATTATTACTATAATATATTATCTAGAGATTTCCCTTTACTCTTCTTTTGACAAATCTCTTTATGTACAAAAATCATTATTACTATAATATATTATCTAGAGATTTCCCTTTACTCTTCTTTTGACAAATCTCTTTTGAAAAAGGAAAGAATCACTTTTAGTTGAATGTGTTCAAAGTGAGAAGTCAAATTTACCAATTCACATTAATTATAAGTATATTATCAAGTGATTTACCTACTATACTTTCACTTTTCACAAGACTCATCAAATTTTACCTGGAAAAGAAAAAAAAATCCATTAACTAATGCACTAATGCAAAAAAAAAAAAAAAAATCAATTTCAATACAATATATTAGCTTAGATTATCATAGGTATAAGATTATATAGTAGATTACATGAGATAGAAACTTTTCTATTGAAAAATTTTCTTTCCCCAAGATAAGTAGGGCGCATTAATTGGGAGGAGCCAACTTTATGTGCATATTAAGACTCCGCTCATTTCACAGAAAAAATAACTTCTAGAAAAACGTTTTTCGAATTTTCCAGCATTTATTTTACGGAAATTGAACTAGTCAAGGAAAATGTTTTCTATCAATGGAAAAACAACCTTTAAAAGTGAGGAAAATGTTTTCCACTTTTCAAAAGTGGAAAACATTTTCCATAACTTTTTCCACCTTGTTTTTTTTCACCAAACACATTTTGGTTTTATTTTTATGCTTTCTTTTTCTATTTTTTTAATCGAGTTTTTAATTTTTTCTTCATTTTCTTTTTTTCTTTTCTTTCTTTCCTTTTCATCTTCTTCCTTGGCCTTGGCCAGTTGTCGGCCACGGTTGCAACTGGCATTCGGCCACGAGCCAACTTAAGCCTCGCCCTAGGTTGGTAAGGCTCCGCCTAGTTCGATTTGGCGAAGCCAAGCTCACCAGAACCCGGGAAGCTCGAGCCTCGCCAGATCGGACGAGCTGGAGCCTCGCCAGATTGGGCGAGCTGGAGCCTCGTCAGCCTAAGGCGGAGCTCAGGCCTCACTAGATTCGGTGAGCTGGGCAGGGCTTGAAACTTGCCCGAGCTCGCCCCAGGCTTTGGCGAGTCGCAAGCTCACCGAATCTGGCGACGAAGCTCGGGCTCCCGATCCAAGCAAGCCCGAGCTCCGCCAGCTCCACCACCAAATCCAGCAAGCTCACAACTCACCTAGATCGGCCAAGCATCAAGCTCGCTGAATCTGGCGGCGGAGCTCGGGCTCGCCTAGATCGGGAGCCTTAAGGCTTGGCCGAATCTAGTAACCGCGTCTTAGTTGGTCGTTGGGCAACCGCCCATCGTTAGGCATGCGGCAACGTAGGAAGGAGGAGGAAGGAGGAAGAAAAAGAAAAAGGAAAAAAGAAAAAATAATAAAAAATTCGATTTTTTAAAATACAAATAATTAAAAATTCATTTTAAAATATAAAAAATAAAAAATAATTTTTTGGTCAATAAAAAAATTAGAATTCAATTTTTTGATCATTTTTCCCAAACAATTAAATTAGCTAATGAACAATGGAAAATAATTTCAAAGTTCAAGTTTCAGCCGAATACTAGAAAATATAGTCATTTTCTTGGAAAATGACTTCCTAGAAACAATTTTCCAAAAACGTGATATTTTCCGCGAAACAAACGGACCCTAAGCATTAGATTAAATTATATATAGATGGGTCCAACCAAGCTAACTAGGGGTGATCGGGTGGTAGGATCTAGACTTGGACCTTGTACTCGACCCTGTTATAACCGGTTCTTTTTTTCTAGACCCCGTACCCGACCATGTTTGTATTGGACCCCGTACCTGACCCACCCTGTTTTTCCGATTCGGTTCTAGGGTCAACCCGATTTCTACTGGAACCTATTTTGCAATCTCCTGATGTTCTATACGACTTCGAATTTTATATTAATACGTGAGAAAATAATGTAATCCTCCTAATTTGTATTAAAACATTAAGCACAAAATTTTTGACTATATGAAAAATTAAGGACCTACAAGGCTAATTATAATAAATAAAATCATAAGGCAAAGAATTAGCAACAAACATGGGTCTAATATTAGTCTTATTCCCACAACTACTACATGAAGCTACTCATTTATGAGAGCATAACTCCTACAAAAGAGAAATTAGATGAGCTAATCCATGTGATATACAAGAATTTGGTAGCAATGAACAACGTCCGTCCATTGGACGGTGCAAGAGGGAGCCAGTGAGGGAGGGAAGCAAGCGAGGAAGAGAAATGACAAAGGAGGAGTGCCATGTGTGTTTGAAAGAGTCAAGAGGAAAAATGTCGTGTGATTGCGGGAGTAAGAATAGAAATCAGGGGAAAAAAAAAAGGTTTTGGATCACTACTTCAAAACCGGTTCGGGAACCGATTTCAAAACCGGTTTAGGAACGGGTTTCCAGGTGGGTAATCACTCGGAACCTGTTCCTAGACTAGTTTAAACCGGTTCCAAATTTTAGGAACCGGTTCCCGGACCGGTTTCAACAGGAACCGGTTCCCGACCCTATTTTCCAAGTGGGCCGGTCCGGGAACTGGGTATACCCGATCTGGTTACACACCCCTAAGGCTAACAGTACCGTTACACTGAATTTGTAACGGTACTTTTATAGCCACAAAACTCACATTATGCTGGTTCGACTCATCTGGGCAATCAGAGTACGAAATTTCCAAAATATATTGAAAAAAATGGCCCTTATGCTGCAAAATCACAAAGGCGCCGTTTAGAAGAATAATAAAAATTAGAAGCTTATCATTTAGCACAATATTAAACACATGTGGGGAACAAAAGTTAATGTAAAATTATGCCTTTCATATTTATTTTAAGTTTCATGCTTTGTGCCAAGATTTACTAGTAAAATGCCACACATAATTTAGAAAAGAGAAATGAAAATTTAAATTAAATTCAAGAAATAAAAGTTTTGATAGACTAGAGTAAGACAAAATATATAGTGATGGTGCACTTCACAGTGACAAATGAAAAATCATAGGCAAAAGAACGAGAAAAAATATTTTGTAAACTTTATTTCTCAGGTAAGATATGAGAAAATTCATAAAAACTTTGTAAAAGATAATAAATATTCAAGTAAATTGCATAATATAATGAGTCAGATTCGTCTTTGATTCCATATCATGTCATTGATTCAATTTTTCTCATGTTTGAATTGTTACTTTTGTTGACTGACTAGTCTCACCAAAACTTCAAACTAGCAACACATGTTCTGAAATTGCACAAACGAGGTGATCATGACTAGAGCAAATAATATTGTGTGAGCGATAGGTATGAATGAGGATTTTACAAAGTGTGCTATAGAAGTAATTTATACGATTATTTTGTTTTAGTACATTATAATGATTTAGCAACAATGAGGTAAACCTTAGGAATTATAATCTAACAATTATCAAGTAAAATAAGGTTTCTTTAACTAACATGAGGATTGGCTACATTATAGTAATTTTTCTTTCTTTTGATTTAATTTTGCATAATCTTGGGTAATAATCCTTCGCGTGTGGTCAATAATTTGTTGTCAAGAATTACTGTCATTCTCCCTAAAATAACAGCACCGTTAGTGAATCATCTTCCTCTATGAATGGGTTGCATTAATTGGGGCTAGGGATTTGGTTTTTTGGGGTTTATACCAGAGAAATAATTGAGTAATGATTTTTAATCTATAGTAAAAATACCAATTTATTTTGGATCATAAAAAATCAAATAATAAATAATTATAAATTATTGTAGGATCCACTCCTTCAAAAATTTGTGACTCGTAATAATTTGTTATTCTCGTAGTAACCCAAAAATCATTATATCAACAAAGCTCTTTCTTCAACAAAGTGAGCCTAGAATTCAAAGGTCAAGATCTTGTAGTTAACTACTTCAACTATGGGTTACAATTTCACCTACTCACACAAGGACACTCCCTCTAATCTTGAGGTCAAGACTTGGTCCATACAAATTTCATGTATTAAGATTAGATTAGATTAGATTAGATTAGATGTATGCTCTCGAGTTAATCAAACCGTTCCTAATTATATATAATAGGGGGACGACAAAGAGCATTGGCATGTGTAAAGGGAAATTATAAAGGGAAATCCCTAGGATCCTCAATCACTTTTTGTAAAGAGAGATATTCGCTCCTTGTATTAATGTAGCACGGTGGGGCACAACTCTTTTCGATAGCGTTAAAGTCCCAAGGTATCTATTTTGGGCTTGGATAAAACTAATAATCAATTAGGTTAATTTCGTACAGTGCGAAAAAATGTTGTACAACAATGATAGGAAGAAAGCAAGGAAATTGGTCTCTCTGGAAAAACAGGATAGACAGGAAATCACACTGGCCATTATTTTGTATTCCCTCAATTGCTCCATTTTTTTTTTTTTTGGCTGATTTTCTCTCTTATGATTTTCGTATAACCTTCTGATGCTTGAACTCGGACATGACTTAATCAAGGTCATCCATGACCTGATACTCAATTTGGGCTCGATTGAGCTTGACTGACATAGATTTTCAAGGGGTTGAGCTTGATTTGGTCATGCAGGTAAATTTTGAGTTGGGATAAGGATATTACAAGTATCATAATTTTCATACGAAATTCACTCGAGTATCATAACTCTTTTTTTAAACCACTTTAGTGTCACGACTTTGAAAAAAAATATTCATATAAATGTCATAATTTTCAATAGATCACTTAAGGTTCATAAGTTTTCAAAAATGTTCACTCAAGTGCTAGAAATTTAACGTGGCATTGCAATTCTAATGAACAACTTAAAAAAATTACGACACTCAAGTGAACAATTGAAAAGTTGTACAACACTTAAGTGATAAAAAAAAAAAGTTATAAACTCAAACGAGTGTCATATATAAATTATGACACTTGTGGAATTCTTTTCCTATTTTTAGTCTAAACTCAAGTCCAAGCTTGAGTTCTCAAATTTTAAAATGCAATAAAGTAGAAAGAGATTCATTTAGTGAAGCGAAATTTTAACTTACTTCACTTAATATTTTATTAGCTTTTGCAATAAATATGTGTGACATTGAAAACGAACTAGTATCAACATAAACTTAGAGAAATAGAACTATCAATTTGTGTTGTGCCACTATATGAATCATGTATCTCAAGTCGTGTTAGTTTTGGCCACGTACTCATATGTCATATCAAATTCGGTATTTTCTCTGTGGTGGGGGGGGGGGAGCAAATTCTTGTCGTATTATTACGTCACATCAATAACGAACATCTCTATATCAAAAGAATAATTTTTCTTGTTGAATTAAAAAAATCAAGATTATTATTGAGATCAGTTTAGTTAGTGGATTAGATCTATTTTTATGAAGTTTTCTCTTTTTCATTAGGACTAATATTATAAGAAAACCTTAAATTAGTACACCTGTACCATACGCAAACTAATTTTTATCCCAGATTTAGCCTAAATTGGTATATCCGCACTAGATTTACCTCAAACAGATATACTCATACCATATTTACCTCAAATTGTTGAGTTTTTGGGTAGATGTAACATGGATGCACTAACTTGTGGTAAAGGTAACATGAGTGTGCCTTTTTGAGATTTTTTGAGACATAAAAAATTAGCTTGGGGTAAATATGGTGCCGCTACACCAATTTCGGGTAATCATAACACGGATCAAGGGTTTGGGGCTTTTGGTGATATTAACCATTTTATTTAAGACACCGAAAACAATTTATTGCTATTGTATAAAGCAAAGAGTTTGGTTTCAATGAGGGATCAAGTGTTCTAACTTTGGAGACATCATCTATTGATTCTAGGTATAAATAATCCATTTCTATAATCAAGCCACTATCTTGTAAAAGTAATTATAATAATTTTTACAACAAACGAAAAAAATATATATAATAAAAAGAGAAAAATAGACAAAAGAAAAGGAGTTAGCGTGTGTCCATTAAAGAAGCGGTTTGGTATTTAAATTAAATGTAGATTTTGTACTTAATTACAAATCACGATTTAAGTTCTGAATTGACATAACCCTGTTGTTTAATACCTAGCTTCGGGGTCTCACTTAGTTAATAAAAAGCAGCATTTATTATTATCCAAAGCATTGTGAATGTATTAATGCCTAGAATGTATCCTTTGATTAGGTTGATATTTTAGATTTGAAATTTAAAACCTTGTTGGTTCTTTAACTCCAAAAACATCAATAACAATAAACTTGATTTTTATAAATCAGGGTAGATTCACATAAATCCCCTTTCATCATTACTACAGCATGAGCTTAACTACTCGGTACTTTAGGAGATTACGAAATCGATTCTATTTCTAGAGTTAATACAATTATTTTCCTTGGATAATATATGTAAAATGGATTTGTTTCTAAGTCATGTTGATAAACGGAGATGGATTCGTCAATATTTTGACACCATGTGAATGGTTATTTAGAGGCTGTTTGGTACAGTTTTCCCATAAACTATGCCAAGCAATGATACAACTTGTAAAGATACTTGGCAATATCTTAAGAGCTGCAGCACTTCAGAAATTGCATCAGATTAGAATAGATTTTCGAAGCTTGCCTCGCCCAGCTTTGGGGGCTGTGGGTATGTTTGATTCAACTTTCTCAAAAGGCTTGTAACCTCGACCCTTTGAGGAAATGCTGGGATATTTTGCAAGTATTTTAAAGTAGTTTCTAGCCAAATCTCGGCCTTGGGAATGCTGAAAACCGTATGTTACTCCCTCTTAGCCTTCTGAAGTAGCATTGGCAGAATGTTGAAACTAAAATTATATTTTCTTTCCTTCCAAAACCACCCTAACCAATTCTTTATTTCCAGTTTTTCCCCTTTTTTGTTATTGTTCATCTTCTTTGTGTGAGAGTCAATGAGGCTAGATCTAGCCAATGAGGCTCACACGATCTCAGGCAACAGTTGCCTAGGTTGCGCACTGCTTGGATTGCTCGAGGGGCGACCTTAGCCAACGATTGGCAACCTAAGCCCTTCGTAGGCTCTATGAAGAGTTTGAGTTTTTTTTTTTTTTAAGTAATAAATATAAAAAATGCATTGCACAAACCCACCCCATGGTGGGCGAGTTGGTTAGGGCACACACTGGCCACACGAAAGGCTCGGGTTCGATTCCCCTCCTCATCACATTGTGTGACTTAAGTAGGCTGCCGTGGGTGGTGGGTCTCTGCGCTAGTGCTCTCTCAGGTTTACGTCACCGGCTGTCGGCTGTACGGCGGTTCCCGGGTTGCTAAAAAAAAAGTTCTTCACCAAAAAAAAAAAATGCATTGCACAAGATTTTTTTGCTAAACACTACTTGAACCCAAAGTCGTTTCATAAAGAATTTTTACCGAAAGTAATTTGCATTTTCCTCAAAGGGCTTGAGCTTTCAGCATTTGCATTACACCCAAAGTCCAATTGCAAAATTGAACCAAACTCACCTAGTAACTTTAAAATATGTATTAGCAAATACATGACTTGCATCACCCCATAGCACACCACAACGCTTACAATTGAATTTCAACCACATTAGTAATAGAAGCGCCTAACACCCTAAAAAACCCCAACTTTAGGTTCAGTTCAATTCTATTATAAACTTTTTTTTGTCCATAAAAAAAAAAAAAAAGCCCTAACTTTAGGTCTAGTCTTTATTCTACCCTTTAACTTTTTTTTGTCCCATAAAAAACCGTTAACTTTAGGTTTAGTTCCAATTCTACCCTTAATTGACTATGAGATCTTCAGAACAGCTCGGTGCAAGAAGTAGGGAATGACGAGTCACATGAATGTCAATCAATGGGCTTCTCGATAGCCACTTAATTTTATCCTTGCACTGTTCAGGTAAATTTGGAGATGGAAAAGACTTGAGATGATAGTTGTCGCCCTTCATTAAGAATCAAGCATTTAAGTGCCAAATGTCTATTAAATTTTGTTCGGAAGTATGGTTTTCACGTATGCAAATCTCATTGCAAATTTTTCTCGTTTATCCCAATCAAAGAACGAGAGTAAGAGCTTGGAAATTTGGAAAGAATTCTTATGGAAAGATTCTCAAGAGAATTTCTTATTTCAGTTTTATTTGTGCTATTCTTTTATCAAAAAAAAAAAAAAAAACTAAGTCAACTCGTATCTGTAAAATGTGGAAATTATATTCACTTCATCAGTTTTCTGGAGTTGCCTCTGGGATAAGCCTATTACTGAGTATTAGAGTTATTTTGTTAATGGGATTTCGCCAAGATGAACATGCTTAGGACTTCACCGATATGTTATACATGCCGTTTGCTGACTAGACCCTGAAAGGGTACTTTCTTTTTGAAGGAATCTTTATTTTAATGGGTGCAGACACTACCTTTCGTGGGATTTGCACTGGCTACGTTCCTGTTCTACTCAATCGTCCCGATTTTGCTGAAGGTTTGGTTTTAAGACATTAGATTTTCTGGTTGTGCAGTTGTTCGCTTGTTTGCAACATGAGATCCATCAAAATTTTCGTTTACAGATAAATGGGTCTACAATGCTCAACTGGTCTCTATTGACCTCAGACATGTGGGCTGTCTTCATTCGTGTCTTTGCTTACCATGAGAAGGTTTATTCGCAGGATTTTTGGCATGATTGGGATTTAGACCTTGTCGCTGCCTCTGGGATTTATACCTTGTCGCTGCTGGTACAATCGGTCTGGTTTTTTATTCAGGGTGAGCAGCTAACGGATTTTCATAGCTATGAGTTGATTTCACTCACATTTTCTCTTTGAAAGACCCACTTTAGCTGCTCTGCCTTCAGTAGCTTGGTCAGCCAGTTCAGTTTTAGGAATCACATCTCTTGCAAACCTCACCTCACAAAAGAAAAGTAAATCTGTTTCGTCCACCTTGGAAATCAATTAGAGCGGTAAGGATTGTGTTATAACTGTAAATAATGTCCCATTATTCGCTCTGATTTTTCTGGGTACTTGCGGCAGGTTTCTAAACTCTTTTAAACCTTATTTTCAAGATGTTGGGCAATATGGCGTTTTTGCTGGACTTTTTAGTTCAGAGGTATCTGCTAAAAAAGATTGGATCTACTTAATTTTGATAAAAGATGATATCTTCAAGTGTAGTAGTGTTTCTTCATCTCCCTCTTACTATTGCAGAAACAAACAAGAGCAACACGCAGCCCATGATGGAGGTGGACGTGGAGAGAGCAAACAAGGACCCTCGCAGCACCTGGCTCGGCAAGTTATTGATTTCTTCGATATCGGGCTGGACGATGAGGTAGGTGAAGAGGTGGGTCTTGAGGGATTTGGCCACGAGGCTGGAAAAGAGATAAAAGGCAAATGAAATCACTTCGTTCCTGACAAGCCTCCTCGCCACATCAACTCCAGCTTCACACTTCTTGTCGCCCACTATGTTCTGTTGTTCACCGCCCTCGAACACCAGGCCCACAAAGACTGCAACGGTGAAGAGCGAGTTCACGTTCACCAGATCGTCCACTGCTTTCTGATAGTCATACACTGCCTCCCGCAGCAGTGCGGGGCTAGTGATGCAAACATGACAAACCGCCACCAAAACAACAACAACAAAAGAAAGTAGCGTTATTTCAAAGAGAACGTGTATAATACCGAGTAAACGTTCTTGAGACTCGTTCTGTAACGTGATTAATTCTGTTCACAGAGAGAGAGAGAGAGAGACTGACTCTATAGGCGTCTTCTGTTGAGATCGCGCTTTGCTCCCTTGACTTCGCATGATTTCTGTCTTGTATTCTTAATTACCAATCTTACGGATGGAGGGTTTTTATAGATATGAAGAAATTATGCTTAGCCAGCTTTGCAAGCATCGCTCGTGTAAGAGGTGAAGCGAGAATGGAATATAGACGATAATATGATTGATATTCTCTTCTTTTTTGTTGTTTCCCGTTTGAAGCTTATTACTTAACATGCAAAAGAGAAGCAAGCAAGCTATCCAAAAAGTAGCAAGTCAAGAACAATTAGAAAGAAACTACGATGATTTTCGTCGTGCTTCAACCACTGCAAGCATCTGCCGTCGAGGGACGGTTAGAAATTCATTTTATCCAAGCTGCAATACCAAAAGGAGGAAATCAAATCCTCTTGGAACCCCTCCCAAATTCTCCGAGTTAATCCTCTCAAACCTTTTTTGAGAAATAGGGCACGGGTGGACCTTTCTACAATTCTTTAAATAACCGGGTCCACCTTACTCGAGCTCAAAATTTGGGGTCGGGTCAGGTCAATCTTTTTCAGCCCTGCTTAGCTTGGAGTTTTCCTTTTGTGCTTAAATCATAGTTAGAATTATGCAATATTCAGTAATAGACAATGTTCAATCTCGTTAGCTAAAATATACGTATTACATGTACTAAATACGTATATTATTGATCTAAACTCTCATATTGAATGAGCAAATATAAATGATTTTCAAAAATGGCCACACATGTTAACACTTTGTAGGGCTTGTTTATTAATACTGAAAAACTGAGTCCTGAAAATTTGAGTATCGAATATTGAGTGCTGAAGTCTTTCTGTTTGAAGACCAAACTTCTTTGAACCGGTGCAATGGGGAATGGCTCACACCGAATCAAAACCTAGTAATGAAAACCTATACATGTCATTTGCTAAAAAACTTCGTAGACAGTTGCAGACTTTCTCCAAGATTTAATCAAATCTCTTTGGCATAAACATAAGAAAGAATAAGACAATAAACCTCTAATCTATTGTTCTATGACTCTATGTGATTGAAGATGGGTTTTGTGTTTCTTGAAGAATATATGTTCTACTCCACCTTTCTCTTTTATAGTGTTCACTATAAGTAGATTACACGAGTTTGATCTAATCCAGCTTCATCTTGAAAAATCCCGACTCTTAGTGAGGCTATTGAAAATATGGCTCAAGTTTGAGTATGAAGAAGTAACTTTTCTAATTTTAGTAAGTTTCTTATTTTGAATAGGTTTCCTACTTGTAGAAGTTTTCCTATTCTGGATCCAACTGTTGTCTATATATAAGAAGTGTCTTCACTGCGGGGATTATAAAAGAGGAACTCTAGTTTGTGAATTACACAAATCTTGTTGCGTAATTCTTTGTGAGATTGAAAGATTATTTCATGAGAAAACATGACACTATACACTATGTGAGCAATATTGGGTATAATTAGGGGGGAGGGGTCGGAAACATTAAAGCGAGGATAAGTACACTAATGGTGCCATAAGTTGTGTACGGCGCTCACTTTGGTGCCAAAAGTTTCTGTCGGATCACTTAAGTGCCAAATCGGAGGAAAAACGATCACTTTGGTGCCACCAGCGAAAGATTTCGGCCACCGGCGAAAGATTCCGGCCAAAATGATTACGTGGCTTCTTTTTTTTTTTTTTTAAATCGATAGGCCTTTAAATGACGTCATTTTGCCTTCCTACATGGTGGCTTCATGGAAACGACGCCGTTTAGCTCACATGGGGATTGAAATTAGGGTTTCCACCGCTCGGCCACCGTCGTTCACCCGCCGTCACTCGGCCACCATCGCTCGGCCACCATTGTAGTTGCTCGACCAGGTGAGCGAGGAGAGACTGAGATTGTTGCAGGAAAAATCGAAGGCGAGGGCGGAGGAGGAGGAGGAAGAAGATGGGTTGAAGGTGCTGCTGCTAGTGCGTTGCTGATGTCGCTGCTGGTGTGCTGCCGGTGCTGTTGCTGGTGCTGTGCTGGTGCCGTTGCTGGTGTGGGTCTTCGAGGAGGAAGAAGAAGACATGAAGACGAGCCTTCCCTCTCTCTCAATTTGGGGATTAGGGTTTTAAAGTTGGGGGAAAGATGCCAAACGGCGTCATTTTGATGTTTGGATGCTGACTCAACTCTGCGACGAGCCACGTCGACTTCAAAAATTAATAAAAAAAAGGCCACGTCGGATTTCCGGCCAATTTCATCGACATTGGCACCAAAGTGAGCGTTTTTCAAATTTTTTGGCACTTAAGTGATCCAACGGAAACTTTTGGCACCAAAGTGAGCGCCGTACACAACTTATGGCACCATTAGTGTACTTATCCCCATTAAAGCATTATAATGATTCTAGTGTGGTTGTAATCTACATTGTATCGCTTAATCTATAGTAGAATTCTTTGCTACTTTCCCTGTAGATGTTGGTCACTCAATATGACCATGTAAATCTAGTGCTTGATTTATTTTCTTATTTAATCTAATTTATGTTTTTGGTCAAAATCTATTATACTGTTCAATTGATTGTTTCTATGGCAATTGATATCAAAGGTAGGCGACTGATTTGAAGTGAATTGATGGCAACAAAAGAAGGAAAAGTGAATATCAACGGATTTGATAAGAAGGATTTTGGTTTCTGGAAGATGAAAATTAAGTTGTATAAGAGGAATTTGCACTTGCCCCAATATGGGAAGAAGCCTGACTCGATGAAGTAAGTTAAATAGGAATTGCTAGATAGGCAAGCGTAAGGTGTTCTTTGGCTGACATTGTCTCATAATGTCGAATTTAGCATTGTGAAAGAAAAGACCACAATGGGTTTGATAAAAGCCTCGTGGACATGTATGAGAAGCCATTTGCGATCAACAATGTTTATTTGATACAACATTTGTTTAACTTGAAGATGGGTGAAGGTGCATTAGTTACTGTTCATATCAATGAATTTAAGGTGGTCCTTAGTCAATTGAGTTTAGTTGAGATTGACATAAAGATGAGGTATGTGCTTTGATTCTATTATCCTCATTATCTTATAGTTTGAATATTATTGTTACTATTGTTAGTAATTCCTCAACATCAACAAGTTTGACATTTGATGGATTTGAGATTTGATTCTAAGTAAGGATAGCCGTAGAAGAGAATCTAGTTAACCCGTGTCTACTACTTTAGTAGGTGAAAAAAAGAAAGAACTAGTACTTGTGTTAACAGAAGTAACATAATATGAACAGACGTAGTGAGTCTAGGATTTACAGTTTTGTTTATTAGAATTGTGGTAAGATGATACATCTTATAAGAAATTGCCATAAGCTAAAGAAAAAGAAGGGTAATGGAATTAGTATTGAGTCTGTAGAGAATGCTACAACTGTAATTGACGATAATTAGGATAGTGTTGATTATGTCATGTTTTTTGTCACGCCTCGAACCCCGAGCGTGCGCAAATCCCTCAGTGGTCAATTAAATTGCGACGTTCCCAATACGTGTTACTGACCCATTAGTTTTATGCACATTCGGAAGCGAACTCATAAACTGTGACATCCCGAACCCTTCGCGGATCGTCACCAGCGCCGATGTTACACCTTATTACCTTTCTTTCTTACTTTCGAAGAAGTGTCCTAATTCGCAGACACATTTAAAAAAAAAAAACAAAAAACAAACGGTCCCAGCGCGACTCATTATGCGGAAGCAAATTAAAACATCACCGTCTCTCCCCCTACCAACCATGATACAAATACACACCACTAATCACCATAATTTTATAAACAAGCCACGACACTTTACTTACATACATATATAACATGATGGGATTCCCTTCGGGTTAGTACAACAAAAAGGAAAGGCTAGGACTCAGCCACGTCCAGCCTAAAACCTCAAAAAGAAACTCTCGACCCTCAACATCATACGAGCATAAACCCCCCATCAAAAGTGTCGGCTATCTACATCAGAAAGATCCGGCTCCTACTCATCGCGCGCGCGAGTCTCACCCCCAACCCAATGCATCAGGCGGTGGCGGCGGCAACATCCCTCGCATCGCTCCATCCCGACGAACGTGCACAGAAATGAACTCCTGAATGACAGGGCCCTCAGCCAGGCCTACGTCATACATCACTAGACAACGTACTCGAATAAAAGTCAGTCCGGGAACAGAGGGACAGTCTATCTCAGCACACTCGACCTCTACATCGGATGGTAGACCGTAAAACACCCCCCCGCGTGACGGCAGGAAGCGGCATACTGCTAATCTGAAATGTTATCCCCAAAAGGGGTGAGTACAACCACTCAGTAGATAGGGAAATCTAATAACAACTCAATGCATCATGCAATCATACATACGTTTTAGGCATTACTTACCTTGAAGCCACGCGCATACTATCATGCATCATCATATCAATTTAGAACACATACATGTATATCATCATGCATATCATATCACGGGTGATCATCATATCACATCACATATCATCATCATCATCATCATCATCATCATCATCATGCATATCATATCATGGGTTCATCATATCACATCACATATCATCATCATCATCATCATTATCATGCATATCATCATGCATATCATATCATGGGTGATCATCATATCACATCACATATCATCATCATCATCATTATCATGCATATCATCATGCATATCATATCATGGGTGATCATCATATCACATCACATATCATCATCATCATCATTATCATGCATATCACCATGCATATCATATCATGGGTGATCATCATATCATATCACATACCATCATCATCATCATTATCATGCATATCATCATGCATATCATATCATAAATTAATTTTCATCTTTTATCTTTAAATTTGATCACCACATCACCCACTTCTCATATCATCAATTTCATCATCCCTTCGGGCAAAGACCTCCGACAGGGTTCCCAGCATTCCAGCCATCCCATGGCCACCGGGCTTTCGGCCTCCCACATTCCGGGCATCTCACATCTCAACTAGCATCACGAGGCATTCCCTTCGAGCAGAAACCTCCGACAGGGCTTCCGGCATTTACACTCCCTGGCTGGGCATCCCGCACCCCAAATCCTGGCATCGCGAGGCATTCCTTTCGGGCAAAGACCTCCGACAAGGCTTCCGGCCCCCCACATTCCGGTTATCCTGAATCTCCCAGGGAATTCCGGCAATGCATCTCTGTACATTCCGGCCTCATCCTCCACCACAACCACTTACTCACTTATCATTATCCATATTTATCATCATTTTGATCTCATTTAACATGGCATATGATTCACACATGCATTACAATTCATGGCCATACATACACCAATGTCTTATCATACATGCAACAATGCATAATTATTTATTAATAAATTCAATGGAATTATGGCCAATAAAATAATCCATTTTATTTTATTATTATTATTATTATTTATTTTTATTATCATATTTATTTATTTCCATAAATAAATATTAAATTCAATATCTATGATTTTCCCAAAATCATAAAATTCAAGCAATCATTAATCAAACCAATGACAATTGCATGCAAAATTCATGGCCAACTTGAATTTCACACAATTTCACAATTTCCACTAAATAGCACATAATATTCGGATAATGACCAGGCACAGTTTCTGAATAAATTCGATTAAAATATCCATACGGCCTTCAACAATTATGAAATTTTACAGAGTGATAGCCAAGACATTTTCGTGCAATTTTCATGAAGAACTCCAAGTCAGATTCTTTTTATATTATTTTATACAACCTCACGAAGCTTCTGGATCCATTACCGCATCGTCCAATGAACACATCTCCGAAATATTGAGATTTAACCTACCTATTCTCTTTAGTTTCCTCTGAAATTTGGATATGTTATACATCAAGGTATCCTCTACAAGTTTCATGAAGAAATCCAAGTCAAATAGCCAAAGAAGAGTCATCATTTAGGTCCTTGAAGTCTCGGGTATCTCAAAATACATCACCAGAATCATCTTCTTCAAGATCTAGTCGATTCACTAGACTATACTTGTTCATTTCACTTCAAATTTTAGTATGTTATATTTTAAGATGTTTCCTACAACTTTAATTAAGACATAAAAGTGAGATTCTCAACAAAAACCAACATGCAACCATGAATCCAGCAAGAGGTCAGTAAAAACTCTCCAGATCTGAGGTCTTCGTATAACAAGACTTTAACCCCTTAAATCTCCATCATGTTTCACGAAATTTCAGTATGTTATATTAAAAGATGTTAGCTACAACTCTTATGAAGACATCAAAGTGATATTCTCAACAAAAACCAACATGCAAGCTCAAACAAGTTACTGACTCACACAACCCGAGCAAGAACAGTCACACGACTTAAGAACGAGCCAACCTTACCTCGGTTTTTCTCACTTAAAACACCCAAAATCTAACAAAAAACTAATATACAAGCATGCAAGAGAAGTTAGAGGACTCCACTTGCCTCTAGGATGAACAATCGACGGCGTACGGCGGACGGACACGGCGGACGAACGGCGGCTCCTCCTCGGCTCCGCCTCCTTCCTCTCTCGGCCTCTCCCTCTCTCTCGCACACCTCTCTCTCTCTTCCTCTCCTTTGGGCGAGCAAATGGCCGGCCACCCTTCTCTCTCCTTCCCTTTTATTTCCCCTAAAGCTCATGATTAGCAATCATGAGATTGCCTCACCAATGGCCAATGCATGGCCTTCTCCCTTGCCACTTGTCATTACACATGCAAGATGGGCTTGGGCCTCCCCTTCTTGGGCCAGCGATCACTTCCCTTGGGCCTCTATTGGGCCGGTCGACTTCCCCTCTTGGGCCGCTCATCTTGGCCCATTAAAGGCTTAGGCCAATGGGCTTAAGGCACATTCAAAAAAATTAATCCTTTTTTCCTCTTTTTTTTTTTTTTTTTTTGAATTCCTCTCTATAATTATTTCCAAATTCAAATTCTATCTTGGCCAAAGTCTTGGGATATCTTGGTTATTGAAATTTAATTTTTAAAGCACATGGCCAAGCATAAATTATTAATCTATCAAATTTAAATTTCCACAATCATATGCACAAATCATCTAATTAAAAGACTAATGGCTAAAACATAAGCCATGGAAATTTTAATCACCTAATTAGGAACTTTAACACACCTTATGGCTTGGCTTTGAATTTTGGGATGCCACATAAACCCCAGACAACAATCAAACACAGGGTTAGTAAAAGTAGGACAATCAATTATCACAAGCCATATTTTATAAACAAACCATGTTAGCCCTACAAAGTTATGTACAAAATGTCTAGACCAAAAAAGAAGCTACCAAGCCAACTCTACTCCAGACCCTACTTACTTGGGATCCAGGTCTACCACGACACCATATGGGATGTCGATGTCCAAAGAATCAGCTACCTCTACTTCGGCCCTTCAGCCTCGGGCCCTAAGTTCGTCGCGATATCTTCCAGAATATTGATATCAAACATGGGGTCGAGTACCTCCTCATACTCGGTTTCAATGGCAGGCCCGTCAAAACCCTCAAGGGAACCCTCCCAAATCTCGTTAAGCCCGTTACGAAACCATGCTTTGAAGCGATGAGGTACCAAGTAAGGTAAGCCCTCATCGATCCAAAGAGTGGTCACCACAAGTTCACGAGTCTAGGTGGTCCCATGGATGGGGAGGTGGGTAGTCTCAGTCTCCGCCTCCCGTGGCCACCCAAAACGGACGTGGCGTACCTCCATCTAAGGACCTGAAAAATTTTAAACCACGATAGGGTAAGACAAAGTCTTAGCGAGCCTACACCCTAAACCTTGATTAAGACGAAAATTCACTCAAAGGCAGCCTAACCATGCACCATATAGAACTTACCTCACTTCAGCACCTCCCTGCACATTATTACATCTCATATATCATATGCATACAACAAACATATTCAATAACTGGAACACCACATATCGGGTGCGTTTGGTTCAGCATTCCCAATAGGCTTTCAGCCTCCAAAACCCCTTGAGAAAATGTTGGACTGTTTGGCAATTATTTTAAAGTAGCTTTCAAGTGAAAATTAACATTTGGAAGGTTGAAAGCCCAATATTAGTAGGAACTAGCTTTAAGCTTTCAGTATTTGACCAAATGCTGAAACTTATTTTATTTCTTCCAAAACTATCCTCAATCATTCTTCAAATTTTTTATTTTTCCCTCGTTATTAATTTTTTAAATCCCAAAATAATGCCAAAAAATCAAATATATAGAAATGCTAAAAAATTAAATATATTTTGGTCTTTTTTTAAATTATTTATATATTTGATTTTTTAGTGTTATTATGAAATTTTATATTTAAAATGTTGCATACATTATTTTTTTCAATTTTAAAGAAATAAAAATTAAAAAATTCTGAAGAAGGGTTTTGGTCTTAAATTTTTTTTTTTTTTTTAAATCATGTGTGTGTGTGTGTGTGTGTGTGTGTGTGTGTGTGTGTGTGTGTGTGTATTTCATTTTTCAGCATTATTTTCAAATTTATATTTAAAAATTTCCATGCATTATTTTTTTCAATTTTAAACAAATAAAAATTAAAAAATTCTGACAAGGGTTTGGTCTTTTTTTTTTAAAAAAAAAGTATATATATGTATTTGATTTTTTAGCATTATTTTCAAATTTATATTTAAAAAGTTGCATATATTATTTTTTCGATTAAAAATAAAAATTAAAAAAGATGAAGGACTTAGTCTTTTTTTAAATTATATATGTATTTGATTTTTTTTAGCATTATTGTCAAAATTTATATTTAGAAAGTTGCATACATTATTTTTTTCAATTTTAAAAAATAAAAATTAAAAAATTTCAATGAAGGATATAGTATTTTTTTTAAATTATATATATGTATTTGACTTTTTTGAGTATTATTGTCAAAATTTATATTTTCAAAGTTGCACATATCATTTTTTTCAATTTCAAGCAAATAAAAATTAAAAAGTTCAAATAAAGGGTCTGGTCTTTTTTTTTTATAAAAAAATATGTATGTATTTGATTTTTTTTAGTATTATTATCAAAATTTATATTTAAAAAGTTGCATACATTATTTTTTTATTTTAAACAAATAAAATTAAGAAAAAAATAATATTAATCACCCAAAGGTCTTTTTAAATGTGTTTTTTTACCAAACGGCATTTCTCTCAAAGTTGCTTCTCAAAGCATAATTTATCAAACGGCCTTTGTATTTGCTTAAAGTCCTTTAGGCTAAACTGTTTTTCATTTTCCCAATTGGCTTTCAAAATGTTAAACCAAACGCACCCATCATTCATCAAATATTCACAGGGGTCCCGATTATGAGGCCAAACCGTTATGATATGTTCCATTCCATGCCACACAATATTATCTCATAATCAGGCGTGGCTATCTCAATCACTCAAGCGTGTCCCAGTTATTTGCGGCCCAACAACCACGACCAACTCAACAATCGGCAGTCATCCGGCATAATCGAGCGTCGTCTCGCTCCATCAGACATGGCAACGTCAACATCTAGATGGCATTCCATAAAGAACCATCGACCCAGCCTCCACTATGACCAACATCCGTTGTCAAGGACATTTGAACTTAATCAAGCATCGTCCTGCGTGAACGCATCAAGACGATTTCTGATAATGACGACACGCACATCCATGCTCAACCAAGAATATCGTGCTTTGCACTCAAATACTTCCATTTCAAATAATGGACTTGGCCAATTTTCTTCGTATTAAAAATACCCAATAAAATAATTAGTGTGGTCACACATTTAAATTGATCTATAAAACGTGATATTCTCCCATTTCAAAATTCCACGATTTTGTTTGGTACATAAGACATTTTTGGCGTCAAAACCAACACCTAGTATTTTTCAAATTAAATACCATAAAATCATATTTTTGCAATAAAAAAAAAAAAACTCATCACCAAGCACTCAATTGGATAATTTAACAATCAATTTCACAAATGCATTCAACCACGATGATCGGTGTAAAATTTCACTAACCGGCTATCCCGGTACAATTTACGCTAATTATAATTAATTAATTAATTAAAAATTATTTAAACTAAATCACTTGATTATTTAATTAAAATAACCGAACTAACCTAATTGAACTAACTAAATTAATCTAAATAGGCTAACTACATTTAATCTAATTAGGCTAACTAACTAACCTAACTAACCATATAACTAAACTATTTAGTCTAACTAGCCAATCTATCTAAATAGTTACACTAACTAAATTACATTAATCCTAATTAACCTTAAACTAATCCTCCTAAATGTAATTAGCTTCAAAATCCAAGATTAGGGCGTTAACTCACCGAATTAGCGAGGCGACGGGTTCATGGCAACGGCGGCGCGAAGACGGTGAAAACCCGTAACCATGGCTCCACCAATGGAGGTCCGGAAGAGGCTGAAAACAGCCTTGCAAGGCTCACAGCCAAGTTGGAAGTTGGTTCTGGATGGGGCTTGATGAGGCGTGGACAAGGGACTACTAGAGACGCGAGCAGGGACGAATGGGTTGAGGAGCGATGCGCGGTGGTCGAACGGCTACTGCTGGCTAAGAAAATGGCCAGGCGGACATGGGGACGGCAGACGGCCGAGCAAGGGCTGGCGGGACGGGTGGTGAGCTGGTGGCAGGCGGATGGCCAAGGAGGTCCAGCGCTGGCGATCAGGCACGGGCTGAAGCGATCAAGCAGTGCATGCAGCCACGAAGATGATGCTAGAAAGGCAATGAAGCTTGAAGAACAAGGGGATGTGAGGTAGAAAATGAAGAAGAAAGAAGAAGAAGGCTGAGGCTGTTCAACAGGGCTAGTGGCTCATGCATGGAAGGGGAACAAGGGAGAAAAAGAGAGGGAACAAGGGAAAACAAGGGTCCATCAAAGTCCACCAAATAGCCAATGGGATTTCAAGCAAAATATCAAGTCACTTGAGTGCCCAAGCACAAAAGTCTTCTGCCCACAAAGTCCATAGGCCCTCCAATGGGTGTTTTCCCTCCCAAAACTTCACAAACAAGCCAAATTGGTAGCCAATTAATTCCCCCTCAGCAGCCATACGAATTTTCCTCCAATTCCTCACAAATTAATTCAATTTGGTGGCCAAAAATGCCAATAAAGGTGCCCATACGAATTTTCTTGCATTTTCTTCACCAATAAATCCATTCTGAAGGCCAAAAGTCCCTTAATTATACCCATCCGAATTTCTTCCATTTAAATTTGCCGAATTTGATTTTTCCGCAAATTTTCAGACTTGATGGAAATTTTCCAAAAGATGAGACGAGGACCTAAAAATAAATTGTGACACGCTCAAACATTCGATTCCTGAAACCGAGTTCAATTTCATGGTTAAAATTGACCGGACGCAATTTTAGCGCGTTTGACTCGTGGTGGATAATTTTCAATCCACGTTTGTGCATTTTCGACTCATTGGCGACTCTCGGTTGTCGTAAAAATCGTAAGGTTCCAATTACGGGTAACAAGTATAAAATCGACTAAAAACCGGGTTAGTGTCGTTCGATGTTAATTTCGTAATCAAGCGGAATCACCCACAATTAAATTACATGAGTCCATTGAATCGACCTGTATCCGATCATTAATCAATTATAATGGTGTCATATTGACCATTGCCGATTATCACGGTTGAGCAATTGATTTTTGATTGAATTCTTGAGTCTGTCGCGTTGATATCCCTTAATGGCTTCATCTAATAGGTTAGTTAACTCGTGAGTGATCAGCTCCAAGAAAAAGGACCATAGGCACGTTGATGAAAAGTCCAATTCATATTATCGAGACAGGGTCGAAAATTCAGGATGTCACATTTTTTTATTGAGGATTATTCATCTAATAGATGAATTATGAATTTTGGTTGTTTGTTTCATGTCACACCAACTATGAATCAATTACTACTTATCAATTTATAAATAATAGTGAAGTGTGGTTAGGAAATAATGTTGGGTGCAATATTGTAGGTGTTAGTGATGTTAGAATTAGAATGCATAATTGTATTGTGAGGATAATGTTAGAGTGAGGTATATTCCAAAGTTGAAGAATAACCTAACTTTATTGAGTTCTGTAGATTCTACTGGGTGTCAGTATAGCTTAGAATGTGGAATTTTGAAGGTCCTTCAAGGTGTCCTGGAGATAATGAAAAGAATCAAGCACAATGGTCTGTAAGAGCTTCAAGATAAAATAATGACGGGTTTTTTTTTCCGTGAAGACATTTAATACATCTATTTGAGAGTGTGAATTGTAGAATATGCATTTATGGCATGTCAGCAAGAGAAGCCTGAGGGTTCTTAGTGAAAGGGATCTCTTGTGTGGTTATGTTGCCGATGAATTGAATGTATAAAGGTGTTATGAACTAGATTAACAATGGAAAATGCATTTCACTATGGATGTCAGAAAAATAGTGGAAACTACATAGTTAATTCACTTAGATGTTTGCAAGTTATCGTGGTTTCCTTCAAGAAAAAGTGCTAGAAATATGCTAACAGTTGTGGACGACTACTCGAGGAAGACTTTGGTGTTTGTGTTAACTCGCATAAGTTTGATGCCGTTGTTAAGCAATTGAGAGCTTTGATCAAAAAGCAGATTGGTAAAATGGTCGAGCATATGTGGACTTATAGTATAATGCAGTTTTTCTTGGAGCTATTAAATGAATTCTACATAAAGGAATGCATAATGAAACACTGCACTAGTGCTAATGAACCATAACAAGCTGTAGAGTTGAAGAGTAGAACATTATTAGAGACTACCCATGAAATACTCTATAGTGTTACTATGACTAAGAGTTTGGTAGATCCACTTAGTCAATGTGAATAGATACTTGTCAATTGTGATTGGAGGTCCGACTCCCGAAAGAATGTAGTCAAGTAACAATGCTGATTATAAATAAGGTGCGTCAACTAAGAGTTTCGAACTTTTTTATGTATAGTAGATATTTAATTAGATTATATATTAATAGGGTGCATTAATTAGGTTGGGGATTTGGTCTTTTGGGTTTCTCCAGTGAGGTGAGCCTTGGGGAATCTATAGGTTATAATTTTACCTGCTCTCACTAGGGCACTCCCACTAATCTTGAGGTCAAGACTTGGTTAACCAATCAAATTTCATGTATTAGAATTTGGATTAGATGTATGCTCTTGCGCCAATCAATTTATTTCTAATTATATATAATTTGGAGATGACAAAGAGCATTGGCATTTAAAAAGGGAAAGTTCCTAGGATCCCCAATTCCTTTTTACAAAGAAAGATGCTCGTTCCTTCTATTGTAAAGTGTGACACTACCCTTTTTGCTAGCATCACTATCCCAAGTATCTATTTTGGGCTGAGACGAGCTAATAATCAATCAGGTTGATTCCTTTTGCAGTAAGAGAAAATGTGGTTCAATAATGGTAGTAGGAATGCAACGAAATTAGTCTCTCCGAAAAACAAGATAGAAATGAAATCACACTGTCCCCTATTATTTATTCCCTCATTTGCTCCTTTATTTCCCTTCACACTCTCATGGTCATCGTATAACCAAGTCGAGTCAGTACCTTCTAATGCTTGAGCTCGGACTCCGACTAAATCAAGGTCGTTCATGGCCCGGTCCTCAAATTGGGCTCGATCAAGCTTCACTCGCTCAGATTTTCAAGGGGTTGAGCTTGACTTGGCTGTGTAGATAAATTTTTAGTTGGGACAAGAATGCCAAAAATATTATAACTTTCGTACACCACTTACCCGAGTGCTCACTTTTTTTTCAGTCCACTTTAGTACCATAACTTCTAAAAAAAACATTTACTTAAGTGCTATCACTTTCAACCGATCACCCTAATGCCAAAAAATTTTTTGAAAAATTCACCCAAGTGTGAGAAACCTGATGTGACATAGCACTCGTGGTGTCTTTTCCCCATTTCTAGTCTAAACTCAAGCTTGAGCTCAAGTTCTCAAATTTGAAAATGCGATAAAGTATAAAAAAATAATTTATCGAAGCAAAATTTTTAACATACTCCACTTAATATTTTATTAGCTTTTGCTATAAATGTGTTTGAACTGGATGCAATTCCAAATATCAACGTAGACTTATAAAAAGAGGACTATCAATTCGTGTTATGCCACGATATATATGTCGAATATTCGTGTTATTTCCTATAAAAGCAAAGTGTTTTGATATGATGACAAATTATTTTACTGTTAAAAAACGAACTGATGTATCTTAAATTGTGTCAGGTTTAATCGCATGCTTATATGTTCTATCAAATTTGTTTTTTTTTTTTTGGAGCAAAATCATGCCATACTTTTGCATTGTGTCAATAGTAGACAGCCCTACATCAAAAGAATTAAATTATTTTTTTGTTGAATTAGAAATATTCAATGTTGGAGAAAACTTCATTATTTGTTTTGAAGCTGACAAAACGTTTCCATCAGTCTAGTTTGAAGACCGCCAGACTCAAGATTTAAAGTCTACCCTCATTGACAGTTTCTAGACCGACGAAGAAGACTTATCCAAATGCGAGTATTTCTTCAAGGTTTTGATTCGAGTGGCTAAAGAAGTTCTCACCTGGAGAGAGCATCCCAAGATCTATTATTCATTTTGAAATCAATTCGAGTAATTTAGATCCGTTGATTTGCGAAGTATACTTGGAAGGTTCTACTTATGGAAACCTAGATCTTGATTGTATGGGCGAGGATGATTGGTGGGCTATCGTCACATTCCTTAAGTAACTCGAGATCTCCCCAATTGATTCTGTCCAACGAGTAGATTGGAAGAACTCCTTTGGAAGGTGCCAATAGTTATAAAGGCATAGAAGAGTATATAAGGAAGACGCTCTAGTTATTCGAGTATGTGGACGATAAATAAATTCCAAAGTCTGAAGTCCTTTGTTCTTTGTTGATTCAATTATTGAACGTAAATTTATACTCAAAAGAAAGTTTAGATATTTGTGAGGCCTTGAGGAAGTGTAGCAGAGTCTCTACACTGTGGAATTAAGGACGTGATACTGTAACGACTCTTTTGATTCATAGTGAAATCCAGCCCGTGGGCTATCAGTACGGAAGAGTGGACGTAGGCTTGGATTAAGCCGAACCACTATAAACCTTATGTACTTATTCTTTTCCGTGAACTCTTTTATTTTGTTCGTAACTCTATTTAATTGTTAGAGTCTGATTTCCTCTACAAAGTATATTGTCAACCAGACTCAGGTTAAAAGTAAAGTTTTATACTATATTTTACAAAATTTATTTTCGCACCTATTCACCCCCTCTAGGTGCTCATAGTAGCACTTTCACTCAAGACTATTGTTAAGATAAATTTAGTTAGTGCGTAAGCAGTTCCTTGATTAAGAGAAGGCCGCATTATTCAACGATTTCAATGGGATTAAGGGATGGATGGAGGAGGCAGGAGGGTTTCGAACTTGTTATATTGCAGGTGCCACTGTGAGATATTCCTTGCCTGAGGTCACAAGCGAGATTAATGAGGAAAAAGGGGAAAAAGATAGAAAAGATAAATAGGTTTAAAAAAAAAAAAAAAAACAGAGAGGATGCGACTGAATCCTATTCTGCTGCTTTGGCTGCATTTTCGTGATGCACGTTGAGTGACCACATTCTTTGTTCTTCCTTTAATAATCATGCAACGCCGAGTGTAATTAAGAATCTTCTACCTTTTATATATTAAGGCCGAACTGATCATAAGATTATCCAAATTTAGTAACCAAAATTCATACATGTCATTCGCAAAATAATGTTGTATACATTTGTGGTCTGAATTTGACACCTTCAAGACGGTGAAAGATATGGGGAATATAAAATTACTCTAGACTTATTCTAATCTGTTATACACAAACATAAGAAAGAATAAGGCAACAAACCTATAATCCATTATGCATATGGGTTCCGTGTTTCATGAAGAAGAGCTGTTCTACTCTCCCTTTCTCTTCTATATTGTGCAGTATATAAGTAGGTTAAACAAGTTTAATCGAACTCGATGTATAGTAGAATAAAAGCCCATCACAGCTTTATCTTAAGAATCCTGAATCTTGGTGAAGAAGACATGAATTCGACTGGTGTCTCGCAAACTGTTATAGTGTTTCGAGTTTGAGGCGTTTACGCCCGATTCTTGATTAAGTCATCAATTTTGATCGTGAAGAGCAAAATCACTAAAAAGGCCAAACAGGGGCACAATTATACTTTTTATGATATCTATTTCGCTTGTGAGGGCAAAAAGGTCACTATAAGAGGAAGAAACAATGGGCGAAAGGTTTCGTTTATCATTTGTTTTCTGACTGAGTAGCCGCATGCATGCAAGGGAAAAAGAAGACTTTGTGGGTCTCCCTTCCAGAACAGCCGCACAGGGAGAAAAGATCCGCCGTACGAAGCCCCAAAGAGAGTTCTTGGTTCAGCAGTACGTAGGGCAAACAAGAAAAGTATCGTATTATTTTCTCCATGTGAATTTTCTAAATGATTTTCCCGTGAGAGGTTATGAGATAATTTTAGTAGATTTTACTTGAGCTTAATCTAGATATAGAAAACACTATTGATTATTCCTCGCTTATTTTTATGGTGATCTCGCATCAATTTAATTGTAGGATCCGTTAGTGCTTTTTCGCATTAATATTATAATAATAAGGAGAGATGCTTTAGCAGTCGAATGCTTTTAAAGCACGCATAGTTCCTAAGATAATCAAACTTTCAATAAAAGCAACCCTATGACACTATGAGGGAGCTTTATGAAGATGGAGAATAAGTGATGGATCCCGCAAAAGTCTCTTCGTAGACAATCCTGTCCACAATCTTTTCAGAGTTAATTGGCTATGCTATCTAAGCAGAGCAAAAAGCATAAAGCAATGTATCTTATTTACTTAGGCTGCGCATGATAAAATTTCTGTTTCTTGATTTCTCTGTTTTTCTGTTCCCCGGAACAGGTTTGGAACAGAAATCCGTTTGGTAACGCAAATTGATTTCTCTATTTCTGAAACAGATTTCTATTTCAGAAATTGTTTTGGGGAGAAATCAGAAGTTAGAAATTGTAGCTTCTCGGTTTCTGAAATGGAAATAGAAATTTTTTTTTTGAGACTTTGTTTAAGAAACATGCATGACTTATGTATTTCATTTCATGACTTATGTATTTGAGACTTTGTTTATTTATGTTTTTAAGTTGCAATTATGATGATATTATTGCTATAGGCATTCTTCTTTAAGGAATGTCATTGAAAGATCATTTTGGGCATTGAAGAATCGCTTTTTCATTTTGAGGCACATGCCCTCATTTGCACTTCGAAAGCAAGCACATATCGTAATTGCATGTTGTGCCATCCATAATTACATCTGCGATCAAGACAAGATGGATAAGAACTTTTCCCTATATGGAGATCCGATGTACGTGGCTGAACCTACGTAGGATGAGCTTGCAAACATTCAATTGACTGAGGAGGGAAACCAAATAAATATGCTTAGGAAAACCATTGCCAATAAAATGGCAAGGGAATAATATGCCGGAAATTCCATGAAATTGTATTTTCAATTTTTGTAATGTATTAGTATTATTTCGACTATTATTTTGTATTTGAGGATTTCCTATGTTGTTATCTAATCAATTTCTATTTCTAGCACAACTTTCATTTTATTAATTTCGAATCGCTCGCAAATTGCGCCTCCCTCCATGTCAACTAGTACCTAACATAAAATCACTTTGTGGTCTCAAAAGAATGCAAAAAAGTGTAGTGACTTAAACCCGAATCTTGAATGAGGAGAATAAATACATTCACTATTTGCATATTAGCATTTGAAAATACCAAATCTTTTGTAGTTTGCATATTAGCATTTTTTATACTAATTACTAGCTTTTATTTACATAAATTGCTAATGTTTTGAAGTTCCTAACTACTCTATCGAATTACCAATATAAATTAAAGTGATTTATCAACTTTTATCAAATTAAATTACCATCATAAGCACCAAGAAGAGTGAGGTAAAAGGATGGGGACAACATGATTCATAGAAATAGAAATTTTTTTTTCTGTTATCAAACGGATTTCTATCTCAGAAATAGAAATTTTGAGTCGTTATCAAACAGGTTTCTTTGCTCAGAAACTTGGCTGGGGAATAGAAATTGAGAAATTGATTTCTAGCTAGAAATCAATTTCTGTTTCAGAAATTTTATCATGCGCAGCCTTAGAGGTCGAGAGTGTTTAATAGATAGAAAATGACAGACTGTTATCCCTGACCTTCAAAAGTTTCATATGGTGAAACTCCTCCTTCCGTTGTTTGCTTCTTCTTCTTTCTTTTTCCATTTGGTTGAATGGAAAATGTGTTAATTCAATTAATTCATATGCATATTTGGAAAACAGATACTCGAATAATAATAATATGATGGATTTCAAACGTGAAAATTCTTCTTCTACTCTTGCATATTCAATTGTATAATACATTTCAAGTTATAACGGTGATAATAATCATAAAATTTATAGTGGAAGAAAATATCACAAAGTGTGTGTGTGTGTTCCCTTTCCTTTGAGCTCATTAAATTCGAATGCATTTAATGTGCAAAATTCATTATTACTATAATATATTATCTAGAGATTTCCCTTTACTCTTCTCTTGACAAAGCTCTTTTGAAAAAGGAAAGAATCACTTCATTAAGTTGAATGTGTTCAGAGTGAAAAGTCAAATTTGTCAATTCACATTAATTGTAAGTATATTATCAAGTGATGTACCTACTTTACTTTCACTTCTCACAAAAGTCATCAAATTTTACATGGAAAAGAAAAGAAACATTCCATTAAATAATGCATTGATGTGAAAAAAGTCAATTTCAGTACAATATATTAGATTAGATTAGTATAGTTATAAGATTATATAGTAGATTACATTAGATAGAAAATTTCTATTGAAATTTTTTCTTTCCCCATGATAAGTAGGGTGCATTAATTAGGAGGAGCCAACTTTATATGCATGTTAAGTATTAGATTAAATTATATAGGGATGGGTCCAGCTAGGATAACAGTATCGCTACATTGAATTTGTAACGGTACTTTTATAGCCACAAAATTTACATTATGCTGATTCGACTCATTTGGGCAATCAGAGTACAAAATTTCCAAAATATATTGAAAAAAATGGCCTTTATGCTGCAAAATCACAAAAGCACCGTTTAAAAGAATAATAAAAATCAGAACCTCATCATTTAGCACAATATTAAACACATGTAGGGAACAAAAGTTAACATAAAATTATGCGTTTCATATTTATTTTAAGTTTCATAATATGTGCCAAGATTTATTAGTAAAATGTTGGCAAAATTACAGAGCAAGTGCCAAAATTTGACACAAAAAGACACTTAAGTACTAAAAGTTATGAAATGTACACTTAAGCGTCACTTTAAAAAAAAAAAAAAAAGATATTTAAGTGCCAACACCTTTGAAGAGTGTCGAAAATCCGACATGGCTTATTTTTAATAATATAAGTCGCTTACGTGGCTAGTCCAAAATTTAAGTTGGCAAAAAAGAGCTAAAATGGCGTTGTTTTGCTCCTTATTTGAATTTTTAATATAAATATTAATTTAATTTAATTTAAAATTAAATTATTATTATTATTTTTTAAAAAGTAGCAGCACTTGATTGGCTAGGGTTGTACAAGCCCTCACCACCTCACCATTGTTCAACAATGATGGGGAGAGGGTCAGCCAGGGTCGTCGAGCCCTGGCTAGGGCCGGCAACCCTGGCCAACTAGTGGTGGGGGCTTGCAAGCCCTTGCCCAGACTTGGGGCAAGGGTTGCGGCCTTCCCCTAGATACGATGAGGGTCCCTATGATCAACAGTGAAAAAAGAAAAGGTTCCACAAAAGGACAAACTAAAATGGGATGCTAAACCATGACAAGGCAAAGTGGTTATCACCAACATTCGAGATATTCTAAGAAGTTATTGAATACAAACTCTAGGGAAGAGTAATATGGTATCTTTCCAATATCTCATCTCTAACTTTACTTTTGACATAATTTCCTTATTTGACAAGAAGCATCAGGATTTGAGGAACAAATTCAATGGGTTAATTTGAGGAAATCTATAATGACCCTAACTCCATCTCTAAGGTCATGAGCGATGAGTGTTATTTTTGTGACATCTCAGAGGTGTTGCTAATCTGTATTTCTTTTTTTTCTTTTTTTTTTCATTGATACTCAAGTTATATACATGCGGAAGCGATCAACACCCGATCACAAAACATCACAACAAGTTAGTAGAAAAAGCACTCACAATCATATATTTACACATACATGGCAACTGCTGGTAATTTTATATACATGCCTTATTTATCTTACACGCCCATTTACTCAAGCCAAGTTTCACATTAACTAATACATACACGCCATCTCCAGATATCCCGATCTCCTCTAATGAGATTCTACCAAAATTAGTACCCCTAAGAACCGATTACCAAATTAGCAAATTAGTCTTCTACAATGCTATTGGGTGGAGTATCACTCTCAGGCCTTGGTGGACCATCAAAGCCTTGAAGGGAACCAACAAAACCACCTTCGACCTACTCATGCCAGGTGTGGTAATTTGTGAGGGGCGAGTTCGTCCACTCCTTCATCTACCCAGATGATTATAGTGGTCTTATTAATACTCACAAAATAAACAGTAGTTTTGACACCGTCATATCCATAGGAACGCCAAACCTTTCGGGAGGTATAGTCATCCTACAAGTTTGAAGAAAACAACGAGTGAGTATAACCCAAGTAAATCTACTAAAATCTAGGTAGGATGATGCCTAGCCCTTCAATAAGCAGATAACTTTATCCAAACAGTTGTTGATGGCAGATTAATAGCAAAAATAAAAGCAATGACTTAGTAAAAATAGGAGAGATCCTCAAAGCGACTGAATACAAGTATACATCAAGGATTCATCACACATGAGAAACTCATACACACGGCGTTCATTTATTAATGATCGAAATCCATCGACCCTTATGGAATCCACCGAGCATTCGAAATTCACCAGGTATCGTCGCTGAAATCCATTGGTCGACGATATAACTGAAATCCATTGGTCCTTCCAAAATCCATCAGGCATCGTCGCCAAAATCCATTGGTCGACAGCACAATTTAGTCCCTCGTATGTAGCATCAAGCATCACAAGCTAGTTTTTATCTTCGCTTTTAGTTCAAAGCCCAAAGGCATGCCACATGTAAGTGTGTGAAATGCCTACCAGTTTTGAATCATTGAACATGCTGAGCTCAAATGGAGGTTTATGGCTTGGTCCGATCCATACGATACACCAATTTAGTACCAAACTTGGCTCGAAAGAGTGATACACCTCAATATCGCCCCAAAACCAAGAAATGACCAATCCGTCATGATCTTATGTCTGTCCAAGGCTAATGAGGCCTCTACTTGGAACTCGAGACGTGAATAGACACTTTCAAAAGTGGTTTAAAATAGTTCATAGAACAACATCAAGCCTTCTTTAAAACATCTTTTCAAAACTTTTGGAATCAAAGTAAAATGAGAGCATAGTTAAATAGGCATGGAACCTAACCATTTCAAAGTTCAAGCTAAAGCACAACAATCAAGCATCCAAACTAGGCCACTTCAACTTCAAAGGCTAAATGCCAAACCAAAGCCCAACACCAATCCAAAACCAACTTAAGCAAGCACACATAAGCCATAATCAAAGACAATAAATCAAACATGGATTTGTTACAAGCTTGGACTAGCGTTAAACAATGTCCTAATCAAATGTTAATAAGTATACTTACTACTATCTAAGCCAGCGGCTTTGAATTGATGATGACAAGAAAGGTGGCAAGGGCGGTAGCAGGAAGAGAGGGCGAAACTATGAGAGAAAATGAGAGGGATGATTAGTAGTGTAGAGGAAAGAGAGGAGAATGGCTTTGGTGAGGTGTGTGGTGGGGTGACTGGGTTCTACCCCTATTATACGAATCTTCCTCGAGAATGGTCCAAATAATCATAAATAAAGGTGATTTAGTTGGAAAGTGAGGGATCGATGTGGTTGCCTTCCGATTGGTCCACCTAGTTTCGTAATTAATAAATCGTCACACTTGTCTATCCTCCCCTTAATTGATGTTATAGGTCTTCTAATAGGCTTGCATTATTGTCCTCAATCAAATCGGTCAAGAGGCATTTATGAGAGATATTACTTGGTCATCAAGCCTTAAGTTAGGGAAAGACTATAGCTAGGTAGCTAAGGACACCTCAAGAGGGGAATTAAGGACTAGAGGCCAAGCTGGGCATGATTCACACCTTCTGAGTAAGAAAAATAGTTTTGATCGATTTCCGAAATTAACATCATTGCCTTGCCAAATGAAATCGAAAAATTATGAAATTTTAGTATGTTGTAGAGAAGACCTTAGTTAACACTTTTCATGAAGGAATTTAACTCAAATTTGTGTCATAGAAAAAGCAGCAAATAAAAAGCATTCCCTAAAAACTTGTCCATTTGGCAAATCCAATGTCCACAAAAAAGAACCCATTTTGAAACCCAAGTCTCACCATTGGCATACTAAGCTTATGGCCTACTGGCTGGGCTATAATGAGGGTCCAAATTGAGGATGCTGCAAAATCAGTACTAGCCAAACAAACACATGGAAGTGACCCATATTGAATTCACCTTGTGAAAAAACATGTTGTCTTAAAGTTAATTCAATTATATTAACAGAGAAGTGTCCAATGGTGTCACAACCTACACTTCAATAGATAAGAAAGCATAAGTTTAGGGGTATTGCTTAAAGGATAGGCCTACGGCCTATGATTTAGATGCGGGCTCTTCCAAACCCATACCTCATGCAACGTCAGGTATTCAAATTGATGGTATGAATTTTTTTTGAAGGAGAAGCCACTACTAGCCTATTAGGGTTTACCAGAAACCAAGCGAAGTGTGGGAGCATACTTTACTTCCTATGCAATCATAAAATTTAGGATCGAGAACTTGATTACACTAATAAAATAATTAGTGCGATTTCAGTATCTTATCTTGTTCATTTTATAAAGATTTTTGTCAAGTAGTTCGAATTGATTTTAGACTATCTACTAACATGTGAAGTGACCATGCATGTGCAAAATTGTTAAATAACAATCAGCAGTTAAGGAAAGTGTTAAATTAATTACATAGGAGAGTATAGGTTTAACATTACCAACTAGAGAGCATGCCATCTCTAGCTAAATTAAAGGGAGGCCAAAGTCAACACAATGAAAATGCATGGCAAAGGGTATTTGTCTTTAAGGAAAATTAAAATCCTAAGGTGACGCCCTAAGGGGTTTCTCCAAATTGAGCACAATTCTACATTGCAAGGTTTTCCCCTTTTTAAAAGAAAATTATCCAAAAACTATTTTTAAGCTTTTCAAGGATTTCTAATTTTTTTTTTTTAGAATTTTTGGAGTTTTTTTTTTTTTTGGAATTTTCAAAAATATTATGAATTTATGAATTTTTTTATAAAAAAATCCGATTTTTAATATATTTTCCCTTTTTTACACTTTTTAAATATTTTTAATATATATTTTAATTTTTTTATTATATAAAAAAGAAATTTGGATCGAGTTAAGAGATCTGGTCCGACTAAATCGACCTAGACCCTATCGATCCGAGTTGAATAAAGAAAAAAGGTCTGCCCTAAGGCCAACTCACAATTACGTCATTTACTCGATTAGCCCACAATAGCTTGAAGCCCACATGAAGAAAACCCGACCTGTTTTCTCTCTTCTTCTTTTTTTCCTTTTTTCTTCTTTTCTTTTTTCATTCTCTTTTCTTATTATTTTTCCTGTTTTCTACCCAACAGCTCTCTTTCTTTGCAATGCTTGCAACCTTTTCCCAGTGCATGGAACAATTCAACTACAAACACCCCAACTTTCAACAACAAATTGTGTACACACCGAGAATAATAATTGCGTCATCAACAACCCCCAATCACCATCACTAGCCCAGCTCCATCAACTGCTTCAAGCTAACATCTCGGACCGCCCATTGGTGACAACAAGCAAAAAGACGGACTAGAAAAGGAAAATTATGGCTGTAAACTCAAGAAAACCACACTCCAGGGCTAGCGAGTCGATTAATAACGTGCTGACACACAAGTACACCTGGATTTGGCTAAACTAGCTTTGAAATCACAAACGCGCGTCAGGGTCGTTTCATTGAACGCGAGATGGGCGTCGACTGAAGGGGATCCAAAAAAAAGCGTTTCGGACACCTATATGAGCATGCAAAATTTGTCAATAGCCACCTCTTTTTGAATGGGACTTCGAAGAGATTCTTTTCAAAGACGAGATACCTAAATTTCATCTTTGGAATTCAATGGCTAGCAGGCTAGAAAGAATGGCCTTGCATTGTAAAGATGGTCATCGACCGAGATGAGAGAGTCTCACCATATACAAACGGATTTTGACCGGATCGGAGATTCTCACCGTCAACCATTTGCTTTCGTTGCACCTTTTTATTCCACTAGAAGATGTGCTGATTGTTCTGGATGAACACAATGACGAGCCAGAATTCGGTTGTCTTTCCTCCTGCTTGTAGTGAGATTGTGTTGGGTAAGAAACAAACAACACAATCTTTAGATTTTGAGATTAAATAAATTTATTTGTTCAGAAGAATCCATATAAGATGCAATACTATAAAGTAAGACTACTTATTTGGATTAGGATAATCTTTTGTCCAAAGAACTTAATCAAAGTAATCAATAAAAAAATTTCAAAGCCAAGGAAAATATGTAAAATATTGAAAATATTGACGATTTCTTGGTAAAAAGCAAATCTAGAAGTCTTTGATTCAAAACAAAGAAAATTTTAAGAGTAATGAAGTGACTCCAAAAATCTTGAGTTGAAAGAAGATCATCAACAAATAGAATTTTGTAATAACAAAATCACCTCTTGTAAATTTAGCCATAAAATATCTTTATGCTCTAAAACACAACGCTGCAATTAATAAGCAACAAGGCTCTAATGCCAATTATTGGGGCTAACAATACAACTTGGAGGGGGCAAATAGGTTGTTTTGAGAACTATGAAAAACATTTATGGAAGATAACAAGTTCAACTTCAAACATTGGTAGAAACAGAGTGTAGAAATCAGGTGCGGTTGCTATTGTTTAACTAAATGTGATAGTAAATATTAGGTAATGCAAGTAATAAAGAGATAGAAGATTCGCAAGTAAATATATAGTGGTTCGGCTTTATCCCCCAACCTATGTTAATTCCCAATAATAGCCACAACAAGGCTGGAATTTACTAGGAATCTTCAAGACAAGTTATAATCAACAAGTACCACATTTCCAGTAGATCATACTACTAAGACTCATGTACTGCTATCACTCTTGTACACTTGCTCTTATCACTGATTGTGAATAGTAACATCACCCAGATATAGACAACAACTAACAATAAAAGTAAAGCAAAGAACAGACTCAAAGCACATAACTCATCCTGTTCAGTTTCTTTAACCCAACTATATCTCTTGGACACAATATATAGTCATTTATTCTCAAATGACCATTGCCCATCAAAATCCTTAAGTAGTCATTGGTTCTACCCATTGCCAGCAATAGACTGTTGCTAAGATTGTCAAAATAGCTCTCTAACAATAGCTTTTTCCAAATTATGGCGGTGTACTTTTGTTAGACTTGCTCATTAATGCCAAAACTGCTCTTGATCAACTCTGATGATCTTTTTGTGAATCTCAAGCCTTTGTTATGGCTATCCTCTTCTTTTCAATTTTCTAGGAAAATGGTCAAGTGACCAGCACCTTCCAGGGCTAAACATCTTTCACGATCCCTTACCTTTAATTAGGACAACATGTAGATCTTTACTAGTCTATTGATGTTGTCCATCAACAAACCATGTGCGCAACTTGCGTTTAATCATCCAATGATCCTCTTGACTTCTTCAACATACAAAGACTTCTAAGGACATCAGCATCCTCGGTGATTAACCATATCAGTTTCCAAAGATCTCCAAGGACATCAGCATCCCCGCCAATTCCTCATCTTCACTGATTTGACTAAATCAGCTTCCAAAGATCTTCAAGGATACCACATACACATGATAGTTCCTCATCTACACTGAACTTACAAGGATCACCAGTATTGTCACGGTCTTCCACATATCCAATGCCGGTAGCTATTCCTATGCCAACAATCTGCTACACCCGATCTTTCTGTTCAATTTTGACTTTACCAAGCTATTCATCTTCAAGGTCCTTCCAAACTTTATTGAATATCCCCATTCTAGGTTTGTTCACCTCACCAAGTCCATCTAACTATTCACTTGATCTTTGTACCTCCAAGCCATCACGAACATCTTCGTTCTTCTCGGCTTGTTTACCCTTAGTCAAGGTCCTTCCATATGTTCACCTTATCTAAATATCCTTCTAGCTTGTGGACATTTTTAATCACCTAATATAATGTTCACCTCAAATATCGGCAAAACACTCAAGATAGTGATAGAGCACTCCTCATATTAGAATCTTCTAATGCTATTTATGATAACATCAACATTTCGACTTGTGCATATATCACTTGTTACTACTCAACCAATGTGCACAGTAGTAGCTTTGATTGTCTTTGTCATTTTCAAAGCAGCATAGGGATTTTCCCAATAATGACATACCTATGTCTTTCCCTTAGTTATCAAGTCTTACTCTGCCAGCTAGGCCCGTTCATATATCTCATTACAATTTTTTAGATTCAAGGCACCAATTGTCCCCTAATATCAAGCCTTAAATCATTAAAGAACCTCTTCGCTTTATCTTCTAGATCCTTCACCAATCTTGGTGCAAATCTAGAAAGCTCAGAGAATTTAAACTTATACTAGTCTATTGTAAGGTTATTCTTGTCACGTCCCGACCCTCCGAGCATGTGCCCATTCCTGCTGGGTCGATATAATAACGATGTCCCAGGATGCATCGCCGACTCTTGTCGTTTAATATACGCATGCGGAAGCATATAAATAGTCCACATACAATAAAATAATGGGATAGGAAAGCAAGGCCATAAATTTTTCAAACCAAAACCAACCTTTTATAAACACACAAGTTTATTTACAAAAGCCTACAAAAGGGAATCGGTTTTCAACAAAAGAGAAATGTCCTAGAATTAACTAGTCGGACATGCTTGCCAATTCTTTGGGCTTCAGCCCTTAAACTCTAGGACTCAGGTTCCCCACCACTGCCAACTAGGGGCTTGAAAATGGTTATACAATAACCAGTAAAACAATGTCTCAGCGAGTTCTACTCCCTAAGACTCGATTAGGAAGAAAATATGCCTTAGGGGCTGCCTAAGCATAATCACGAGTCAGAAGGCTTACATTGATCTCAGTTTCCTTCTTGCAAGTCAATTCAATTCATAAACATGACAATCACATCATCCACTCAAACAAATCAAACTATCGATCAATCAACCTAGTCGATTATATGTCATCAAGACCATCCCACAATCTATTCAATCTCAATTCTTACTCACAGCTCAACGAGCGGGATCTATTCAATCCTTAGATATAATTCATGATCCAAATGACACAACCTATCGTAGGTGGTAATCATAGCCCAATGGGCGCAACCTTTAACAGGTGGCAAATCCCGATCATATTAGGCACGACCTCTATCGGGTGGTGAATCACGGCCCGATGGGCACGACCTCTATCAGGTGGCAAATCACGGCCCAATTAGGCATGACCGATTCCAAATTTGGTGGTAACTCTCGGCCCAACTGGCACAGCCGTACTTCGGCGGCTTTCTAGGTTCACTCATAACCTTTCATGATTATTTCCCACTCAAATATTGACATTCTCCAATTTCAAGATAATTTCTCCATAATCACCAATTCACTCAATTTTCACAAACCAATACTCAATTAAATAAATAGAAAGCACCACTGCAATCAGCACGAAATTCTGGTCACCAGTCATCCTGGTTAAATTTCCGAAAATTAATTAATTAATTAATTACGAAAAATATTAAATAAAGGCGATTAATACAACTTAGGCCCGTTATAGCCTGATTGGAAGCCGAAATGGACTTATAAAATTTCTCAGACTCATTCAATAAATAATAGAACAGATCTACTTGCTAATGTCACTAACTAACCACCTAACATGCATTGGCAGATAATTAAATTAACTAATCTAACCTAATATATCCACCTAATTATACTTAATTAAATCTAAACAACCCCTAAGCATAATTAACCAACTAAGCAAGTATTAGTGAGTTCAACTTACTTGAATAAATGGGAAGACCGGATCACCGCAACAGCGACGCGACAGCGGCCGAAACCCAAACTTCTGGCGGCATTGACGGACACTTGAACCAGGCCCAACAAGCCTTGCAAGCCCATAGCAAAAGCTGGGCTTGACTTCAAGCTTGGGCTGGGCCGGCTTCGCGGGCCCAAGATGGGCTCAACTACTGAGTTTGCTGGGCTTCAAGTGAGCTGCTTTCTTGCGTGGGCTGACTACGCTGGACTGAGCAGAAATCAATGGAGCTGGGCTCCAATCCACGAAAGTGCTGGGCTTGGGCTGCTGCAGGAATTCTGCGGGCTGAACGTGCAAAGATGCTGGGCTTCAAGTGGGCTTGGGTTCATGCGGAAATGGGGCTGGCTTCACTGGCGAGCTGCTTCGGTTGGGAGCAGACGCGTGAAGTCTTCAAACGAACGAATGGATGAAGCTTCGTTGGCAGCTGGAGGTTGGTGTGAGGAACGGTGAAGAAGCAAGGCTGTTCGGTGGTGTTGACAGATTCGGTGGACTCCGTTGGATGCACGAAGAAGTGAAGATGGCAGGCGCAAGGGTCAACAAAAGGGCTTCATGGAGAAGTGGGGTTGACTGAGAGAATACGTGGCCAAAAGGAGGAGTCGTTGGTGGAGTGGGCGAGCGGTTGAGGTCGAGCGTGAAGATGGACTGGCTTCTTGGCTCGTGGACTGTGCGGTGGCGCAAGGTGGACGGTAGACTCGGTGAAGACAATTCTCGGTGGAGAAGCAGAACCAAGATGGAGCAGATGGCATACAGAGGGGGAGAGATCGATGGATGAAAGTAGAAGCAGGCTGGTGGCAATTTGGCAAAGACTGAAGCTGAGGTTCTGAGAGACAAAATGAAATGAAAGATCCGTGAGGGCAGCTAGCGTTCGAGGGAAAGAGATGTGCCGGAGGTCGGCGATCAAAATGGTGGACAGCTGCTCGGCAAGATTGGACAAAGAAGGGCAAATTAACAATCCCTATCCTTCTAATTGAATGCATTGTTCTCTCCCCCCCCCTCTCTAATACTTTCTTGAATTAGGTTTTCCATAAATAATCAAATTGAAACCAAAATTTCCATAAATTGCTCAATTTAATGTCCAAAAGATAGCCCCACGCCCAATCCGAATTTCACCCATTTAACTTCAATTTCTTCACTCAATTCTCTCAATTCTCCAAATTGAGGTCCAATTTCGATGAAGAAAAAGCCCGTACAATTTTTTGCAAGTCCTTGACACTCAAAGGCTCGGCTTGGAAGTTCAAATTTCCTTCAATTGAGCCCATTCGAATTTCCGCTATTTTTTCGCAATGTCTGAATCAATTTTTCGAAAAATCTCGGAATCTCTGAAAATTCTTCGGAGGATGAATCGACATTTCTAATATAGATCATGACACGACAGAACTTTCAATTTCTAAAATCGGGTTCAAATTCATGGTTAATTTCACTCTAATGCGATTTTAGCGTGACCTAGTCTACCGAGTAGCTTTTAGAAATTTTTTATACAATTGACCCGTGATCAATTTATCTCAAGTCACAAAGTATATCTTCGACATATTGGCGACTCTCGATTATCGTGAAAGTCTCAAAGTTTCAAATACGAGTACCGGGTACCAAAACGATAGAAAAATCGGTCTAGTGCCGGTCAACGAGTATTTTGCAATCAGGTCACTCTAATCACATCTCTTAGTTGAATTGGCGTATCTCCAGTCTCTGATCGATTTCGACGGTGCCGTAACAACCCTTGCAAACCAACACGGTCGAGCAATCAATTCCTGGTCGAATTCTCAAGTTTATTTGGTTAAAATCCCTTAATGACTTTCCCAGATAGTCTAGTTATCTCGTGAGTGATCAGCTCAGAGAATAGCACTATTGGCGCGTCAATGAAAGGCCTGATTTATTTAATTGAAAAAAAATTATGAAAATTCAGGCTGCCACAATTCTAGTTTAGCTATATGAATTCTATCACCTTCTTATACCACGCACAAATAAAGAAATGTTTCCCAAAGAAGGCTCTAATAAATTCGAGCCAAGTGACTTTAGTTCCTTTCGGAAATATTGTTCCTTTCGTCGCCCTCCACCAATACTTGACGTTTCCCTGAAGTTGATTTCCGCTAGCGATACTTTCTCTACATCTGTGCAGTTCAACAGAGCGAATATCTTCTCCATCTCATTTATCCAAGATTCTGCCTTTGAAGGGTCCCCGAGTTCTGTAAACCTGGATGGCTTCACTTTAAGGAATTGCTCCATCAACCCTTGTATCCGTCGCTCACTGCTGGCTTGTTGTTAGGCTTGCCTTGCCAATAAGGCTTCCACATTTTGCAAGGGCCTACAAGATCCCTTCCAGGCAAGGATTCACTCCTGAAGAATATTCACCCGTGGCCATTCTCCTCCATGATCCCCTCATCCTTGCCTGTCTAGGTTTTTGCACATTTATCAATAACCATTAGTTGACCGAACATGCCTATAGAACTAATGAATAACAAACGTTACTTGACATCTTATGAGTAACCAAAGCTACTTAGTTTCAAAACAACAGCATCAAACAAGTAGTACATGCATATTCATTTGCATCTATCCTATTCCTATAAACTGCTAGCGCACCTTATCACTCTAAGTAATTCTATGCTCTGATACCATAAGAGCTATGGCGTCCTAGTAGCGCCACTTTCTACGTTCAAATGAAACATGATACAAACTTTAACTAATTGATGAGCCCCAAGAATGGATAAGACACAAGCCATGCATGGCCTACTCAAAACTAGCGGCCATGGCCATTCTCACAAAATCCATGTAATTCCATTCTTTCATATGCTTTAACTATGCACACCTGTAGAATAATGATCTCAAAATCCACTTACTATCACATAACGTAAAGACTATAAGATAGAGAAAAGGGCGCTTCTATATTTTTCGATGAGATATCTATTTGGGTTACATATTACTTACAGGCTTTGGTTTCACTTGCATGCACATGTACAACATCTACATTCCATCAAAACACAAAAAATAAATAAATAAATAAATGCTGTGAAATGTCTGGGACAGAGGGTTCAAAAAGTATCCTAGCTCCTCTACTCAAGATCGTCCCAAAGTTGATACAAAAGCCACCCTTCACTAGCCTAACCACATAAGCCCCAGCCATCGCAAGCCCCAGGCCCGTTCGATTGGACACAAAGTGAGCCTCTCAGGTCCCCATCTTGGTTCATGGTTCAGAAAGTAGGACACGGACCACATGGTAATCCATGCAAAGCAGCCATCATCAATCCATAGTGTGGCTTCATAACGAGTGAAAGTGCAGCCTTGGTCGACATCATGTACATCATGGAAAGAGATCTCCACATATTTTAGAGCACCATATGTAGCTATTGGGGGTACATCCATTGCCAATAATTTGAAAAGATAATAAGGAGTGAGTTGTGCCTAGTAGAGGATATAAACCACATATTAGAATGCAAAATTTATTAATTACTCAAAAGACTACCCAATCCATAACCAAAAACACATTCAATTTAATTCATGGGGCCTATCGTTTCATAAGATGAGCATGTATGAACTTACTACACTAATCTCAATAGATGAATGATATGGTACAACATATTTGTAGCAACCCATCAAGGAACCAACAGGCATTTCAATGCATAAATGAAAAATCATCTTTGTTCCATCGGGCACCACCTTCATGGCCAAAGTTCATGTCACGCCCCGAACCTCGAGCGCGCCAACATCCCGCCATGGTCATGCGAAATGCGACCTTCCCAGGTAGTGTCGCCGACCCCAGTTTAATTTATTAATGCGCAAGCGGAACGTATTAAGAAACCCCTTACCAAAAACATACGGGATAGGATAGCAGGAACATCAAATCAAAGTCAAACAACATGCTTTCATACATCATTTACAATCCAGGGCTTACATACAACGACAGGATTCGGAGACTATATGCACCAAAAATGGGTCAGAGTCTATGTGCATCAAAAGAGGGTTAGCCTACACAACAAGGATCAGCCCACCAAAAAGAAGAATGGTCCTATAACTACTAATTGGACTCGTTCGACGATCCCACATCCTCCACGTCTGACTGCACAGGGTCCGGAGATGATGGGTCATCCACCCTACCATCGGGAAGGTCAGCCACACCCTCTCCTAGAAGAGCATCCATCACAATCAGGGGAATGTCAAAACTGTCAAGTGGACCAATCCTAAAACCATTGGCCCCAAAACGGAGCCAAGCCCTAAACATATGGGGCACCCTAACATCTTCAGTCTCCTGGATCCACACGGTAGACCTGATCAGCTCATAGACCCAATGGCTCCCAGGATCAGGGAAGCTACGCACCTGCTCGATGATCTGCACTGGGAGGCCATTCTTCTCTGGGGGTCCCGCCATCTACGGTCCTGTAATATTTTTCCCCAAACCGGGATGAGACTTTGTCTCAGCAAGTTCACCCCTCCTAAACCCTTATTAGAAAGTAAATATGCCCCAGAGTGGTCTAGCCACACAATACAAAAGACTTACCTCGCCTCCTTGCCTTCCTGCAGGTTAGTACAATTCATCGCACTCAATTACAAGTTATAATAAACACGTGAGCCATCGGAATGCAATCAATTTCATTTAAATTCACATCCACAGCAAGCATTTCAAATCATCAATCATTAGGGCCACACAAGGGCATAGCCTACTCGCAGTTCGGCTATCTACTGACATATAGCCAGGCATCGCCTCCCCACCTTGGAGCGCGGCTTCGTCAGTACATCGACGGCGTTCCCGAAGGAGCATGGGCCCAGAATCAACTGCGACTCGCATCCACCTCGTGGGCATCCCATATAGGGGCAATTCCAACTTAATAGATCAATTCAATTCCCATAATTATCAGGCAACGATTTATAATAATCTCAAGACACATCACACGTAATTCACATATTCCAATCACAACATTAACCTTTAAAACAATCCAATTTCGATATCAAATCCGACATTTGAGATTTTCTAACTAAAATTCATATTTTCCTCAATCAGCACTCAATTTGCATTAACCAATCATCAATTTCAAATTCTAACTATACAGCGACGATCGGCACGAAATTCTGAGCAATTAGGGTCAAAAATAAATTTTCGAGTTTTTTTTTTAAATAATATTTTAATGATTTTCGGAATATGATTTATTATTAAATAATCCAGCAATTTCGAAGCATTTATTTAAATCATAAATAAATTCCTTTAAGTCCCATCAAGGTTTATTTTAAAAATAAACCTACTTAACTCTTAAACTAAACATGTTTAACTTTAATTAAACAACTTAACCTAATCCATATTTAAATAAACTAATCTACCAACCTAACTCAATCAACCTAAACTAAACACACTTAAGGCATGATTAACCCACTAATCGGGGTTTAGTGAGCTAAACTCACCGGAATCCCTTTCCGACGGGTCTCCGGCGAAGAGCACGACGACGCCGACGACAAACCTACACGGATCAACACCAAATGAGGACTAATAGGGGGCCAAAATGAGCTTGGAAAGGGTTAGATCTTGCTGGTTTTTCCAGCAGCTAACCGAGCTTCAAAGGGCGGCGGACAGCGGCGAACGGACGGAGGAACGGCAGAGAGAGACCGGCGGTAGCTCGAGCAAGAACCGGCGGTGGCTTGGGCAGAGGAACGGCGGCGACGGAGGCTTCGGCGGCGGCAAACAGCAGCTGGTTTGGGGCGACGACGGTGCGGGACTCGCGGCGGAGACGGAGGCGAGCGGCTCGGCGCGGGAGGGCGTGCGGTCGCGCGCGGGCGTGCGTCGACGGCGAGCTCCAGCGAACGGCAAGCGAGGCGGCGGCGACGGTCGAGCGGCGAAGGAGCGGACGGAGGGGCGGGCGGTCGCACGGCTGGTTGCTCCTCTTCCTCTCTCTCTCCTCTTCCAAGTTCAAATGGGGAAGATGATGGGGACAAGGGGGAAGTGACATCCCACCTTTCCAAGACCTCATCCCCACCTTCCACTTGTCACAACCCTAGCCCATCTTGCCTCATCCATGACATCACTGGTGACATCATCATCCACTAACTCCAAACCTTCCACAACTTTAGTCCAATAGGTTCGATTTCATTTTCCGCCGGGGTCCAAGTTCCTGCACATCCAATTACTTCAATTTCCATCAATTTTCTTCCAATTGAGTCCAAATCAAAGTCCATAAATTAATCCAATGATCCTAATAAGATTTGTGACGCACCATGACTTCCAATTTCAAAATTCGATCTCAATTTCACGGTTAATTTCACTTTGGCACAATACTAGCGCATTCTAATCTACCGAGTAGCGTTCACAAATTTTTATGCATTCGACTTGCGGTTGATCATTTCAAGCCACCACTTTCGGTTGTCGGAGGAATCTCAAAGTTTCAAATACGGGCACAGGGTACCCAATCGTTAGAAAAGTCGGTTTAGTGTCGATCGGCCAGAATTGTGCGATCCGGTGGAATCACCCACACCTGATCACATGCCTCTGTCGAGCCAACATATTTCTGATCCCTAACCGATTTTTATTTGTGCCGTAATGACCCTTGCAGATTATCTCGATCGAAAGGTTGCTTCTTGATCCAATTCTCGAGTCTAATGCATTAGAATTTCTTAACGGCTTCACCTGATAGACTAGTTTTCACATGAGTGGCCGACTCAAGGAAAGGAACTATATGCGTGCCAACGAAATGCCCGTCTAAATTTAGTGAAATTAAAATTGGAAAATCGGGCTGTCACAGATCAACTCACCTATTTTCAGTTTTTCAGTTCCATTCGCAAGCTCGTAAGATAACACCAAGATGCTGGCCGATCTTTCATGGGACACTGGCCTTGGGCATTTCACTCTAAGGCATCATGAATCCAGCAGTTGCCGCCCTTGAGATTTTAAATCGAGGCATCCTAGACATACAATGAAGCCATCCCCACTTCTTGAGGGTATTGTTTACCACTGGACAATGAAATCTCTTTAGGATAGTCTTTTCCCATTCATTCTCTCATAACTCTTTCTTAATTCCTATATATTACAATTGCAACTTTAGCTACAATTCTGAACAACTTATAGAATCACTTGGCACAAGATACATGCTCAAATAGTAACACAATTCAAACATAAGAAGCGCAATCGATTCTTTCATAGCTCATTTGTCCACCACCTGAATTTCGTCACAACACAAAGCACTAACATGATCATTATTGCATATGTACCTGAAAGGGCTAGTAACAACACCTAGAGGGTGGTGAATAGGTATGAAGAAAATTTTTTGCAAATTTCAGTAAAAGTAATTTGCTTTTAAAAAATGACAGACTTTGAACGAGTTCAAACTTTAGCAGTTAGATAAAGCTTCGAACAAAATAAATGAGTTCAAGAAGAGAATAAGAACACAGAATTTATAGTGGTTCGGCTTAGATTAAGCCTACGTCCATTCTCCCACGCTGACAACCTACTGGCTGGATTCTACTAAGAAACAAAAGAGGTTTTACAGCTTGGTGATCTCAACTTCACAGTGAAAAGTATGCTTCTCTTTCACACGAAGTCACACTATAAATCTTTCTTTCTTTTGAATACAAATTTGAGCTCAATGAATGAAATAGCAAGGAACTAGGAAGTTTCAAACTTTGAATTTTTTTTTTTTCACGCACTTCGTTGAATGACTAGAGACGTCTCCTTTAAATACTCCTTTGTGCCTTCTCGACCGTTGGCACTTTCCAAAAGAATTCTTCCAAACAACCCATTGGACATAATAAATCAAGGAGATCTCGAGCCATTTGATGATTGTGATGAAAGCCCGTCAATCATATTTGCCCATACAATCAGAATCTTGGTTTCCATAAGTAAATACTTTCCAAGTTTACTTGCCTTCTAAAAGATTGGAATATCGAAATTGATTCCATTAAAGATATCCATTAAAGATAGCCAATCATGTAGGTGCTATATCCAATCAAAAAGCCATCCATAAGTTTTCATTCTTCAATAGCGTTCAGTCTAGAATTTGTCAGTGTGGGCAGACTCTGAACCTAAAGTTTGGCAGTCTTTAGACTTTGACACTAAAGTCTGGAAATCTTCATAATAGACTTTGGATAAGTTTTGTCAACTTCAAAACTTTAAAGGAGTTTTCTCCAACAATCTCCCCATTTTTTATGGTAACAAAAATTTCTTGCAGATTTAAGAACTTTTGACCTGCAAAACAACTCTTAAGCAGTTCATAATATCTTATAAAAATAAGTTGATTAAAATCTGAATAGCATCGATTCTGCAACCACAGAAAACATGTTAATCTTAAAAAGATAAGACAAATATCAAGACTTAAAGTTCCATCCATCCATAATCATTACAACAAAAGTAAGTCCTGCAAAGATCAAACAGAATAACAGTTCAACAAAAGAGTTTAACAAAAGTAAATTTCAAATGTCAAATCTGTATGTTCTCCCCCTTTTTGTCAACAACAAAAAATGGAGACAGTAAAAAAAATGAATAAAATTAGGTTTGTTTTGGAATTCGAACGAGCTGGAAATCCCCCATTGACTAAACTGTCTCATCTAGCTTTCACACTGTCTCCTTCAACTTCTCAACATCTTCAACCTTAGCAATCTCTTTAACTTGCTGTTGTAAAGCTTGAACTTGAAGGTTAAGAGCATGTACCTTCTCATGGAGAGAATCTAAAGTAGATTTCAATGCAGATTGAAGGTTCTTTATCTCAAACCCCTACCATATTGCTGTACTTTTAACTCCAGAAGGAGCTCTAGTAGCCTTTGAAAGTCTGCAGTAGTTTCTATTTGTGCGCTAGCTTCAACAAAATGAATTCAATGAGAGTTGAGAATTGAGAGAACTTAAGCTTGTCGAACAACATGACTTGGAGAGGATTCCTCAATGTCGGCTTCAGGAAAATATGAAGCATAGACATCCTCTGGATCAGTAGGAGATCTACTAACATCATCATTTGTAAAAAGAGGAGAAGAAGAAATACTTATTTTCTCACGAACTCCCCCTATTTCTATGGCTACAGGTGGAGAAATGAATTCTTCTTCTTGTTCATTCTCAATTTTAGCGCGAGAGTGATGTTCTTTTTCGGTTTGAGCTCCTACAGCTCCACTCCTTGTCTTCTCAAAATCCTTAGATAAGGATATTGCATTTGATGGTTCATGGGAGTCATTCTAACCCTCTTCTTCTTTAGCTTCTCTTCCTAGTTCTCTAGCTTCTCTTCCTGCTTCTTCTCTTTCCTCTGTTCCTTCTCTGTCTTCTTTTCCTTATTTTATTTGCTCGGTTTCTCCTCTTTCTCTTTCTTCTTTGTCCTGTTACTACTCAAAACTGACAAAACTCTTAAGATTCTTCAAAGCAAAGGCAGAGATAGTAAGATCATCATCATCCTCTTTGTCCTACAGGATAAGAGATCTTCTCGTCTTGGCAGGTTCAAGCATAATTTCCTTGCCTTTCCTTCTTTTTACAACAGAGTCTTGTTTGGTTTTGTTGGGGGACTCTTCCTTCAAGCGTTCCTTGTTCAATTCTTTCAACCTCATCTTGGACACCATCTTCAATCCTATAACCATAGGAGCAATAGTTCTAGCACAAAGAGGCTGGAAACTGAATCTGAAAATGTCTAAACAGTTGTGTGACCAACACTAAGTAAGGGAGCTATCCCTTATCCTTCACAACATTCCCATACATATGCATCAAGATTGTATGAGGGAGAGAGAACTTCATTCCATTGTTGATGGCAAACATCAATTTGGCTTCAAATCAGGAAACATATGTCTTTGAAGTCAACTTTGGTCAGATGCAGTTGATCACGACTTTGTGGAGCAAAATATTCGAGGCAAACAGTCTGAAATAAGTGATGCCTCCTTCAAGAAGTCTATCCCTAACAAGAAATCTTATCGCATGTCCAACCAAGACATCTATTGGTTGAAAGCCACTCCTTTCCACCCCAATAATGTCAACCAACGTGTCAACATCCACCACGTGGCTTTTATCTCTCACGGTGAATTGAAATCTATTCAGGTCAAGAAAAGACAGGTTCGAATAGAAATATACAATCAACTCGGGATATGCAACAATAGTCTCGAAGCAAAAGTTCTCTAGTTGAAGGAGAGCAAATTTTTCCCTCGGGTTCACATTGATTGAGTCTAAAATGTCAAAATCGACCGATCGAGAGTTCACAACCCTTCTTTTCAGCAATCTGGTGTAAACCCTTTTTTTATCCTTAGAACGAAAAATACCCATTCCATCACCAAGCACTTCAGCAGCAATGCCCATTCTCGGCTGGAAGTTCGAGAACATCCTCTCATCATCGTCTTTGCTCTCAGACTGATTGTAAGAGCTAAAGCGGGGATCAACAGAAAAGTTAAGAAATGCTCTATATGTCATTCCTCCAAGCACTATTCCTAATCTTTCCATCGTTCGCAAGAACAGAGTCTCATTCTTATATCCTCTTTCTTTTAGAAATTCATCGATAAAAGTCATAGCAATACCACCCTGCTTCAAATGAGTGTAAAGTTTATAAATAACCTAGGGTTTCATGGTTTTGAGAGGTTCTACGTCTTCCTTAATATCCTCTTCCACTGATTGGCACGGATGATTCTGTGTAGCACGCTATGGAGACTGCTGTGGAGATTCTTCTTCCTTAGTCAGATCAAAATGTGTAGGACCCTCGGGCATATTCCGTGGTCCCCTGCTTGCGATCCGAGACGACTTTCTTTGAAAAGACATCTTCGTAGTGTTGGAGGATTTCACGAGCAGGTTCGAGTGAAAGAGATGAAAACTTGCAGAACAAACTTGAGAGTAAAAAAAAAAAATGAGAGAGTAGAGAGTCTGCATTCTAGGGTTTGAGAATATGTAAATGAAGAAGAAAGTCCCAATGGTATATAAAGGAAGTAAAACAAGTTAATCAAACCATCATAAGGAAAAAAGAAAACTGCCTTCTTCAAAAAGAAAAACTACCAAAAATTTAAAAAATTGAAAAAGATAATTTCTAAAAATAAAATAGACAAGCAATGATTCAGATATCAATGTACCTATTCAGAATTTATACTAAAATTAAATTACCTGCATTGAAGAGATATTAACTTACAAAAGTCATTTCTAGACATTCTGAATCTGACCAACTTCAGACTTTAACCGATAAGAGATAAAATATTCAGTCTAGTGTGAATAGTCTCAAATAGATTTTTCTCTAGAGGCTTTGTAAATATGTCTGACAATTGATTCTTTTAGTCAATGAATTGAATCATAATCTCCCATATTTTGGACATGATCTCTTATGAAATGGTGTCGAATCTTTATATGCTTTGCCATTGAATGAAGAATTGGGTTCTTCGTGAGATTAATAGCACTGGTGTTGTCACATTTGATCTAAGTGCACGATTCTTCAATTCCAAAGTGCACGATTCTTCAATTCCAAAGTCTCTTAGATGTTGTCTTATCCACAAAATTTGAGAACAACAGCTCTTAAGAGCCACATACTCTACTTCTGCTATTTATAGAGCTACAATACTATGCTTCCTTGAGAACTAAGACACTAGCATGCTGCCCAGAAGTTGACAAGTACCAAAAGTACTCTTTCTATCGACTCTACAACCTGTTAAATCTGCGTCTGAATATCTAAGAAGAGTAAAGTCTCCTTTTTTGGGATACCACAGACCTAGCTTTGGAGTAGTTGCAACATATTTGATTATGCATTTTGCAGCACTTAAATGAGATTATTTGGAACCATATTGGAATCTAGCATAGATGCAAACACTAAACAAAATATCGAGTCTAGATGCAATAAGATAAAAAAGAGAACCGATAATGCTTCTATAAAACTTCTGGTCTACTTTCTTTCCTCCTTCATTTTTATCCAGCTTCAAAGAACTTGACGTTGGTGTCTCTATTTTTTTGCAATTCTCCAATCCGAATTTCTTGATGAGATCTTTTGTATATTTTTCTTGGTGAACAAAGATACATTTCTTTGATTGTCTAACTTATAATCCCAGAAAGAAAGTTAACTCACCTATCATACTCATCTCGAATTCATCCTACATCTATCTAGAGAAATTCTTGCATAGATTTTCATTAGGGGATCCAAATATAATATCATCAACATAAATTTGAACCAGCAGAAAATCTTTACCCTCTCTCTTTATAAACAATATAGTATCTACCTTTCCTTTTTCAAAACCATTTTGGGTTAAGAATTTACTTAATCTTTCATACTAGGCTCGAGATGCTTGCTTCAGTCCATACAAGGCATTTTCAGTCTGTAAACTAAGTCTAGCTTTCTTGGATCTTCAAATCCTGGTGGTTGTTCCACATAGACTTCTTCTTAGATGAATCTATTGAGGAATACACTTTTGACGTCCATTTGGAATAACCTAAAATTTTTATAGCAAGCAAAAGCAAGTAATAATCTAATTGCTTTTAACCTCGCTTCTGGTGCATAGGTCTCGTCATAGTCTATTCATTCTTTTTGCGTATATCATTTGGCCTCAAGTCTTACTTTATTCCTGACCATTTTCCCTTCATCATCCATCTTGTTCCTGAAAACCCATTTTGTCCCGATAACAAACTTACCTTTAGGTTTAGGAATTAGCTCCCAAACATTGTTGATGCTGAACTGTCTGAGGTCTTCTTGCATAGCTTCGATCCAGCTTTCATCAGACGGGCTTCTTCTACACTTTTGGATTCTATCTCAGAAACAAGTGTTAGGGTACTAAACTCATCTCGCTTTTTGGATCTGGTGCAAATTCCTTCATCAATGTTGCCAATGATGAGTTCTTTAGAATGACTTGACTTATGCTTCCAATTGCTGGTGGGTCTGAGAGTCTGCTGATCCTCTGCTTCGGTTGAATCTTCTAGATCTACTTGTTGCTGATCTTCAGAAGTCTGAACCTCTTTGGAGGAAGTAGACTTTGTAAAGTCTTAAACGAGTTCAGATTCTTTAAGTTGAGTCTGATCTAGCTAATTCTGTACAGAATCTTGAAACTTGACGTTCATAGATTCTTCCATAGATTGAGTCTTCTTGTTAAAGACTCTGTATGTTTTGCTTGAGGTTGAGTAGCCAAGGAAAATTCATTCGTCTAATTTTTCTTCAAACTTCCTGGTTCAATGATTTGCATTTTTCAAAACATAACATTTACAGCCAAATACATGGAAGTAATAAACATTTGGCTTCTTCTCTTTATGCACTTCATAAGGAGTTTTCTCTAGAGTAGGCCTCAAAAATACTATGTTGATGATGTAGCAGCTTCAGCCCAAAATCGAGAGGATTAAGAGGGTTCTGGACATCTCTTGTAAGGATCTATTCTTCCTTTCCACGATCCCATTTTGTTCTGAAGTGTATGGAGAAGAGAAAACATACTAGAAACTAGATTCATCACAGAACTTCACAAAGTCTTAGTTTTCGAACTCACCTCCATGGTTTGTTTGTATGCTTGAAATAGTATATCATTTTTCATTCTGAAACTTCTTGGCAAATTTTGAGAAGTGAGAGAAGGCTTCAGACTTATTTGCTAGAAAGTAAACCCAAGTAAAGCGAGAATAATCATTCACGATTACTAGGCAGTATCTCTTTCCACCAATATTTTGAGTTCTAGTTGGTCCAAAGAGGTCCATACGCAAAAGCTGCAAAGTTCGATTAGTAGAAAATTGATTTATAGGTTTAAAGGAACTTCTAACCTATTTTCCCAAAATACATGGAGTGCATAATTCAAACTTTTGATAAGTTAGGTTGGGAATACCACAAACAAGCTTCTTGGAAGAAATCTTGGCAATCTACTTCATGTTAACATGATCAAGCTTTCAATGCTAAAGATTTGCTTCATCTTGAATGGATATAAGACACTGAGAACTTTTTGGTTTTATATCCTGAAGGTAAAATATTCCCATGCCTTCGTCCAGTGAAAGATTGAGTGAAGTCTTTACTCATTCTTGAACAAATGCCTTCTTGGAAATTTATTTTGAATCCAGTATCGCAAAGCTGACTTATGTTGAGTAGATTGTAATTCAGATCTTTCACCAAGGAGACATTGTTGATAGCCATGCTTCCAATCTTCATGGTTCCGCTTCCAATATTCACAGTTCCACATCCAACAGTTCTTACTTTGCTGTTTCCACCAAATGAAACTTTTCCACCATTCATTTGAACAAGTTTTATAAAGCAACTCAAATCTCCTGTCATGTGTCTCAAACAATCACTATCCAAATATCATTTGATCTTCCTCTTGATAATGACCTGTGATCAAGAGAATGATCAAGCTTTCTTTGGTACCCATATTTTCTTGGGTCCAGGAGAGTTAGTATTGAAAATAGTCTTTGCCCAATCCCTCTTAACAGGTCTCCAAACCTTGAGGCATTCATTCTCAAAAGATTTTAAACTGTTACACTTTGAACATTTGAAAACACTTCGGTCAACAGGTTTTATAAAGATTTTTTGAAAATGATTCTTATAAAATGCTATTGTGGGTCTTTGTTTGATTCTTTCTTTAACTTTGGGAGAATCAATTAAAGGAATAGTTTCTAAAGTCATACCCAAACCAGATTTGTTAAAATAAGGTCTTTGTATTGAAAGAATTTTCTCCAACTTCTCAAATCCTTTTGAAAAATTTTTTGTGATATTTGAAATATCTTCTTTCAAAAAGACATTTTCCTTTGAAAGAGAACCAGAATTTACTTTCAAATCAACAAAACTTTTATCTAGACTTTTAAACTTTTCTCTCCAAGAAGTTTCATGTTGCCTCAATTTAGATTTCTCCCTTTTTAGTTTGGAAATCTTTTTAAGAGATGTTTTGAAACTGAGACAAAGTTCATCTATTTACTTTGAAACTTTAACATGAATTTTTAAATTGCTAACCTCAACTTCTTTGTCTAAGTCTGAATCAGAATCTGTTTCAAAATCTGAGTCTAATTCTGAATTGGCCATCAGACATATGTTAGCATATTCTTCATCACTTTCCTTGCACTCGGTATCACTCCAAGTTTCTGCTTTGAGAGCCTTTTTGTATTTCTCAGTTTTTCCTTTCTTTTTTTTTCAACAGAAGACAGTTAGGTCTGATATGCCCATTTTTCTTGCATTCAAAGCATATCACATCTTTATTGGTTCCAATGTCCTCAATTGGTTTCTTCTGGAAATTTTGAGTGATCTACTTGTTCCAGTTGAATCTTATTCCCTTCCTATTCAACTTTCTAAACTTCTTAATCATAAGTGCTAGCTCCTCATCGTCCATGCCATCTTTTGAATCTATATCATCATAATCATCGTTAGATTTTAAAGCAATTGACTTCTTACCTTTTGGATCTTCTTCCTCATTAATCTGCTCCACTTCATATGATTGAAGTGTGCCTACTAGTTCATCTATTGAAAGAGGCATGATCCTCTGGGTTTCTCTTATTGACGTCTTCACGTGATTCTACTCTTTGGAGAGTCCACGCAACAGTTTATTGACCTCCATTAGTCCTGAGATTGGCTGTCCTTGATATGCCAATCCATTCACGGTTTCAGTGAAACGACTGAACATATCAGTGATGGATTCTCTAGACTTCATCTTGAATGCTTCATACTGTCAGAGTAGAATATTAATTTTCTTTTCCTTTACTCGATCAGTTCCTTCGTAGGTAACGTGTAATCTATCACAAACTTCTTTCGTTGTTCACAAGAAGAAATTCAGTTATACTCAGTAGGAGATAAAGCGCAGTATAAAAAGTAGATAGCTTTAGCATCAAGAGCTTGTCTCTTGGTTAATCCTACTTGTGTTATTTCGCCAGCATCTACAACTTCTTTTCATCTTTCTGAGATTGATGTAGCTTTGGGATTAATCCATTTTTCCACCACATCCCACTCTAGGGGATCTTTTGATCTCAGAAACACCTTCATCTTGTTTTTCGACACATTATACTCATTCCCATCAAAGTAATGAGGTCTAGTGTTGCTTTGGCCTTCAACCAAACCTAGAGTCAAAATACTAACCATAGATCTTTAGTTTTAGAAGTAAAAACACTTCAATAAAATAAGCACACAAGCTCTTATACCAATTGAAGGGCTAGTAACAACACCTAGAGAGAGGTGAATAAGTGTGAAGAAAATTTTTTGCAAAGTTCAATAGAAGTAATTTGTTTTTAGAAAATGACAGACTTTGAACGAGTTCAAACTTTAGTAATTAGATAAAGCTTCAAACAAAATAAAGGAGTTCGGGGAAGAGAATAAGAACACAGAGTTTATAGTGGTTCGACTTAGATCAAGCTTATGTCCAATCTCCCACGCCGACAGCTTACTGGTTGGATTCTACTAAGAAACAAAAGAGATTTTACAGCTTAGTGATCTCAACTTCACAGTGAAGAGTCTGCTTCTCTTTCACACGACGTCACACTATAAATCTCTCTCTTTTGAGTACAAATTTGAGCTCAGTGAATGAAATGGCAAGGAACTAGAAAGTTTCAGACTTTGAAAAAAAAAAATTCACGCACTTTGTCGAATGACTAGAGACGTCTCCTTTAAATACTCATTCATGCCTTCTCAACCGTTAGCACTTTCCAAATGAATTCTTCCAAACAACCCGTTGGACAGAATCAATCAAGGAGATCTCGAGCCATTTGATTATTGTGATGAAAGCCCATCAATCATGTTCGCCCATACAATCAGGATCTTGGTTTCCATAAGTAGATACTTTCCAAGTTTACTTGCCTTCCAAAAGATTGGAATATCGAAATTGATTCCATTAAAGATAGCCAATCATGTAGGTGCTATATCCAATCAAAAAGCCATCCATAAGCCACACGAAGTGAACTCCTGAAGAAATAAAGATAATCTTGCATCTGAATAAATCTTCACTCTTCAGCAGCATTCAGTCTGGAATTTGTCAATGTGGGCAGACTTTGAACCTAAAGTATGGCGGTCTTCAGACTTTGACACTAAAGTCCGGAAGTCTTCAGAATAGACTTTGAATAAGTTTTGTCAACTTCAAAACTTTAAAGGAGTTTTCTTTCCAGCATCCATTAAGTAGAAATAGCACTTAACGATCATATAAAATCAGCAAGGAGAATTCATTCACAAGTACTCGAAACCCGACATATCATATATATATACTTCCTATAAGTATTGACTAATTACTACATATATAAGGAAATTTTACAACTATTTCATCAACTATTAGACCGTATACCTTTGCTTCCAAATTACGAACATCCCTTGATGACCCCTTGCTTTTTAACCCATGACTTCAATGATATATTTGTCTTCGCACTTGCCAATTTACAATAGTCATTACTATCCACCAATGATAATTTTCCTTAATTCAGAACCTTCTCGAACCATACACTATACATTGCCTCGCTCAAACCCACGAATTCTCCCCTTGCCGTGGCTTAACCAATCTGTACATACATTCACATGTTAGCTAGCCAAGGGACACACTGTTTCTCTTACATGAAGTGGCCGTCTACAAGCCTTTTGGTCGAGCGAATTAATCCTCAAGCCACAAAAGATAGCATTGCACCAATATACACTCAAGCAGCAACTACCAGGCCTTGCGTTCGCCTAACATAGCAGGTCACCCATTCGTAGCTTGTCAATCACACTTGAAACCGTCCATAACCACATTACACGTGAACAACCAGCAACACAGAATAGCAAAAGCGACATTCCAGCAACTTACGACCCTAAAACTTAACTTAAACCACCCCTCTCATCCCCTCGAACCTAGCTCAGCCACTAGTCACAACATGCACAAGCGTTTCAAGCACCATCCATCCACCACAGCCCCTCCTACGCTATGCCTAAGCCGACCAGACGTCCCGAGCTCCAAAAGATTTCGAGCATCCTAAAACGTGACAATTTCCCCTACCTTGAGGGTGCGGAATGCCCTCCCTCCTTAGCTCAGCGTCTCCAAAATTTTCTGGGCTCTCTTGGCTTCACACGAATGGTAAATGGCAAGGAGATGAAGTGTGCTTGCTGCCGAGGGAAAATGAGTGAGAGAGAGAGAGAGAGAGAGAGAGAGAGAGAGAGGAGTGGGTTCGGGAGAGAAAATACGAGGAGAATGAAGAAGATGAAGGGAAAATGGGTCCTTGGGGTTCTTGGGGTCTTTGGGAGGAATTTCCACGCAAATGATGGGTTTTCTTAATCCCCATGGTGGCTGTGATCGAGGAGAGTTGCAGAGAGAACAAGGGCGGGCTTCTTTCCCCTCTTAAACTTAATAACTTATACTAATTAAATAAAAGGTTCATTAGAACTAGCTTTAAAGGGGATAAGACCAACGTGCATGTGTCCTCCCATGCATGTTCCCAAAGTCTTCAAAGTAGTTGCGCAAAAATTTACATCGATATATTACTACAACTCCTAATAGACACAAGACACCTTACTACATTCAAAATACACGAGACCTCTCACGGTCTAAAATTCCATACCTAACCATATCCGTAAGGCTAAAAAGGGGTTTCTTTTAGAAATCAATTAATTAAAGTCCCCCATGACCTCAGGTGGGCCTAAATGCCGCTAAAATAAAGCCCACGTCATCTTAAGCGGCCTTCATCTCTTGTTAACAAAACTGGACTTTCACGGCTCAATGAACTCAATTCAAGCCCCTAACATTAATTGGCTCGTTCTCGTGGCCCAAACTTGACTCGTGAGCCTAGCTTGTCTTTCTTTCACCAAGTGGCCCACTAATAAAATCTCAAGGCCCAATTTATAAGTCCGCTCAAACCATGGCCTAATTCGACCCATTTCAACTTTTCGAATTTTCTATTTCTTCACCTAATGGTTTTCAAGGTTAGAAAATTCGTGTTATCACATCATAGGAGTAGAAATTGGTTATCCTTAATATGTCAAACCATTTACAATTTCTGTAAATCGGCTAAACATGTCTCCAATTGATTCTCCAAACTTCATCTTGAAAAACTCATATTGGCCAAGCAATATGTCAATCTTCATCTATACTCAGTAGGAGACAAAGCACAATATGAGCTTCTCTCTTGGTTATTTATGCTAGATCAGATGTTTCCGCATCTTTGTTTATGACGTCCTTCTTCTTGTCTGAAGCAGACGTAACTTTTGGATTAAACCCTTTTTTTCACTACATCCCATGCTAGAGGATCTCCAAATCTTAGGAATGCGTTCATTTTATTCTTCTGAACATTGTATTTCTTTTCATCGAAATTGGGTAGTTTGGTGTTGCTTTGTCCTTTGACAACTCCTAGTGTTAAGATACCAGCCATAAAAGATCTTTAACTCAAAAGTAAAAACACTTCAATGAGATGAGCGCTAAGCTCTGATACCAATTGATAAAGCCAATACGAACACCTAAAGGATGTGAATAGGTGTTTAAATAAAATCTTGATAAATAAATGCATAATAAAATAAGTTGCTAGCAAAATCTAAATAAAGATCAAAGTTTGCTATGAAAGTCATTAGACTATTGAGATAACCTGTAAGCATGCAATAAAATTAAGGAAAATGAGTTAAGGGAAGAGAATATTACACACACAATTTATAATAGTTCGGCTTAGATTGTGCGTATGTCAACTCTCCTACGTTGGCAGCCTACTAGCTAGATTACATTAAAAGATCAATAAGAGATTATAACTATAAGTGCAAATACTTAGTAATTGATCACACTAACTCACTAAGCCACTCTTTTGTATTTTTCTCTCTCAATCACAACTTGTAAAACTCACAAAAAAAGACAAGTAATATTGAGATCAGCTTCAGATTTTGGAAATTTAGATTCATGTCCTCTTCTTGACTGGTTAATCTCCTTAAATACTCTTCCATTTTGCACTAGTTGATAGCCAATCATTGGAGGATTTTCTACCAATCTACCCATTGGATAAAATGATTCAAACAAATCTTGTGGCCACCCATACAAATAGAATCTAGGTTTCCATGAGTGTAGCTTCCTAATTTTAGAACTTTTAGCACTTAAATATCCATATGTGCCAAGTTTTGGCACTTGCAATGTACTTTAGCTCTGTAAAAAATGGAAATTATATTCACTTCATCAGTTTTCTGGAGTTGCCTTTGTATTAGGCCTATTATTGAGTATCAGAGTTATTTTGTTGATGGGATTTGATTAAGATGAACACGCTTGAGACTTCACCGATACGCTTATATATGCTATTTGCTGACTCAACCTTGAAAAGATACTCTCTTTTTGAAGGAATCTTTAGTTTAATTGGTGAGGCACTACCTTTCGTGGGATTTGCACTGGCTATGTTCCTGATCTACTCATTTGTTCTGTTTTTGCTGAAGGTTTGATTTCAAGACAGTAGATTTTCTGCTCGTGCAGTTATTCGCTTGTTTGAAACATGAGATCCGTCAAAATTTTCATCTGCAGATAAATGGGTCTACAAATGCTCGACCTGTCTCTATTGACCTCAGACACATGGGCTGTCTTCATTTGTGTCTTTGCTTACCTTGAGAAGGTTTATACGCAGGATATTTGGCATGATTAGGATTTAGACCTTGTCTACGCCTCTGTGTTGATTTTAATCCATTTACAGGTTGATTGGATGTACTTTGTAGCTTTTGCTGCTGTTGCAGTTAGTGTGGTTATTTATTCAGGGTGATCGGCTAATGGATTTTCATAGCTATTGGTTGGTTTCACTCACATTTTCTCTTTGAAAGACCCACTTTAGTCAGTCTGCTTTCAGTAGTTTGTTCAACCAGTTCAATTTTAGGAATCACATCTCTTGCTAACCTCACCTCACAAAAGAAAAGTAAATCTGTTTCGTCTCCCTTGAAAATCAATCAAAGCGGTAGAGATTGCTTTATAACTGTAAGTAATGTCCCATTCTTCTCTCTGATTTTTCTGGGTACTTTTGGCTGTAAACCTAATTTTCAAGATGTTGGGCAATATGGCCTTTTTCCGGGACTTTTTGGTTGTGTGGTATCTGCTATTAAATAATAGATTAGATCTACTTTAATTTTGATTAAAGACGACATCTTACAAGTGTAGTGAGGAGTGGTCCATAATTGTGTTTTGATATGCCTGTGTAGAAGTGTTTATTGTGTAAAACTGATTATAGAATGCGAGTCTGGCTTTTGTGCAGAGGAGATAAAGAAGACCAAAAAAAACTGGCCGATGTTGCTGATGAGAATGTCAAGAAGAGCAAGAGGTTTGATGAGGAGGCCTGCTCGGTCAGGTGGGATTGAAGTTACGGCACAAAAACAGAGGTCATGAGAAAGAATGAAATTACTAGTGGCAGCAACTCAACTGGAAAGATTCAGTGCACACCGATAGCTGGTAACGATCCGAAGGGAGGGGTGATCGGTCTTTTCTCTGTCATCCCCAGGAGTTCGGCCTCAATAACGATTCTCGGCTCATGTCCATCGCAAGTGCTACTCAATTGTAAATGTGGGAGAAATGCTGTTCATTTCGTTTGCCTCTTCAATATTCGCAGAATCCTGCTTCTACTAAGTCGTCATGTCATGGTTGACTCGGGATATCTTTTCGGATGCTATTTCAGGAGTAAACACCAGATTGCTATGTAAGAGTTTTTTTAATTGTGGACTACATTAATTAATATTGTAATTTACCGTTTAACATTTATCGTTTTACGGGGTTTGGTCTAAGGTGAGATAGTAGGTTTCTTAATTAGTCTAATATTGGCTGGCTAATGTGGGCCGAGTTGAGCCTGGCCCGTAATGAGAGGGACTGGCTGGAAACTCTATAAATAGTGCTCAAGTCTCTCCTCTAACCCTAATTCTCACATGTATCCTCACCTAAGGGGCGTTTACCTAACGCTACACGTGAGGAGGGCCACCTCATTGAGCCAGTGATACAGAGGGCAATAGAGGAGAACGACTTGCGCGTGGAACATTGTGTTTCTGCTTCCGCTTCAAGAATAATGGATCCCAAAATAGGTGCGTTAGTCTTTCTACTCAATTATGCATGTTTTTGTTCTAGTTATGGAGATCTTGGGGTTACGCAATTTGCGTCTAACATGTGATATTAGAGCCTTCATAACCCTAAAACATGAACCCAATTGATTTTGCCCTAATTTGTACGGATTAGCCCTAATTAGTGCGGATCTTGCCCTAATTTGAGATTTTCGAGATTTTTCGTTCAATAAAAATTAAATTAAATTATATATTCGGACTGGGCTTGACGAGACGAAGAAAACCGTGGGCGGCGCGTTGCCGGAGGAGGCCGCACGCGCCCCACACGCAGCCACGCGCCTCCTGCGTGTCGAACACACGCCGCGCGTGTGCTCCACGCGCCGCGCACTCAGGCGGCGCGTGCGGGCGCGTGGAGGCTCCGATTTGCGCGTGGCCGGCGGCGATGGACTCGTATGATTATTCCCTACATCATGGTATATTTATTTTATATATTTGATGATTTTATGGATGTGAAAATACATGCAAAGCCCTAAATACGTGAATTTTTTGTGTATTTTTTGCGTATTTTTCTTGTATTCTCTGTGTTTTTGGAAATACATGTGTTGGGTTACTGATATGTTATCACATAAACATTATAAAAGTGTGATCATTAATAAAAATTAAACTTTATTGTATTTTATTAATGAATAAGGCAATGTAATTAGCATGGCATGTGATTTGAGTGATATGATGCCCCTATCACTAAAGTTAAGTCACATGTATATGATGTATGTGAGATGTAAAGATTATATCCCTGATATGAGAGAGTTTCAAGGATTCAATTGAGTTGTGACCGCCAAAGTGGCACATTTGGTTGAGTTTGAGAAATTTCGATCTCGTATATTGATTGGGATGTCTCCTGATCTAATGCATAGTCATACTCTCAAAGGAGGTGATTATGTATTAGTTCATGGAGGGATACATGATAGTGTGGTGGAGAAGTGACCGATCCTAATGGTTCATCTGCTCAAAGGTGATGAATTCATGAAGATTGTAATATATTCTCATAACCCTTATCATGTGGGGAGTGTACAATTGCATGTCATGTATTCTGCCCAAAGGTGATTATGTGATTTTGCATATAACTCTCTGGACGTGTACTTGTACGTCAAGTTACACAATGCTCACATGATGCTAATTATATACATTGTTTGTTTCTTCAGTCACCTTTTCTGTAAATGGTAACTCCGTCACCATTGAGGTTCTTGCCGGTTCGAATTTTAAGAGATGGAGAGAGGATTTTCTGTTTGCTATGGAGATAGCAGATGTTCATATGGCTCTTACTACTGATCGGCCGGCAGATTTGACTGCCGAGAGTACAGAGGCTCAAAAAGCAAATTTTGCTGTATGAGAAAAGAACAATAGAATTTGCTTGCTGTCCATGACGCGTTCCATTCAAGAACACTTGAAAAGTGGTTTGCTTGCAGACTGCAATGCTAGACAGATGATGGAAGCCTTGATGGCTAGAAATCGTGTCTCACCTAATGCTGAGATAGGAACACACATGCAAACACTTTTTACTATGACATATGGTGGTTCTGGTGGAGTTAGAGATTATGTTCTGAGGATGGTTGATTTACAGACAAAGCTTTAGGCTCTCAATGTTGAAATTCCTACTGCTTGCATTGTCCATCAAGCTCTAAATACTCTTCCTCCTGATTTTGGGATTATCAAGACCAATTATAGTTCCCAAGATGAAACCTGGTCTGTTAATGACCTGATTGCAAGGTTGGTGGCAGAGGAAGAGAAATTGAAGAAAGATAAAGGACATATTGCTCTTTATACTTCTAGTTCTGCTAGTGACAAGGGTAAGAAGTTGAAGAACTATACCCATAAAGGCAATTCAGAAGTTGCTGGTCCTTCCAACAATAAAGGAAATTCTGAAGGTGCAGGTCCTTCTAACATTCTGGGTCCTAAGAAAGCATTCACCAAGAAGGATGGAGTTCTTTGCTACTTTTGTAGGGAGAGAGGACACGTAAAAAAACGTTGCAACAAGTTTAAGGCTTGGTTGTCTAAGAGAAATAAGAGATAGCCTAAAGCTAATGATTCTTTGGCATTTGTTTATGAATCCAATCTATCTGAAGTTCCAACCAATTCCTGGTGGCTAGATAGTGATGCAACTAATCATGTTGCATTTACCATTCAGGGGTTCATAAACCGAAGGACACCAACTCAGGATGAATCAAAGCTCACTGTTGGAAACAGCGTTGGAGTTGACGTTGAGTTCGTGGGAATTGTTATTTTGATTTTAGATTTTGGTTTTTGGATGGTGTTAAGAAACACTTTTTACATACCTTCTTTTAGGCAGAATTTAGTTTTTATGTCTTGTTTGGACATGTGTGGATACTCTTTTGAAATAAAGAGTAATACTATTTCCATATTTTATGATTCAAATAAAATTGGGTGTTGCAATTTATCCGATGGATTATATCGATTGAGCATATCTCCCAACGACATATACGTTGCTTATTACGCTGAAAAGGTTGTTTCCAAAAGGCCTCTACCTAAGGAACAGTCTTATGCATTGTGGCATAAACGTCTTGGTCACATCTCTAAAGATAGAGTAGAAAGGCTTATAAAGGCTGATATCTTGCCTACTCTTAAAGATGATCAAGAGACTTGCGTAGACTGTTGCAGAGGTAAGATGACTAAGATAAAGAAGAAATCTGATGTACGAAGTTCAGACTTGTTAGAGGTTATTCACACTAATATTAGTGGACCATACACGGCTACTTTGTGCAGAAATTTTTATTTCATCACATTTATTGACGACTATTCCCGATATGGATACTTATACTTGATTAAAGAAAAGTTTGAGTCTCTTGATAAATTTAAGATTTTTCGGACTGAAGTGGAGAAACAGTTGAGAAAAGTTATTAAAATTGTCAAATCTAATCGTGGTGGTGAGTATTTTGGTAGGCACGGTGATGCTGGCCAACTTAAAGGGTGGTTTGCTAAATACTTAGAAGATTCTGGGATAATAGGTCAGTTTACTATGCCCGAAAGTCCTGAACAAAATGGTGTAGCTGAAAGGCGGAATCGTACTCTTATGGACATGATAAGAAGTATGATTAGTAGGACCAATTTACCTAATTTTCTGTGGGGAGAAGCTTTGAAAACAGCTCTTTATATTCTAAATCGTGTTCCTACTAAAGCAGTTCTATTGACCCCTTTTGAGTTGTGGACTAGACGTAAAGCTAGCTTGAATCATCTTAAAGTTTTGGGATGTCCAGCAGAAGTGAAGTTATATAATCCAATATTGAGTAAGCTGGATTCCAAAACTACTCGGTGTTACTTCGTGTCTTACCCAGATCATTCAAAGGGGTATCGGTTTTATAACCCTAATGGAGGTACAAGAATTGTGGAATCTCAGACTGCAAAATTTCTAGAATTTGATGTAGCTGAAAAAGGGTAGCTGCTCATAAACAATCGAAGATGATAGTATGGTGGGGATTACTGGATCCCTGTCTCATCCTGTGCAGACAATTATGGAGCCTCTTACGCCACAAACTGAGCCTGTTGTGGCACATGAGGCTCCATAATTGTCTGCACAAGATGAGACAGGGATCCAGTAATCCCCACCATACTATCATCTTCGATAGTTTGTGAGCAGCTACCATTTTCAGCTACATCAAATTCCAGCAATTTTGCAATCTGAGATTCCACAATTCTTGTACCTCCATTAGGGTTATAAAACCGATACCCCTTTGAATGATCTGGGTAAGACACGAAATAACACCAAGTAGTTTTGGAATCCAGCTTACTCAATGTTTGATTAAATAACTTCACTTCTGCTCTCCAGTTTCTTCTAAAGATTCTTTTAGAGTGATCTTGGCATTGGTAGCTTATTACGATATGGAGTTACACCAGATGGATGTTAAAACTGTTTTTCTAAATGGAAACCTTGATGAGGAGGTTTATATGGTGCCGCCTGAAGGTTTTGTATCAGATGACTCAAGTAAGCTTGTTTGTAGATTGAAAAAGTCTATTTATGGCCTTAAGCAAGCTTCTAGACAGTGGTATTTCAAGTTTCATAGTGTTGTTACTTCATTTGGATTTATTGAGAACAAAGTAGATCAGTGCATATACACCAAGGTCAGTGGGAGGAAATATATTTTTCTCATAATTTATGTAGATGATATCTTGCTTGCTAGTGGTGACATTGGTTTACTGCATGAGACAAAGCGGATGTTATCGAAAAATTTTGACATGAAAGACCTTGGTGAGGCGTCTTTTGTTCTTGGCATTGAGATCCATAGGGATCGCTCACGCCGTTCATTGGGTTTATCTCAAAGAGCGTATATTGATCTTGTTTTAAAAAGATTCAATATGCATGATTGCAAACCAGGAATTGCTCATGTTGTTAAGAGTGATAAATTGAGTCTTTCACAATGCCCTAATTCAGATTTTGAGAAAGCTCAAATGAATGATGTACCTTATGCTAGTGTGCTTGGAAGCATCATGTATGCTCAAGTTTGCACTAAGCCAAATATTGTTTTTGCAACAGGGCTTCTAGGCAGATATTAGTCAAATCTAGGACACGATCACTGGGTTGCTACCAAGAAGGTTTTAAGATACTTAAAGAGAACAAAAGATTATATAATGATGTATAGACATGTTCCAGACTTGCAACTAGCAGGCTATTCAGATGCAGATTTTGCTGGTTGTCAAGATGATAAGAAATCAACGACAGGATACATATTTATGTTGGCAGGAGGTGCAGTATCATGGAAGAGCGAAAAATAGAAATCCATATCTTCTTCTACCATGCAAGCGGAGTTTGTAGCATGTTTTTCAACTGCTACTCAAGCTATGTGGCTCCGAAACCTCATTAGGGAGTTATCAGTTTTTTATTTTGTGGATAGACCCATACACCTATATTGTGACAATAACTCTGCAGTTTTGTTTATTAATAACAATAGAAGTCTCAAGGGGTCTAAACACATGGAGGTCAAGTTTTTGACTATAAAGGAATCAGTGCAGAATTGTGACGTTGCAGTTGATTATATTCATACGGATGATATGATTGCAGATCCACTAACTAAAGGCCTACGCCAGTGTGTTTTTGATCGACATGTCATTAGTATGGGCCTAGGAGCATCTTGGGATGTTGTTATTTAGTGGGAGCTGTGTTTTATTTTTCTTTGAATAAAGTTTACATCTGTTTTGTTACAATTTAGTAACACTTTGATATATATATGTCAACTTTTGCATTCAATAAAATATTTTTTGAATGGATTGTTATTATGTTGAATATATATATATATATATATATATATATATATATATATATATATATATATTGTTAAAAGTCTCAAGGTATTACTTAAACCTTGAGTGAAGGCTAGGGGCATCCGGGCATCCAGTTATTAGCCTTGTGCATATATCTTGTGATACATAAAGAAAGGTTAACCATAAGGACAAGACATATGTGGGTTCATTGGAACCATAAAGCATTCTCTAGTGACACAAGTTTTTTTGTGACGCCTAAAGTTAAGAGAATGGTGACTGACAAATGGGGTCTCTCTATGAGAGATGTTATTCATTTGCCACACTACCATATTGAGTCCATATCAATAAAGTTGAGAGCACTCGTGACCATGGAAGACTCTGTGTATATACATGCAGTTACCGCCATGATTCGGTGTTTAAGACTTTATGGGATAGGATTGACTATTAAGAATTATCTAGGATTGACTATTAAGAATTATCTCTGGACCAATGTGCACACATACAGTACGATTTTAATTAATATAGTCCAAGTGGGAGAATGTAAGAGTTTTTCTAATTGTGGACTACATTAATTGATATTGTAATTTACCGTTTAAACGTTTATTGTTTTACGGGGTTTGGTCTAAGGTGAGATAGTAGGTTTATTAATTAGTCTAATATGGGCTGGCTAGTGTGGGCCGAGTTGAGCCTAGCCCGTAATGAGAGGGACTGGCTGGAAACTCTATAAATAGTGCTCAAGTCTCTCCTCTAACCCTAATTCTCACATGTATCCTCACCTAAGAGGCGTTTACCTAACGCTACACGTGAGGAGGGCCGCCTCATTGAGCCAGTGATACAGAGGGCAATAGAGGAGAAGGACTTGCGCTTGGAACATTGTGTTTCCGCTTCCGCTTCAAGAACAATGGATCCCAAAACAGGTGCGTTAGTCTTTCTACTCAATTATGCATGTTCTTGTTCTAGTTATGGAGATCTTGGGGTTACGCAATTTGCGTCTAACATGCTATTCATGTCGAAAAACCATTGAAAGTTAGATAAGAATATGCATTAGTGCTGACAAGACAAGAGTGGCTATGCATCTCCCTCTTATTATTGCAGAAACTGTAAACGCAGAGAAGCTGACTAATAAACACAATTGCATACATTGATTGACATCCCGCAAAGCAAAGAGGAGCCGACGCTTATCTCTAAGTTCTATGTAGGAACTTAAGTAAGTGCTGAAACAGCTTCACAATTAGACCTTTGCACGGGAAGATGGTTCCGAAGATGGATCCTACGCTCGATGCTTTGGAAACGGGAGCTTCGGGATGCAGGTCTTTGAAGATCACTGTGGATTTGATGATGGCGAGTATGACAAAGGGTAAGTAGATAAGCAACGCGAAGATGTTGACCCCGATCAGGACACCCACGGTGTTTAATGTCTGGGTACCTTTGCAAGAGACCTTCCCGAGCTGGAGCTGAATGATGTCGATGATGGAGTACAAGAGGAACAGGCCGCCAATGATGGAGGTCGACGTGGAGAGAACGAACAAGGACCCTCTTAGCACCTTGCTAAACGTGCAATTGATTTCGTTGTAAGTGACCGGGGGGATGAGGTAGGTGAAGAGGTGGGTCTTAAGGGATTTGGCCACAAGGCTGGAAAAGAGATAAAAGGCGAATGAAATCACTTCGTTCCTGATAAGCCTCCTCGCCACGTGAACTCCAGCTTCACACTCCTTGTTGCCCTCTATGTTCTGTTCTTCATCGCTTGCGAACGCCAGGCCCACAAAGACCGCAACGGTGAAGAACGAGTTCACTTTCACCAGATCGTCCAGATATATCTGACAGACATGCACTGCCTCCCGCAGCTTTTTATCGCTAGTAATGCAACATGACAAATCAACGCCAAAAAAAAAAGAATTCCTTTATTCAAAGAACAAAGTGTAGAATGCCGAGTAAACCTTCTTGAGACTCGTTCTGTATCGTGATTAATTCTGTTCATTGAGAGAGAGAGAGAGAGAGACTGACTCTATAGTTTGCTTTTGTTTGCTCCCTCGATCTTCCATGATTTCTTTGTCTTGTTTTCTTAATTACGAATTTTAGGGGTCGAGGGTATTTATAGAGATGAAGAAAATATGCTTAGCCAGTTTTGCAAGCATCGCTCGTGATAGAGGTAAAGCTATGCTTAGCCAGCTTTGCAAGCATCACTTGTGATAGAGGTAAAGCAAGAATGGAATAAAGACAACAATATGATTGATATTCTCTCTGTTTTGTTGTTTCGCGTTTGAAACTTATTACTTAACATGCAAAAAAGAAGCAAGCAAGCTAATAAAAAGTGGGTAGTCAAGAACAATTAGAGAGAGAATACGATGATTCTCGTCGCCCTTCTAGCACCTGCAAGCATCTGTCGTCGAGGGAAGGGTAGAAATTTATTTTATCCAAGTAGCTGGAGTACCAAATAGAGGGGATCAAACCCTCTTAAAACCCCTCCAATATTCTTTGAGATCAATCCGTTCAAACCGGTTTTGAGAAATAGGGTACAGGTGCACCTTTCTTCAATTTTATAAATAATCGGGTTAACTTGTCTCGTGGTCAAAATTTTCGGGTTCAGTCGGGTCAGTCTTGTAAAGCGCTACTTAGGCCCTGTTTGGTAACCATCCTCGGAACAACTATTTCTATTTTTTTGTTCCCCAGAACAAAAAAAGAATAGATATCCGTTTGATAAAATTTTTATTCCTGGGAACAAAAATCTATTTTTTTTGTTCTCGAGAGTAGATTTGAAATAAAATCAAGAAATAGGAAAAAGTTACTTTTTATTTCCGGGAACAATTTCAAGAATCAAGTCTAACTTTATATTTTTTCCAAGTCTAACTTTATTTTTTCTTTCTTTCTTTTCTCCTCTCTACTTCTTCTTCTTCCATCCAATCCCAGCTGGTCATCGGCGTGATATCCCGAAATTTGGCTCTATTTCAAAATACATGAAATGATTATTTCATCGACACACTTATAGTTATTTTACTTTGAACTAATTACTCACAAATTAACTAATCCATTGGGTGACGCCCTGAAGGGTTAAAATGCGGAAGACCAACAAATTTGATCAGGGATCGACAGCTCGATCATACAGATCGATAGAGATTAATACTACACTGTTATAAGTCAATTAGTGAACGGATATAAATTGATTTGACAGAAGTACGTTATCAGTTCGTGAGTGATTCCACACGATTACGATATTCGTGTCGAACGATGATAAACCAATTTTTCTATTGATCTTATATTTAGGGTATGTAATTGAACCCTCGCGATTATATGACAACTGAAAGTTGTCCACAATTTGAAAAGGTACAAACGTGGATCGAAATTTATTGACCACGGGTCAACAACGCAAGAACCTTTAAAAACTACCTGATAGTTTAGGTTGTACTAAAGTCGTATTCAATCAATTTTTAACCATAAAATTTAATTCGATTTCGAGTATCGAACTTTTGAGGGCCACAAGACTAATTTATTGGATGTCACCTCATTTTTCATTGAATTATCAACGAGTTTGAAATTCTCGAAAAAGGAATTATCAGACAAAAAATTGAAAGTCGGAAAGGAAAAATCAACCCGGTGGTAAAGTTGTGAATTGTTGGCCAAAATTTTGGTTTTAAAGAAAAAGGAAACAAGAAGAAAATAAAAGGAGACAAAGAAATTGGCTAGGAGTTTTAGGGAATAGTTGGTGTGAAGAATGATGAGTTTTTAGATAAAAATTTAAGCTAAATCTCTCTCTCTCTCTCCTCCCCATGTTCACCCCCATTCTGCCGAAGTCCCCTTAGCCCCCCATTTCCCCACTTCCTCCTTCATTTTCCTCTCACCCCACATTTTTTCTTCGGCTTCTTCTCCTTCATCTTTCATTTTTCTTCTTCAACGCCATTTTCTCACCCACCATTTGCACCGCCATTGCCACCATCACTCACCACCGCCCACACCACTCCTCACTGCCATAAGCCACCGCCAAGCCAAGCCCCATCGAGCTTGGCCGCACCTCCATCATCACCATCTCCACCGCCAAGCTCCCGAGTCGCCGCCACTTGAGCCACTCATCCATCAAGCTACCCACATCACCGTCACTGTCCGCAAGCCATAATCACCGTCGCAAGCCAAGCCACCACCAAGCCAAGCCCCCTTGGCCATGAGCTTGAGGAGCCACTGCCGCCATTGAGTTTCCATTTGAGCCGCGAGCATTATGTTCTCGACTCTGTTGTGCCGTTGTCGTCATGAGCTCACCGTTGCCGAAAAAACCCATGAGTTAACTCCTAATCCTTGATTAGAGTGTCAATTATGTTTAGGGTGTATGTTAGTTTAAGAACAATGGAGGTTAGTATTAGTTAATTTTAGTTTAGCCTTAATTGCAATTAAGGACGGTTTAGATTAAATTTAAGTGTGATTAGTTTAAGTAAGTATGATTATATTAATTAATCGTGGTTAGATTAATTAATCGAGCTTAGTTTAATTAATCATGATTTATTTTTATTTAATTGTAATTTGTTTAATTAATCGTGATTATTTTAATTAACAGCGGTTAGTTTTTAATTGATTATAGTTAGGTTAACAAATCGAGTTAGCCTAATTAATTGCAATTATCCTAATTAATCGCACTTAGCATAATTAATCGCAATAAGTGTAATTAATGATGAATTAGCCGTTAAGTAGAATTTTATGTTCGTTTTTCTGGATGAGATTGTGTCTAATTCTAATTGTTTGAGCTAATGATGCTATGTTATTGATTGCCCAATTATAAATTTTATTTATTATTTCAAAAAAGAAAAGAAATGTTTATGGGCAAGAAAATAGAGAATTTTGAGGTGTCGGGTTTGGAAGCCAAATTTTACGTACTAAATAAAACATTGGGGTTTTAAAATGAAAGTGTACAAAGTTTGACGGGTTGATTTCAAATATGTGATCACGTATAAATATTTTATTGAGATTTTTAAGTGTGAAAAATTGCCAAAATTGATTATTTGAAAACGAACCCATAAATGACTACTTGAGTGCACCAACAATCAAGCCAATTCTTATTGCCATTAATTAACCCAGAACAAAATAGTTGGTCTTCAAATAATCAACTTTGGCAATTTTTCACTTAAAAATCCTAGTAAATGAGGGGCTAGCTGATTGGGTGCTCCACAGGTTCAAGGCATGATTTATTAGGGAGGCGAATGGCAATCCAACCGGTCCACTTCATGGTTTCGATGGACCGCCCTCCGGGAACGTAGGAAGGCAAGTGTGGGATCCCATGGATATCGATACCCCTGATGGTGTCATTTCCAACCTAGAATCCGATCCAGACCATGAGCCCATGGAGGAGTTCCCCTCTGACTACAAGCCCAACTCTCCGCCAGGACATTAGAGTCAGTGCTTGGAGTTAGTGAAGTTAAAGTTAACCCTAATCTTTTTTTATCATTTTTGCTCAAAGGTCGTGTAGGAGTTGCCGGAAGCTCCTTTGGCCATGGTGAGGCCGAGCCAGGGAAAGGCCTAGGGGTGTGCAACGGAAATCGCCCGAACCGGGAACCGGCCGGACGGACCGGACCGGTCGGTTTCGGGCGGTTCTAGAGGGTCTCGGTCCGGTCTTAGGTTCCTATTTTTGGAACCGGTGACCGGTTGGTCTGATTCCCGGTTTGGGGATTAGAACCGGACCGACCAGACCAACCGGACCGGACCAACCATTTATATATATATATATATATATATATATATTAGTTTCTAAATTAATTTACAATATCCATTACCATATTTAGTTTTCCTCAAAGGTAACTCCTTTTTTGCGTTTCTTTACCCTCAACAGTAAGAGTCACATCAGTTTTTCAATTTTACAATTCTTATTTTTCTTTTCCCTCTTGCAACCGAAGCAGCTAAACCCTCTCTTTATTTTTTTTAGTTTCTGCTCTCATATACAGTAACCATCACATCAACCTCCCTTTCCCCAAATTTTACAACCTAATTCACTTCAGCGGCAATTCTCACTGTCTATCTCGACTCTTTCCCTCTCAATCTCAAAACCGTAACCCTACCCCTTGCTCGCTCGACACCTTGCCCGACGCCCCCAACGCCTCACCTCACGCCCCACTCACACCAACGCTCGGCTCTCTTCCTCCGAGTGCCTCAGACGCTCAGGTCTCTTCCTCCTCGGAGTGCCTTGCCGCAACATCTCGCCTCACACCGTCCGATTCTAGCCGAAGGAGGAGGAAGGAGTCAATCAACTTCTGGAAGCTGTTGAAGGCCTCGATGTCGACTGGGACGCTGCCGTTCTGGTACATGGCTATGAACCCGCTTGGGTCGACCCAAGCGTAGACCGGGCCGGTCCCGTCGACCACCTGCGCCTTCGCCTCCAGCGCCTTGTACTCCCAATACATTTGGTCCAAATCACTGCCGAACTTCGCATAGAGGGCGAAGAAGTCAGTCCCCATGTGCATCGAGTAGAGTTCGTTCGACGACGTCAGCGACATGGCGGCCGTGAAGTTCTGGTTCTCTATGAGGGTGTCTGCCGGAAAGTCGAAGCTCTGCCACACAACGACAGGGGTCTCGCCGTCGCCGTCACTCTGCTTCTAGACTTGAAGTCGCTCCCCCGTAGTCGTAGCCTCGCCTCATGCCTAGCTTCGATCAAGGTTCTTAAGCCTCAACGTCGACCCCTTCCCCTCTCACGACCTTGCCTTCGGCCTTGCTTGACGCTTAAACGCCTTTCCATCGTCAAAATTGGTACATTTTCTCTTTCTCCACAAGTTGTGAAAATTTTAATTGCCAATTGATTGATTGATTCAAGGGCAATCCTATGATGGTCAGGAATGAGTTTGGTTCAGAAGCACTGAGGTTTATGTTATCATGTATGATCTCTCTGATTTGTTGATGCGAATTGCGGATGGTATTTTGATTCAAGGATTTTGATTGGAATCGCTTATATGCTTTGACTAGTTATGAATTGGTGGAAGTCTTCAATGTTCCTTTTTCAAGTGAGTTTGTATTGGAGGAGTTGTAGTTTTGGAGTGTTCATTCAGCACTTTTTCATTAGCATTCTTTATTCGACTGGTTTAAGTATATGAAATTCTGTTTTTGGTTTATCTATGGTCCATTTTGGAGGAAAAAGTATCACTTTGGCTGCTGGAAATCTGCTCTTGCTCGAATTGCAACTTAATAACTGCTTAATTTTTTAGTACCTATTTTGGTAGGTATAGCTATATGATAAATATGGACATGATATTAAGAAGTAAGGCTGCAATAATATCTTTAGTATCCTTATTGCTGTAAATGAATATGATGATTTGATGGCTCTGTTTTGTTTGATTCAGGCGATCTATTTATATGTCAATGGAAGTGGATCAATCAAATGATGATATGAATCCTATGATGGACTCACTAGAACATAAAGATGAAGAAATTGAAAACCTCGAAGTGGCATCCAACACAAACAAGGTATCTAATGCTTGTCTTCCTAGTTCTAGTAAACGAACATCAACAGTCTGGCTTCATTTTCGTAAAGGCAAAACCGAGAAGGAGAAAACTATGGTGATTTGCAATTATTGTGGGGCCAAGTATACGTACTATGTTGATAATGGTACTTCCGCTATGTTGAAGCACTTGAAAATGTGCAATAAATATCCTCGCAACATAGATAAGAAGCAAAAAATTTTCACCCCACGTAGAGAACAAGGGATAACAATGGGGCATACTAGTACTGATGGTAGTGCAACTGTCTTATCAACATGGGAATTTGATCAAAATCGTTGTAGACAAATGCTTATTCGAATGATCATAACGGATGAACTACCTTTTTCGATGGTTGAGCGTGTTGGATTCCGAGATTTTATTGATCAGTTACAACCTCTCTTTCATCACATCTCATGATTTACAGTGGCTAAAGATTGCATGAAGTTATATCTTTGTGAGAAAAAAAGTTTGAAGACTTACTTTGGCAAGCTTAAGTCTAGGATTGCACTCACGACTGATACATGGACTTCCATCCAGAATTTGAATTATTTATGTCTCACCGCACATTTTATTGATGACGACTGGAAATTGCACAAACGAATAATCAATTTTGTGGTGATACCTAGTCATAAGGGCAAGGATATCGGGAAAATGATTGAGAAATGCATCTATGAATGGGGAATAGAGAAAAAAAGTGTCCACAATCACCGTGGATAATGCTAGTTCTAATGATGTTGCCATTAGTTTTTTAAAAGAAAAATTATCAAGAGATAGGCTATTGATTTTGGAAGGTGATGTTTTACACATAAGGTGCACGGCTCATATTTTAAACTTGATTGTGAAGGATGGATTGACCGAGGTACATGATTCTATTATACGTATTCGAAACGTGGTTAAGTATGTGAGAAGTTCTCCCATGAGAACTAAAACATTTCAAGGTTGCATTGAAAGTGCGAGGATCACTAATAAGGGTTCGGTTTGTCTTGATGTCACAACTAGGTGGAACTCTACTTATCTCATGTTGGATACTGCTTTAAAATTCAAAACAGCTTTTAAAATGATGGAAGAAGATGATCCTTCTTTCTTAAGTGAGCTTGACTATGACACTCCTACACGTGAAGATTGGGAATATGCTAGAATTCTTTCAGTATTTTTGAAGAAGTTATATGATGCCACCAACAAGATGTCTGGGACTCTATATATCACTGCGAATGATTATTTCAATGAGATAGCAACTTTATATAAAACTTTGAAACAAGCGGAGAAGGCTTCGGATCTTAGTTTGAAAGTTATGGGTGCAAAGATGAAGGAGAAGTTTGATAAATACTATGGGAGTTTTGAAAAAGTGAATATGATGGTGTTGATCGAGGTGATATTGGATCCAAGAAGAAAGATGAGCTATGTGCGGTATTGTTATAAATTAATCTATGATGATAATGTGAAAGTTGATGAAATGTATGATAAGGTGATAATTGCCCTGGAAAGATTGTTTCATTTTTATGAAAAATCTTATCTTAATTCTTGTGATAGAAATTTGGGTATTAACATTGATAGTAGTTGGGATCCTGATAACCATGAGGAGAGTAAGAAGGATGATCTTGATTTGGTTGAGGATTTCAATTCAGACAAGGCATTTGATATCTTTCTTCGCGAGGAGAAAAAGGTGTCAGCAGGTAAGCTATCTGAGATCGATAAGTATCTTAAAGCCGAACGTGAAGAAAGTCGTGATCTTGACCTATTGATGTGGTGGAAAACTACTGGCCAAAAGTTTGAAATCCTTTCTTTAATGACTCGAGATATTTTATCTATTCCTGTAACAACCGTTGCTTCAGAGTCGACTTTCAATACATCCGGTCGTGTGCTTGATGGCTTTCGAAGTTCTTTAACTCCTACAGTGGTGGAAGCTTTGATTTGTACTCAAGATTGGTTAAGAAATGCTACTATGCCAATTAATGTTGAAGAGTGCATTGAGAATGCGGAAAGATTTGAATGGGGTAAGTCATCAATGTATCTTTTTATCTTGTAATTATTTTATATTTCTAATCAGTGAATGGTCTATTTAATATTTTGTTTTGTTAGATATGAATGATGTTCATTCGGAGCTTACTGGTAAATAGAGTTCGCAAGTTCAAGTGGAAGAAATATACGTGGTGAGATTTTTCATTAATTATTTGAGTCAATTAAAAGTAATTCTACTACTTAAAACTAATGTTGAGTTATCATATATACTTATTGTAGGACTATTAGCAAGTTTTGGGCTCTCGGATTTGATCATATTTTGCTTGCTTGAACAAAAAATCTATTCCCCTCGGGCCATGCAACATTGAGTGATTCAGCGAGATGTATGGAGTTTGGTAGTTTAATGTTGAATGTCTTTCTCTTGTGCTAATTTTGGAATTTGATTTTGTTTTTTATTCCATGGAGGGTTTGTTCTAGATTAGTTATGACCACTAATGGATGGTATTGAACAATGGCCCAACTATGTGTTGAATTTTTGTTGAGTTCGGATTCTGTTTTTCTTTTGTTTTTAATTTTTGTTTCCACAAAGTGGACGTTTATAATTTAATAAGGCGTCACTTTGTTGGTCACAAAGTGAATAAGAAAACTTTACCGGATCATAATCTCGTGCATTACTTTACTAGTAATTACTATTTATTTTTTTGTTAAATGAAATGAAAACAAGTGATGGTTCATTGGAACCGGACCGGACCGGACCGGACCGGTTGGTCGGGTCCGGTTCTCGGTTCCAAGACAGCCGGTCCGGTCCACGGTCCAGAAAAATGGGAACCGGTCCTCCCAGTCCGGTTCCTGGTTCTTGGGTGGAACCGGACCGGACCGGGAACCGATCACCCCTAGAAAGGCTGACCTCGCACCACTTGGGAGAGGTCAAGCCACCATCGAGCTCGCCGGACCTCACCCTTGTTCGTTAAGATATATGTTCATAATTTATCTAATCTTTCATATTGAATGGGCAAAACTAAATAATTTCAAAAATGGCTACACACATTAACACTCTTTAGGGCTCGTTTATTAATACTGAAAAACAAGTGTTGAAAATATGAGTATTGAATATTAAGTGCTGAAGTCTTTATGTTTGAAATCCAAAATAAACAGTTGTTTGAACCGATGAAATGGGGAACTGATCATCCATAATCGAAACCTAGAAACGAAAACCTAGACATGTAATTTGCAAAATAACTTTGGTATACAATTGCGGACTGAATTATTTACTTTCGAGACAATGGAAGGAATGGAGGATACACAATTACTCTAAGACTTAATCAAATCTCTTATGCATAAATATAAGAAAGAATAAGACAATAAACCTCTAACCTATTGTCCTATGACACAATATGGCTATAGATGGTCACACAAGTTCGATCTTATTAAGCTTCATCTTGAGAAATCCTGACTCTTAGTGAGACTGTTGAAAATATGTCTTGAGTTTGAGCATGAATGAGTAACTTTCCTAATTCAAGTAGCTTTTCTTAGTTGGACAATGCTTCTGAATTTGGATCCAACTCGTCTATATATAAGAAGTGTCTTCATTGTGAGGTATATAAAAGAGAAGCTTTAGTTTGTGAATTACACAAATCTTGTGATAAGATTTGTGTAATTCCTTCGTGAGATTAAAAGATTATTTCATAAAAATTATGGGCCTAAACACCATATGAGCTATTGGGTGAAATTAGGGGTCTGGAAAATACTAAGAGTATTAGAGTAACTCAAATGCCGTTGTTATTTTTCAATGTATTATTTGATTTATAGTTAAATTCTTTGCTACTCTCCTATGGACATAGCTCACCTAATCAACCCACGTAAATTTGATGCTCTATTTATTTATTTTTTTTGTCCTACCTATTTCATTGTTCAATTGCTTGTTTTTGGAACAAATTTTATCAAGGCTAGGTTTAATTGAGCTAAAATCAAAAGACGGTGATAGAAGAAGGAAAAGTGAACATCAACAGATTTGATGGGAATGATTTTACTTTTTGGAAGATGCAAATTAAGGTTTATCTATATTAGAGGAATCTACACTTATCCCTATCTAAGGAGAATCCTAATCAAGGCAGCAAGCTAAATGGAAATCGCTAGATAGACAAGTGTTATGTGTTCATCGGATGATGTTGGCTTTTAACTTCACATTTACCATCGTGAAAGAAAAAACCACTATGATTTGATGGACATGTACAAGAAGCTCTTTATGATCAACAAGACCTAATTGATACAATATCTATTTAACTTTAATATGCACAAAGATGTGTCAGTTACCAATCATATCAATGAACTTAATGTGGTCATTAGTCAATTGAGTTAAGTTAGAATTGACTTGAAGATGAGGTACATGCTTTGATTCTATTATTACTTAATAGTTGGAATATTACTATTACCATTGTTAGTAATTCTTTCAAATCAACAAGTTTGACGTTTGATAGGGTCACATATTCATTCTAAGTAAGGATGTTTGTGGAAGAGAATCTAGTGAACTTGTGTTCACTGCTTTAGTAGGTGAAAATAGAATAAGAACTACTACTTGTATTAGCAGGGGTAGTATAAATCTAAACGGGTGTGGTGAGTCAAGGATTGATGGTGTTGTCTGTTAGAGTTATGGCAAGAGGAGACATCATAAAAGGGATTGCGTTAAGATAAAAGAACGAAAAGGATAGGTGGATTAATGTTTAGTCCACAAATGATGTTGCAACTATAACCGACGGCAATTCAAATAGTGCTAATTATATCATGTTTGTCATTGAGGATTCATCGTTTAACAAATGAATGATGTATTCTGATTGTTTGTTCCACACTACACCAAATAGAAATCGGTTTACTACTTATCAATACATGAATAGTAGTGAAGTGCAATTGGGGAACAACATTGTGTGAGATGTTATAGGTATTGGTGATATTAGAATTGGAATGCATAATAATATTGTGAACACATTGATTGGAGTGACGTATGCCCCAAAGTTGAAGAAGAACCCATTTTCCTTTAGGGCTATGAATTCAACTGGGTGTTAGTATAACTCGGAATATGGAATTCTGAAAGTTCTTTGAGATGCTTTGGAGACAATGAAAAGAATTAAGCACATTGACTTGTATAAGTTTTAAGGTGAAACAATAACAGATTACTCCGTGAAAACGTCAAACGTGTATGTTCGAGAGTCTAAATTATAGCATATGCGTTTGAGGCATATCAACAAGAGAAGTCTAAAGGTTCCTCATGAAAGGACCTTTTGACCTTTGTGTTGAAGATGACATTTACAATGTTTGCTACATCAGTTATGATCATTGGTGCACTGAAAATATTCATTTTCTTAAAATTTGCATTACCCTTAAACCTGAATTCTTGTTCATACGAAGAACCTAATCTCTCTATAACTCATTCATCCAAATTTCATGTTTAAAGCTCATTCGAGGTTGTCTTAAAAAGAAAGTAGCCATATGATGGTGGCTTACAGGAGATACAGCACAGATACAGCACATTTGAAGTGAGAAACTAACTGGCATTTGCCACAATAGTACACCCACCTGTCCCGGGTTCTTTTCAGTTCAGAAATGACGCATTAGTATTTGCCCGAATCATTTTCACCGGAGGCCTTGTAGAGATTTAATAAATCAATGCCATGCTTAATTTTTTATAGTTTGTGGTAAGTGAAAGCAATCACGGTCAAGGTTAAAGTTGCCCTCGGGACAATGGGAGAAGTGGACGATACAATGTACTGCACATAGCTGGCCTTTTCCAGACAAGACTTGGTCTTTGGGCACAGAGAGGATGCAAATCGAAATTCACATTGTACACAGCATAAGCCAAGAATTCCTTACACAAGCTAATAAACAATTAGGTTAATTCCCTATACAGTGCGAGAAAATGTGGTACAATAATGGTAGTAGAAATGCAAGGAAATTGGTCTCTTTGGAAATTCACATTCTACATAGCAAAAGCCAAGAATTTCTTAGACAAGTTAATGATCAATTAGGTTAATTTTTCATACGGTACGAGAAAATGTGGTACAATAATGGTAGTAGGAATGCAAGGAAATTGGTCTCTTTGGAAAAATAGGATAGAGAGGAAATCGCATTGGCCCCTATTTTGTATACCCCCAGTTGCTCCTTTTCGTTTGGTCCTTCTCTCTCTCATGGTTGTCGTAGAAAAAAGTCGACTCAGCACCCTCCAATGCTTGAGCTTGCACACGACTTAATCGAGGTCATCCATGATTCAATACTCAATTTGGGCTCGATCTTATTGACTCACCTAGATTTTCAAGAGGAAAATGTCAGAAATGTCATAATCCTATTGTATTGATGTTAATTTAGACCTAAATGTTTTAGTGGCACAAATTTAATTCTAAATATTTTTATCTAATGCTAATTTAGTTCTAAATCTTTTGATCTAGTATCGATTAAGTCTTCTTAGCTAATTTTAATCAGATATTGCTGACATGAGAAATCTTTTTACAATATTTTATTTTTTTCTGAATTATTTATTTATTTTTCTTTTTCTTTTTCTTTTTTGCCTTTTTTCTTTCTCTTTCCTTGTTTTTTTGTTTTCCTTCCATTCCTTCTTCCTCCAACTAATCATTGGACCTCGGCGACCAGCCAGAGGCAAGGCTGGCAAGACCTCACTGGCCTTTGGCAATACTCGCCACTGGCTAATCGTAAGGTTTGATGACTAGCTAGAAGGAATAAAAGGAAAAAAAAAAGGAAAGTGAAAGGAAAAAAAATATTAAAATATTATTATAAATTGTCCGCGTCAATGGCAGTCGTGTCATGTAAGTCGACTGACATCCACGTCAGCAATATTGGGCCAAAATTAGCAAAAATGATTGAATTAGCATTACGTCTACATGTTTAGGATTAAATTTGTACAAATATAACAAGTATATGACTTTTTAGACACTTTTCCCAATTTTTAAGGGGTCAGGCTCAACTTGGTCGTGCCGTTAAAATTTGAATAGAATAAATGATATAATTTTCATACAACACTTACTTGAATATTATAGCTCTTTTTCTTAACCACTTTAGTACAATGACTTCGAAAAAGCATTCATTTACATACCATAACTTTCAATAGATCACTTAAGTGTTGTAACTTTTTAAAAATGTTCATTCAAGTGCCAAAAATCCAACGTGCAATAGCAGCTACAGTGAATAATTTTAAAAAGTTATGACACACCCTAGTGATTGATTGAAAATTTATGTAATCCTCAAGTGATAATATATATATATATATATATATATATATATATATATATATATATATGGCATTCCAATGAGAGTCGTATATAAGTTACGACACTTATAGTATTTTTTTTCTTATTTTTAAGTCTAAACTCAAATCCAAGCTCAAGTTCTCAAATTTGAAAATGCAATAAAGTTGGAGATATTCATTTAGAGAAGCGAAATTTGTAACATACTTCATTTAATATTTTATTAGCTTTTGCCACATATATGTGTGAAATTGAAAACAAACTAGTATGAAAATAGACTTCCAGAAATAGGACTATCAATTCGTGTTATGCCACTGCACCAATCATGCATCTCAACTCGTGTCAGCTTGGCCGCATGCTCATATGGCTTATTAAATTCGGTTTTTTTTGGGGCAAATTTATGTTGTATTTTTGCATGGCGTAAAGTAAGGGACATCCCTAAATCAAAAGAATAGAATATTACTTTTGTTGAATTGGAAATACTCAAGACTATTATAGAGATAATTTCAGTTAGTGGATTAGATCTATTTTTGTGAAGTTTTCTTTTTTTTCATTATGACTAATATCATAAAAAAATCATAAATTGATACATTTGTGCCCCATTTAGCCTAACTAGTTTTTGTGTCACAAAAACTCTTAAATTGGTACATGAGTACCACACTTATACCAAACTAATTTATGTATCACATTTACCCTAAATTGATATATTAGTTTTGCATATACCTTAAATCGATACACTCATGGCTTTTTTACCCTAAATTGAGGTAAATTTTAGTTTTAGGATAAATGTGGCATGGATACACTAACTTGGAGTAGACGTAGTACAAGTGTACCGTTTTGACATTTTTATGGCAAAAAAAATTAGTTTGAGATAAATGTGGCATCTAAACCCGTCAAATAGATGGGTCGAGTCGAGTCAAAAATAGGTCGATTCATATTTGACCCATTTAACATGTTTTGATCCATATTCATGTAATGTAAATTTAATAACCCATACCCGACCTGACCATACCCAACCCATACCCGACCTAACCCGTATTGCTAAAATTTATTAATATTCTAGGAAAGCCCACACTGACTATATGCTAATTGGATTAAAACAAAAACCTATAGATTGAAGTATTTATAAAGAAATAAATCATACATAAGCTTTTCTTGTTTGAAATGAACATACTATTAAGCCCACAATGACGACCAACAATTGGCCACAGGCGAGCTCGAGCTCGCCTAACGCTGGCGAGCAAGAGGCTCGAGGCTCGAGGTTCGAGTCTCACTCAACGTCGGCGAGGCCTTGACCTCACTAGATTGGTGAGATCAAGCCTCGCTAGGCATCAAGTGGGGCCTCAGCCATGCCAAATCGGTGAGATCGAGCCTCGCCAAACGTCAAGCGAGGCTTGATCTCGCCAACCTGTCAAGGCCGAAGCCCCGTCAGCGTCGAGCGAGGCTCGATCTCGCTGATCTAACGAGGCCGAGGCCCCGCTTGATGCCGGTGAGCTCTAGTCTTGCCAGATCGAGCGAGGCTCGAGCCTCACCAGTCATCAGCAACCACAAGCTCGAGCCTCGCTTGGCCTGTCGCCGACCATCGCCATGTCGACCATCGACTAAGAAGGAGGAAAAAGAAAGAAAAAAGAAAATTGAAATATGAAAAATAATTACAATTTCTATTTTTTATTAAGAAACATTTTTATAAATTTAAATAAGGAAAGATTGTGTGGGGCTTGGGTTGGAAATTTAGAAATGGGTTCTAAGATTCTAATCCGCTTGATATTTTAAATGGGTCACAAGTTTTGACCCATTTAAATTAAATCCACTTTTTTGACCTATTTTTAATTGGGTTTTTAAAAACCTTTGGCCCATATACAACCCATATAAATAAGATATGAGTCCCAAATTGGGTCCATGACCCATTTTGATACCTTTAGTGACATCATTACACCGGTTTGAGATACACGTGATCATTTTGGGAGCCTTTGCAATACAAAAATTAGTCTAGGATAAATGTGATAAGATTCTAGTTTGGAGTTTTTGGTGATATTAACCATTTTCATAAAAACACCTAAAACAATTTATTACTTATATTTCAAACGATGAGTTTGGTTTCAATGAGAGATCAAATGTTCTTACTTTGGGGTCATCATCTATTGACTCTAGGTATAAATAAACCGTTTCTATAATCAAGCCACTAATCCTGTAAAAGTAATTAGAATAATGTTCATAATAAATGAAAAACAATGTAGACAATAAAAACTTTTATTCGTTTGCAGATAAATGGGTGTGCAATGCTCAACCTGTGTCTATTGACCTCAGACAAATGGGCTGTCTTCATGCGCATCGTTTCTTACCATGGGATTTAAGACCTTGTCCACGCTTCTTTGTGTTGATTTTTGTTTGATTTTAGACCATTTACAGGTTTTTTTTTTTTTTTGACGAGAAACAAAGCTGATTATATTAAATAGTAGGTAAAGGTAATACAGCACAAGCATCAGTACAAAGAAGATCCAGGAGATCGAAGGGGACTAGTCGCCCGAGTTACTAGGAAGAAAATCAAAACGCCGGGCTTTTGCAACCCGGTCAAGCAACCCGATTAGAATTTCTACTGCAATGAGCAAAAGAAAGGCCAGACATAGTCTTCAATTTGTGCTTGGCCCGGTCCACGAGGGGTTGCACTGACCAATTTAAGGTAGATGACGACAATAGACTGTCCACCATCAACCGACAATCAGATAAAAGAAGTATTTCTTTTTCTGGGGAATTGGGGATTAGGTTTTCAGAGATAAAATTTAGGGTTTCAACCAAAGCGACGGCCTCCGCTTGTTCAAGCGAACTAACCTCGATATTCTTTGCAAACCCATCGCGAATTTTACCAAAGGAATCTCTGCAGACGCAAGCAATAGCCGCCCGAGGTCTTTTTCTTGGATGCTGAGGACCAAAAGAAGAAGGTCTTGTGCGGTAGCCGAAGACAGCTTCATTCGTCTCGTGGAGTGATTGTGGCCAAATGCTGAAGAAAAGGCCGGCTGTTGGATGAGATCGAGATCCGGGAAGAGAGGCTTCTCTTTCTTCACCAGCACAGTGCGTGGGTTGTTAATATCCTCTTCCCTCTCTTCGAACTCGCAATGCCTTCCCTGGTGGGCGTCGGTGATGATGTTGAGTTGCTGCTGCTGATTTGGGAGATCAGATCTGGTAGATCTGATGTTTCTTTCTTTGGTTTTAGGGGCCGAAATCATAGCTATGTCATTGCCAATGCTGGAGCTGAGAGGAAGGTCTTCTACCTCTTCCAAACCGCAGAGCTTGCCATGGCGGGCGTTATTTGTTGGTCTTGCGATCTTCAATGTTTCTGGAATTATAGATCCGGTGAAACTGAGCCTCTGTTCGTCCGTTGCAGGGGTGTCTTCTTCGCCGGCGTTGATTTCGCAGGTCATGGGAGCACGATTGGTGAGATCTGGTCGGGATTTCGGGCCTTCTTCCACAGCACAGGTACGATGGTTCCTCGTTTCTTCATCTCTTTCTTCCAGGTCGCAATGTGAACTGCGTTGAGCAGCGATTATGACTTTGAGATTCTGATGTATTCCTGGGAAATCAGATCTGGTAGATCTGAGGGTTCTTTCCTCCGTTTCAGAGGCAAAAGATCTTCGTTCTCTATGATCCGAGGCGCGAGGATTGCCATGGTGAGCGGCTTTGGCTGGTCGTTTGTCTGCAATGTTGCGGGGTATAGATGTCCGGTTGATCGAGATCTACGTATTCGGCTACGAGATGTTGGAAGATGGGTGTGTTGATCTTCGATGCGAGAGGAAGAGGGTGCAGCGGCGTTGATTCGTCAGGTCGGGTGAAGACAACCATTTTGCACAGTCTCGACAGTGTGAAGCGTTGATTCCTCTGGATGTGTTGGACTTCTTGACTCACTACCTGGTGAGATAGGTCTATGTTCTTTCTGTGGATAGCGTTCCGACGGCATGTTGTTATCACAACTAATTTCAAATGAGGCATCTATATTAACAATGAGAGTTCCAGGTGCTGGAGGATGCCATTTTTCAACTTCTCTTCGGCTGTGATTCTTTTTTGGGGCTTTTCTATTCCAAGCTGAGAAAGAGTCCTATGAAGCCGTGGCTTTGAGCAGGGTTCGGTGTGGGTTTAAGGGCTGATGACTGAAGATGAATTGATTCCGATCCTTCCAAATGCACCAAAGAACTGTGGCAACCAGTTCAAACTTCTGTGAGTCTCCTTGCGTCACAAAATATTTAGATAACCAGTCATCAAACCTTGTTAAGCCAACGCGATTTGTACATGTTTTCAGGTTTGGGTCTTTCCAAATGTGGGCTGTCCAGGGGCAGAGCAATAAAGTATGCTCAATCGTCTCAGGTTCCAACTTGCATAATGGGCATATCGATTCAGGTGCTATCTTTCTCCTATAAAGATTATCCAGGGTAGGAAGCGCATTTTGGCATGCACTCCATAGGAAGAATTTTATTTTCGGTTGTAGCACAGAGTTCCAGATAAGCTTCCAAATGAGTGGGTCGAACCGGTGTGATGTTGTTGGCGTAGATTGTCTATGCATATGTGGTTTCCTGTTTGAAAAGTAACCACTCTTTACCGTATATTTTCCCGATTTGTTATCTGTCCAAACCAACATATCTTCACTAGTTGGGAGTCCGAAAGGTGTTTCCTTAATTTCTGATGTTAAGGATTCATCAAATAGGGATAGCAATATGTCTTCCTTCCAAATACCAGCTTCAAAGTCAATCAAATCAGCAACTTTTGTTTGTTCATTGGACGCTGGCCTTCCTCCAATCCGTCCTGATTTGAGCCACTTATCCTCTCTAATGGAAATTTTTTGTCCATTACCCACTGCCCATATCATATGAGGAGCAATCGCATTTCTGCCAGCCAATAAACTTTGCCATCCCCACGATGGGCGAGAGCCTTTCCCTGCTTGCCAGAAGTTACAGTTTGGGAAGTAAAGTCCTTTCATGAATTTGTTTAAGAGTGTGCTCGGACATTGAGAAATCCTCCAGGCTTGTTTACCTAACATAGCCGTATTAAAAGCTTGTAGATCCTTGAAGCCAAGCCCGCCTTCATTCTTACGTAGTTTTAACGTATCCCATTTACGCCAGTGTAAAGCAGAATTCTTGTTAGAACTTCGCCACCAGAAGGTAGCGATTTTCCTCTCAATTGCTTTAATAATAGAGATTGGGATTCTGAAGATTGACATAGCATATTGAGGTATTGATTGAACTACTGCTTTGAGAAGAATCTCTTTTCCAGCTCGTGAAAGCAAATTATCCTTCCAACTTTCCAACTTTGAGTTGACCCTGCCCAATATCCAAGCGAACATATCTTTTTTTGAGGACCCCCAGTCTGAAGGGATACCTAAATATTTCTCAGTTTTCGCAATTTCGGGAATTCGCAGCACCGATATCATATCTCTTCTAAGACTATTTGGACACCCTTTGCTGAAAAATAGTCCGGATTTGTTGAGATTTACGGCTTGACCAGATGCGTAGCAGTAGTGATTAAGAATAGTTGACAAGTTTTGACATTCCTGTACTGAGCAATCTAGGAAGAAAATAGAATCATCAGCAAATAGTAAGTGGGAAAGGGTTGGGCAAGTACGGTTCAGCTTGATGCCATGAATTGTATCCTCTGCTATTGCTTTCTTCATCATGTAAGATAGAACGTTAGCTACGATAATGAACAAATAAGGCGATAATGGATCCCCCTGGCGAATACCCCGAGATGGCTTGAAATAAGGTAGAGATTCACCGTTGAGATTGATGCTATATGATACTGTGGTAATACACTGCATAATCCACTTCACCCAATCGGCATTAAACCCCATTTTATGTAAACATTCCTGTAAGAAATCCCATTCGATTCTATCATAGGCTTTTTGCATGTCAAGTTTAAGAATAGCCTGAAACTTCTTCCTCCTGTCTCGAGTCCGTAACCGGTGGATAACCTCTTGAACAATTAGAATGTTGTCTTGTATTTGCCGATTCCCGACAAAGGCACTCTGCTCTTCAGCAATAATGGCTGGTAAGAAAGGTTTAAGTCTATTTGCAAGGATTTTAGAAATGATTTTGTAACTAAAGTTACACAGACTGATGGGCCGAAATTGTTCTAACCTTTCTGGGTTTGTAATTTTAGGGATAAGAGTGATTCGGGTTCTATTCATGGCTGGGTTGATGGTTCCAGAGTCAAAGAAACGCTGTACTTCCCTGAATATATCCCCACCTATGTCTTGCCAGTGCTGATGGAAAAATAGGCCATTCAGACCATCCGGTCCAGGAGCTTTGGTAGCCCCCATTTGGTGAGTAGCTGTATAAACTTCTTCCATAGTCACCGCTTCTGTTAGTTTTGTGTTCATAGCTGCATTAACTGATACTGGGATCTGATCAAGAATAGGCTGAAAATTGCGCGGTCCTACCGAAGTGTATAAGTTGTTGAAGTAATCCACCGTCATATGTTGAAGATTCTCATGATTTCTCACCCAATCGCCTTCGGCATTCATTAGCATCGAGATACGGTTCCTGTTTCTCCGTTGAATAGTGGCTGCATGAAAAAATTTTGTATTTCTATCCCCCCATTTCAGCCATTTGACTCGAGATCTGATCGCCCAAAACATTTCTTCCCGACGCCACGGGAGTCGATTTCTTTATGTATATTCTGAATTCTGCTCTGATTAGACTTCAATATAGGGTTGTTCATGTGAGCGACAAGCTCATTTTTCAGTCCCTCAATTTGTTTCGAAGCATTGGGGAATCGATTTTTGCTCCAGGCCGTCAATTGCATGACAACAATAGATAGTTTATCCACCATGTTCTTCATGTGAGACGTCTCCCATGCCCTCTTGACAATTATCTTGCATTCATCATCCTCCGACCAAAATGGTTCATATCTAAACTGTCGCCTTTTACGTGATAGAACAGGTAATGTTGACAAGAGAAGAGGACTGTGATCTGAACCAATGGCTGGTAAGGCTGTAACTTCGGCATTCGGGTACGTTATCCTCCATTCCATCGTGCATAATGCTCTGTCCAGCCTTTCTTTGACATTTTCATCACCCTCTCTTCTATTTGTCCAGGTAAATGCGCACCCTTTGGCTTCCAGATCCATTAGGGAACTAGCATATAAAAAATCTCTGAATGCGATCAGGCGACAGTGTTCAGCCATCCTCTTTCCTACCTTTTCCCAATGATATAATATTTCATTAAAATCTCCGATGCATATCCAAGGGCTGTGATTGGAGATATTAATTCTTTGTATTTCATCCCAGAGTATAAGACGTTCATGAAATGCATTAGGAGCATGTAGGAAAGTGATTTGCATATTCCGTCTATTTTCATGCAAAAAGCAATGCACATTAATATAGGAAGTAGAATGAGAATTGATTGAAAGAGAAACCTGATCATCCCAAAAAAGAGTCAAACCTCCCGATAAACCTTCTGGATTCACAACGAAACTGTGAGGATACTTAAGCCTTCTTCTCAACCGAATAACTTTCTGCTCTTGGTTCTTTGTTTCCATAAGAAATATAATATTAGGTCTTTCCTGAGTCGCAAGGACCCTAAGTGCTTGAATTGTCAGGGGAGACCCCAATCCCTGACAATTCCAACTCAGGAGTTTCATTGATGCACCGATGGCTTATTAGGGCCAGCCACCAAAGCCCATTGAGTAGATTTCTCTTCCTCGATAATCGGGATTTCTATGAGTTGTAAATTTTCAGCATCGATTGCTTTTGTGGATTGAGCTCCATACGGGCAGAATCTTTTTCCTTTCTTGGATGTATGAAGTTTGGTAGCCTTAGCTTTACCTTTAGCTGAACATTTTACTGATGCTCCACAGGGCTGCTTCTCTTTTCCAGCTGCTTTGAGGTTTTCATTATGGAGAGTTAGCATAGATTCAGCATCCAAGCAGCTGCTGTCACGCTTTTGTGGAGACCTGCCCTCCATAATAGTCAAAGCTCGAGAAGATACGAGTTGGCGAGGATGTTGTTCTTCCTCATAAAGAGGCTGTGATTGGGGATGCAGAATGGCCAGCTTTCCTGTGTTTGATGGTTGCTGAGTTTCTTGGTTTTCCGCTTGAAGTGGAGTTTCTGGCACCATTTCCTCTTCTTCAATGAGTTGGGATTGTTTGCCATAGAAGATTTTGCCATACGGGCTTAGAGTTCGTGCTTCAGCTCGTAGCCAATTCCCAAAATTACCCGGTAGGTCTTCATCCAATCTGGTAGATTCATAAGGAATTTCCTTGCAAGCAGTGGCGTAGTGGCCAATTCTACCACAAGAATAGCAATAGTGTGGTAGCCTCTCATACTTGAACTCGATCCATAATTTTTTGCATCCTAAGTTAACAACTACTCCTGTTTTGAGGGGTGTAGCTAGGTTGAGCTTAATCCTTGCCTTTCCAGTCTTATAAATGCCGTTTCCTTTTGCTTCCAGCTTAACCTGTAGAACTTCTCCGATCTTTGATGCAATTTCTCTAACTACCTCCATCGTAACTCGCCAAAAGGAAGGCCAAATGAGATGCACCCAAAATGGGCAAAGTGGGAGAAATCATAACAAATATCGGGAATATCCGGGTCACACTTTGTTAAAGCACAAGGAGGTTCTTGGAAAAGCACCAAGGCACGGCATCAAGGATTCGCTGTTTCTCAGCTTCGAGTTAAATGTGAACGAGAAAGAACCTGGTTCTAACACGGTGTAGGACACATTTTCTGTCTTCCAAGCCCATTTCATAGTCTTAAGGAACGATGGGAAGTTAACATTAGGACGGGAATAAAGCTTGCCTAATAAGGTACGTCTGCATTCCGCAAGTTTTTCAGTCGAGATTCCTTGAGTAACGTTTATTACATCATCCTCATACCATAAGTTGCCAAGACTCTTACATAGCGCCTCAAAACGACTCGACTATGTACTAGGGTCTACCATTAGTTCAACTGTAATAACCCAAGGATAGATGCAACCTGAAAACCTTTTCTGGTTGAGGTGCGCTCGGACTTTTACCAGCACATAGGCGTGAACAGAGCAGCAGAGGAAACCAAGCTCGCAGCAAGGGTTGAGAGCCACCAATCACAATGGCCGCGAGGAAAAGAAAGGAGCAGAAGGAAAAACCCCGCGAAGGAAACTAAGAAATCGAGGGGCCCAGACGAGAAGCGTATGTGGACCCAAAATTAGGGTTATCGGATAAAGCTCAGAGATTAGAGGATGGACAGGTCAGTCCGTTGATGGCGATCTTGTGAACGGAAGAGATGGAAGTTCAACTCCAAGAAATTAGGTGGATCAAACAGGAGAGACACCGGGACTGGCCTCCAGTCAGAGAACACTTAGCTACGAAACTGTAGAGGAAAATCCAAAGAGGATTGGAGCTGAGATGACCGCTGAACTGCAATCGGTATCCGAATCCGCTAAGGGAGGCTTAATCAGGTGGAAATAGTCCAGAATCAGCCATGGGAAAAGATTTTTAGGGTTCAAGCGAGTGAGATTTTGGGGAAAGAGGGGTAACTATCACGTACTGGATAGAGAGAAAACTCAACATACGTTGAGAGAAAAAGTTGGCCCCCAGACCATTTACAGGTTGATTGGGTGAACTTTGGTGGCCTTGTCTGCTGTTGCAATCGGTCTGGTTACATATTCAGGGTGACCAACTAACGGATTTTCATAGCTATCTATGGGTTTCTCTCACATTTGCTTTTTAAAAGACCCGCTTTAGTCAGTCTGCCTTCAGTAGCTTGTTCAAGCAGTTCAACTTTGGGAATCACATCTCTTGGTAACCTCACCTCTCAAAAGTAAAGTAAATCTGTTTCCTCACCATTGGAAATCAGTTACAGCGATAGAGATTGCTTTACAACTTTAAGTAATGTCCCGTTATTCCCTCCGTTTTTTCCGGGTACTTTTGGCAAGTTTCTAAAATCTTTTAAACCTAATTTTCAAGATGTTGGGCAATACGGCGTTTTTCCGGGGATTTTTTTGGTTCTGTGCTATCTGCTATTAAAAATAGATTGGATCTACTTTAATTTCGATAAAAGAAAATATTTTCAAGTGTAGGGAGAGTGGTCCGTCGATGTGTTTTGATATCCCTTCAAAGAATTTGGTTTATTGTGTAAAATTGATTATGGCATGCGTGTCTGGCTTTTGTGCAGAGGCGATAAAGACGATTTATAAAGAACAGGCCGATGTTGCGGATGAGAATGTCGAGAGGAGCAAGAGACTTGATGAGGAGGCCTGCTCCCTCAGTCGAGAAAGAAATTCCAGCACAAAAACAGAAGTCATGATAAAGAATGCAATTACTAGTGGCAGCAACTCAGCTGGGAAGAATCAGTGCAACACAGAAATTGCCTTACAGCTGGTAAAGATCTGAAGGGAGGCGTGATTGGTCTTTTCTCCGTCAAGTATCCCCAGGAGTTTGGCCTCAATAACAACTCTCGGCTCATGTCCATCGCAAGCGCTACTCAATTGTAAATTGTGGGAGAAATGCTGTTTATTTCATTTGCCTCTTCGATATATATTCACAGAAGCTGCCTTCTGATAAGTCGTCATTTGATAGTTGAATCGGGATTTCTTTCCGCGTGCGATTACAGGTTTTAATGCCAGATTGTTAATTTTGGCGAACGACCATTGATAGGTGGATAACAATATGCATGCATAAACTGTAAACGCAGAGAAGCACACTAATAAACACAAATACATGTATCGATTCATATCCCGGACAGCAAAGAAAGCCCCATTTATTCGACACCCATCTCTCAATTCTATGTAAGGTAGTTATATAAAAGAAATCACACAGCATCAAAATTATTACTTTGCACGCGCCAATGATCCTGCTGATGGTTCCGAATAGGGATTTTTTGGGTGTGTACTAAAGTTTGTGGAAGAACGTTGTGGATTTGACGATGGCATGTGCGACTAAGGGTTCTGGGAAGTAGATGATGGCATGTCTAGTGGGACAAAAGGCTCAACCCTCGCAATTTGGACGATGGCATGTGGTACAATGGGGACATAGGGTATCGAAGATCGTTGTGGATTTGACGATGGCATGTGCGACAAAGGGTATGTAGATGAGCAATGCGAAGAGGTTGACCCCGATCAGGACACCGACAGCATTTAAAGTCTCGATACCTTTGCAAGTGACCTTGCCGAGCCGCAGCTGAATCATGTCGACCATGGAGTACAAGAGCAACAGGCCACCAATGATGGAGGTGGCCGTGGAGAGAAAGAACAAGGACCCCCTCATCAGCTTGCTCGTCCAGTGCGTGATTTCGTCGTAACTGGGGCTGGTGATGAGGTAGATGAAGAGTTGGGTCTTGAGGGATTTGGCCACGAGGCTGGAAAAGAGATAAAAGGCGAACGAAATGACTTCATTCTTGACAAGCCTCCTCCCCACGTGAACTCCAGCTTCACACGTCCTGTCGCCCGTTAAGTTCTGTTGCTCAGCGCTCGCGAACGCCAGGCCCACGAAGACCGCAACGGTGAAGAGCGAGTTCACGCTCACCAGATCGTCCAGTGCTCTCTGATAGATATCCACGGCCGCCTGCAGCTTCTCATAGCTAGTGACGCAACGTGACAAGCCACCACCAAAACAACAAGAAGAATAACAAGAACCGTTATTTCAAAGAGCAAAATGTAGAATCTTATATCAAATCATGGAAAGATAAAAACGGAACTTAATATCGGATAATAAAAAATGTTTGTACTGCGATTAGTTCCATTTACTATAAAAGAGAGAGAAAAGGGACTGACTTGACGGGAGTCCCATCCTTGGACGATTCAGATGACGCTGTGATTTCTTGGCCACCCTTGGACGGTTGAGATGCCGGATCTGCCATGATTTCTTTGTCTTGTATTACCGATCTTACGGATGGAGGGCTTTTATAGAGATGAAGAAATTATGCTTAGCCAGCTTTGCAAGCATCCCTCGTGAAAGAGGTAAAGCGAGAACATAATAAAGACAACAATATGATTGATATTCTCTTCTCTTGTGGTGTTTCACTTTGAAGCTTATCACTCGACATGCTAAAAAGAAAGCTACTGAAAAGTGGCAAGTCAAGAACAATTGGAAAAAAAAATACGGACGATTCTCTTTAAAGTTCTATATCATGCAAGTATTAACATCTAAGTTTTAATTGAGTATTTATGATAAAAATTGCATAAAAAATTAATGACTAATTTAGCCCTAATAAAAATGATTTTCGCATCACCTAGATCTTAGTTTTTATTTGCATCCACCAAGTTTTATTTCCTATATTATTTTCCCTTTTTTTACCCTATTTTCGGATAAATTAATATTTATCTTATTTATAAAAAAAAAGCCCCCACGGGGGCTGGGCTTTCACTTGTAGCCCCTTCTTCTTCTGTTTCCCCCACGCGGACCTAAGGCCCGGCCTCTCTCTTCCCCTCCTTCCTCCTTCCTTCCTCTTCCCTGCCGAAGCAGAGCAGGTGGGCGGCTAAGGGGACGCCGGTTCGGCCGCACCGAGGCCAGTCGGCACGCCGAGGGCCAGCGGCCCCCCCTCTGCCTATAAATGGGGCTTCGGGCGGAGGCCGAAGAGAGATCTGAGGAGCTTCTTCGGAGAGACATCCAAGAAGCCCGAGAGATCTGAGCGAGCGAGAGAAGCTTGAGATCTGAGAGAGAGGGAGCTCGAGCAGAGACTGAAAGTGAGTGGTGAGGTGAAGCCATTGACCCCCCCCCCCCGCCCCCACCCACCTTTCTTTCCTTGGGTTCTCTGTTTCGGGCTCGCCGGACCGAGCTGCCCCTGCCCGGTTCGAGTGAGCTCCGACCTCATTTATGTGTGTGCTGCATTTTTGGGGTTTAATGTGTCGAGGGCCTCCTCGAATGCCTGCTTGAATCCGAGCTTGTTGTTCTCGATTCTAACCCCCAGCCGCCGATGCACCATACCTGTTCGACGAAATGCCCGAGCGGGACTAGCACGGCTGCTATTAATTATTTCTGTGGGCGTTGCATGTCGAGTGAATTTTGACGAGACCATACCATTACCATCACCCCCTCCGCTTCGTATGATCTTGTTTCAATGTTTTCTTTCTTGTAGGTGACGTGACGGGCTTCGCTAGTGACCGATTCTTGGCATGCGATAAATGAAGTGTGGCGGCGGTGGCGTCAGTCGCAGTCCGACAACTGGTGGAGGTCCGTGAATGCGTGCGACCGCGGCGAGGGGGGATTCCGGCCTTGGAATTTGTTCCGGAATGGTCTTGGGCAAAGACCACGCGTGAACGAGACGAGACGATCGCGGGGAGGGGAAAAGGAAAAGAAGAGAGAAGAGAACAGAATACCGGGTCTCCGTCTCTCTTCTGCTGTTCTTGCGCGTGCAGAGGGGACGGTGGGACAAGACAAGAGAGAGAAGATAAAAACCAAAGTGGAAAGGACAAGTAAAAGATAATTACAAAAGAGAGGGAGAGAGGGAGAAACGTTTATATATATATATATATATTATTTTTTAAGGGAAAGGCCTAAAATTGATTTTGAAAGTTTTTTTCTCTTAAAAACGCTTGAAAAATCTCTTTTAGGAAAGGATCTAAAAATGTTTTCTTTGAGTATTTTTTTATTTTAATGCACCCAAGATATATATATCAAACTTGATGTTTAAACAAGATTAAGTACCGAGAGAGTATTAATTATGCAGGAGTTAAATGTTTCTCCCGATATTTTACTTGAATTTCAAATTGATCCATTCCAAATCAATTAGTGGCGATTTCTATTTTGGGAGAGTTCGGCTAAGCCTAATAGTTAGTGAACCATTAACCTCCGCATGTCTACGCACATAAGGGTGCTTTAAAAGGGAGGTTGCAACGTTGCTGTCTGAGGGAAGGGTAGAAATTCATTTTATCCACGTAGATGGAGTACCAAAAGGAGGAAATCAAACCCTCTTATAACCCCTCTAAAATTCTTTGAATGTAGCCGGCAAAAAGGAATTTGGACCCGATAACCCGCTCAAACCCGTTTTGAGAAATAGGGAACCAATGGACCTTTCTTCAAGTCTTTAAATAACCAGGTCAACCTCTCTCGTGCCCATAATTTCGGGTCGGGTCGGGTCGGGTCAACCTTGTTTAACCCTACTTAGCTTGGAATTTTCTTTTTGTACTTAAATTAAAGTTAGAATTATGCAATATTCAAAATTAGACAATGTTCAATCCTGTTAGCTAAGGTTTATGTGTTACACATACTAAATACGCATATGATATATCTAATCTCTTGTATTGAATGGGCAAATCTAAATAGTTTGGAAAATGGCTATACATATTAAGGGGAGAAGAACACTAGACGTGTCAAGACTTGTGTACAGTGCTCATTTTAGTATCAAAAGTTTTTTTAAAAACAATTTTTTCAATGCCAACTCCAATATGTATGTACGGAAATCCGTCGTAGCCATTTTCTATTAGTTGCTTAAGTCGACATGACTCGCCAAAGAGTCTAGTCAGCATGTACATCCTAAAACGATACCATCTAGTACCTTTCCGCCAAATAAGAACCTTAAATCCCCAAATTGAAAGAGAACTCTACAATTTCAAATCCTAATTGGCCATTGAACCTAAATTCACTCCCTATTTCGATTTGCCCCCAAAATTAACAGCTCAATCTTGCAAATAAAGAGCAGGAGTTCAGTAGCAACTCGCAACCCATATTTCTCTCTCACACAGGCCCTAATTTTCTCTCACAAACCCTAATTTTCCCTAACAAGCCCTTGTTTTTCCCTCCAATCGAACAACATAGAGAGAGAAACACATCTTTACCATGGGCAACGAGCAAGCGATGGAAAGCGGATGGTGAGAGAGGGCGGGCGTGCGACGACAAGCAAGCGATGGTGAGCAAGCTATAGGAAGAGATGCAACAAGGCTAGCCTTTTTACTCAAGTTCAAATGACGTAGCTTTTGCCTCGAATGGTGTGTGACGTTGTTTTGTTAATTACCCAGCCACGTTGGACTGAACTATATCTTTTTGCATGTCTACGTGGATTGGGTTTTTAGAAATATAAGATACGCCACTTAAATTTTTTATTTACAATTGACATGTAATCAATCTGACCGAAATTTATCGTCATTGGCACTTAAGTGATCGTTTTATCTCTGATTTGGCACTTAAATGAGCCAGTGAAAAGTTTTGATACTAAAATGAGCATGATACGCAAGTTTTGGCACTCTTATGTCTTTCTCCTGCATATTAACACTTTTTAGGGCTCGTTTATTAATACTGAAAAACGAGTGCTGAAAATTTGAATCCCTAATATTGAGTACTAAATCTTTACGTTTGAAAACCAAAATAAATAGTTGTTTGAACCGATGAAATTGGATAATTGATTAGCTTATTAAAAGACATGGGAGAGTGAAAATTGTTGGAAGGTTCTGACAATATATTTGTAAGGTTATTAACTTCCATTGGATATTTTGATAAGTCAATCAACTAAGTCATTCGTTACTTACTACATCCAATGGCTTTTGACATAAAATACTCAATAAGTTTTGTGTGTAATTGGAAATTATCAAAACGCATTTAATAACATTAATTGGTTAAAAGCTTAATTTTCAGGACTTAATGTGGTTATCAAGCAGATGCTGAATCTACTTATTAAGTGTCGTGATAGATTTTTGTTGGGTTCTTAAATTGCCTAATAGTTTAAATAACTATTGGGATTAGTACATCACTAAGTAATAAGCCAATATAGGATCTCTAACATTGCTTAAATAATTTGCCAGATGGGTTAGGTCGACCATGTTTAACCCGTGAATGAGAGGAATCTTTTCTTCTTTTATTTGAACTTAGTTTAAAATTTAGAACCGTCAACGTTACAAAATATTCAGGCTTATCAGCCAACATATGCGTAATATCTTAAATAAATGTAAACTTCATATGATTTCTTGGACTTGTCCCTATTTTTGCTAGACAATGAGGTTAGATGGCTTCATATTAAATGTTAGAGTTTTATTTCTCGAGTGTTTTTATATGGAAAAATTATTCAAAAAGTTCGAAACCTGTTGCATTTTACTAATTTAGTCATAAACCTTTCAATTTTGCAAATTGAGTCATAAACATTTTTACTTTTTGCTAGTTGAATCCATCCGACCAACGGCCGTGCCACATAAGATGACTTGTGTTAATATGGATATACTTAATAATATGTTAAATATTTTTTTCAAATTTATATTCATTTTTTTTCCTTCTTTTCTTTTCTTCTTTCCTCCACTAGCCGGCCTCAAGCAAGGGCCACCCTTGCCAGCCTTAGGTGAGGGATGCTTGGGCCTAGGCTAGGGAGGCTTGGGCATCGATGCTCTCTCAGGTGGAGGCAGCTGATGCTCACCTAGGCATCGCCCTCGCCAAATTGAGCAAGGGTTGCCCTCCACTCCGGTGAGGACAACAGGCTAGCGACCTTCACCAACCATTGGTGAAGGTCTAGTGGCTAGCAACGGGAAAAGGGAGAAAGAAAAGAAGAGAAAAAGAAAGAAAAAAAATGAAGGAAAAGAGAAAAAAGGAAAAATAATAAAATAATAAAATAATAAAAATTGTCCATATTAGCTCCGCAATGCCACATGGGACAATCAGCGTCCATGTCAGCAATTTTTTGTCTGATGTTGCTAGCTCCAATGATTATAGAGATTGTGAAAGTTGTCAAATTTCTACTGAGTTATTTTTTATTCTAAGGAGTTGAGCAAAAGACTTTTGCATTTATTTAGAAGATATCACAAATTAGCAATTAGATTAGTATGGCGATTTTCTACTTAATGTTTTGGCACGCATCGCTTCCATATCAGACCTTGTGAACGGACAGGTTATATGTTACGTGGTCTATAAATGGTGTGGACCGGCATCATTCCAAGTGATCAATCAATTTAACCTTTTGTACTTAAACGATTGGGAGACGTTAAATGCATTTCTTTGTGCCAAATCAAATCCACTCAACATATTATTAGAACCATTTTTATATAGGCCGATGATACATGAGTATGATTGCAACGGGGGCAAAGTAATGAACGAAAGAGAAGAAGACATCCACACGCGATGATACTGGCGGCGAATTAGAATTACTAGATTATAGGGATGTTTTGCTAAGACTGTGTGCGGTTGCTCGAGTATTAATTGAGCTCAAGCTTGGCGTGAGATAGATGAACGGCACGCATCATGGAGGGCGTATAGATGAGGAGTGCCAGGACGTTGACGGCAACCAAGGTCCCTGTGGCCAGAAGTGTGTCGCTCTCTCCACAAGTGACGTTCCCGAGGAGCACGCGGACCACGTTGGCCATCGACATGGTCAAGAAGATGCACCCGAGGACCGAACCTGTCATCGACAGCAAGATCATCAAGTTCCTCATCGCGCCGTACCCGCCCACCACGGAGCGCTTCCGGTTTCTGGGATCGGACATGAGGTATGTGGAGAGGTTCATCTTGAGGGCTGTGGCGACAAGGCTCGAGAGCAGGAAGCACACGAAGGAAACCACCTCATCGAACAGGAGCGCCATTTTCGTCTGGTGGCTGGCTTGGCACTCTTTCAGCGGCTGGAGACTCTGGGGGTTGGCGCCCGCAATGGATATCCCGACGAACATCGCGAAGGTGAAGAGGGAGTTCACACTCACCAGATCGTCTAGCACCAATTGGAGATGCTGTATCTTCTGACGATTCTGTTCCTCGTTCCTACTGCTACAGATTCGTGACGGATAATAAATCAAATGTCAGAGACGCACGCATGCAGATAATCATACGTTAGTAATATTGCATGGGAATGGGGAGAGAGAGAGAGAGAGACTTCGCTTGAGCAGCAGCATTTCCTTGATCAGTATGCGCCATGATTCAACGATTTCAATGGGATCAAGGGATGGAATGGAGGAGGTAGGAGGGGTTTGAACTTGTTATGTAGTTGGTGCCACTGTGAGATATTCCTTGCCAGAGGTTACAAGCGAGATTATGAGAAAAAGGGGGAAAAAAGATAGAAAACATCAATAGGTTACGGAAAAAAAGAAAAGAGGATGCGACGGAACCCTGTTCAGCTGCTTTGGCTGCATTTTCGTGAACCACATTGGGTGACCAGATTCTTCCTTCAATAACCAAGTGTAATTAACAGCCTTCACTTCTTCTTTTTTGTATTAACTTGCCAACAGAAACCGAACCGATCATAAAATTGTCCAAACCTAGCGACGAAAAACCTATACATCTCTTTCGCAAAATAACATTGCATACGATAATCAGATCTTTTCTGCATAAAAATAAGAAAGAATAGGACAATAAACCTCTAATCCATTGTCGTATGACTCCATGTGGCTGCATATGGGTTCTATGTTTCTTGAAGAATAGCTATTCTGCTCCCACTCTCTTTTGTACTGTTCATTATAAGTATGTTACACGAGTTCGATCTTATCCTGCTTCATCTTGAGAAATCCCGACTCGTAGTGACGCAAGGTATTACAAATGTGGAGAGATGCTTTGGCAATTTCCCATAATTCCTAGGATAATCAACTGTCGATAAGAGCAATCCTATAACGTCATGGGGGAGTTTTCATGAAGATGGAAAAAAAAGTGATCGATCCCACAAAAGTCCCTTCGCTAACAATCCTGTCCTCAATCTTTTTAGTGTCAATTCGCTATGCTATTTAAGCAAAGTGGAAAGTAAAAAGCAAAAAGCGGAAAGCTCATCTGATATGCGGAAAGAAGCAATGCGTCTTATTTACTCAGGGGTCCAAAGTATTTAATATATAGAAAATTGAGGATTGGCAAATGTGACCTTCAAGTTTCATATGGTGATATTGCTTCCACAGTTTCCGTCTTCTTCTTTGAATGAAAAAAGTGTTAATTCGATTAATTCATTTGCATCACTAGACATACACTATATGCAGAACAGATAGGTAAATATTATATAATGGATTTAAAAAGTGAAAATTCTTCATTTACTCTTGTACTTTAAATAGTATAATACATTTCAAGTTATAACAGTGACAATAATCATAACTTTGTAAAAGAAAAGGAAATATTGCACAATATATATATATATATATATATATATATATATATATATTTGCACGCATTTGGGATCCACTTTACTATAATTTATTATCAAGAGGTTATCCTTTACTCTTCTCTTGACAAAGATATTTTGGAAAATAAAAGAATCACTTCATTAAGTTGAATGTGTTAAATGTGAGAAAAGTCAATTTTGCCAATTCACATTTATTAAAAGTATATCATCAAGAGATTTTCCTACTATACATTCACTTTTCTCTTCCCAAAACTCTTCAATTTTTACATGGAAAAAAAAAGGAAACATTCCATCAAGTAATGCACTGATGTGCGGAAGTCAATTTTAGCACAATATATTAGATTAGATAAGTATTGAGATTAGATTATATACTAGATTGTATTAGACAGAGATTTTTCATTAAGATATTTTCTTTCTCCAATAAGGTGAGCCTTGGGGGAATTCAAAGGTCATGATCTTATACTTAATTACCCCAACTATGGGTTACAAATTTACAATTTCACCTACTCACCCAAGAACACTCCCTCTAATCTCGAGGTCAAGACTTGGTCGACCAATGAAATTTCTTGTATTGAGACTAGATTATATGTACATACTCAAGTTACCAAATTGTTTCTGGTTATATATAATTTAGGGATGATGGAGAGCATTGGCATATATATATATATATATATATATAAAGGGAAAGTTGCTAAGATCCCCAACCCTTTTTATAAAGAGAAATACTTGTTCCTTCTATCAATGTAATAGAGTGTCCCAACTCTTTTCGATAGCGTCATAGTCCCAGGGTATCTGTTTTGGGCTTAGACAAGCTTCTAATCAATTAGGTTATCCTTATGCCGCATAGAAAATGTGGTACAATGACGGTCGTAGGGATGTAAGGAAAGTCGTCTCTTTGAAGAACAGGATAGAGAGGAATTCACATTGGCCCCTATTATGTAGTCCCTAAGTGAATCCTTTTTTTCCCCTTCTCTCTCACGGTCGTCGTTTAACTGAGTCAGAGTCAGCACCTTCTAATGCTTGGGCTCGCACCTGACACAATCAAGGTCATTCATGACCCCGTACTCAATTTGGCCTCAATTGAGCCTAACTCGCTTAAATTTTCAAGGGGTTGAGTTCGACTTGGTTGGTAGGGAAAATTTTAGTAGGGATAAGGATGCCAAAAGTGCCATAAATTTCATATGGTGTTTACTTGAATATTATAACTTCTTTTTTGATTACTTCAATACTATAACTTTAAAAAAAAAAAAATTGATTAGTTAAGTGCTATAACTTTCAATTGATCATTTAAAAAATATAACTTTTTAAAAACATTCACCCAAGTGCCATAAACCCAACATGGCATGACACTTGTGGTGTTATTTTCTCATTTTTACTCGAAACTCCGAGCCCGAGCTCAAGTTCTCAAATTTGAAAATGCAATAAGGTAGAAAGAGATTCATTTAGGGAAGCAAAATTTTTAACATACTTCACTTAATATTTTATTAGCTCTTGCTATAAATAAGTGTGAAATCGATAGGACTACCTATTGATGTTATGCCACTATAATTTTGTCGACTGTTCACGTTATCTTCTGTAAGAGTTATGGCTATAATAGCAAATACAAATTATTTTGCACTGTTCTCTTTATCCTGTACTTGAATTCCTTCTATAAGAGGGTCATAATTCAAATTTATGCCCTCCAATTGAGCGAATCTATGCATATCTTGTAACCCTAGCAAAAGGGAAGCACTGGTTCTTGCTGGGGCAACACTCCATGCTGTCAGTAATGTGAGTGAGGTACGCAAAGTCATATGTTCTTTTGGTTTCTGTTCTTGAAAGTTTTGCCTGTCTTCCTTTTTGAATTGTCTTGTGCATGAAGCAAGCTCGTGCTATCAGGTGCTACGTGCTGTAGAACCCTTTTGTTGCATACTTTTATGTTGTTAAACTAGGTGTAAAATTAGAAAGAAACAGAATGGTAAAACCTTATTTTACCTTCAGTAGAGGAAGGACAAACATAATGCTGAAGGAAAATACTTTGTGGGATTTTATGTCATTACCACTCGCCTTCTCTCTATGTTGAGCAAGTATTTTCAAGTTTCCATTGAGTCTAGGACTACAAAACACATGACATCATTTATTTCATCTTATCGAATACCATACTTAATGGTACTGTTAGTCAGAAGAAAGGTCACGTCAGTGTAGAGAAGCTCCGTCAGTGATAGGTTTCCCCAACTAATCAAGTTGGCTGTACTGGGAGTCTGAGGTGCTTGTCGCAAGAGATTTTTTTTGCCTTTCTCAATAGATGGTTGATATCTTATAAGTTGATTTTCTCTCTGTGGACAGGAATATCTAGTGAAGAATGCTAACGGAATGGAACTAATGTCGATGTTGGACTTTTTTGGTGCAATTATTAGCGCTATACAAATGTATCCTTTTAGGTCTTGATTAACTAATGTACGGATACGAGGCTGATATTATGGCGTCAAAAGATCCATCATTTTCACTGGTCTTATTTCCTGTGTTGTTTCACGGGCAAATGTCTCGCATTTGGTTGAATTTAGCCTTCTGTTCCGATCGTTCTCATTCCTGATGGGACTTGCACTAATGTTACCTTTGCTTTTGCAATCATTCAAAGTAGTTTCATCTCCGTGTGTGGTAGACAATGTTTTTGGAGTCGACCTGTTCCTGAAATTGTCCTTAATGTTCATACAAAAGCTTTCTTGAGCACAATGAGCTCAAATCTATTCATTGGTCAGCTGGAGCAGCAAGTCTCTCTCTCTCTCTCTCCCTCCCCCCATGTGTACCTATAAACATATGTATCAGACAAAGGCGTCCACTACGTTTCTAATGAATGCGAATGGGTTTCCATGTGCACAAGCACAAACACCTGTACAGAATTGCCATCCGCGCATGCAATCTCTTTTGGCCTTTGAAATTTATCCGTACTTGTAAAAAAGTTTAGAAGCTGCCTATCTGAAATGTAACTAGCTTCGAACTATATCATCCTTTAATACACTTGATTGACTCAGAGATCTTCAGAACCGCTCAATGCAAGAAGCAGGAAATGATGAATCACGTGAATGTAAATCAGTGGGCTTCTCAATAACCACTTAATTTTATTCTTGCGCTGTTTACAGAAATTTGGAGACAGAAAAGACTTGAGACGATGGTTGTTGCCCTTCATTAAGAATCAAGCATTTAAGTGCTAAATGTCTGTTATATTTTGTTCAGATGTATGGTTTTCACGTATGCAAATCTCATTGCAAATGTTTTTCGTTTATCCCAATCAAAGAACGAGAGTAAGAGCTTGGAAATTTGGAAAGGAATCTTTATTTTAACTGGTGCGGGCACTACCTTTCTAGGGATTTGCACTGGCTATACTCCTGTTCTACTCATTTGTCCCGATTTTGCTGAAGGTTTGTGTTGGATATTGCGGAAGCGTGTGTGCGTGTGTGTATGGACTATGGCCAGGGAATATGAAAAAACTTTATTATGATAGTTGGTGTTACAAAAGGAGAGAGCATTTCTAGTTTTTTCGGCTTCTACAAACAAACGTCCACTACTCCTATTTATAGGCGTGAATCCACCGCCATAATCCACCGACTTTGAGTACAAGAAATAATATAAAATTGCAGCTTGCTTCTTTGTCTCTGCTTGTTGCGGCTTCTCCCGATTCGTGTAGTTGCTTCTCCCTTATTCTCCATTTTTCTATTCTTTGCAACTCCTAGCCACTTTTGTTGACTTTTCAACCAACTTCCAGCTGGCTTTCTTCCTTCATACGTATACTTGCTGCCCACATAGTACCAGAAAATTCTCCAACATAGGAGAGTCTTCTTTAACTTATACAAATTGTTGCTGCCGCCTTCTTTCTTCTCCATTAAGTTATGAGTAGTCTAGTGAGTTCTAGAATTTTCACAAAATGGATCATATTTTAACAGTTTGATTTCAAGACATTAGATTTTCTGGTTGTGCAGTTGTTCGCTTGTTTGCAACATGAGATCCATCAAAATTTTCGTTTGCAGATAAATGGGTCTACAATGCTCGACCTGTCTCTATTGACCTCAGACATGGGCCGTCTTTATTTGCGTCTTTGCTTACCATGAGAAGGTTTATTCGCAGGATATTTGGCATGATTGGGATTTAGACCTCATCTACGCCGCTTTGTGTTGATGTTAATCCATTTACAGGTTAAATGGATGTACTTTGGGGGCCTTTGCTGCTGTTGCACTCGGTCTGGTCATTTATTGAGGGTGAGCAGCTAATGGATTTTCAGATCTATTAGTTGGTTTCACTCACATTTGCTCTTTGAAAGACCCACTTTAGTCAGTCTGCCTCCAGAAGCTTGTTCAAGCAGTTCAACTTCAGGAATCACATCACTAAACTCGCCTCACAAAAGTAAAGTAAATCTGTCTCGTCTCCCTTGGAAATCAATTAGACTGGTAGAGATTGCTTTATAACTTTAAGGAATGTCCCATTCTTCTCTCTGAGTTTCCTGGGTACTTTTGGCAGGTTTCTAAACTCTTTTAAACCTTATTTTCAAGATGTTGGGCAATTCGGCGTCTTTCCAGGACTTTTAGGTTCTGTGGTGTCTGCTATTAAAAATAGAGAATATCTAATTTAATTCTGATAAAAGACGATATCTTCAAGTGTAGTGACGAGTGGTCCATAAATGTGTCCATAAATGGTTTATTGTGTAAAACTGATTATAGCAAGTCTGGCTTTTGTGTGGAGAAGACAAAGAAGGCCACAAAAAACGGGCCAATGTTGCTGATGAGAATGTCAAGAGGAGCAAGAGATTTGATGAGGAGGCCTGCTCAGTCAGGCAGGATTGAAATTGCGGCACAAAAAAAGAGGTCATAAGAAAGAACGAAATTACTAGTGGCAGCAACTCAGGTGGAAAGATTCAGTGCAATACCGAAATTGCCTAGTGGCAGGTAAAGATATGAGGGGAGGTGTGACCGGTCTTTTCTCTGTTAAGTATTCCCAGGAGTTTGGCCTCAATAACGACTCTCGGCTCATGTCCATCGCAAGTGCTACTCAATTGTAAATGTGGGAGAATTTTGTTTATTTCGTTTGCCTCTTCAATATTCACAGAATCTTCCTTCTACTAAGTCGTCATTTGATGGTTGACTCGTAATTTTTTTCCTGATGCGATTTCAGGGTGTTAATGCCAGATTGTTAATCGTAGCAAGCAACCATTGATAGGTGGATAAGAATATGCATAGTGCTGACAAGAGTGGTTCTGCATCTCCTTATTATTGCAGAAACTGTAGACGCAGAGAAGCTGACTAATAAACACAAATACATATATTGATTCACATCCCAGAAAGCAAAGAGAAGCCGAAACTCATCTCCCAGTTCTATGTAAGAACTTAAATGAGTACTGAAACAGCATCATACTTAGATCTTTGCACCTGAAGATCTTTTGCTCGATGCTTCAGAAGGGGGATGTTTGATCCCTGGAAGTATGTTCTCGAAGATCATTGTGGATGTGACGATGGCATGTAGGACAAAGGGTTCCGGGAAGTAGGTTCTCGAAGATCATTTATGACAGCAAGTAGTTTTGCGGAGAAGACGATGGCATTTGGGACAATTGTCTGGAAGTAGGATATCAAAGATCGTTGTGGATTTGACGATGGCATGTACAACATATGGTATGTAGATGAGCAACGCGAAGATGTTGACCCCGATCAGGACAGCCACAGTATTTAATGTCTGGATACCTTTGCAAGAGACCTTCCCGAGCTGGAGCTGAATGGTGTCGATCATGGAGCACAAGAGGAACACAGTGCCAATGATGGAGGTCGATGCGGAGAGAACGAACAAGGACCCCCTCAGCACCTTGCTCGATGCGCTATTGATTTCGTCGTAAGTGACCGGGGAGAGGAGGTAGCTGAAGAGGTGGGTCTTGAGGGATTTGGCCACGAGGCTGGAAAAGAGATAAAAGGCGAACGAAATCACTTCGTACTCGACAAGCCTCTTCGCCACATGAACTCCAGCTTCACACTCCTTTTTGCGCTCTATGTTATGTTGTTCAGGGCTCGCGAACGCCAGGCCCACAAAGACGGCAACGGTGAAGAGCGAGTTCACTCTCACCAGATCGTCCAGTGCTTTTTGATGGACCTTCACTGCCTCAAACAGCTTTGTTCGGCTAGAGATGCAAACATGACAAACCACCACCAAAATAACAGCAGCAGCAGCAACAACAACAACAAAAGTACCGTTATTTTAAAGAACAAAATGTAGAATCTCATATCAAATCATGGAAAGATAAAAACGAAACTTATATTGGATAATAAAAAAATTTGTACAGTGATTAGTTCCGTTCACTATAAAAGAGAGAAGATGGACCAACTTGATACAGATCTTTTCCTCGTCCTTGGATGGTTGAGATTTGCTCCCTCGATCTGCCATAATTTCTTTGTCTTGTATTCTTAATTACCAATCTTACGGACGGAGGGTTTTTATAGAGATGAAGAAATTATGCTTAGCCAGCTTTGCAAGCATCACTCGTGAAAGAGGTAAAGCGAGAATGGAATAAAGACAACAATATGATTGATATTCTCTTCTCTTTCGTGTTTCACGTTTGAAGCTTATTGTTTAACATGCAAAAAAGAAGCAAGCAAGCTAACAAAAAGTGGCAAGACAAGAACAATTAGAGAGAGGCTACGATGATTCTTGTTGTGGTTCTACCACCTGCAAGCATCTGCCGTCGAGGGAAGGGTAGAAATTCATTTTATCCAAGTAGCTGGAGTACCAAAAAGAGGAGATCAAACCCTCTTAGAACCCCTCCAAAATTCTTTGAGATTACGTTTGCATGTAGCTGGCAAAAAGGAATTTGGACCCGATAACCCGCTCAAACCCGTTTTGAGAAATGGGGTACGGATGGACCTTTCTTCAATTTTTTAAATAACCGGGTCAGCCTGTCTCGTGCTCAGAATTTTTGGGTTGGGTCGGTTCAACCTTGTTTAACCCTCCTTAGCCTGGACTTTTCTTTTTGTGCTCACATTATAGTTAGAATTATGCAATATTCAGAATTAGACATTGTTGAATCTTTTAGCTAAGATATACGTATATAATTTACCGAATCTCTCATATTGGATGGGCAAATCTAAATAATTTCAAAAATGGCCACACGTGTTGATACTCTTTAAGGCTTATTTATTAATACTGCAAAACCGAGTGCTAAAAATGTGAGTATCAAATATTGAGTGCTGAAGTCTTTATGTTTGAAAAGCAGAATTAATAGTTCTTTGAACCGATGAAATGAGGAATCGGTCACCCCTAATCAAAACCTAGTGACTTAAACCAATACATGTCATTTGCAAAAAAAAAAAAAAAAAAAATTGTAGCAATTGCAGACTTTTGAGACAATGGAAGAAATGGGGTTTACACAATTATTCCAAGACTTAATTAGATCTCTTCTGCATAAACATGAGAAAGAATAACACAATAAACCTAAAATCTGTTGTCCTATGACTCCATGTGATTGCAGATGGTTCTGTGTTTCTTGAAGAATAATTGTTCTACTCCAACTTTCTCTTTTTTAGTGTTCACTACAAGTAGGTTACACAAGTTCGATCTAATCCAACTCCATCTTGAAAAATCTAGACTTTTAGTGAGGCTGTTGAAAATATATCTTGAATTTGAGCATGAAGAAGAAACTTTCCTAATTCAAGTAAATTTATTATTTTTTAATAGGTTTCCTAATTGGAGAATCTTTCTTATTTTGGATCCAATTGTTGTTTATATGTAAGAAATGTCTTCGTTGTGGGGAATATAAAAGACAAACTTACACAAATCTTGTTGTGTGAGGTTGAAAGATTATTTCATGAGAAAATATGAGGCTATAAACACTGTGTGAGCTATTGGGTGTAACTAAGGAGTGGAAAACACTTAGGCTACGTTTGGTCGTCTAGATTTTTAATCGGGATAGGACTGGATAGGATAGGATATGAAATCTTTGGATTTTTTTATATCATATCCAGTGTTTGGTGAATCGCAGTATTAAAGTTGGATATATTCACATTATATCATTTACATTTTTTTGATATAAACGGTATATCATTATAAATGAACCTAAATGTTCATAAATGGAGATGGCAAAAATCTCTCGTAACACTATTCCTTAATTTATTTTTATTTTATTTTTCCTCTTCTATATTATTTTCTTTATTATTTCTTTTTTCCCCTTTCATCATTCTTTAATAAAATTTTATTAAATAGTAAACTGTACTAACATACCTAAAATACAAAAATGCCTAAAATATATAATAAATATAAATATTTAATTTATATATTGAATTTTTATTATAAGATAAAATTAAAGTTGAATATATAAATTAAAATAGGGTTAACTAAAAATAATTTTTTATTTTTATTTCTTAAATTAGAATTCAACTATTATTAATATTGAAATATAATTTCAATTTTGTTAATTTAATAAGTTTATTATCCGAGAAAAATAACTTTCTTATTATGGATATTAGAAATCCTATTCACATTTATTCCACCTCTCCCATTAGATAATTTTATCCTGTTAATATCCCTATTATATCCAACTTTATCCTATCCTGAGTGAGTACCAAACGTAGGATAAGATAAATCATATCCTATCCCGAATTTTATCCCGACTACCAAACGCAACCTGAGAGTGTTAGAATGATTCGAGTATGAGCTATTGGGTGTAAATATGAGGTTAAACACTATGTGAGCTATCAAGTATAACTAAGGGATAGAAAACACTGAGTGTTAGAATAACTTGAGTATGGTTGTAATATCAGTTATATCACTTGATCTATAGTAGAATTATTTGCTACTTTTTCCATAGATGTTGGTCACTCAACAAAAGCATGTAAATTTAGATATCGATTTATTTTCTTGTTCAATCTACTTTATTATTTGATTGATTGTTTCTATGACAATTGATATCAAAGTTAGACTTGGTTGATTTGAAGTGAATCAATGGTGACAAAAGAAGGAAAGTGAATATCAACAGATTTGATGAGAAGAATTTTGGTGTCTAGAGATGCAAATTAAGGTTTTTTTGTATAAGAGGAATCTGCACTTGCCCCTACTGGGGAGAAGCTTGACTCAATGAAGGAAGTTAAATGTGAATTGTTGGATAGTCAAGTGTCACGGTCTGTGAATCCTCCCGTACTTGTAACACTTGTGAGTGGTGCTTGAGGTTATTGAGTGACGAGTGGGGATGCAGCAAGGATAAATACAACTGGTCCGTGGGAGTGGCATTGGGACGGTTGGTGCTAGGAGTTCTAGGATTAAAAGATTATATTACTTAGGAGCTATGAAGACAGGGTTGGCCACCCTGCATAAACTGGTCGGGAGCTTATGCCGATCTCCTAATGAAGCTATGGTAGGTCAAAACCAGTTGTTGAGCTTAAAAAGATTTGATGTCCCGCTCGATGGACTAAACATCTGAGCTAAGCTAGGCATGGTACAATCTCGTATAAGGAAGCTATTCACGGTTTGTTCTCTAGAACAACTATGGAACAAAGGCTGACCTAGTGAATCCCACTCGCCAGGTGCCTCACGGGTTATTCCACGGCCAAGAAACTGCCAGCCTATGACAATTTGGTATCAGAACAAGATCCCTCTAGTAAGTGGGTGAGTCAGAGAGAGATCCAATTTTTCGCTCCACTATAGGTTGAACTAGAAAGTACCAGTGGTCTACCCAATCCTACAAGGGCATAGAGTGAATCGTCGAGGCAAAAAGTGCTCGAACAAAGCGCGGCTCTCAACTAGCTTCTAGGATGACAATGGGGGCACGAGGAAGAACTGATTCCTTACCGAGTGAGTTGAGATGGAGAAGAAGTGATTCCTCACTCAATGGGGATAACATTCTTGGATGAATCAATGAATTCAATGAAAAAGGTCTACTACCATTTTTTCGACAAGGAAAGAACCTCCATTAGTCTGCTAGGGTCAAGATGCTTAGTAGGGAAAAATGGTGCTGCCAAAAATGAAAAATGCCACACTTGCCAGGGAAAGTACAAGTGACTGAAAAGGGGCTTGAACAGCTGAGATCAAAAGAGGCCACCAATGGAGCAAAACTTGTTTTGTTGGCCGAGCATGACCATTCGATGTATGATTTAAAAAATGGCGCATTAATGGTTAAGGGATGCAAGGAAGCAAAAGAGCATACTGCAACGAGGGCATTGTGGAATTGAGTGGAGAAGAATGTCATAGTCTATGAATCCTCCCGTACTCGTGACACTTGTGAGTGATACTTGGAGTTGTCAAGTGAATAGTGAGGATGCAACGAAGATGAATACAACTTGTCCGTGGGAGTGGCATTAGGAAAGTTGGTGCTAGGAGTTCTAGGATTAAAGAGTTATATTACTTAGGAGTTCTAAAGGCTAGGTTGGCCACCCGTGTACAAATTGGTCAGAAGCTTATGTCGCTCTCCTGATGATGCCATGGCAGGCCGAAACCAATTGTTAAGTCTAAAGAAATCTAATGTCCCACTTGATAGACTAGATGTCCAAGCTAAGCTAAGTGTGGTTCAATCTCGTATAAGGCAACTATTCACTCTTTGTTCTCTAGAGCAACTATGGAACAAGGGTTGACTTGGTGAATTCCGCTTGCTAGTTCCTCACGGGTTGTTTCTTGGCCAAGGAACTATCAACCCGTGACACAAGCATGAGGTGTTCTTTGGCTGACATTGTCTCGTAACGTCGCGTTTAGCATTGCGAAAAAAAAAAGACTACCGCGGGTTTGATGAAAGCCTCATGGACATGTAGAAGAAGCCATTTGTGATCAATAATGTCTATTTAATACGACATTTGTTTAACTTGAAGATGGGCGAAGGTGCATTAGTTACTGATCCTATCAATGAATTTATTGTGGTTGTTAGTTAATTGAGTTTAGTTGAGATTGACATAAAGATGAGGCATGTGTTTTGATACCATTACTCCATTACCTAATAGTTGGAATAAAATTGTTCCTATTGTTACTGATTCCTCTGGGTCAATAAGTTCGCCATTTGATAGGTCCGAGATTTGATTATAAGTGAGGATATCCGTAGAAAAGAATCTTATAAACCTGTGCCTAGTGCTTTAATAGGTGAAATAAAGAAAGAACTAGTACTTGTGTTAGCAAAAGTAACTCAAATATGGATGGGCATGGTGAATATAGGATTGGTGGTGTTGTCTATTAGAGTTGTGGCAAGAGGGGATATTTTAGAAGGAGTTGCCTTAAGCTAAAGAACGAGAATAGTAGTGGAATTAGTATTTAGTCCACAGATGATGTTACAATTGTAATTGATGATAATTCGGATAGTGTTGATTATGTCATGTTTGTCATTGAGGATTCGTTGTCTAATGGATAAATTATGGATTTTGACTATTCGTTTCACGTCACACCAACTAAGAATCAATTACAACTTATCAGTGTATAAATAATAGTGAAGTGTGGTTAAGAAATAATGCTGGGTGTGATATTGTAAGTGTTAGTGATGTTAGAATTAGTATAGATAATCGCAATGTAAGGATAATGTTGGAGTAACGTTTGTTCTAGAGTTGAAGAAGAACCTGATTTTCTCAAGTTATCTGGATTCAACTAGGTGTCAATATAACTCAGAATGTGGAATTTTGAAGGTCCTTTGAAGTGCCTTGGAGATGATGAGAGGGACCAAACACAGTGATCTATATAAGCTTTAAGGTGAGATAATGACAGATTTTTTTGTGAAGACATTGGATACATCTAATTGAGAGTGTGAATTGTAGGATATGTGTTTGTGACATGTTAGCAAGAGAAGCCTAAAGTTTCTTAGTGAAAGGGATCTCTTGTGTGGTCATGTTGCCAACGAATTGAATATATAAAAGTGTTGTGAATTAAATTAATGATGGAAAGTGCATTTTACTATGGATGTTAGAAAAACAATGGTAACTACAAAGTTAATTCACTTAGATGTTCGTAGGTTATCATGGTTTCCTTCAAGAAAGAGTGTTACAAATATGTTAACAATTGTGGATGACTACTCCAGGAAGACTTTGGTGTTTGTGTTAACTCACGCAAGTTTGATGCTATTGTCAAGCAATTGAGAGCTTTGACCGAAATGGAGATAAGTAAAATGATCGAGCATATGTAGACTTACAGTAGTATGGAGTTCTGTTCAGAGTTATTAAATGAATTATTCATAAAGGAAAGTATAGTGAAACATCGCACTAGTTCTAGTGAACCACAACAAATTGCTAAGTTGAAGAAAATAACATTATTGGAGATTGCCCATGAAATACTCTATAGTGCTAGTATGACTAAGAGATCTTGGTGGACTTGCTTAGTCGAAGTGAATAGAATCGCACCGATTGCAATCAGCTGTCAGACTTCCAAAGAAATGTAATCAGGTAAAGTTGTTGATTATAAATAGGATGCATCGATTAGGAGTTTCTAACTTTATATGCATATTAGACATTTGATTAGATTATATATTAATAGGGTGCATTAATTAGGGTTGGGGATTTGGTCTTTTAGGGTTTCTCCGGTGAGGTGAGCCTTTGGGAATCTATGGGTTATAACTTTTCCTACTCTCATAAGGACACTCCCACTAATCTTGAAGTCAAGACTTGGTCAAGCAATCAAATTTCATGTATTAGAATTTAAATTAGATGTATGCTCTCACGCTAATCAAATCATTTATAATTGTATATAATTTGGAGATGCCAAAGAGCATTGGCATCTAAAAAGGGAAAGTTCCTAGGACCCCCAACCCCTTTTTATTAAAAAAAAAGATGCTTGTTCCTTCTATCAATGTAGTAAAGTGTGACACTACTCTTTTTGCTAGCGTCACTATCCCAAGATATCCATTTTGGGCTTACACAAGCTAATAATCAATTAGGTTGATTGCTTTCGTGGCACGAAAAAATGTGGTACAATAAAGGTAGTAGCAATGCAGCAATATTAGTCTCAAAAACAAGATAGAGGGGAAATCACACTCGTTCCTATTATGTACTCCCTCATTTTGCTCCTTTATTTCCCTTCACTCTCTCATGGTCGTCATATAACCAAGTCAAGTCAACACCTTCTAATGCTTAAGCTTGGAACCCAACTAAATCAAGGTAGTTCATGACCCAATACTAAATTTGGGCTCAATGGAGCTTGACTCCCTTAGATTTTCAAGGGCTTGAGCTCAACTTGGTTGCACAGATAAATTGTTAGTTGGGATAAGAATACTAAAAGTGCCACAATTTTCATATAGCGTTCACTTGAATGCCCTCAATTTTTTTTTGTTCAATTTAGTACCATGACTTCTAAAAAATGTTTATCTAAGGGTCACAACTTTCAACCGATCACTCTAATGTCATAACTTAAAAAAAAAAACTCACCCAAGTGTTAGAAACCCGATGTAACATAGCATTCATGGTTCATTTTCCCATTTTTAGTCTAAACTCAAGCTTGAGCTCAAGTTCTCAAATTTGAATACGCGATAAAGTATAGAGAAAATAATTTAAGGAAGCCAAAAATTTTAACATACTTCACTTAATATTTTATCAGCTTTTGCTATAAATATGTGTGTGTGAAATGGGAACAATTCCAACAAATTGATATCAACATAGACTTATAAATATAGGACTATCAATTCGTGTTATGCCACTATAGATATGTCAACTAATCATGTTATTTCCTATAAAAAGCAAAGTCTTTTAATATGATGACAAATTATTCTACCTTAAATCGTGTCAGTTTTAGCCCGACGCTTATATCAAATTCCATTTATATTGCGGAGCAAAATCATGCCATACTTTTGGGTTGTGTCAATAGTAGACAGCCCCACATCAAAAGAATTAAATGATTTTTTTGTTGAATTAGAAATACTCAAGACTATTGTTAAGATAAATTTAGTTAGTGGATTAGATCTATTCTTATTTGAGTTCTCTCTTTTTCTTTAAGATACCTAAAACAACTTATTAATTTCGTTTAGAACGAAGAGTTGGGTTTCAACGAGAGATCAAATGTTCTTACTTTGTGGACGCAATATGACTCTAGGAATAAATAAACCATCTGTGTATATCAAGCCACTGATCCTGTAAAAGTAATTAAAATAATTTTTCACTGACTTTTATAAATAGATTAAAATGTATACAGTAAAAAGAGAAAAATAGACACGCAAACAAACAAACAAAAAAAGGAGTCAGCGTGGCCATTAAATAAGCGGTTTGATATTTAGATTAAATGTACATTTTGCACTTAATTACAAATCACAATTCAAATTCTGAATTGACTTAACCCTATTGATTAAATACCTGGCTTCTGAGTCTCCTTTAGTTAATAAAAAGTAGCATTTATTACCATCTAAAACATTTGCGAATGCATTAATGTCCAGATTGTATCCTTTCATCAGGTTGATATTCTGGGATTGAAATTGAAAACATCGTTGGCTCTTCAACTCCAAAAACAAGCCGACCAAAAAAAAAACTCCAAAAACTCCAAAAACAACAATGACACTAAACTTGATTTTCACAAATCAGGTTAGATTTACGTAAATTCCCTTTCATCATTATTAGAGCTTAATTACTCCTCCTCCAGGAGATAACTAAATTGATTATATTTCTAAAGTACATACAATTTTTTTCCTTTTTGGGTAATATATGTAAAACGTGTATTTTGTAAAGCATGTTATTAGACAGAGATGGATTCGTGAATATTTGAACACTTTGATCGTGTTAACCAGTGCTACAACTTTTAAATATACTTGGAAAATACCTTAACAGCTGCGGCACTTCAGAATTTACATCAAATTAGGATAGATTTTTGAAAGCTTGCCTCGCCCAACTTTAAGGGATTGCAAAATTAAAAAAATATACTAGCAAATACATGACTTGCACCGCTTCACAGCATTACCACAATTGCACGCAGCCGAATTTCAAGCACATCCGCACGAGAAGTGCTCCATTGGAGCTTCCCGTGCGGATGTACCACGTTTCTCAGTTCACGAATTTAGTAGACAAGTCTTAATAGCAGTTGCATATTCTATATTTCGTCAACCTATTGCATAACTTGTCAAAAGTCGAATGGTTTGATTTTGGCAGTGAAGCATACTGACCTAACACCTGTACGACGTTATATACACGAGACCTTGAGGGCGATTTCTTTCTATAAACCAATATCATCATAATCATTGATTATGCAGGCCCTATTATAAAGTCTATATATTCGATGACTAGAATGATGGTAGCTTTCGTAGACCAAGTTTATCTAATAATTCTCCGTATATATAAGTCGTCCTCCGGGCATGTTTCTGTACAAGTGCGTTAGTCTGTCTCTGAGAGAGAGAGAGAGAGAGAGAGAGAGAGAGAGAGAGATGGAAGGTGAAGACAGAAGCAGCGTCCATGGGTATCGCGGACATGCAAAATCTGGCCCGGGTAATACCCATTTCGCTCTCCCCATATCGACGTATATTTGTCCCTTCTCATTTTCCTCCATCACTTGCATGCGTCTTGCTTTTGCTTTAGGAAACATCGAAAAGGAACCCTCTTAGATTCCCCTGCTTGAGGTTCTTTTATTCGTATCATTTCTTTATATGAAATTTCCCCACTTTTCCTCATGATCTGCAAAAACACTTCCAGTTGTTAAGCGAGCGTAATGTCGTGACGGTCATGAGCTTTGGAGTTGTCTGTTCTTTTTGCCATGGTCGTATTCTTCTGCAGGACCTTTAGCGGCTGTTGTGACGTTTGGTCGACGTCCATCTGTAAGTCTTGTTTCCGTAGGAACGATGTATCTCCACTTCGAGTGACAGATAGTTTTTAAGTTCTTGTGAAAAATGGGTCGTACGCAGCATTACCGCATTCAACCAACGTTGGTATGTATGACAGTCCATGGTAGCTGGGATTGATGGTTTTGGGGGTGTTGGGGGTCCTGATTTCTATGGCGTGGCTTGCATGCAAGCAATGGAAGTCTCTCAAAATACGTTAAACCCTATAGGTAATCTCAACGCCCAAACCGAAGCCATCCTTTTCCTTAACATTTCCTTTGTGAATCTCTCTCTCTCTCTCTCTCTCTCTCTCTCTCTCTCTCTCTCGCACGCGCACGCACATACGAAATGGGATAGCAAGATCCATTTCGATTCCATCTGGGTTTCTCCTGGGGGTGTTTGGTCAGGAGAAACAGAGAGAAGCCTTGCATGCGGGGGAGCCAGACAGGAGCATTAATGCCAACAACTCGGACACATGAGAAATGCCTTGAGAAGTGGAAAAGAGACTCCCTCCCCCCGTCCCTTTGACCCCTCCTCATTAACTCCTCCACTCAAAAACAAACAAGAAAAAAAAAAACGAAACGAAAAAGAAAATCTGAACGGTAGAGAGCCCCCCTCTTCTCTTTATTCTTCTTCTTCTTCCGTGGTGGGATGTTTGCCCGCTCTTACTTTACTACGCGCCTTTGTTTGGACCAGTAAATGCCCAATTGGACTGTTACAGACCAAGAAAACAATGAAAGAACGAAATAAAGAAGCCTATTCTTTTTGACCCATGCTCCTGATCTCGATATTCAATGGCATCTTTTCCTCTTCGGTTTTCTCTCTCTCTCTCTCTCTCTCTCTCTCTCTCTCTCTCTCTTTCGTTTTATTGCTTTCTTTTTCATTTTTGCATGGACAAATGACATTTCTCGGCCCGTTAAGTATCGCCTCCTTCACTTTCCGCTCTTTTGCCAGCGTGTTTTCCGGTCGATACATTGGCTCTTCAGTTTGAGTTTTGTCACATCGCTCGGCTTATCATTCATGCAGTAATCTTCCCCATTCCCTCTTCTTGGTACGCCTTGGTTTTGAAATGGGACGAGGTAAGAAGATGCCCTTCTGCTTCTGGAGAGTAGGATCATCTTTTTGCATGTCAAAAGACATTCAGGATTGGTGGACACGAATCTTCGTCTTTTAATTATGAGCACCTGCCCATTAATGAGTCATTCTGGTTCTCCGTTGACTAATACTTGCATTAGCATTGGATAACGATATGAGTGATTGCAGTGACTGAATTAATGGTCCCCTCCCTCGAACAGATAACTCGTTGCCACCGGCGGATGAACCAATCGACAATAACGACCGCAAAACCACGGAGCGCCCCGGTGGTGGTCACGGTGGCGGTGGGGTCAGGGAGCAGGATCGGTACATGCCGATAGCCAATGTCATACGGATCATGCGCCGCATCCTCCCCCCGCACGCCAAGATCTCCGACGACGCCAAGGAGACCATCCAGGAGTGCGTGTCAGAGTACATAAGCTTCATCACAGGGGAGGCCAACGACCGGTGCCAGCAGGAGCAGCGCAAGACCATCACCGCCGAGGACGTCCTCTGGGCCATGGGGAAGCTAGGGTTCGACAACTACATCGAGCCGCTCACTATATATCTGAACCGCTACCGTGAGATCGAGGGGGACCGCCCTAGCAATGGTTTGCGCGGCGAGGCTTTCTATCTGAACAAGCGTGGTACCCCTAGTAATATTGGTGGGATGGATTATTATTATGGACCGCCACCACCGCCGACGTCGGGGATGCTTCCTCCTTATGGGCCGCCTCACCACCAAGCAATGGGGTATATGGATCCAGCGGCGGCTGCGGCCATGGGCACTTATTACGGGGTTGGGCCATCAACAGGGAGTGGTTCTTCCTCGGCTAATTCGCCTTCACAGGCCAATTTGGCGGGCTTTGATCCTTTTGCTCCCTTCAAATTTTAGCTTCTTGCCTGCTAGGGCATTATAAGATGAGATTGGTGACCTCTAATTGGATAACAACCAGGTTGGATCTCTAACTTCTATTGTCGCTGGTGCTTATTTGAAGGAATTGAACTTGTGGAGTTGTTGAAAACAAGAAACTAGCTAGGCTTTTCTAGATGGTTGTTCTCTGTTATTTCAAGAAACCTTTGTCGTTGATATTGCAAAAAATCTTTGTTCATTGTGCTCTGGGCCTCGAGTTAATTTTGATCATGGAATCATACGGCCTTGGTTTTATCCAGAGTTTATAAGCTTCCAAATAAGACTCCAACGTCTGAAGTACTATCCCCAAATATAACGCAACATCACTTAAAAAGTCTATTATCTAGCCCTCCCTTAAAGATATCCTGAAACAAAACGAAGAGGTAAGTCGTATCCATCCAAAAACATGGAACGGGATGTGGAAAGGTCCTGATAAAAGGCAAAACAAGTGGATAAGTTCATAAAAAGTAACCGCAAATTCCTTCATAAACGTTTCTTTTTCCAAAATTGCGACCTCACTAATTCATCAGTGATGGCGAAGTGCTAACTACGACTATATTCTTACGTATACAAAATGAGCTAATCTTATGTCAACAAGGCAGTTGTTGCACTGACAACTAGCTGAATGATTTAAGTGTCATCAGAGAACATCACTCACATGGAAGAAGAAGGTAAAAGAAGAAAAGGCTCTACTTCATCAACTTGGAGAAGCATCCGCTTTACCGCGATTTACAGTCTCCAAACACTCCTTAGCTCGGTGAACCTTCGACTGAATGTAAAAGCTACCATTCTTGGCATTCTGCTCAAATAATACGTCATATTTCTGCACAAACAGAACAGGCTTAAGCTATTGAGAAGCAAGCAACAGCAAAGAATCAAAGCACAAGAAACAAATAAAATTATTGGAGACCTTCAATATCTCTTCCCATGCGGTTTCTTCAGAGACACCAAGAATCTGTCTTGCCTCTTGTTCAGTCATGGCCTTACTTGCTCGACGGACAGCGTTCTGTACTGTTTCCTGGGTAACACCGGTTTTTGAAGCATCTGCGATGGAAGATACACTCTTTTTCAGCATCAGAGAAAATTCTAATGTCACCAAATCTGTTTCATTTGGAGAGAACGCTCCTGCTTCACCATTCACACTTTCCTATTCTCTGCTCCACTTATTCATTCTCAATTTCAAAAAGTGGTGCCAGGGGCTGCCTTCCATTTACACAGCACAGGTAACTTAATAAGAGAATTATTGATGCTACACCTTTTCTTTGACTAATACAGTCTGTATTTCCTTTTTCGCACACCAAATATACCAAGAGTAATATGTACTAAGACTGTATAGGAGAATAAACAAAATTCGTTAGAAAATTGCTTAAATTGCCGCGAATTCATTTATGATAAATGATTTTGATCAAACAATCCTCAAAAGGATCAATCCAACAAAAGAAGAAGAAAAGTTAACATGTGTTTTTTTTTTCTTTTGGGGGGCTAGAACAGAAGCTAATAGGGCATTTGATAATTACAAAGAAAGACGATTGAGATGCGAGGGCAAGAGACAGGGACAAAGACAGCAAAGGGACTCATATTCACAGAGAGGCCCCAATCCCAATTGGTCTCAACTATAGAATATATGGACGCTTAAAAGGATTCAAAGACAAGAACTATAACCACTGAGACAGAAAGGCAGCACACCATTGTCTTTCTCCCACCATATAGCAACTAACCCCAGTCAGAATAGACTCAACTAAGGAATCTTTTTTCTTTATTTGAAAAAAGCCACACATATAAGGAAGAGAAGATGACAAGTAGAGGCGCGCATGATAAAATTTATACTTCTCTATTTTTCTGTCTCTATTTATCTGTTTCTCTGTTTCTTGGAACAGGTTTGGAACAAAAATCCATTTGGTAATGCAATTTGATTTTTCTATTTCCGGAACAGAATTCTATTCCAAAAATAGATTTAAAAAATAAATCGGAAGCTAAAATTTTTAACTTATTTCTCAATTTCTGGTCAGAAATCAATTTCTTGTCATGCACACTCTAAGAGTGCATTTGGGAACCATTCTACTCCTGGGAACAATTTTTTGCTGTCAAATGACTTTTTTTTTCCTTTAATTTGTTCCCTAAACAAGTTTTTAAACATTCGAAAGTGTTTAGCAACTACACAAAATTTCTATTCCCGGAATAAAAATATGTTTAATACGATCCTCAGATTTTTTTTGTGACTTGGAATTCTTTTTAATTTTATTACAAATTTCTCTTTTTTTTATTTTTTCTTTTTTCTTTTTTTTTTTCCCTTCGCATCTTCTTTTTTTTGTGACCGAACATCTTTTGGCTGGTCATCAGCTCTCGCCATGGCAAGTGACCAGCTAGAGGAAGAGGAAGAAGAAGAGGAAGAGAAAAAGAAAGAAAAGAAAAAAGAAATGTTCTGGGCTTGATTCAGGAGTTTTTCCTGGGAGCAAAGAAGTAACTTTCTTTTACTTTTTGATTCTATTCCAAATCTATTCCCGAGAACAAAAACTTTACCAAACGGATTTCTATTCTTTTGTTTGTTCTAAGAACAAATAGATAAAATCAGGCACCATTTGGCACGATACCAATAAACTATCCTCCATCACCTGCTCCCCACAATTGTTGTACTTCACCATACAGTCTCAGCTCGGAAAAGAAAAATTCATATTTAATTTTTCAACGTTCTGAACCAGTAGAAGTTGGAGATTTCAAACAAAAGTTTGTAAACAGCAGCATCCAACCTAGAAATATAGGCTGACTGATGCCAGACCGAAATTCTGTCATTGCCGACTGGGATAACGTTCAAAATGACTCCTTTTTGTCACAGAGTACATTCAGCATGAAAAGAAACTCCACTGTCCGATGGGAAAGGTAGTTGATCGGTCCGTGAACAGTTACATTTCAGCTTTCAAGTTGAGCATTAGAAGATTACTACAGATTGCATGGACCGTTCCTCACTAAGGTGGGAAGGGCAAACCAGTCCTTTTACTATATATAGCTTCACTTTCAACCATATCTTCAACAAGAACATTTTACTCAAATTCCCTATATTCTTAGCAAAAATTGGCAGCAACTTAATGCCTTCAAAATCTTAACCACATTTTCTTGATTTTTAACTTTTAATAAGCATTCAAGAGGACAAAGATATTAATGATACAAACAAATAAAAATAAATAGTAAAAATATGCCCACAGAAAAGCTGGAAAGACTTACTAGTGAGTGCCTGACGATATGCCTGCACAAAAGCCCTGGCTAAAATACCACCGCCCATCACAACCAAGTTGGCAAGAATCTTCGCTGCCTGCAGAAACAACTACGGATCAATAATAGCAAAGGGTATGTAGAAGTTATGTCCATTTAAAGAGCAAGCAATCAGCCAAACTTCAATTGCCCATTCACATCAGCCTTTAAGTACTCAGCATTCCCAACCTTCTGCGTGTTCCCTGCTCTCTCTCCCTCATTCATGAACATGCTCTTCTGTGCCGAAGGACAATTTACTACAGCTAGCATCTACTCATACAATAGCCACACCCCTTGCCCATTTGGCTCCATACCGCCAAATTATCAGTTCTCTCAAACATTGCCAACTGACCAGCCAGTCGCCATGCTTCATCTTTTTGAAAGAAAAGAAAATTGTATGCAGCTAATTTCTCCTCAAAGAAAAGCTGGCAAAAAAAAAAAAGGTTTTCCTCTTGGATCCAACTTAAAAATGGATGCATCAACCGAGCATCCATTAGAAAAACAATTCGTCTGTCATATAACCCACAAAAAATAAATTACCACCGAGAGTACAACATAGAAATAACACGAGCGCAAACCCGCCCGGCAATATCCTCCCTCGAAACCCAGTAAAAACTCCGCAAGTCTCAATCGTCGCCGGTTCACGTCCCACCCAATCGGGTAGGTCATAAAAAACCAAGCGCGCCCTTAAAATTCACACTCGGATAATCGACAAATCTCCAAATCCACCCGAACTCCGATTAAAACAGACGGGGCACAATCCTAACAAACACATCGCGAAACCCTAACCACGCAAGGAGCGAATGAATTCTGGCAGGGCCAACATCCGCCAGAACCACCGAAGAAGACGATCGACGCGATACGTACCATGATGGCCGCAACAACGGGCGAGGAAGCCACTCCTCTCGCCGGGATGAATCAGGGGGCTCTCGCTTGAACCAACGAATTCTGCGCCGTCCGGACCGGCCACAGAGAGAGAGAGAGAGAGAGAGACGGAGAGATGGTTACGGCGTGGAGTTGAGACCCCTCAAAGAGAGAGGGCGAACGAATGGGAACTCCCAAGGGCGTTATGGTCCTTTTCTTACTCTGAGACAAGAAAGAAAGAAAGAAAGAGCCAACATATGATGTTGCCAAGGGGCAACACGTATGTTTTCCTTATTTTTGTCCAAAAGAAAATTTGGAATTTCCTCACGATAATTAAAAATAAGAAGGACGCGGAAATTATATGATTAGTGAGTCCATACGTCAGTAGACACCCAACTAGTTAATTAAGTTAATTTTTGTCGTATCGTACGTGTTTGTTAGTATAATAAGTTATTTAAAAATATATTTTTTTGAAGATGATAGTTCGTATCATTTGTAAAAATGAACGAATATAATATATTTCCATTGTTCAGGAAAATGTTTAAATATAAATTTTTCTTGATGATAATAAGATATCCCATTAACTGATCATTTTAAAATATTATCTTAAAAGATACAAGTGATCACTTTAAAATATGCATTTTCTAAATTATTCTTTTTTCAAGAAATAAATGAAACATAAATATCATTTAAATTTCAAAAAGTTATGATATTTGAATCGCGTGTCGAGGTTGGCTTTCTATGGGTGGCATAGATTCATTGCTATCTGCTGAAGGATCGTAGAACCTTGAGGTTGAGCTAGACAGAATTGCAGTCTGCTTGCAGGAAATTGCTAAAGCTGAGTTATATCTTGAAACCTAGTGTGCATTACATTATGGGGAATGTGATAGCTATATCTTTGTGGTTTCATAACTGGTACCCCTTCGGAAATTCTTTTAGACAGGTTTCCCTCTAGCATTCTTTATAACTCAATTGTTCAAAAGAATGCAGGTGGCTGCTGTGATAGATGGTAATGATTGGTGCTGGCCTTCTCTTAGAATCGAGGATTTGCTAGCTATTCAAGTGGATGTACGCGGAGTTATATTCCCCCACATCTGATACTGAGGATAAGGTGAATTTTCTGGGGGCTTAACATGGGAAGTTCAATAAAAAAAAGGAGGCATAGAACTTAGCCCCCAGCGTGTTCAGGTCCAATGGCACAAGCTTATCCGGTTTATTGGTTTAGGCCAAATGTTCCAAAGATAGAATGAGGAGGTGGTGTTCCCTGGAGGATAAGTGCTCATTATGCAAGCAGGGAGCTGAAACAAGAAAGCATATGTTCTTTTGATGCACTTTTTCAAAGCAGATCTGGGGGAGAATGATGTTTCTGCTTTGCTTACCTTGACGAGCTCGGGCTTGGAATCCTCGATTCTCTTGGCCCTTCACTCCCTTTAAAAGAAAAATTTTGACGGTGGTGCTACCTGCAGATATCAAGGCAATATGCAGCAATTGGAGGATTAGAGGTTAAAACTTGTACTTTTGGTTTTGTAATGGAACCTCTCGATCAATGGGCTGAGGATGAATTTCCATGTGTAAAGGCTGGTGAATAGTTTCATGACGATTCTTCCTGCGATAAATTTCGTTGTTTTCTGTCTAATTGATAATATATTGGGTTTTGGGCTGCTGGGTATGGTTGCATTAGGTTTTGGGCTAAGCCTATTGGCTCTTTGGGTCTATCTAGGATTTGTAAAATTGATATCTGGGCTAGTATGGGAGGTGGCCCTCCCATCTTTTGGTATTATGCAAATAAAACTATTTACTTACCAAAAGCAAAAAATCTACGTGTTAACATTTAAGTGCTCAAAATTTGAGGAGTTTCAGATTTAGTAAGTATTAAAGTGTTTGAGCCGAAAAATTTTGATTAAGCAAAAAAAAGAAAAAGAATTTAGAAGTCGATGTACACATGCCCAATGATTCCTTTTCTTTTGTTTGGATAAATTTTTCTTTTTAAAAAAAAAAGGTCAACTAGATATTGGTAAGTAAAGGAGAATATTGATAATATAATCCTAAAATGATTGATAAGTCACTCAAATAAATATTAATAAATTCATATAAAAGTAGGTAATTTTAAGGTTGTTGTAAGATATACAAATGAAAGTTGGTAAAAGATAAGAAATTTTGGTAACTTGCAACCTGTCTACAAGATCAGTAATTTCCTAAAATTGTCAGTGAGTTACCAAAAAATTACCGGAACATCAAGTGATTAATAATTTACTGAATTTTTTTTTGAATATATACTTTTTTAGAAATTTACCGGCATGAAAATAGAATTGTTTATTTTTTAGAATAGAATATTTAAATCATTCCCCATCATATAATTCAGACTCAGAAATAAGATCTCGGTAACCGCTGCGTATATAATGATAGATCTAAGTACTAGCCCAGCCTGACAGTAGAGAGGAAGCAATGAAAAGAAAGTAGTAGGCAAGTCGATCCAAGTTAAGTTTATCGCAACACTAAATTTTGTTGCACAAAGAACAAGTGGAGTCCAAATCAAAATGTGGTTGTACAAGCACATGGCAAATGATTGAGATTACATCCTTACAAGGTCACGAATGTTAGTCTGGACAATGAAAAACACAAGCAAGGCGGAGTCCGCAAATCCTGCAGAGAATGTTGCTGGCATGCTCCGACCATTTTGTCCGTTGAGATAAGCATTTGGTGCCAGTCTTGTCCGGATTGTGAGCAGAAGTTGGAAGATGACACTCAGAGGCAGAAGCAATCTGGCGAGCCATTTCCACTCGGCGGTTCTTGGATGATGGATCCTTGAGACCATTAGTCAACGAAACTTGATGAAAATGATGATTGATTCTTGCACCCTTATCACCCTCGTCTATTGCTCTCTTAAAACTAGAATCCGTATTCGAATGTGATTAGTGGAACTAAGTTTTAGGATTCAGTAAATGAATGCTTGAAATATTGCTTTCTGGATACAATTATGAGCGCATATTAGACGGTTTAGATGCTACTTAATTAAGACTGGCTCGTGGCTAAGCTTCTTGAGCTTAGTAGTGTGTTGGTGGCGGATGCGAAGCGTAGATGTAAGCCAGGGGAGGAGGCGATTTCACATGTGGGGCAAGCAATTTGTAGATGTAAGGAGATGGCGGCAATGGAGATGGTGGTGGAGGTAATTTGTAAATGTAAGGTAGTGGAGGTGGTGATTTGTAGACATATGGGGGCAACGGTGGCGGAGACTGTAGACATAAGGCAGCGGTGGGGGAGATTTGTAGACATATCACGGAGGTGACTGTGGAGGAGACTTGAAGACATATTGGGATGGAGGGGGTGTGGGAGGAGATTTGTAAATGTAGGGTGGTGGAGGAGGAGACGTATGATGGTGGCGGAGGGGACTTGTAAATGTGGCGGCAGGGGTGGAGAGTTGTAGATGTAAGTTGGTGGGGATGCGGCAATAACTTGTAAATGTAAGGAGGCAAAGGGGGTGACTTGCATACATAAGTGGGAGGTGGTGGTGGTGGAGACTTGGAGACGTAAGGTGGTGGTGGTGGAGACTTGGAGACATAAGGTGGCAGAGGAGGAGACCTGTAGATGTATTTGGGGGATGGAGGTGGGGGAGACTTGTAGACATACGATGATGGAGGAGGCAGCTTATACACATAGATGGATGGAGGTGGAGGCAGGGACTTGTAGATGTAAGGGATAAGGGTTGGCTTGGGCTTCCTGCACTCGGCGTAAAGGGTCTTAGGAGCAAAAGTGAAGGAGTTGGCAGAGAGCACAACTTCATAGTAAGTCTTGGACTTGATAGAAACCTTTGTACCCTTAATGCCATCGAGCAAGTCAATTGGGATGGAGCAAAGAGAATGCTCAGGTGTAGCATGGAGCTTGGCAGTGCACGCCTTGGAGCCGTACTTGGCATAGTTGAAGCCCAGTATGGTGACGTTGTATTTGCCATTGATCTTGGTGGCTCCGTAGGCCTTGATCTACTTTGCACTAGCATTGCATGTCACCTCCACAATGGCACCTACTCCATTTATTAAAAAATAATTCAAAAATATATACATTATCTTAATTCAAAAATCAGCCAAAGGTGATATATTCTATAATAACACCATATTGTAATAGCACTTTGATATACTCAAACTAAAATTAGCAACACTATAATTAAGTTATATATGTTTGATTACTATAAATATAAATGTTAAGCAACCTTCGAGGTGTTTCTTGTCGTGGGATTTTGATAGAGTATCCCCAATCATAGCACTTGTAGCAATACACTTTCCCAACAATCTTAACGACCAAGTGAGGGTGATGATAGTGGACCAATGGTGGAGAAGAAGTATAGTAATAAGGTGCAAGAACATGTTTAAGAGGAGGAGGGGACTTGTAGTAGTAAGGTGGTGGAGGAGACTTCTTCGAGGGCAGTGGAGAGATGTAGTACTAAGGTGGCAGAGACAATTTCTTAGGTGGCGGTGGGGAGGTGTAGTAATAAGGTGGGGGAGGAGACTTCTTAGGGGAAGGAGGAGATGTGTAGTGATATGGTGGTGGAGGCGATGGTGAAGGTGGAGGAGGAGACTTGTAGTGATATGGTGGCGGTGGGGACTTCTTAGGCAGCAGTGGAAATGTGTTGTAGTAAGGAGGTGGAGGTGATAGTGAAGGCAGAGGCAAAGACTTATAATAGTATGGTCGCGACGAGGACGAAGACAGTGGTGGTGGAGATTTGTAGTAATATGGTGGTGATGGGGAAGGAGAAGGAGGTGGAGGGGGCTTGTACACGTAAGGCCATGGAGGGAATGGTGTAGGCGGAGATGGGGACTTATAGATGTATGGGGGAGATGGAGACAGTGATGGCAGGGGCAATGACTTGTAAATGTAAGGAGGTGGTGGAGACTTGCACATTTAGGGTGGTGGGGGAGACGAAGTGGGTCGGGGTGGAGACTTATAGACAAGGAGGAGGAGGAGATGGTGATGAAGGGGGTAGGCACTTATAAACATAAGGTGGCGGCAATGTGGCATCCCAAAATTCATGGCAACCTCTAGTCACATTAAATTCTATGAATAGGTGATGGAAGTACCATCAAGTTATTTTATGGCCATTTAATCCATAATTTGCAATAAGATATATGGCCAAGCTTTTAAGGGATAATTATGTGATAGGAAAGAAAATTCTATCATTGGCCATGTGCATCATAAATTGGAATTTATGGATTTGTGACTATAAGTTTAATGGCCTTATTATTTACGCAATTAGATATTATTTAAATGATGATTAAGATATATTATAAATAAAATAGAATAAAATAAACTTGGGCCATTTAAGTTTGGGCTTTAGGCCCAAGTGAGATGGGCCTAAAGTGGGCCATAAGCCCGGCCCATTGTCGCATGGAGGGGTAGCCGCATGGCTTCCAAGTGTCTTTTCAACCAAGGAGACACTTGTCTCCTTCTTAGGGACAAGTGTCCCCCATGCAAGAGAAGATTGCATGCATATATAAAGATACAACCAAAGAGAGAGAGAAAGGGAGAGAGAGAGAGAGAGAGTGGCATTCGGCCAAGCCAAGTGAGAGAGAGTGAGTTGCGAGAGAAAGGGGAGGCCGAGAGAGGAGGAGAAGGAACCGTCGCCGCCGCACGCCGTTCGTCCGTCGCCGGTGTGCCGTCCGTGTGGTCGTGTTTGCTCGGTCTTAGAGGCAAGTGGAGTCCTATAACTTCTCTTGCATGTTTGTATGTGGTTTGCATGTTCGATTTTGGGTGTTATTTGTGAGAAAAACCGAGGTAAGGGTTGGTTGTTTTCAAGCCGTGTGACTGTTCTTGCTCGGGTTGTAGGAGTCAGTAACTTGTTTGAGCTTGCATGTGTGTTTGGAGTTCGGTTTTGGCTTCGATGTATTCATAGAAGTTGTAGCTAACATCTTGTAGTATAACATACTGAAATTTCGTGAAAAATGATGGAGATTTGAGGGGTTAAAGTCTTGTTATACGGAGACCTCAGATCTGGAGAGTTTTTACTGACCTCTTGCTGGATTCGTGGTTGCATGTTGGTTTTTGTTGAGAATATCACTTCGGTTTCTTCATGAAAGTTGTAGGAAACATCTTAAACTACAACATACTCAAATTTTAAGTGAAATAAACAAGTATAGCCTAGTGAATCGACTAGATCTTGAAGAAGATGATTCTGGTGAGGTATTTTGAGATACCCGAGACTTCAAGGACCTAAATGATGACTCTACTTTGGCTATTTGACTTGGATCTCTTCATGAAACTTGTAGAGGATACCTTTATGTATAACATATCTAAATTTCAGATGAAACGAAAGAGAATAGATGGGTGAAATCTCAATATTTCGGAGATATGTACACTGGACGATGCGGTAATGGATCCAGAAGCTTCGTGAGGTTTTATAAAATAATCTAAAAATAATCTGGCTTGGAGTTCTTCATGAAAGTTGTACGAAAATGTCTTGGCTATCACTCTGTAAAATTTTTTAATTTTTGGAGACCGTATGGATATTTTAATCTAATTTCTTCGGAAACTGTGCATTCTGGTCATTATCCGAATATTATGTGTTGTTTTGTGGAAATTGTGAAATTGTGTGAAATTCAATGTGGCCATGAATTTTGCATGAAATTGTCATCCTATTGGTTTTTTTAATGATTGCTTGAATCTTTAAAATTTTGGGAATTTATAGATATTAAATTTAATGTTTATTTATTATAAATAAATAAATAAAAATAATAAAATAAAATGGATTATTTTATTGGCCATAAATTCCATTGAATTTATAAATAAATAATTATGCATTGTTGCATGTATGATGAGATATTGGTGTATGTATGACATTGAATTGTGATGCATGTGTGCCAAGTATGACTTGTTTGATGTCACGCCATAAGTCATGTTAAATTGAGATCAAAATAATGGTAAATGTGGAAAATGATAAGTGAGGAAGTGGTTGTGGTGGATGATGATGCTCGGTGGCCTAGTGGCGTAATTCGAAGATTCCCGGGAGTGTCGGGATGCCCGGTGGTATACGGTACGTAATTCCAGGGAAGGCCTGGTGGTATGTCGGTACATAATTCTGGAAGCCCTATCGGAGGTTTTTGCCCGAAGGGAATGCCTCGCGATGCCAGGATTGGGGTGCGGGATGCCCGGCCAGGGAGTGTAAATGCCGGAAGCCCTGTCAGAGGTTTTTGCCCGAAGGGAATGCCTCGTGAAGCTAGTTAAGATGCGAGATACCCGGAATGTGGGGGGCCGGATGCCCGGTGGCCTGGGAGGCTGAATGTCGGAAGCCTCGGAGGTCTTTGCCCGAGGGGATGATGAAATTGATGATTTGAGGAATGGGTGATGTGGTGATCAAATTGAAAGCTAAAAGTGGAAATTAAACCATGGCATGATATGCATGATGATATGCATGGTGATGATGATGATGATGATATGTGATGTGAAATAATGATGATCACCCATGATATGATATGCATGATGATATGCATGGTGATGATGATGATGATGATGATGATGATATGTGATATGAAATAATGATGATCACCCATGATATGATATGCATGATGATATGCATGATGATGATGATGATGATGATGATGATGATGATGATGATGATATGTGATGTGAAATAATGATGATCATCCATGATATGATATGCATGATGATATGTATAGTGATGATTATGATAATGATATATGATATGACATGTGTAATGTAATGATGTCATAATGATGATGACATGTATGATACGATGATGATACACATGTATGTGTTATAAATTGATATGATGATGCATGATAGTATGCACATGGCTTCAAGGTAAGTAACGCCTGCAATGCATGTGTGATTTGTATGATGCATTGAGTTGTTATTGGATTCTTTACCTGCTGAGTGGTTGTACTCACCCCTTTTGGGGAATAACATTTCAGATTAGTAGATGGTTTGAGCGGTTGGATATGACCGCAAGGAGAATGATAGGAAATGAGGGAACCTTTAGATGCCGACACTGGTTGATGGACCTTAAGCATACGATTGTGGGAGGAGATGTCGGTCATCTTTTGAAGTGTAGCCGAGTATAGAAAACTACGGCATTTTGATGTACCGACTAAAAATGTCCATCTGCTCTATGTAAATAAACGTGTTCGATTTTAACTTATATAAGATGTTTAGTAGGTGTGCATTGTTTTCTAAATATAGGGAAGGGAGTTTGCTAGATGTGCTTCCGTATATGAATTGCGCAAGGGACCTATAAAAAAAAATGTGTAAACCCCCATGGTTGTATGGACCCGCTGCAATTGAAATGGTATCAGAGTGACATGTTATTAGGAAAGTAAATGGTAAGCAAACTGTGGCGACCCAAATCGGATCGGGGGCCGTCAAGGGGTGTCACAAGCAATGAAGGAGACAATAGAGGAGGAGAAGAGTAAGTGCAGTAATCTTCGGCAAAAGCAAACCCTACATTGCTCGAAACTACCAATATAGCCAGCGCCAAAGCTAACGCCGACAAAGGGTGCATTTGGAATTGGCTTTGCAAAGGATGTTTGGGCTTCCAAGGATACTGAAGGTAAATATTTGGTATTTGGAAACAACTTTGAAATTCCCATTAGGCCCCATTAGGCCAAAGTTGGACTTCTCAAGGTTAAAAGCCTAAGGCAGGTGTGAGGGTGCCTTGGGCTTTCAGCTTTCTCGGCATACAAGAGGCACTGTTCACTTTTTATTTTCTTCCAAAATTATCCTCACTTACTCTCTATTTTTTCGATTTTGCCCTCGTCATTGTACTGTTCATCTTCTTCTCCGTTAAGGTTGGCCGACGTGTTGCTTGAAGCTGTGAGCAGTCGTCGACAACTCAGCACGGTCACGGTAGCCCAGGCAACTGTCGCCAAGGAGTGGTTGCGATTGTCGCCCTGTTTGGGTTGCGACGGTTGCCGTGGGTCACAGCAAGGTTTGGGTCACCAACCTCACCGCTGAGATAGCTAGTATAAACACCTAGAGGGGGGGTGAATAGGTGCACAAACAATTTATCGAAATACGGAAGCAATTCTTAGCATATGATAGAAAGAAAATTCTCTCTTGATTAACAAAATGAAATACGATCGAGGTAGAGAAAGTAAGGAAGAGAAAATTGAACACAGGATTTATAGTGGTTCGGCTTATTCCAAGCCTACGTCCACTCTTCGCACCGATGCCACCGGCTGGATTTCACTATGATCAAAAGAGAAGTTACAGCACGCCTTTGCCTTGATTCCACAAAGTGTAGATGTTCTACCACACCTCCTCAAGGTTTCTCACAAATATAGACTCTCTTTTGTATACAAATATTCGCTCAAAGGAATTGTCTAAACAAAAAGGAGCTTCAGACTTTGGAATTCTTCTATCGCGCACTTCTCGAACAACTAAGAACGTCTTCCTTATATACTCCTTTATGCCATCATACCCGTTGGCACTTACCAAAGGAATTCCTCCAATCTACCCGTTGGACGGAATCAATTAGGAAGATTGTTCGAGCTATTAAAGGAACGTGTTGATAGCCCATCAATCGTTCGCCCATACAATCGGGATCTTGGTTTCCATAAAGTAGAACCTTCCAATAATATTTAGACAATAATCGAATCATTGAATTAATCTTGATCAATCAAAGGATTCATTACGTCTTCTCCAGCCACGAGATCATCTCCGGATGATAAGGTTAAATCCTTAACGAAACATCCAGTTCGGATAACCTTTCTTCAACGGATTAGAGGCATCAATGAGGATAGACTTTGAGTCTTGAGTCGGCTGTCCGGAAGTCTTCGAGACTTTAAATAACGAGTACGCAAGCCTTCGGACTAGCGATAGAAACGTTTTGTCAACTTCAAAACACTTCAAGAAGATTTCTCCAACAATCTCCCCCTTTTTGATGGTGACAAAACTTTCCGCAGATTTGGATAACTTTGACTGCAAAACATTTCTCAAACACATATGCATATCTTATAGAGATAAATGGCTAAACGAATAACACTAGAATCTGCAACCACGAGAAAATAGATTAGTCTAGTATAAAGCCATCCATAAGATATCAATACTTGTTAATAGAAGCGAGTCAAGTCCAACTCTAGTTCGGTTCTCATCCGAGACACAAAACAAAGTCAAACGAGTTTAAACAACAAAATAACAAACAATCCAACACAGTTTTAATGATTGAAAGTTTGATCAAATCGTGCATCTCTCCCCTTTTTGTCATCATTAAAAAGGATGAGATGAAGTCAAGATTGCTTGGGAACGCGGACAAGCTGGAAATCTTCCATAGACGAGAACGATGCCTTCCGGCCTTTTAAAGTCTTCCTTCAGTTTGTGCAATCTCCTCACTCTTGGCATTGGCACGATTACGAACAGAGAGGGCTTGCATCTTATCATTCAATGAACAGGAAGAAGCTTGACTTTCATTCTTCAATCTTTGAACTTCGCATCCCAAGGAATAAATTTGACCTCTCATCTCCAAGAGAATATCCATGATTCGCGAAAATCCGCTCCATTATCGGTCGAGTACTTGCTTCGGCTCGATCGATGGAGTAAATGCGACGATGGTAGATCAAAGCATAATCTCGCGGGTTTGGCGATGAAGCTTCATGACCTTCCTCCGGGAATTGAGATGCATAAACATCCTCCGGGTCTGCGCAGTGAACGACCGACTCCTTCACTTGCGTCGGGATGTGAAGACTTCACTCCTTTCTCCTGATCTCCCCTTGTTTCCATGCCTACAGGTGGAGAAGAGATTTCCTCAGGTTCTCCTTCTTCTCTTCTTTCTTCTTCAGGTCTTTCTTCCTCTGCTTCTTTTTCAGCTTCTCTTTCTTCTTCTTCCTTCTCCTCTGCTTCTTTCGTCATTTGTTCCGATTCTTTCTGTGGAACAAGAAGACTTAAATTCTTCAAAGCCATTGCAGAGATGGTGATGTCTTCGTCATCATCTTCATCCTCAATGAGGAGAGCTCTTCTTCTCTTGGAGGGAGCAGCCATGGGCTCCTTCCCTTTTCTTTTAGCAGCGAAGAGAGTTGATGAGATTTGCCAGAGTCTTCTCCTTGAATTTCTCCAATTCCTTGCTCGGTTCCTTCGACGCATTTTGGTCACCATTTTCAGTCCTACCACCATATGATCGCATGGTCGAGCACAAAAGATTTGTGGAGGCTGATTATTCGAGATGTCTGCGAATAACTTTGTAACAAGGCTTGGGTAAGGGAGTTGACCTCTGTCCTTCATCATTGCTCTATACATGTGAAACATAACGGTGTGAGGGAGAGAAAACCTTTTTCCAGAGAAAATGGCATACATCAGCTTGGCCTCTGAACTTGAAACATCAGTCTTGGAGGTTGATTTTGGTCGGAGGCAATTAATCACAATTTTGTGAAGCAAGATGTTGAATGCACTCATCCTTAAATAGGTGATCTTCTCATCTGTTCTCCTGTCCTCCACCAGTTCAAGTGTGGCTCGAGCAATGGAAACTTTGATCGGTTGATATTTTCCTCTTTCAACTCCTAACACATCTGCCAGCATATTCATATCCACAACATAATCTTGGTCTTTAACGCTGAAGGAGAATCTATTCGCATCCAAAAAGCTAAGATTTGAATAGAAATATGCGATTAATTCAAAGCATAAGCCTCGTATTGTCACAACAAAACTTTTCAAGATGAAGATGATTGAACTTTTCCCTCAAGTTTACCTTCACTGACATCTAGAAAATCAAAATCCACACTTCTAGGGTTTATTACCCCACGCTTCGGCAATTTCGAGTACGGATCCTTTTGTTCCTTTGATCTGAACAAATCTCCCCTTTTTCCTTGAATTTCAGCCGCAATACCCATTTTCGGTTGAAATAGGCTGTACAAATTGTCATTATCATTTCCATCTACAGGATTCGTTCCCCAGTCACGAGGATCACATGGGATATTCGCAAGGGTTTCCTCGACCACCCATTTACGAGCAATTCCCAAACTTTCCATTTTCCGAGAAAAATATATTCATTCCCATATCCTTTGCTTTTAAGAAAGTCATCAACATAGTTCAAAGGAGTACGAGTTCCTTTTAAGGCACGATATAGCTTGTAAATAAAAGCAGGCTTTTAAACTCTTACGGGATCTGCATCCTCGATGATTCCTTCCTGTTGTTGATGATCAACGCCTTGAGGACTAGATGGTTGAGAATGACGCGCTTAGAATGTTGTGGGCTCGCTTTTGTTCCGGATTCACTTCTTCCTCGTAAGATCGAAGTGCGTAGGCCCCTCACTCATTCGTCGTGGTCCCCGCTTGCGATTCTCGAAGATTTTCTTGAAGATGACATCTTTCTCGGTTTTGGAAGATTCCTTGCTTGACTTTCCCAGGAAAGATGACAACTTTTTGAAGATTTAAACAAAGAATACAAACGGGAATGGAGGATCGATGCTTTCTAGGGTTTTCAAGAGTGAAGTGAAGAGGAATTGATAGTGCACGACCGGTTAAAAAGAGAAATAAACGAACCGTCACAAAGGAAATAAAAATTGCCTTTTCAAAATAACTTCCTTTTTGAAAATGAAACGATGCAATATTTACGTCGATTAAATATAGCAACAATTAAAACACAGTCTGACGATCGTACATTTTCAAGATAAGATTAGAGAGAGAAAGACTTACGGTCGACGGTCGTGCCAAGACTGTCTTTCGAGATAAAGTCTTGTAAGTCGAGTCCGAAAGTCTTTAGACTTTGATATCCTCATACCTCAAAATGTTGAGTCCGGAACGGATAGATTCAAATTGATTTTTCTCCAAAGGCTTTGTGAATATATCCGCCAGTTGATTCTTTGAGTCAACAAATTGAATTGAAATATCTCCATTTTGAACATGGTCTCTAATAAAGTGATGTGAATCTCTATATGCTTTGCTCTTGAATGGAGAATTGGATTTTTGGTGAGGTTGATAGCACTGGTGTTGTCGCAATTAATCTCCGTGCATGAGTCTTCAATTTCAAAGTCTCTCAGTTGTTGTTTTATCCATAGAATTTGCGAACGCAGCTTCCAAGAGCTACATACTCGCTTCGTTGTTGAAAGTGATACGGTGCTTTGTTTCCTTGAAAACCAAGACACGTCCCTTCCAAGCAACCGACAAGTTCCCGAAGTACTCTTTCTATCAACTCGCAACCAGCCGGATCTGCGTCGAATACCCCAAGAGATTAAAGTCTCCCTTCTTAGGATACCAAAGACCGATGCTTGATGATGAAGCAACGTATTTAATTATGCGTTTCGCAAGACCGAGATGAGATTCTCTAGGGTCCGATTGAAACCTAGCACAGATGCAAACACTCAACAAAATGTCGGGTCTAGAAGCGGTAAGATAAAGAAGTGATCCAATAATGCTCTGTACAGCTTTTGATCAACTTTCTTCCCTTCTTCATCTTTGTCTATCTTTAAAGAACTTGACATTGGTATGTCGGTCTTTTTGCACTTTTCCAGTCCAAACCTTTTGACAAGATCATTAACATATTTTTCTTGATAAATAAAAGTTCCTTCCTTCAATTGTTTTACTTGAAGACCAAGAAAGAATGTTAACTCTCCCATCATACTCATTTCAAACTCATCCCGCATAGACTTAAAAAATTTCTTGCACTGAGACTTTCATTAAAGGATCCAAAAATAATATCATCCACATATATTTGAACAAGCAAGAAACTTTTGTTTTCCTTTTGATAAATAAAGTCGTATCTACTTTACCTTTTACAAAACCATTTTGTATTAAGAACTTACTTAATATGTCGTACCAAGCCCGAGGTGCTTGCTTTAAACCATACAAAGCCTTTTTCGGTCGAAGACCGAGTCGGCTTCTTTGGGTCTTCAAACCCTGGTGGTTGTTCCACATAAACTTCCTCATGGATAAATCCATTTAGGAAGGCACTTTTGACGTCCATTTGGAATAACCTGAAATTCTTATAACAAGCAAATGCAAGTAATAGTCGAATAGCTTCTAACCTTGCTACTGGAGCGTAAGTCTCATCATAGTCTATTCCTTCTTCTTGCGTATATCCCTTGGCCACGAGTCTTGCTTTGTTTCGTACGACTTTTCCTTTCTCATTCATCTTGTTTCTGAACATCCATTTAGCTCCAATCACAGTTTTACCTTTTGGTTTGGATGTCAATTCCGGACATTATTAATGTTGAGCATGTCGAGCTCTTCTTGCATAGCTTCAATCCAGCTTTCATCAGATAAAGCTTCTTCTATGCTCTTTGGTTCAATTTCAGAAATGAGAGCCACAGCACTAGACTCTTCTCGCCTTTTTGATCTGGTGTGAATTCCTTCATTAATTTCGCCGATTATAAGATCTTTGGGATGATTTGGACTTATGCTTCCAGTTACTTGTTGATGTATCACGGTTGATGATCTCTTTCTTTATTTAGATCTTCATGAACAACCGATGCTGGTTTTCAGTCGAGATGCTTCTTGAGTTGTAGACTTTGGAGAGTCTCGGAGTAGGTTCGAGACTCTTCTTGATGAGTCGACTTGATTCATCTTGCGTTGAGTCTTGAAATTTGACATTCATTGACTCCTCCAAAGCGGCTCTTCTTGTTATAGACTCGTAGGCTTTGCTTGATGTAGAATATCCAAGGAAGATACCTTCAACTGATCTTTCTTCAAACTTACCAACTCGATCTTTAGCATTTTTCAATATAAAGCATTTGCAACCAAATACATGAAAGTATGAAACAATAGGCTTCTTATCTTTGAATAACTCATAAGGGGTTTTTCGAAGAATAGGTCTTAAGAAGACTCTATTGATGATATAGCAAGCTGTTGAAACTTGACTTCAGCCCAAAATCGTGAAGAAATCTTACTTTCAATTAAAAGAGTTCTAGCCATTTCTTGAAGAGATCTATTCTTTCTTTCCACAACTCCATTTTCTGGGGAGTATATGGAGAGGAGAACACATGCTTAAAGCGATTCATCGTGAGAACTTTGTAAAATCTTGATTTTCAAATTCACCTCGTGATCTGTTCTTATACTAGAGATAACACATCCTTTTTCATTTTGAACCATTTTAGCAAATTTTTCAAAATACGAAAAGGTTTCGGACTTTCTTGCAAGAAAATATACCCAAGTAAAACGGGAGTAATCATCAACAATTACTAGGCAATATTTCTTACCCCCAATACTACGTGTTCGGTTGGTCCGAAGAGATCCATATGCAGCAAGCTGTAATACATGATTAGTAGAGACATGATTTAATGGCTTAAATGAATTTCTTACCTGTTTTCCCATAATACATGGAGTGCATGGATCAGTCTTTTGGTATGGCAATTTGGGTAGTCCTCGAACTAGCTGCTTTGATGAGATTTTGGCTAATTGTTTCATATTGACATGACCAAGCTTTTTGTGCCATAGGCTTGCTTCGTCTTGAATTGAGATAAGACATTGTGATTCATTTGGTTTCACATCCGGAAGATAGATATTTCCATGTCTTCGACCCATGAAAGACGAGTAGAGTCTTTGCGATTCGAGAACATGTTCCTTCTTGAAAGAAGATCTTGAAACCAGTATCACACAATTGACTAATCTTTGAGAAGATTGTAATTGAGTCCTTCCACTAAGGAAACATTACTTATTTTGAGACTTCCAATTTTCACAGTTCCAAATCCCACAATACTTCCTTTGTTGTTTCCTCCGAATGAAACTTTTCCACCATTTACTTGAGCAAGCTTTATAAAACAATTTGAGTCTCCTGTCATGTGTCTTGAGCATCCACTGTCAAGATACCACTTTACCTGTTTCTTGACGGAGACCTGCATTAAGATAAAGTCTCAAGCTTTCTTTGGTACCCAAATTTTCTTGGGTCCTTTGGTGTTAGTAAGATAAACAATATTAACCCATACTTTCTTAACAGGTTTCCATCCCATAGGACACTCTTTTTCAAAGTGATCCGGACTATCGCACTTTGAACATCTGAGAGCATTTCTACCTACAGGTTTTACAAAAACTTTCTTGAAATGATTTTTGTAAGCCTCTTTCGAGGGTCTTTTCTTAATTCTTTCTTTTACTTTAGGAAAATCAATCAAGGGAATTGTTTCATTGACATACCTAGACCGGACTTATTGAAGTAAGGTCTTTGAACCGAAAGAATTTTTTCAAGTTTCTCAGACCCTATTGAAAATTTCTTTGAAATATTTGATAAGTCTGTTTTTAAAGAGCATTTTCTTTTAAAAGATTATCTTCATTTTCTTTAAGAGTGGAAACAGTCAAGTCTAGACTTTTAACTCTTTCTACTAAAACATTTTCCTTTTGTTTTAGAGCTGAGTTTTCCTTTTTCAGTTCGGAAATTCTTTTGAGAGAAGTCTTAAGACTAAAACACAGTTCATCAATGTATTTAGAGACTTTGACAGAATTTTAAAATTACTTGCCTCAAATTCACATGCGAGTCGATCAGTCGATCCAGTCGAGTCGGTGTGCCATCAGACATAGATTGGCATATTCATTATCACTTTCTTCACACTCTGTATCACTCCAGGTTTCGGCTTTGAGAGCTTTTCGAAATTTTTCAGCTTTTCCTCTCTTCTTCTTCAGAAGAGGACAGTTAGGTCTGATGTGTCCCTTTTTCTTGCATTCAAAGCAGACTACATCTTTATTTGGTTCCTCATCATCAACAGACTTGGTCTGCTGTCTTTGAAAGCTTTGTTTCTTTGAGTTGAACCTTCTTCCTTTTCTATTCGGTTTTCGAATCTTCTTATCATGAGAGCAAGCTCCTCATCATCCATATCATCTTGAGAATCTGTATCATCGAATCATCATTTGATTTTAATGCAATGGATTTCTTACCTTTTGGATCTTCATCTTCATTGATCCATTCCACTTCATAAGGCGAAGAGTTCCAATCGGCTCGTCGACGAGATAGTGGCATAATTCTTTGCGTCTCTCTTATCGAAGTCTTTATGTGATTCCAATCCTTGGAGAGTCCACGCATTAGCTTGTTTACCTTCATGGGATCAGAAATTTTTTGTCCTTGATTTTCAAGACCATTCACAATATCTGTAAAACGACTAAACATGTCAGTTATAGATTCTCTTGGTTTCATTTTGAAGGCTTCATATTGACCGAGAAGAATGTTAATTCTGGTTTCCTTCACTCGACCTGTTCCTTCATAAGTGATATGCAATCTGTCCCGAGACTTCTTTTGCTGTAACACAAGAAGATATTCTATTATATTCAGTTGGTGACAAAGCACAATATAAAGAGTAAATTGCTTTTGCATCAAGTGTTTGTCTCTTGTTTATCTCTTCCTGAGTCATTCCGCTGGTCTCAACAGTTTCTTTCCCTCTTTCAGAGACTGATGCAGCTTTAGGAGTAATTCCTTTTTCTACAACGTCCCATTCCAGAGGATCCTTTGATCGTAGGAAAGCTTTCATCTTGTTTTTCCAGATGTTGTAATCCTTTCCATCAAAGTAGGGTGGTCTGGTATTGCTTTGCCCTTCCATCAGCCCTGGTGCTAGCATACTAGCCATGGATCTTTAACTCTGAAGTAAAACACTTCAAATACACGAGCTCTGATACCAATTGAGATAGCTAGTATAAACACCTAGAGGGGGGTGAATAGGTGCACAAACAATTTATCGAAATACGGAAGCAATTCTTAGCATATGATAGAAAGAAAATTCTCTCTTGATTAACAAAATGAAATACGATCGAGGTAGAGAAAGTAAGGAAGAGAAAATTGAACACGGGATTTATAGTGGTTCGGCTTATTCCAAGCCTACGTCCACTCTTCCGCACCGACAGCCCACCTGGCTGGATTTCACTATGATCAAAAGAGAAGTTCTGCACGCACGGCTTTGCCTTGATTCCACAGTGTAGATGTTCTACCACACCTCCTCAAGGTTTCTCACAAATATAGACTCTCTTTTGTATACAAATATTCGCTCAAAGGAATTGTCTAAACAAAAAGGAGCTTCAGACTTTGGAATTCTTCTATCGCGCACTTCTCGAACAACTAAGAACGTCTTCCTTATATACTCCTTTATGCCATCATACCCGTTGGCACTTACCAAAGGAATTCCTCCAATCTACCCGTTGGACGGAATCAATTAGGAAGATTGTTCGAGCTATTAAAGGAACGTGTTGATAGCCCATCAATCGTTCGCCCATACAATCGGGATCTTGGTTTCCATAAAGTAGAACCTTCCAATAATATTTAGACAATAATCGAATCATTGAATCAATCTTGATCAATCAAAGGATCTACGTTACGTCTTCTCCAGCCACGAGATCATCTCCGGATGATAAGGTTAAATCCTTAACGAAACATCCAGTTCCGGATAACCTTTCTTCAACCGATTAGAGAGATCTGTCAATGAGGATAGACTTTGAGTCTTGAGTCTAGCTGTCCAGGAAGTCTTCGACTTTAAATAACGAAGTCGCAAGCCTTCAGACTAGACTGATAGAAACGTTTTGTCAACTTCAAAACACTTCAAGAAGATTTCTCCAACAACCGCGACCCAATCTGGGGTGGCGAGGTTGCAGGACCTCACCGACCTAGATCCGGGGGTGGCGAGGTCGCGCAACCCCACCGCGACCTAGATCTGGGGGCAGCAAGATCCTCCCGCGACCTCACCACCCCAGATCTAGGTTGCGGTGGGGTCGCCCGACATCCAATGGCCCTGCCGAGGGCCACCCAACCCTAGGCGACCCTCACCGAGGGTCTTCAGGGGTCGCTCAACCCCAGGCGGCCCTCCTCAGTTGTCTCCGAGGCTGCCTAAGTCAAATATCGGCCATCGGCGACAAATTTCAATCGCCAGCGGCCGCCTGCCCTTGCCAGTTAATTTTTTTTATTTTTCTTTTGATAATTTTTTTATCACAAAAGTCTTTTATAAATATAATTCCTCCAAACACCATTTTGCTCAAAGGTACTTCACAATGGACATTTAAATTGTATTTTAACAAACACAATTTGCATTCGGAAAAGTCTATTCAACCTAAAGTCCTTTGCATTTTTCCAATGACTTCCCCCAAAAGTCCAACCAAATGCACTCAAAAGGACAACTCGTGCCTAGGTTGCCGCCCAGATTCGTCATGACTAAAAAGCCCAATTGTACTCTTAAAAATATCTTGAAACTAGGTTAATATTTAAGAATTTGGGTGAGAGAAACTCGGAGAAGAGGGAGAAGTGGCTTTACGGTTGAGGACGGCATGGTGACGACAGAGAGTATTTATAGTGGGAAGCCGCCAGGGGGCAATAGCTGTCAAGAAGAGCAATAATTCAATAAGCATCATAGATTAATCAAGTAAGATAGCTTCTCTAGCTGGCCTCAAAATCCTTTTTTAAAAGCCAATGGTGGGAGGGTCAAAAGTAGTTCCTGTTCAGCTTATAGAACGAGTCGACCATTTCCAAGTCAAGAAGAGAAACCGTTGAAGCAATCAGAGATCTCCGGAGGTGTACGGCGCTTGGGTTCGATTGCTATTATCTTAATGCACGGGGTGGGCAGATAAAACGATGCACGTTCATCACTTTCTGGGTGGAGCCACTACGCTGTACATCAATTTTGTGCATTCTGCAATTCACGTGCTTTTGTCAATCGGAATAGTTCTCGGTCGCGAGAGGTGCATGTGGCATCCATGATTGGCCTACGAGCTCTCCAGGAAATAAAAATTTAGTTTGATGGGAAGGTACACGAGAGAGAGGGAGGGATAGAGACAGAGATCACATCTCTTCTGAGCTGAATTTGCGTTTTGTGAGGCCATCATAACGCGCTGCTTTTACTAATTCGATCCTAAATATTTACAAGAAATTTCAATATAATCCTTTTGCCCAATTTTTGTCAGAAATCGATTACATGGCGGTTGCGTTATCGCTGATCCTCTTACATTGCACATCGACATTCTATCGATTTCCAACGAAAATTAGTCGGAAAAACTATATTGGAATTTTGTGTAAATTTTTAGGATTAAATTAGCAAAATTAAAAAATGTATATATTAAATTGGCACCCAGACAATAGGTTTAGGATTTATTGAGTAATTTTCCTTCCAGAATTCTATTATTTAGCGCTTAAAAGTACTTATTCTTTCTCCAAACTGTAAAATTTCAATAAGTGTTGGTATCTATCAAGAAAATATTGATAGAAAACTGGCCGGTGACTTTTTTCCACTAACTTATTGATATCTTACCATACTAATTGGTCGACTTTTATCTACATAATTACTAACATTTTGAATATTTTAACTCTTATAATAAATTAGAATGACTTGCCAACTCTTCATAAATTAATTTATCAATTTATTTTTAGGCTTTCAACTATTTAATTAAATTCAATTAATATGATTAACCTCATTATACATCTTAACTAGTACAAGTAATTATTAGTAATAATCGAAGATGGTGAAATACGAGGTAAGCATGTGGCTCCATTCCTTCTACAGCAAGCGTGGGGAAGTTTAATACATTGCTGTTTTGAGATAGAAAAAAGATTCAGCTGGCAACTTTGAATTTGACTACAATTAAGGGTACAGTTGTTTCACCAAAAATAAACGATTTTAAAAAGGAATAAACAAAAAATATTTTTATCGCCCATGAAAAAATATTTAAATATATATTATTGTTAATAATAAAAATATTTTTCACTGACTAATTATTTCAAGTGATATAAGCTATTCATTTGAAACAAAATATTTTTCATATTATTCATTTTTCACAAAACAAATGAAGTATAAGTAAAAACAAAAAGTACATATTACTTTTCTGTCAAAAATATAAACATTGTTCAGCTACGAAAAAGCTATATTTGAATCACGGCTCGAGGTTGGGAAAATGGGTGCTCACCTGATTGTTAGGACAGCTTGGGATTGAGAAATGTGCAATTGTGGAAATGATTAGGCGTTCTGAAGAAGCTCTGGAACTTGCTGCTTCTATCTGGCTCCCTATTGATGCCCTGGATTCATTGCCATCTGCTGAAGGACCGTAGTACCTAGCAGGTTGAGGCTAAACAGGATTGCATTTGGGCTTTGGCGAAAATTACTAAAGCTGAGGCATATTTTGAAACCTTGTGTGCGATAGATTGTGGGGAATGGGAAAGCTATATCATTGTGGTTTGATGACTGCCACACTTTGGAAATTTTTTTGGACGGACTTCCCTTTTGGATTCTATTATGACTCAAATATTCAAAAGAATGCAAAGGTGGCTGCAGTGATTGATGGTAACGATTGGTGCCGGCCTTCTTCTAGATTTGAGGATTTGCTAATTATTCAAACAGTTGGACGTGGAGCTATATATTCTTAGATCGACTGGGAAGTTCAACCAAAAAGAAGCATGAAAGTTACTTAGCCCTCAACATGGTAAGGTCCAACGTCACAAGCTCATCTAGTTTAGGCCAGATGTCCCAACTCATGGGTTTAATGCTTGGCTTGCTATCCTAAACCGATTGCAGACCAGAGATAGAATGAGGAGGTGATGGTCCCTTGAGGAAGAGTGCTTATTATGCGAGCAGGGACCTAAAACAAGATAGCGTCTGTTCTTTCAATGCTCTTTTGCGAAGCAGATTCGGGAGAGAGTAACATTTCTGCTTTGTGTACCTTAGAAAAGCTTTGGCTAGGAATCGGGAATTATCTTGGCCCCTCACTTCCTTTAAAGGAAAAGAGTTTTTGAAGGTGGGGCTAATGAATCTAGCTTGGAGTTTCTCCGTCTATTACATTGGGAAGGAAAGAAATAGGGTAGTTTATGATCAATGTGATCCCCAAATTGGCAGAGTTATGGACGAGATACCCTTCTCTATGTTTGAACTATTTTTGAAAGCATGATATATGGTAGAAGGATTCGAGTACCCGCAGATATCAAGGCTGTATGTAGCAATTTGGAGAATTAGATGTTAAAAGTCGTACTTCTGAGTTTGTAATGGAACCTCAGTTGATAGGTTGATGATGAATTTCCAGTTGTAAGGGTGGCGTATAGTTCCATGACTTTAGGCTGCGATAAATTTCGTAGTACTCTTGTTCATAGATGTAGAGGAATCGAGGGGCATAGGGTTAGCTTCTGCGTTGGGTTTTGGGTCTGCTGGGTATAGTTGCATTGGGTTTGGGCTGAGCCTATTGGCTCCTGATTCTATCCAGGATGTCCTCAGTTGATACTTGAGCAAATAAAAATATTAAATTACCAAAATGTACGTCTCAATAATTGAGTGTTCAAATTTTGAGAAGTTTCAGATGTAAAATAAAGTCAAAGCGGAGCAGCAAAATTCAGATTAAGAAAAAATAAAAGTCGATACAGCATATGCCCTACGATTCCTTTTTTATTGTTTAGATATATTTGAAAAAAGGACTTAACTAAATGTCGGTAAGTAATTCAAATGGAAGTTTATAATCCAAAATTCGTTAGTAATTTAATCTAAAAAGGGTTGGTGAGTCACTCAATAAAAAATATTGATAAATCCATATAAAGGTTGGTGATTTTAAGGCATTGATAAAAGAAAAAAAAAGGACAAATGAAGTTTGGTAACTTGCAAACTGCAAAGAAGATTATTAATTTTCACAAACTGTCAAAAAACGAGCGATTAATAAATCTTTCTTACTGACGGTCTTTTAACATATCCGGTTTTAGAAATCTACCGGCACGAAATCAAAATCTTTTTTCAGAACCAAACAATTTAATCGCCCCCCATCTTATAATTCAGGCTTGGAAACCAAATCTCAATAAATTATTTGTGAATTTAATTGATAAATCATAAGTATTGGTCAAATGTGATAGAGAAGAAGCAAAAAAAAAAAAAAAGCACTCATTAAATTAATCAATTTATGCTTATTGTTAGATGGAATTTTATTCAATAACAAGAGGATCCAACAAACAAATGAAGGGAGGAGTCCAAATCAACATGAAGTAGTACAAGGACATGGCAAAATAAATGAGATTACATCCTAAGAAGGCGACGAGTATTAGTAAGGGAATACAAGCAAAGCTAGATGGGCAAATCCTGCACCCTTATTTTATCAAGGCATGCTCCGACCATTTTCTTTGTTGAGATAAGCATTTTGAGCCGGTCCCATCTGAAAGTAATGTGAACAGAAGTTGGAAGACGACAATCAAAGAGGCAGGAGCAATCTGGCGACCCATTTCCCCTCGTTGGCTCTTGGCCGATGGATCTTTGAGACCCTTATTCGATAAAACTTGATGAAATTGATGATTGATTCTTGCACCCTTATCACTCTCCTTATTACACTCTTGAAACTAGAACCTGCATTCGAATGCGATCAGTGAGATTGAGTTTTACATTTCAGTAAAGGAACGCTTGAAATATGGCTTTTTGGATACATTTGTGAGCAAATATCAGTGTTTAGACACTACTTACTTAATTGAGACTGGCTCATGACTAGGCTTCTTGAGCTTAGTAGTATGTTGGTGGCGGAGGTGATGAGTAGATGTAGGTCGGGGGAGGAGGTGATTTCATGGGTGGTGGAGGTGAGGTGTAAAGGTAGGGAGGAGGAGGTGAGGGTGAAGGGGGTGGTGGAGATTTGTATACATAGGGAGGAGGCGGCGATGGAGATGGCGGTGGAGGTGATTTGTATACATAGGGAGGAGGCGGCGATGGAGATGGTGGTGGGGGTGATTTGTATACATAGGGAGGAGGCGGCGACGGAGATGGTGGTGGGGGATGATTTGTAGATGTAAGGAGGTGGCGGCGATGGAGATGGTGGTGGAGGTGATTTGTATACATAGGGAGGAGGCGGTGATGGAGATGGTGGTGGAGGTGATTTGTAGATGTAAGGAGGTGGTGGTGATGGAGATGGTGGTGGAGGTGATTTGTATACATAGGGAGGAGGCGGCGATGGAGATGGTGGTGGAGGTGATTTGTATACATAGGGAGGATGTGGCGATGGAGATGGTGGTGGAGGTGATTTGTAGATGTAAGGAGGTGGTGGTGATGGAGATGGTGGTGGAGGTGATTTGTAAATGTAAGGTGGTGGAGGCGGTGATTTGTAGACATATGGGGGTGGCGGTGGAGACTGGTAGACATAAGGTGGCGGTGGGGGAGACTTGTAAATGTAAGGTGGTGGGGGAGGAGACATGTAGACATAAGGTGAGGGCGGAGGTGGTGGTGGAGACTTGTAGATGTAAGGCGGAGGTGGGGGAGACTTGTACACATAGGGAGGAGGCGGTGGAGATTTGTAGAGGTAAGGTGGTGGCGGAGGAGACTTGTAGACATATGGGGATGGTGGGGGTGGGGGAGGAGATTTGTAAATGTAGGGCGGAGGAGGAGGAGACTTGTAGACATAAGGTGGTGGCGGAGGGGACTTATAAACATACGGGGATGGTGGTGGGGGTGGAGACTTGTAGATGTAAGGAGGTGGAGGAGGCGACTTGTAGACATAAGTGGGAGGTGGGGGTGGTGGAGACTTGTAGACGTAAGGCGGCGGGGGAGGAGACTTATAAATGTATTTGGGTGGTGGAGGTGGGGGAGACTTGTAGACGTACGGTGGTGGAGGAGGTGACTTGTACACATAGGTGGATGGAGGTGGAGGTGGGGACTTGTAGACGTAGGGGGCGGGAGTTGGCTTCAGCTTCTTGCACTCAGGATAAGGGGTCTTGGGAGCAAAAGCAAAGTAGTCAGCGGAAAGCACGACTTCATGGTAAGTCTTGGACTTGACAGAGAGCTTGGCACCCTTCATGCCACCGTGCAAGTCGGTGGGGATGGAGCAGAGAGAATGCTTAGGTGCCGCGTGGAGCTTGACAGTGCATGCCTTGGAGCCATATTTGGTGTAGTCGAAGCCCGGGATGGTGACGCTGTATTTGCCGTTGATCTTGGTGGTTCCATAGGCCTTGATCAGCTTTTTGCTGGCCTTGCATGTCACCTCCACTACGGCACCTGCTCCATTTATTAAAAAATAATCATTAAAAAATATACATAATCCTAATTCAAAAGTCAGCCAAGGGATGATATATTTTATATTTATACCTTATTGTAATAGTACCTTAATTTACTCAAACAAAATTAGCGATGATAGAATTTACACATGTCTACCAACCTTTGAGGTGTTTCTTGTCGTGGGATTTGATAGGGTGTCCCCAATCATAGCACTTGTAGCAATAAACTTTCCCGACAACCTTAATGACCAAGTGAGGGTGATGATGGTGGACCGGCGGAGGAGGAGATGTGTAGTAATAAGGTGCAGGAACATGTTTAGGAGGAGGAGGGGACTTGTAGTAGTAAGGCGGTGGAGGAGACTTCTTTGGTGGTGGTGGAGAGGTGTAGTAGTAAGGTGGTGGGGGCGACTTCTTGGGTGGTGGTGGAGATGTATAGTAGTATGGTGGTGGAGGCGATTTCTTAGGTGGTGGTGGGGAAGTGTAGTAGTAAGGCGGGGGAGGAGATTTCTTAGGGGGAGGCGGAGACGTGTAGTAATATGGTGGTGGAGGCGATGGCATAGGTGGAGGAGGAGACTTGTAGTAATAAGGCGGTGGAGGAGACTTCTTTGGTGGCGGTGGGGAGGTGTAGTAGTAAGGCGGGGGAGGGGACTTCTTAGGGGGAGGCGGAGAAGTGTAGTAATATGGTGGTGGAGGTGATGGTGAAGGTGGAGGAGGAGACTTGTAGTAGTATGGCGGTGGTGGAGACTTCTTAGGCGGCGGTGGAGATGTGTAATAGTAAGGAGGTGGAGGTGATGGTGAAGGCGGAGGGGGAGACTTATAATAGTATGGTGGCGGCGGGGATGGTGAAGGTGGAGGCGGGGACTTGTAGATGTATGGAGGAGGTGGAGATGGCGATGGTGGAGGTGGTGACTTGTAAACATAAGGAGGTGGGGGGAAGGTGATGGTGGAGGGGGAGACTTGTACATGTAGGGTGGGGGGGAGAAGGTGATGGTGGAGGGGGAGACTTGTACATGTAGGGTGGGGGAGACGGTGAGGGTGGAGGTGGTGACTTGTAAATATAAGGAGGTGGCGGAGAAGGGGAAGGCGGGGGTGGAGACTTGTACACGTAGGGTGGAGGGGGAGATGGCGAGGGTGGGGGCGGTGACTTGTAGACATAAGGTGGCGGCGGTGAAGGAGAAGGTGGAGGGGGAGAAGAGTAAGTGTAGTAATCATCACCAAAAGCAGACCCTACATTGCTCGAAACTACCAATATGGCCAGCGCCAAAGCTAGCGCCTGCCAAAGACGGCCCCTGCCGGGGCCGCCTCCCAAATTGGTCATGGCCGAAAAGCCCAGTTGTCTTCTCGGGAGTAGCTTGAAACCGGGTTTATCTTTCAAGAATATAGATAAGAGAAACTCGAAAAGAGGAGAAGTGGCTTTTCGGTTGGGGAAGATATGGGGACGGCAGAGAGTATTTATAGTGGGAAGCAGCGGGTGGGAAATAGCTGTCAAGAAGAGGAATAATTCAATGGCCTTGACAAAAATTAACCAAGTAAATTGGCTTCTCTAGCTGGCCTCAAAATCCTTTTTTAAAACCACCGATCGGATGATCTAAGTTGTGCCGGTTCAGCGTGTGGAACGAGTCGACCATGGCCTTGACATCATACAAAAATAGGAGAGGAATCGAAGCTTCCCAAGTCAAGAAGCCATTGAAGGAATCAGAGAGCTCATGGCCTGCACGGCACTTGGGTTCGATCGCTATTATCTTAATGCACGTCGTCAGTATATAGAAACGATGCACGTTCATCACTAACCTGCACTTCGCTTTTGTGCGTTCTGCAATTCATGTGCTTCTGTCAATCTTACGTGTTCCCAGTTGCGAGAGGTGCATGTGGCATCCATGATTGGCCTCTCCCTCAAGCTCTCCATAGTATTCCATTTTATAAGAAAGTAAACGAGAGGGAGAGGGAGAGGGAGAGGGAGAGAGAGAACCCATCTATTTTCAGCTGAATTTGCGTTTTGGGAGACTATAATCACTGGCTGGTTTTTGAAGCTGAACATTGCAGAATTCTATTAACCCGCACTCAAAATACGTATTTCCTTTTTCCGTATTAAGAAATATCATTAAGTATTAGTAGGTGTCAAGAAATTATTGATAAAAAATTGACCGATGATTTCTGGAGATAACTCATTGGTAACTTACCATCGATTTTCTGAAATTACCTACATTTCTTCGTAGTTCGGTGACTAGCTAATAATAAACTAATTTGCCAACTTTTACTTCCATAACTTAGTTACATTTTGTTTTTACCATATAATTACTGACCTAAATTAGGGTGATTCACCAACTTTGTACGGATTAGATTTACTAGCTTCTTCTTTTTTCTGGTTGTCAATTCGCATTTAAATTCCTTATTAACGGTTGATTGTTTTTACCAGCCTTTATATGGACTTCTCAACTTTTGTTTACCTTTATGAGCAACCCATTATATTTACTAGCTCTTTGACAGATCACCAATTAAAATTAGTGTGACTCAACAACTTTTTCTCCCTTCTAATTATCGCCTAGTATTGGGTTATCAACTCTCACTTAAATAATATATCAATATCTATTTATTTACTTGTAATTTGTCAACTACTCTTATCATTCACAAAGTTCTTATTTATATTTCTCAGCAATTCCTTAAATGAACCAAGTCTTTTTTATACTTATCAACCATAATCAAGTGACTTATCAAATTTTCTTCGATGAAGTTACCAATTAATTGTGAATTATCAACTCTCATTTGAGCTATTCATCAAGTTTATTTCCATTACTAACTTCCTTATCTTATACCTACTTCTATTTACCATTCTTAAACAGGCCTTAAATTCAATAACACATGAAATTACTAATTGTAATTAAATTGGCTCGTCAACTTTCTAAAATTAAGTTATCAATTGCTAAATTTAAGATATTGATAACAAAACCATGAAATTTGTTGAAATATAAAAAATGGTTGCAATTTGCATACAGTGAAAAAGAGTTAGTAATTGCACTAAAATGTAAGTGAGCTATAAGTTATCGAGAAATTAGGCGACTAGTAACTTTTATTTTATCAATATTTTTTTTAACACTTACCAACTCCATCGAAGATTTACTGAAATGGAAAAAAAAAACAAATCATCCCATTAAATTTCCTATCTTTTGCTTTATCTAATAAGTGAGATTTGGCCAATTTCTCAAAATTGGTATCTAGTACAAACGAACAACAAATTTTCATGCCTCCCCCAATACGATTGCATAACAGAACAAAACCCTAAAGATTACAAATTTCTCTATGCACTGTTGATTTATGTCTCTATATCATATAAAACCCCTTAACCTATATCATAGCATCTTCCCTTATCTTAAGCTGGAGCATCATTTGCTATTAAGACGGACATGCACATGGGGAGACAGTTGGGATGAAAGATGGGAAGAGACCGGTAATCGAATTGGCCATGTGGAAGATTGAACTCATTTGATTTGAATGCGACATTAACATTCGGTAGGTTAAAGAGAGCCCATTATCTTAATCGAAGTCGGAATGATTCTAAGGATTTCGCAGAGGCATGCCCAGAAGGCCTGCACCGAAGTCAACCATACCCTAAGGTTTAATAATCCTGTCTGACATGGTAGCAAATGACTGCGCAGAATTAGAACAGTCTTGAGGGACTTAGATGAAGCGGCACGTTATTCTGTTCTTCCGGGACCGTTCACTTCCACCTACTGAAGTTTACCAAAAATATGATATAATAAGCACAAGCACTCTTGATGTATCTCCTTGATTTATCCTCCGAATTGATCTCTACGGGAAGTCCGGAAAGCCCTCGCGATTTGCAGATATGATCCTGTTTGCCTCCTCTATTTCTAGAATAATGACTTCTTATATCCTTAGCGATAACATGTCATGCGGAGAGTCTTATGCTACCCTCCTTTCAAAATAAAATAAAATAAAAGAACACCCTATTTCCCCGATCGTTTACACAAACCATGATCTGTCTCCTCCTCCATGGGAAGTGCCATCCCAGGACACTGCCTCCCCCTTCATTTCCTGGGGTGGTGCCGCCCCTTGGCCTGCCCCTCCCCCTCTCTCTCTCTCTCTCTCTCTCTCTCTCTCTCTCTCTACACGTGCATGTGTCGCTTCGACGACATTGAGAAGGTCGCGACCTCCGGTCGACCTCATTACAACACAACAAAATCCCTAACCTTGAGATGGGGAGGCAGGGGGTGGTGGTTTAACGGTTGTGGCTGCCATGATGGAAGTGATGGTAGTGGGATAGATGGCGAAAATTTAAATCATTAAATGAAAGTGTAAGTTAATATTTAAATATTTTAACAATATAAATTGGAGAGAAATACACGATACAAAGTAAATTACATGCTATAGCAATCCTTAAGCAAAAATGAAATTTCAACCAACTCGTTTCAAATTTTAAAAGAAAAGACTTGATACTTCATAGTCAAAAAATGCTCTTTTATCATTTTGATTCATCATTTTGGACCCAATATTATGAGTAGAATGGATAGGGTTATTATCACAAAAATTTCAAATCAATATACCTATGGCAAATTTACCTCCTATTAGTTTACGTTAAATTTTATCATCAAATTACTGAGTTGGATCACACATGACAATTGACGAGTGTACCCGTTTTGGGATTTTGCCTTTTGTTTGTCACATGTATACTATTTTATGGATTAATTCGGAAATTAATTGAAGGTAAATTCATTATTAATATATCAATTTGAGGTTTTTGGTAGTTAAAAAAAAATTAGTTTGGAGTAAATTTGTCACAGACATACTAATTTGAGGCTTTTCAAGATATTGTCCCAAATAGATATGCGTAATGATATTTCAAATAACAAGTGAATTTATAAATAAGTAGATCATATTCACTACAGAATAAGAATTTATGACATGAATTAATAAATCAAATAGGCTGCAAGTACGCCTTATTGGTGATTATTAAAACATTTATAAGTCCTCTTAGAAATGCAGTGGCAGGGAGCTGATCTTTCCTCCTCTTGATTGGATCACACTCATATGTCTGTTGCAATGTCCCGTCATCCGTCATCAGCGCACCGCATCACACGGATCAAAATCAGGTTTAAATTTTTTATTATTATTAAGTCTCCTAAGATTGCAATTATATAGCCAAATCAAGATCCGGCTATTCTCGGAAAATGGGGGTTATTTAGACATTTTCAAGGCACATTATTGCAACATCGAATTTATATTCTCCCAGGAGTGTAATGCTGTTGTCGTGAAAGTGGTCTAGGCATTTTTTATCCGATTGATGTTATCTTTTGCCACCGCCATGTAAAGTCAAATATAAACGTATATATATATATATCTAATATCCCCCATCCAAATGTGCGCTAGGTACCGGTTTAGACAGTCAACGTTTTGCCTGCACATAACCCAAAACTCTGCATCCATTATGTGAAAACTATAGTTTGACAAGAAAAACATGAGGAACCTTTTGATGTGTCTACAGTAACCAACACAATACCATACTCTTTCATTGGCTATTTTCTTTTCTTTTTTTTGTCTGGATATGTGATTAAATCAAAGGATTGAATTGACAAAAAGACCCAAAAAAGAATCGGTTCTCTTTCGATATCATTTCATTGGGAAAATACAAATGAATCCAAAGTTGACATTGTTCTCCATTATTTGCCAATTAATTCTTTTTTAAGGGACCTTGTCCCCCCTCCCCCCAAAAAAAAAAGTCTTTGGGCTTTGTTACATCAACATGCAACTTCAGTGTAATAAAAAAAAAGAAAAAACCCTTTTAAAATGGAAATTCACCCCCACAAACACCCCACCACCACCAACTTCAGTGTGATAAAAAAAAAAAAAAACTTGTAATTGTTTAGATTTAACATTAACTACTCACAATATAAATAACAAAATATATGTATATCTATATATCTTAAACGGATAAAGCATGAGTGATACAGATAATTTGTAGGTTAATATTTTGTGCTTATTTAGCCAAAGGGAGCAGTTTCTATATATTTTAGTGGCCAATTCTCTATAAAATAAAACTGAGAACAAAACAGAAAGAAAACGGGAACAAATTTGGCATCATCACTACCACAAGTGAAGTCTTGAGCCTAGTCGCATGCGATCCCTGCTTGATCATCCTTGCTGATCGGAAGAGCCTGCCGGCAAAATAGGCCACTGGAGCAAAATCCCAATGAATGAGGTGATGTTCACGGTCAATATTGACTGCCCTTTGTAGCCAAGTCTCAATCTTTTGCTGTCATTTGTACGCGATCTCTTGCTGCTTGGAAATAAAATCATATTTAATATCGAAAAGAAGAATATAAGAATGACCAAGATTTGTAGTCTTTTCCATCTTTCCACTCCATCTTGTACATACTCAACGCCATTTGTTTCTCTTATATGTTATGCTTACCCAGAACATTTCATTAGCCCGGAACATCATTTATTTCAAAACTTTGACACAGGAAAAAAAGAACGGCTTTAGAATGAAAAGATGGTCATCTTAAAGAAAAGTAACGGTGGAAAATGCCGCTAACCTTGACTGACGGACGACACAATAAAGTTGAGGCAGCACTAAAATAGGTTCATAAAATTTGAACTTTTAACTACTTAATGGAATCTAAATCTAATATTAAGAAGGGATATGTGCAGTAGAAGTCATAAAACTTGTTGAAAAAGTACAATTGAGTCTTAAAACTTTTAAATAGTGCAATCGGATTATGGTCTTAATACTGTTCGACCCCAAACACGTCACTTTAACTTGTCGTCTCAATTCAAACACATACTATCGGGTCTCACTTCTCAATCCTTCGACGTTGGACGCCTAGTTCTTGCCTCAAGCAAGTGTCATTGTCACGCACTCACAACTCCGCCATCTTGGTTTTCCAGGTCATATATGGTTTGACCCTCGCTCCCTAGCCCATCTACAAGACGGATTCGAGCGATCTATATGGGTGTGGTTGAGCTCCAAGGTCAATTTTCCAATCTAGGTTCATCTAGATTTTGTGTTGTGGCTGTGCGATGTGGTTATCTCTATCTCTACGTTCGCGTCTGTTCACAATAGTGGATTAGGATTTTTATATGGGGTTGCTAATTGAGTTGTACCTTTTTCTAAATTTGTAAGGGCCTTTCTGAGCTATACTATAGAGCTCTAAGTTGTTTATGCCACTAATAGCATACATGCACGATTTTGAGTACTATATTTTATGTATTTGCACATGACCGTGACACATGTAGATGATAAATCGTTACTTTCCACTAAGAGAAAACCCTCAATGATGATTGATATGCCGATTGATTTCCGCACTCAGATCTGGGATATTGCTTCCCTGAGAACCTAGGCGTATTCTGTAATTACAATGAACTTGAAGTCTTCTTTGCAAAAATTCAAAACTACGAAATTGTTCATTGAGACCTCATTGTGGAAACCACAAAGTTTAAGGATTAAATAGCGAGATTTAAAGACCTTTATGTTCAACAAACCAGATAAAGGCCATTTTGGCCTTCTAAACTGTTTTTCACTAACTCCTGGTGCTAAGTCAATTTACTGGTCCAAATCAATGGCTTTCTGGCAAAATGTTAAAACACGAAAGTTGTTAAGGATTTGCTGGTCTTTCTGTAAAATTTCATGCAATTCCAAGTTCATTTGATATGTTGCTCACATTTTATTAAACTTGGGTCCAAACCGGGTCCTATTCAGGACAGTCAGGTTATTTCACTCAATTTCGGGTCAACGGGGTCCGAATCACTCAAAATGGTCTTCATGATGTTTAAAGTTCACATTTCAAGCTTTCTAGTGACACTTGAATAATCTGAAATGGAATTCATTTGATATGTTAATTGATTAATGACATAATTGCCCAGAACTAACAATAATTGAATAAGTGATCTAATGTGGCTCACTAATTGATTGATTGATTGCTAATCAAGGCCGTAAAAAGAGACTTATCTAATCAACTAAAATGTAATGAAGTTACACGAATGCATCCCATTGAAGCTAGAGCTTAACGAGCATAAATCATAAGGACAACTCGTCCTCAACAGCACTAGGAGGTTTTCTAGATATAAATATCAATAGAACAAAAACCCCTAAAGGCCCAACAAAAGCAAATGTGCTACTCCATCTCCCTCTCTTGGAACAAAAGGAAATCCAATTTTTTTTACTTTCAAGAAGATGGCTCATAGCCAGAGCACTTCTCTTCAACAATACATTTGGAGAGCGATTAAGAATTAGCATGTTGAGAATTTACGAGGAATGGAATGAAAAAAGCAATGTTGTAGTAGAATTATGAAGTGCACATATGAGTAGCACTACAATATTAATTCTGGTTATCTTGGAACTTCTGGAACCAACATATGTTTCTCTGGTTTTTATAAAAGCATGTAAAAGCCATCTCTGATTTCTCTTTCCACAATAGTTTTTAAGATGTTTTGGTGATTGTAATTAGGAGTTGGACAATTCAAAAGAAATAGCACAGAAGAAGATTGGAAAAAGGAAAAGACAAAGAAAAGGGCACAATCTATAAAGCAAATTAAACCTGCTTTGAAAAGAACTCCTTCACATAGGTGGGAAAAAACCAGATTAAATTGGCATAGACTACAATCAACCACTGAACCATTAGCGACTCTCGCATTTGTAACAATCAGTTACCCGGAGGCGTCAACGATAGAGGATGGCCGCAAAGCAGTGCAAAGGGCTTGAGGCGAGGACGGAAGTGTCAAGGAGATTCCAATGCGGAACCTACAACACAAACGCAAAATTGAACTTCAGGGCCTCTGGACAATTGCAAAACAATGATTGAGAAAGAGAGAGCAATTAAAGAAATTCATCGTTGTCAACCAAGAGGAGACGAGGTAGGCTTGTTTCTCGAAGGCTGAAGAGGACAGTACGAGGAGGAGGAGGGTCGATGAGGAGCATGAGTAGAATAGTTATCAAGCAAGCACTCCTTTAATGTTTCTTTTTCAACCTGCTACACACTACGTGTTCATCAAAAGGTCTAAACCAAAAGCTAGTGTAGCCTTTCTACTCTGAGCTACTCTGAAATCTCATAAAACTTTTTTATCTTTTCATGAAAAGAGACCTTCAGTTGATTAGCAAAACATGTCTCCCTTTAGAATCAATGGGTTAATGAAATCGAACGTGCATATTCCCTTTTATATATGCTTCTCGTTTGTTGATGTGTTGGCTGTGATATTGGCTCTTTGGCGTTGTGTGGAATGCCATGCTTAGTTTCTAGAAGTTTATGTTCGTGAATAGCTCCCTTAGTTCCTGTGTGTTCTTGTAATATTACGGTCTTGAACGTTGAGTGATCGGCGTTGGGATGTGTGGCCGGTGGCAGCCATTAATGTGGGGATGGGGTTGGTCAACAATGGAGGTCGGTGGATGGTGGTCCGATTATCGGAAGTAGTCGGCACTGAAGGTACGGTGACAGACATATGTAGATTTATGGTGATATAAGGGGTTCATGTTCCGGTGTATCAGCTCTGTGTGCCCTCGATTTGCGTCGTGAAAAGACGATGGTGGGCAGTGCGTGGAAGAAGAGATGGCAAGTGGGAGCTTAGATTAAGTTTGTTGGATTAGGGTCTATTTAGACTGTTGGGCTTGAATTGTTTTATTTAATATTTTAGGTTCTAGTTTGTGGCTCGTTTCTTTTTGAAAGTTTGGATTATGACTTAGTATATATGAGTTTGGGCTTAACTCTAGTGAGGCCTTTTGGGCTTGACTTAACATGGTTAGACTTGGACTGGGCTTGTTCTTTTGCGAAAATTCAAAGCTACAAAATTGTTCATCGAAGTCTTATTTGGAAAACCACATAATTTGAGGGTTAAATAGCAAGACTGGCCTTTATGTGCAATAAGTCAATTTGGCATTCGAAACTGTTTTTCACTGACTCCTGGGGCTAAATCTATTTACTGGTTGAAATCAAGGGTTTTTTAGCAAAATGTTGCACGAAAGTTGTTAAGGATTTGCTTATCTATCTGCCTGTAAAATTTCATACAATTCAAGTTCGTTTGAAACTTAACCCCCCCCTCCCATTTTATTAAATTTGGGTCAAAACCATGTCCAATTCCGGACCGTCAGGTTATTTCATTCAATTTTGGGTCAATAGGGCCCGAGTCACTCAAAATGGTCTTCATGACATTTGAAGTTTACATTTCAAGCTTTCTAATAACACTCGAATTATTTTAAATGGATTTCATTTGATATGTAAATTGATTAATGACATTATTGTCCAAAACTGATAATAATTCAATAAGTGATCCAATGTGGCTCACTAAATGCGCATTTGGTAACGATTCTGTTCCCAGAAATAATTTCTAAGTATTTTAAGTCGTTTGGTAACTATTCAAAATTTCTAATTCTGGAATAGAATTGCGATTGGTATCGTGCTCATTAATTTTGTTCTAAATCAATTTCTTTTAATTTTTAAATAATTCTTTTCTTTTTTTCCTTTTTTTCTTTTCTTTTTTCCTTTTTCTTCTTTTCTTTTTTTCCTTTGTCTCTCCTGTTCTTCTTCTTCTGGTGGCTAGTCGTCGGACAAGGGCCGACAACCTCACCAGAGTGTCGCTGACCCTCAGCGAGGTTCAGCCCACTCAAGCCTCACTGGTAGCTAGGCAGGGCTCACCTAGCCCACTAAGGCTTCGCCTCGGCAGGGCTGGGTGAGCCTCACTAGTGGCTGGACTTGCTTTCCGCAAGCTCGCCAGACCTCGCCCTGGCCTGGTTAGCTCGTCGAATCGATTGCCGATCACCAGTGGCAGACGGCAACCACGGAATGGCAGTAGATGAAAAAGAAGAAGAGAAATATGATTTTGATTCTTAAATTTATTTTCGGAACAAGAATCAATTTTTTTTTTATTCTTAATTCCGTTACAAATTTAATTTCAGGAACAAAAAAATAGAAATTTGTTATTGGGAACAAAAAATTTATCAAACGTGATTCTGTTCTCAAACTGTTTTCAGGAACAAAAAATAAAAATCAACCACTGTTTGGAAGGTGATCAAACATGGCCTAATTAACCGAAGGCCCATTGGACCATGACACGTGAAAGACTTTCTTCATCATGAAAAGCAGAGCATGGCCGCCCCCAATCTTCAACCCAACCCCTTTCTCTCATGCGCACGCGCATATAGACGGACACTCGCACGCGCTGTTCTTCGCTCCTGAAAGGGGAGCAACAACGACAACACGGATGAAAAGGCGCAAGGCCAGTGAAGCAGTGGAGAGAGGACATGCGTCCAAGCAATTAGGGCTGTCAAAAAAGCCCCACTTGAACCCGAAAAATTTGGTATTTTAGGATCACGCCTTATTATTATTCCAGTAAACAATTTAAAAAAAAAAAAATGTAAGTACTTGTTTTGGGTAAGGTTAGGCTCTTGATATTATTCAACCCCAAACGTGTCACTTTAACTTGTTTTCTCAATTCAAACACATACTCTGGGGTTTCACTTCTAGCCCTTTGACGTTCGACACCCAATCTCTACCTTTGCCGTCTTGGTTTCCTAGGTCGTATTAGGGGTGATTGGGTTTAGGGTAAGTAAGTTCCAAACCCGAGCCTTGTATCTAACCTGGTTATAACCGATTTCCCTTTTTTGGATCTTGTACCCGATCTTGTTTGCATTTTACCCTGTTTTTTGAACCTCCTTGTTTTCCGGCCCAGTTTTAAGGTTAACCTAATTTTCACTAAAACCTATTTTGTAACTGTCCAGTAGCCTATACGACTTCAAATTTTATATTAATATGCGAGAAAATAATGTAAACCTCCTAATTTGTTTTGAAACATTAAGCACATGTAATCAATAAATGCATGAACTTTTTGATTAAATGAAAAATTAAAAATTCACAATGCTAATTATAATAAACAAATATCATAAGGCAAAGCAAAAATTTTATGCAATGGACGATGCGATCGTAAGCTGATGAGGGAGGGAAGCGAGCGAGGAAGAGTAACGGAGAAGGAGGATCGCCATGCAAGAGGAAAAACGCAATTCTAAGATTAAAATTCATGGGGAAAAAGATAGGGTTTTAGATTTTTGGGCTTACAAAACCGACTCAATCAAAATCTGGTTCCCGAGTGGGTATTCACTCGGAATCGGGAACCGGATCGGTTCTAAATTTTGGGAATCGATTTTAATGGGAATAGATTCTCGGACATGTTTTTCGGGTGGGCCAATTTGGTTCTTGTGTAGACCCGGTCCGGTTGTACACCCCTAGGTTGCATATGGTTTGACCCTCGCTCCCTAGCCATCTGCAAGACGGAACCTAGTGATCTGTATGGATGTGGTCGACCTCCAAGGTTAGTTTTTCGATCTAGGTTCTTCTAGATCTTGTGTTGTGATTATGCAATGTCATTATCTCTATCTCCGCATGTGCGTCTGTCGATGATGGTGGATTAGGATTTTTACATGTGGTTGTTTATTGAGTTATACCATTTTCTAATTTTCTAAGGGCCTTTTTGAGCTATACTATGGGGCTCTTAAGTTGTTTATGTCGCTAACAGCATACGTGCACAATTGTGAGTACTATACTATGGCAATGGCCGCCCTTTAAACCCTAATTTTAGTGTGCGTTTATTTTGCAAAAATAAGTGATTTAAAAAATATTTTATTTTACTTATAAAAATAAATTTAAAAAATATTTTCACCATTAACGAACTTATTTAGATATAAATCATTGTAAAAAAGGAACATTCTTTAATCGATTGATTATTTCAAATGAAATAAGTCATTATTTTTAAGAAAATATTTTTAAGTCATCATTATTCATGAAATCAAAAAGTCTTTAAAGAAAGTGCGAGGTCACTTAGTCAAGGCCACTTAATTTTCCTCAATGAATTACTTTGTTATATTTTTAATTACTTTTGAATATCTTTCATCGATTTTTTTTTTGATTATTATTATTATTTTTTTTTTGTGCCAGATAATTTTCTTGATTAGTTAAAAAAGGGGAAGAAAAACGGGGCCAACCGGGTCCTGACCCGGCCCGAGCCCGGTCCTAACTGGCCATGGGAGTTGGCGCCAGGGTTTTAAAAGCGAAGCGAGCGATGGGATGGTCCTAAAACCCTAGCGTCCGCCATGGGAAGTAGCAGGAGCGCAGCCGGAAGAGGAGGAGGAGGAGGTCGCAAATCCTCGAGACTCCCTCCCAAAAACCCTCCCTTCAAGCAGCAGAAGCAGCCGAAGAAGAAGAAGAAGGCCGGCCGCGAAGAACCGACGCCGAGCAGCGAGGACACGGCGGGGCGGCCGCCGGCGTCGGCTTCGGAGCAGCTCGGCTTCTTCCTCGCTCGGTACCAGTCGGCCAACGGCATCCACCTCTCTTCTCTCGAGCTCGATTCCATCAGAGGTCCGTGCCTTCTGCTCCCGCGTCGTCTCGTCGTCGTTTCTACCGGTCTCTCTCGCTCGCGGTCTGCGAGTACATTTCCCTTCCGCGCATTTGGGAAGGTTTATGATGCTGCTCGTCTCTCATGTTGCTTTGCTGAATGTCAAGACTGCAATGAGATGGAGACCGAATCAAATAACGTTTTAGATTTTAGGAAAGAGGGAATTCGTCGCTGGTTCTGTCGTGTCGGAGGGTTTATTCGCGTCGCGCATCCCATACTAATGATTGAATCGTGCTAAATACTCATTTTTCTTTTAGACTCTTCAAGATTTATCTGACGATGACGTGCTTCACGCAGACACGTGCATTCTGGAGTTATCTCAGGGCCCCGAACCAGATGTTAATGCTTTGGGGAAACAGATAAAGGCGGCTTTTGGCCCATCATGGAAGGGAGTGCTCTATGAGGGAGCTCTTGATCAAGGGAAAATCGATCCGGGAAGTCCAGCTGTCATTGCCATCACGGCATCCGCCATCAGAACGATAGAGATTCTAAGGTCTGGTTACTTCTCTCCTTTCCCCTTCTTACAAGGAACTAATACCTTCTCCAAGACCTGAGAACTTCATGGCTTCTAAACTGAGATGGAATTGGAGCAGTATTAGGTCTGTCAATTTGCGATATGAACCATTTATCCAAGTGGTTAATGGTGTTGGATATACGACTATCCGCATTAAGCATATTTTTACGTGTTTTGTATGCAAAGTCATTTCTTAAACATGTTGCACGTGTGTGCTCTGTATTTCTTGTTCTTTTTTTTTTTTTTTTGCATCATTGTTGGGCAATCTGTGTTATACATAGAATTTGGCATGATGCGATTTTTAAGCTGACAATGAACTTCCAACCTCTACCAATAATATAGCATGACTATTTAATGCTTTTATTGGACGTTAACACTTTCATTTTGTTTCTTTAGGGGCTTTAGGTCACTAACTAGGGAATGCCATGCAGCCAAATTGTTCTCAAAGCATATAAAAATAGAGGAACAGGTATGTTATCCATAGTCCATAGTTAGGTCTGTTCAGCTGCCCTGAATGCATGTGAGTGTTCATGCATTACTTGGTTATTGATAGTATCATGTGGGTTTTTGAGTGTTCATGATTATTGCCTTCAAGTTTGTGAGTGGTACATCCTGCAGATTTCCTAAGAAAGCATATGGGAAAGTAATTGTTTCTGCATTTGATTTGAGTTCGCTGTTTCAATTCTTTCCATGGTGTGGATGCATTGGGGGTCATTGGTGCAATTATGATTTTGATGTGATCTATTCTCGTATTTTGTACTTCCAAGTTCAGCCATTTGCCCCAAGTAATGCACCTTAATGATCATAAAAAACTAGCCCTGTTCTCTGAATTCTCTTTCTTCTTTTCCAGATAGGTTTAGTACATTGAGGGAGATGTACCTTTATATGTTGAGGACTTCAATGCAGAGTCCTCATGGGATGTGCCCATTCTCATTGGATATGCATGTGAACTTCTTTTGATCTACCTGATCTTAAGTTGTTTCCGTTATTCCGAAATATTATTTTGATCACCCACATTATCTTCCCTCTGGATTTTTCTGGCTTTCTTGTTTTGTACCAGTTCAAAGTCTGGGATATGATGCCACCACAATGTAATTATCTAAGGCAGCAGCGTTGCTGAGTACATTTTTTGCACGTCAGTCTGATCGCAGTACATTTTTTGCACGTCAGTCTGATCGCAACTTCCTGGTACTTTTTAGTTTTCTATTTACGCTCCTCACGCCCATTCATTTTTCTTCTTTCTCCCCATTCTTGGGATATGCTTGTGAACTTCTTTTGATCTACCTGATCTTAAGTTGTTTCTTTTATTCCGAAATATTTTTTTCGAGCACCCGCATTATCTTCCCTCTGGTTTTTGTGGTTTTCTTATTTTGTGCCAGTTCAAACTTTGGGATATGATGCCACCATAATGTAATTATCTAAGGCAGCAGCATTGCTGAGTACATTTTTTGCACGTCAGTCTGATCGCAACTTCCTGGTGCTTCTTTGTTTACCATTTATTCTCCCCATGCCCATCCATTTTTCTTCTTTTTCCCTGTTCTTGGGATATGCTTGTGAACTTCTTTTGATCTACCTGATCTTAAGTTGTTTCCGTTATTCCAAAATATCTTTTTGAGCACCCACATTATCTTCCCTCTGGATTTTTCTGGCTTTCTTGTTTTGTACCAGTTCAAAGTCTGGGATATGATACCACCACAATGTAATTATCTTAGGCAGCAGCGTTGCTGAGTACATTTTTTGCACGTCAGTCTGATCGCAACTTCCTGGTACTTTTTAGTTTTCTATTTACGCTCCTCATGCCCATTCATTTTTCTTCTTTCTCCCCATTCTTGGGATATGCTTGTGAACTTCTTTTGATCTACCTGATCTTAAGTTGTTTCTTTTATTCCAAAATATTTTTTCGAGCACCCGCATTATCTTCCCTCTGGTTTTTGTGGTTTTCTTATTTTGTGCCAGTTCAAACTTTGGGATATGATGCCACCATAATGTAATTATCTAAGGCAGCAGCATTGCTGAGTACATTTTTTGCACGTCAGTCGGATCACAACTTCCTGGTGCTTCTTTGTTTACCATTTATTCTCCTCATGCCCATCCATTTTTCTTCTTTCTCCCTGTTCTTGGGATATGCTTGTGAACTTCTTTTGATCTACCTGATCTTAAGTTGTTTCCGTTATTCCAAAATATCTTTTTGAGCACCCACATTATCTTCCCTCTGGATTTTTCTGGCTTTCTTGTTTTGTACCAGTTCAAAGTCTGGGATATGATGCCACCACAATGTAATTATCTTAGGCAGCAGCGTTGCTGAGTACATTTTTGCACGTCAGTCTGATCGCAACTTCCTGGTACTTTTTAGTTTTCTATTTACGCTCCTCATGCCCATTCATTTTTCTTCTTTCTCCCCATTCTTGGGATATGCTTGTGAACTTCTTTTGATCTACCTGATCTTAAGTTGTTTCTTTTATTCCGAAATATTTTTTCGAGCACCCGCATTATCTTCCCTCTGGTTTTTGTGGTTTTCTTATTTTGTGCCAGTTCAAACTTTGGGATATGATGCCACCATAATGTAATTATCTAAGGCAGCAGCATTGCTGAGTCCATTTTTGCACGTCAGTCGGATCACAACTTCCTGGTGCTTCTTTGTTTACCATTTATTCTCCTCGTGCCCATCCATTTTTCTTCTTTCTCCCTGTTCTTGGGATATGCTTGTGAACTTCTTTTGATCTACCTGATCTTAAGTTGTTTCCGTTATTCCAAAATATCTTTTTGAGCACCCACATTATCTTCCCTCTGGATTTTTCTGGCTTTCTTGTTTTGTACCAGTTCAAAGTCTGGGATAAGATGCCACCACAATGTAATTATCTAAGGCAGCAGCGTTGCTGAGTACATTTTTTGCACGTCAGTCTGATCGCAACTTCCTGGTACTTTTTTGTTTTCTATTTACGCTCCTCATGCCCATTCATTTTTCTTCTTTCTCCCCATTCTTGGGATATGCTTGTGAACTTCTTTTGATCTACCTGATCTTAAGTTGTTTCTTTTATTCCGAAATATTTTTTCGAGCACCCGCATTATCTTCCCTCTGGTTTTTGTGGTTTTCTTATTTTGTGCCAGTTCAAACTTTGGGATATGATGCCACCATAATGTAATTATCTAAGGCAGCAGCATTGCTGAGTCCATTTTTTGCACGTCAGTCGGATCACAACTTCCTGGTGCTTCTTTGTTTACCATTTATTCTCCTCATGCCCATCCATTTTTCTTCTTTCTCCCTGTTCTTGGGATATGCTTGTGAACTTCTTTTGATCTACCTGATCTTAAGTTGTTTCCGTTATTCCAAAATATCTTTTTGAGCACCCACATTATCTTCCCTCTGGATTTTTCTGGCTTTCTTGTTTTGTACCAGTTCAAAGTCTGGGATATGATGCCACCACAATGTAATTATCTAAGGCAGCAGCGTTGCTGAGTACATTTTTTGCACGTCAGTCTGATCGCAACTTCCTGGTACTTTTTAGTTTTCTATTTACGCTCCTCATGCCCATTCATTTTTCTTCTTTCTCCCCATTCTTGGGATATGCTTGTGAACTTCTTTTGATCTACCTGATCTTAAGTTGTTTCTTTTATTCCAAAATATTTTTTCGAGCACCCGCATTATCTTCCCTCTGGTTTTTGTGGTTTTCTTATTTTGTGCCAGTTCAAACTTTGGGATATGATGCCACCATAATGTAATTATCTAAGGCAGCAGCATTGCTGAGTACATTTTTTGCACGTCAGTCGGATCACAACTTCCTGGTGCTTCTTTGTTTACCATTTATTCTCCTCATGCCCATCCATTTTTTCTTCTTTCTTCCTGTTCTTGGGATATGCTTGTGAACTTCTTTTGATCTACCTGATCTTAAGTTGTTTCCGTTATTCCAAAATATCTTTTTGAGCACCCACATTATCTTCCCTCTGGATTTTTCTGGCTTTCTTGTTTTGTATCAGTTCAAAGTCTGGGATATGATGCCACCACAATGTAATTATCTAAGGCAGCAGCGTTGCTGAGTACATTTTTGCACGTCAGTCTGATCGCAACTTCCTGGTACTTTTTAGTTTTCTATTTACGCTCCTCATGCCCATTCATTTTTCTTCTTTCTCCCCATTCTTGGGATATGCTTGTGAACTTCTTTTGATCTACCTGATCTTAAGTTGTTTCTTTTATTCCGAAATATTTTTTCGAGCACCCGCATTATCTTCCCTCTGGTTTTTGTGGTTTTCTTATTTTGTGCCAGTTCAAACTTTGGGATATGATGCCACCATAATGTAATTATCTAAGGCAGCAGCATTGCTGAGTACATTTTTGCACGTCAGTCGGATCACAACTTCCTGGTGCTTCTTTGTTTACCATTTATTCTCCTCATGCCCATCCATTTTTCTTCTTTCTCCCTGTTCTTGGGATATGCTTGTGAACTTCTTTTGATCTACCTGATCTTAAGTTGTTTCCGTTATTCCAAAATATCTTTTTGAGCACCAACATTATCTTCCCTCTGGATTTTTCTGGCTTTCTTGTTTTGTACCAGTTCAAAGTCTGGGATATGATGCCACCACAATGTAATTATCTAAGGCAGCAGCGTTGCTGAGTACATTTTTTGCACGTCAGTCTGATAGCAACTTCCTGATACTTCTTTATTGTCTATTTATGTTCCTCATGCCCATCCATTCTTGGGATCAATAATTCCTCATCATCACCGGCTTGTCGATGCTATGGGTTTACTTATTGTATCAGATTCTATTTGAGTTGGGCTTCATTGTTTTGAATTCCAAAGATGGAATAAGTGCGCGTGAATAGAAGTCCAATAGTTGCACGTCATAGCTCTATTAAAGTCAGGATATATCAAAATACTTCATGATAAACCCATCATTTAGATGTTGGCGATAACCGTGAGGACAGATTTGCTTTTATTATGCTCATATGACATATATACAGTTCTAAATGGTGAACTATGCCTAATCATCATCAGCCTAGTTGCTGACATTAGCGGCAGGTTATTGCTTTGGCTATAATTAGATTTGTCCCTCTGCTTGCCCAAGGAGCAAATTTTAAACCTCAAACTGGACCTCGAAATTCATCTCTCTCTCTCTCTCTCTCTCTCTCTCTCTCTATATATATATATATATATATATATATATATATATATATATATATATTCCTATATGTACTAATGTAATGGCTATAACTCCTTGTTACTGAAAAGCAACTGCAACAGACACAACATGCACACACAATTTGTTTTTTGGTTATGTATTGTAATTGTTCTTGTTTGCTCTCAATCAGAGTTGGATAAGTTGTACTTGGGATAAAATATTAAATTCTTCTCTTTTTGCTTATCATCATCGTTTCTTCAATCAGATGCTTATTAGTTTCAGATGCACTGAGCACAAATTGTATGTGCTTTTTTACTTCGATACTTTTGGGATGTCACTCTGCACATCTTGATCATTGGCACAACATGGGATGCTCGGTTGGTTCTGTTATATTGACTCCTAGTCAGGGAGAACGGGATGATTTATTTCCTCCACATGTCTTTCCTAGTTCCTTTAATATGAGGAGCAGTTTCTTTTTGCATATGTACATACATAAATATATTTATTTCATTTGGGCGGTTCTTTATTAGTGAGAACTATCAAGTTGTCTTTCTTTATCCTATCTCGTTGCTTCTAGAGTGGAATTGTATCTGTAAATTCTACCCGTTTAGCTTTAACTCTGGGATTATCTAAGCATATACTGGATATTTGGTCCCTGCAGGTCGCCATGTTAAAGAACCGTGTCAATATTGCATGCGGTACTCCAAACAGGTTTGTGTTTCTTTAAATTGAATATTCGTATAACTGGAAATTCCAATGGGAGTGTGAAAATACTGGAAAAAGTTCTCATCTTAAAAGCAAAGTTGGTCCCATTCCTTGTCAATGAGTAATCAAAATGTCTAAAAGATTTTGACAGAGGCTAGAAGTGGGAGCACAGGTTTGTCCATTGATTCCATGAAGAATTGCTTGCTCAATTTAGCAATCTAGGTCCTTCTCTGAATGCATTGGGACATGCATGAGATTACATTGAATACAGTTGAACTCCCATTGCGAAGTCAAAATTAGTTCAAGGCCTTCGGTTCGATAAGGCTTGATGGTGCACCTCTGGCATTAGTATTGTCCATGCCTCAAACCTGGTAATTGATTGCCACTGGACCCACATGTTTGTTACCTAGCTCATTTAAAAGCAAAGTTGATGTTCTTGAGTAAATAATTTGTTACCTCAGATAGACACATTAGTTCAAAGTTTCTGGGATCCTCTGACAAAGCATTATCATTCCTTATTTATGATTCACGACCTGCTTTCTTGATGATGACACTGATCTGATTGCAGAATAAAGAAACTAATTGACATTGAAGCATTGGGGCTTTCTCGCTTATCAGTAATATTGCTTGACATGCGCACTGATGTGAAGGGCTATTCCCTTTTAACACTTCCACAAATCAGGTACATGTTTTGCTTGACTGCGTGCCCTTGAACCTCCATTCTCTTGCATTCTTGAGTGTAGTTCTCATTAATTTGGATTTTGTGTTGCAGAGATGAATTCTGGGATTTGTATAAGAACTACTTTCATGAACGGATAGTTGAAGGAAATCTGCGAATCTGCCTCTTTGGTCCGATAAATATCAAGAATGAAATAAAGGGTAAAAGTAGAGTCCATGATGAGTAGGCAGCTACTTGTAAAGCAGCAAAGTGTAAACATTGTATGCCATCTCTTTGCTATCTAAATTTTTTTAAGTTCAGTTTGGGAATGCTCTCTTCTGGTATGGTCCTCTTTCCCGAGTACGATAACATTTGGGTCTACCTTGCATGAGATCAGCCCGAGTTGTCGCGGAGCTCGCAAAGAGGTCGGGTTGAGCTCCCGAGTCAAAACTCAGTCCTTGCCCATTTCGTGCTGCTAGATTACGTAGTTGAACCCTTTGCTTGAGTGGTGAGCAGCTCAAGCACTAGAATGAGCGTCGTGATGGGACCTCAAGTCTCGACTCGGCCAATCGTGGCAGCGTTTGCCAACACCGGCCACCCTTTGCTAGTGGTGGCTGGCTGCCGTTATCATCTACTCCCTTTCAAGGGATTTTAAGAGTTCTTTCCTATAAAGAAAGAAATTTTTTATTCGTGAGCGCCTGTAGGCTCTTTTTAGGCAATCAAAACAAAGTGCACGTTGCAACCTTCGATTTACCCTCCTCCTTCATAAAAAGTGTCGTCGAGTTTTCTTTTTCAGCTTTCCTTTGTATTATAGCAATGAGGATAATTTACCAGACTTGTAAATGGGGAGTATAACATCTATCATCAAAGTTATCCTTTAAATTTTTGTGGATTTCAGTCAAATTCATCAGTTGCGCAGAAAAGAGGGAAAGAAAAGGGAAAAACAAAAGAAAAGAAACGAAAAAAGAGAAAAGATAAGAAAACTCATAGAATTCATAAAATTAATCAAAAAGATAAGTTTTGAGTAAATTTCCATGTCAAATTGCCTTTATATAGGACGGTAGATGATAATTGAAACATCACATTAATAATTCCAAGTAATAATTAGTTGAAAAAACTAAATTAAAATATATCGCAAATGTTAAAAATTACATTGAAACCATTGAGAGTATTAGCATTACATTGAAATTCGCATGATAGATTTTGAATCTAAATAATAACTTTATAAGTCTAGGACTGGAATAATAATATTTTCCACATTTATCCACATGTTGGGAGATAGGTTCTTGACCTTCCCTTTCATTTTGTTGCTGAAAGATTTCAGGAGAAAAATCCTCGAACCAATGTAGTAGTTCATGCCATGAAACAGGTAATTAATTGCATGAAAGGTTTGAATTGTTTGATTTTGCTGCTCAAAGGAACTGAATATATGAATTTGATTTACTATTTCAAAATTATGGATAAAGACAAAGCTCATGAACTTTTTCAAGTTTTATTATACAACTTTTGTTTTTTTAATCTGCAATATTTGTACCTCTATCCTGTTACAAATCTTTTTGTAACTTTTCCTAAGTGGACGTGTTTGTGGTTCTTTGGTTCATAAATTTTCTTTAAAACTGTTAGTCTATCTAAGTTAACAGTAAGCTTCTTTTCTTCCATTGTTAGTAATTACCTAAATGATCGTGACTTTCCTTTTGCTCACATAGTTGTCTTCAGTAGTAGTAATTTACCTATTATACATGTCCTTTCGTAACTCTTTTAAATTTTAAGATGGTGAGTTCCTCTTTTGTTTTCATAAATTGATCCGTCCCGTGGTTCGTTATATTCCACAAAAAATAGTAGTCTACCTAAGTTAATAGTAAATTTCTTTTCTTTTATTGTGAGTAAACTACCTAATTGAAAGCGACTTTCCTTTTCCTTACACGGTTGTCCTCACTAATATTAATGTTCGCACATCTTTGATTTTTTTTTTTTTTTTTGCGGCACGTAATTTCCCCTTTTATCGTCACAATTTCTTTGGGTTTATAATACACCATAAAAACCAGTAATCTACTTAAGTTAATAGTAAATTTCTTTCTCATGCTATTAGTAAATAACATAATCAATTGTAACTTTCCTTTGACCTTTGTAATTTTCCTCATCGATAGTAATTTAACTGTTACATGCCTCTCTGTAACTATTCTATACAGGACGTAAGTTCCCTTTTGTCGTTGTAACTTTATTCTGTTCATAAAAATAAGTAATTCGCTGAGGTTAATAGTAAATTTCTGCTGTCCTAATTTTAGCAGATTACCAAATCGGTCGCAACTTTTCTTTGGCCTACGTAATTGACCTCATTAATAGTAATTTGCCTGCAAAATATCTTTTCGTGACTTTTCTTTAGCTAATATAGTTATGGAACTCATTAAGAAGTAAGGGTGTCCATGGTCCACGCGGGTTCCCGACCCAGAATCGAGAACTGCCTGTTAAGGACTGGTTTCAAAAAATTGGAACTGGAATCCACCCATTAAGTGCATGGATCTACCTGGGCACCGGACCGCCGGTTCGGTCGGGTTCTCGGGTGGATCCATGGAACCAGTTTCACAATAATAATAATATCAATTTCTTGAAAACTTCGATCTTGATGGGAAACAACTTTGGTTTTTGACCAAAATTGTTGGTTCTTCGCCGCCTAACCTATTCTTCTTCTCCTCCTCCTGCAGCCCTACTTCTTCACGTGCTTGCTTTTTGCTCATCAATTGCTTGACATTTTGTCAAGGTGCACTTTGGACTTTTTAGCTTCAGCACCTCTCCATTTGGTTTGACTAGAGATCAGTCTCTCTCTATTTAGTGCACTTTGAACTTTTTTCCCACTTTAATTAATTTTTTTAATTATTTGATTTGGGTTTGTTAATATGTAATTTCATTTTTTAATATTAAAAATTAATATATTATTTTAATATAATCGAAAACCGGACCAAGTCCACGGTTCTCATAAGTGGAATCGGGAACCGGACCGGTTCCCTTAACAACCACCGATTCCAGGCGGTCTAGGTGGTCCCGGTTTTTTTGCACACCTCTATTAAGAAGACTTGGAATGATAATTTGTGTCTTCCAAAAGGTTATTAGTAGTAAGCACACTCATGTAATAAATAGGGTATGGATTTGCTGGGCCGAAGGGCTTCATCTTCGTTGAATACTATTAGGGCGCGTTTGGTAACGATTCATTCCGGAGCCGATTCGATCGAATCGATTCTTTTTGATTCGTTTAGAACCGATTCTAAGCATTTTAAGCGCGAGTAATCGTCCAAAATTTCGATTTCGGAATAGTAATTGCGTTTGCACCGTATTCATTAATTCTGTTCCAAATCAATTTCTTTTAATTTTTAAATAATTTTTTTTACTTTTTTCCTTTGTTTTCTTTTCTTCTTTTCTTTTTTTCATTTTTTTTTTTTTTCTTTTCTTTTTTCTTTTTTTTTCCTTTTTTCTTTTTTTTTTTTTTCTCACCTTCTCCTTCTTCTTCGCCGGCCGCCGGACCGGCGACCGGCCAGAGGCGAGGGCCGGCGACCTCACCGAGCGTCGCCGGCCGGCGAGGCCGGCCCTCGTCGCCGAGCCTCGCCGGCAGCCCTCGCGGCCGACGGCGAGGCTCGCCCTAGCCCCGCCGAGGCTCGGCCGAGCCGGATCCGGCGAGGCCGAGCCCCGCCGGTGGCCAGCCGACCTCGTCGGGGTTGGGCGAGGCTCGCTGTGCCACCGGCGGGCCGGGCGAGCCTCGCCGGCGGGGGCGAGCCTCGCCCGGCCACCGGTGGGGCCGGGCGTCGCGAGGCTCGCCCGGCCCGCCTGGGCGATCCGGCGAGGCCGAGCCTCGCCGGTGGGCGGGCGGGCCTCGCCGCCCCGGCGAGGCCTCGCCCGGCCGGCGAGGCCGCGGCCACCGGCGAGCCTCGGCCTCGCCGATCCGGGGGAGGCCGAGCCTCGCCGGTGGCGGCCAAGCTCTCCGGCGAGCTCGCCGTGGGTCGGGGCTTGCCTCCGCGAAGCTCGCGGACCTCGCCCGGTCGCGAGCCTCCGCGAGCTCGCCGGACAGCGGGGCGGCCGGCGGAGGACGGCAGCGGCCGCGGGCGGCGACGGCGGTGGACGGCGGTGGCGGATGGCGGACGGTGGCGGGCGGCGGTGGACGGCGGTCGTGAGATGGCCGAAGGGAAGAAGAAAATTTATTGATTTTGATTCTCAAATTGATTCTCGGAACAAGAATCAACTATTTTTTGATTCTTGATTCTCGTTCCCAACTGCTTCGGAACAAATTTGTTCCCTAACAAAAATTTTACCAAACGCGATTCTGGCGAAATCGATTAGGGAACAAAGAATCGGGATTAAGACTATTTGGATGGTTACCAAACAGGCCCTTAGTAACTGAATCCTTGTAGAAGTCGGATGTAAATTTGCAGTACACACAAACGCACGCACGCACGCACTCAACTTATACTATGCAAAGCATTAAGAAGTCGAAAGTCACCACCATGAGCGATCTACGGTTGAGTTTCACCTTGAAAGCACCGCCTCTGAGGACAACCGTACGTCGCGGAAGATGCATGGAAGATGTTCCATCGATCTCAATCTTCAAGACCTCGGAGCGGTGCGATCACTCCTTCTGCAGTCATTGCATGTCCTCATACATTGTGGAGAAAATCGACAATGGAGTGGTGAACGTGCGATGTCCCGGGTTGAACTGCGAGGTGATGCTAGATCCTCTTACCTGCACACCACTTGTCCCGAGGGTATGGTTCACCCGATGGTGGGACCTTCTGTGCTAATCGACCGTTCTAGGGTTCGCGAAGGGTTTCTGTCCGAACTTGGGCTGCAGGGAGATGATTATCAACGAGTGTGGAGGGGGCTGTTGCAATCGAAGTGGCCATTTCCAGGACGATAATAATCGTCTGCTGAAACGTCTCGCGGAGAGGCAGCGGTGGAAGCGGTCTGCGAACTGTAAGATTTATGTGGAGCGCCGTGGAGGTTGCACGAAGATGATGTGCAGGTAGGTGAACTTCTTTTCCCTCCTCCATGAAAGAATTCGTGCGTTTTGATGTGCCCTTTAGGAAACCTAAAATCCTCATCGTTCAGTGATGAAGATGAGTACAATCCTTTGAGAAGTTTGAACCCCATGGAGGTTAGGACAACTTTCCAGTGCACTAGTTTTATTTGCCTTTTCACACAAAGGACCCCAAAAAATAGGCAAGAAGAACCAAACAAAGGAAAACCAAGTGGAAACAATCAAGTAGTACATTGGTTTTGCTCACTTCAAATCTAGGCTCAACTCGTGGTATATATATATATTATATGTAGCTTAGTCAAATCTTTCAATCAGATAATGTGGGAAACAACTTTAGCACCTTCCACTTCTCCCACCTTTTTTTTTTTTTTTTTTAAAACTTTGTATTATTTGAATTCCAGTTTTATCTTCCTTTTTTTTTTTCTTTCTCGACGATTGAAGGTAATCTTTGGAGTTTTGATTGACCTTATATTCATTCACGAATATATATTAGATATGGATGTAATTGTGCACGCATGAATACGCAAGAGCACGTAAAATCTGGCTGGCTAACTCAGCTAATATATGCTAGATCTCAGTACTACAAAAACAACCTGGAAAAGGACCCTCAAGTGTCGGTTTTTAATGCAGATGTCGAACTGAATTTTGCTATGGACGCGGGCGAAAGGGAGGTCACTCTTGGACATGCCTAGAACGGGAAGAGATGAACATACGCGCGGGCCATACTTTTGTTGTGCTATTACCGCTGTTGCGGCTGAGCAGAGAAAATATCAGGTGGCCCCGGGCAGGCACGAAGTGCTAAGATGGTCCATCTAAATTCGGAAACTGCATAGGAATTTGCATTGTTCGGTGGGAATCTCGCCATTTCTCGCAACGTGATTGGCTTTGTCATTAAGACCAAAAATTAAAAATGATGATTTGTATCACATGTAAAAATGAATGAAAAAAATTTACACCATTTACGAAAATGTGTAGACATAAATTTTTGTTGATGATGAAAGCAATTTCATTTGACTAATTATTTCAAGTGATACAACAGAATATTTTTTGGATAAATGTTTTTCAAAACATTTATCTTTGATGAAACAAATAAAAAGAGAGCAGGAGGTGGCATGGGTCTTAGGACGTACCAACAGTGTGTGTGGTGTGGGTCACATGGCTTAAAGAGATGAATGAACCACCGCATCAGCAATTTCGAATGATAAGAATTTATCTTCTTATGAGGGTCTGCCGAATGAAGTACTTCTGAGCATTGGCTAGCCACTTGAGTAGGAGTTCTCGACGTAACATAATTGCGCGCTAATCCCACGCCAGTCACCTTTTCCTAGTTTCTGCAGACCAGTCAAAAAAAGTCGGTGTTCCTCCTCTGTCCAAGGGACACCTAGAAAACCAAATCCAACATGGGTCAGACGTCGCACAATACTTCACCTAGTGCCCCTATTCAAAGAACTTTTGACCAGAGAGCAATTTCATTCGCAAACAAGCAGGTCATAGCATGTAGCAATACCAAGTTACCAATAATTAGCCTTGCAGATTCAACGTGGATGGCATCTCAAAGAACGCTTAATTGATAGTAAAAAGACAGGAAATGGTTTGCAGCTGTTACTGCAAATACAAACACGGTGTGTAAACAACATTCTTGCTTGACAAAAACGCGGTCAAGATGGAATATCTACGATCGACTTCCCCCCCCCCCCCCCCCCAGGCCACTGATTCAGCAATCTAAATTGCTGCCTGACTCAGAATGAGATCGAGCTGCCGTCATAAAATATAATGTAAAAACGGGCACGATTCCTTTACATCCATGAAAACACTAGAAAAGGATCTTTATAGACGTAAACGACATCTTCCTCTCTTAATTGAAGTACTCTGTCAGTGGATAAAAGGATATTAATGGATGATTACTGTTGTTTTTTATTGCACAGATGGAGTCTGGGGTTTATCTGATTTTGGCATCGTACTATTGCCAGACTTTTGAGTCATCTTGAAGGTGCTTGTATATATATAATTCAAGGCTATTTGTTCTCCGTTCAAGAGAGGGGGAAAAAATAAAAGAAGAGAGGAGAAAAGGTTTCATTGTCGAACGAGGGGAACTCAACATAGTATATGGATTATTATTGAGAAGAATATTATTAGAACCATCATATTTTTTGGATTATGGGGAGATAATCACAAGTTAATCAAAAACTAAAATTGAAATTGAAAAGGGTACACGGACTAAGTTTTATTAGACTTATTTTTGGGGCTTAACCATGGCCGATATAGTTTTTGGGCCCGTCACCTTGCAAAGGGTCGATCTACGATCATCGAGATTGGATACGATAGTTTGATGCATGCTAATTACTCCGTTAGTGATCCGCTTACGCAATGGAAGCATGGATTTTATTTTTTTTCCTAATTCTCACAGGGCATGCATTGTCATTTCGTGATTATAATTTCAGCGAATTGAATTTTGAAGGAGTTGATATTTGTAGACTTTGGGTGCGAAAGAAGAATTCTCGCGTGAGGTTTAAGGGATCGCAGATTCAACTTTTGCAGTTTAAGCGGTTTAATAGAGCTTCCGAGTTCGCTCGAGAGTCGTGGACATCAGGGGTTCTAGAAGAGGTTGCACATCAAGATAATAAAAGTTGGTAGCTCGATGAAAAGATAAATTTGATAAAAAAAAATAATTTAAAAAAAAAATCGATGAGTAATCAAAGTCGAGAATTAGTATCCCGTAACTATTTTGTAACCTAATTCGACAAAAGTTGGTTAGTCGTTCGAATTTAGGTTATCGAGTTAAATTGGTAAAAGTTGATAAGTGAGCACAAGAATTGATGACTGCATTCTAAGATGAGATTTCATACCTCATCATTACCTCCTCCTCCTTCTTCTTCTTCTTCTTTTTCAATTCATCTTTATCCTTATCCTTGTTTAGGAGGGAGGACAACTAAGAATCAACATCTTGATCTTCCCAAAGTTATTAACTATTTCAAAAACGAGTTTTTTTTGTTTTTAATAAAACTGGTGTGAAATGCAAGGGAGGGGGTTTTACCAAAAAGTCTTTGTCGGGGGAATTAAAAGGCCCGAACGCCACGCTTAGATAAGACTTGATGTCATCTTCTTTCTGGAAATTCTTATGGAAATCGCTTGGAAAAAGAGACAGTTGGCAATTGGCAAGCATGCATTCCTCAGCTGGACCACGACATTTATTTGCGGCCAGTCGTCTCCTTTATACATTGATTGATGAAATTTATTTTCCATTTATTTTTTTATTTTTTGGCCGTATGCAATTCGTGTTTAGAATTTGACTATTATAGAAACATGGAACGCATCTGTAAACACGTGGATCGCCAGGGTCAATGCTGCTTTTATTATTTTATTTTTAAAAGAAGGAGAATATGAACGAACGGAGCCCCTTAAGAATGGATTGTTTTGTGGCGTTTACTGTCATAACTAGGTCAAGGAAAAGAAATTAAGGAAGCGGAACCGGCCAAACAAAAATATATTTCGTGATGGCTATCCCCATTTTCTGCCATCGAAAGAGGAAAAAGAAAGGCGGCCCATGGTGCAAAAAACAGTCATTTTCTTATAATATTTCACTTATATATAACGTGTCATACATACATACCCACACATACATATTTATATGGGTAGTGGATATAATCTTCTGCCCCATTTTTTTTTTTTTTTTTTTTTTTTTTTTTTTTTGGGGGGGGGGTATTGTTGAGAAGACCCTGTAAATGGTCAACGATGATGCACTAACGAGTTACAGCAAAGGCAACCGTCAGATTCGGGGGACAGCTACGATCGGAATAGTAAAGATTCGACACGCAACGCCGTGCATCTCCAGAAGGGTCAACGTCTCCACACCGTTTTGGATTCGACGCCCAAAAAAGGGTCCGTTCATTCCCCCCTTTCTTTCCTTGTTCTCTTCTTGTCTTAATGATAAAACCCAAATGGATGTGAACGCAGGAGTCGTTCATGACCATGGGAGAGCATCACCTACTTGTCATCAACTCCTCATCCCCCATCCTCACTTCACATCCAATTTGGGAAAGAGAAGATTTCACTCATTTTCCAAAATGATGCCCAAAGATATACGACGCAATCTCGAAAAAAAATGTATTATTATTAGGAATAAGAGCCTGAAGTATTTTAATTATCTCAAATAAAGGACTAAAATAAAATATTGTTTCAAATAGGGAAAATTTCAAATAAGGACCTGAAGTGAATTAGTTTTCTCAAATAGGGATCCGAAATTAACTTTGTATTAGATAAACACCTAAAGTGTATTCATTGTCTCAAATAATGACCCGAAGTGGTTAAATCAATTCCAAATAAGGACTTGAGCTTACTGGTCAGCCAAATATTTGCCAACTATCAAGCATGCAACATTTTCGACGACCAGAGTTTAGGCAATTTTGTCCAAAAAAAAAAATCTAGGGAAAATTAACAAATCTTAAAATAGGAACAAAAAACCCTAGGTTTTTGTACCCATCCTCTGCAAAGTCAAATACCCAAATTCTCTGCCGGTTGAAGTACGAATTCAAAAACAAGAAGAAAACCCTTAGCTTGAAGTGATTATCTTAATTTGTTGAAGATAGTGTTGCCTATAATTGATCATAATTGATCCTTATTGATCTCCTTTGTATATTTAGGGAAAATTAGAATTTTGTATATTTGGGAAAATATTCTTGTATATTTATTTTCTCTAATTAGATCAAGCTTACATGTTATTAATAGGGCTGTAAACTGTACAATTGAATTACAGAAGAGAAAAACACTTTTCCCAATTCTCGATTCTTGGTTTGTTTCCATCCAATATTCTGACATGGTATCAGAGCGTGTCTTCTAGCTTCCGCTTCTTCTTTACATCTTTCCCTACCAATTTCGCTCATTCTCTTCTCTGCTTCTTTCAGCCCTGAAAACCATCTCTGTTCTCCTGTTTCCTGCCCCTTTCCTATCTACATTAAGCCTGCATCTTTTTCTTCTGTACTAAAAACAGTAAGGAAACAAAATGCCGAGAAATCAAACATCGAAATCAGGAAATTCCCAAGATCCAGAAATCTCTTCTAACGTCCAAGGTTTAGGCGACTCACCTCTGGATGAACAGACAGATCGAGTGACGGAAAATCAAACACAAGAACAGAATCAAGTGCCGATTCTTGAGGCGCGACAAGGTTCTATTCACCCCAATACAGGGCAATTTCTTCCGGGCCCATATGTTCAATGGGTTCCCATCCAGGTTCAACCCCTTCCAAGCCAGACGAATCAGTTGAATCCTGCCTAAAGTTCCACCGGCTTTCCCGAGAGAGCCAATGACGGACCAAGGGGAGAAGATCCGCAGCTTAATAATCAGTCCAACTCTGGTGGGACGGGATGGCCATTCTTGAATCAAACCGGTTCGGGTTCATCAGGGTTTGGGGCGAGTCCGTACCCGATCTATGGACCAGGTTTTCTTCCTTTCGCAGGCTTCACCGGAACTCGACCCGAACCAGGAGATCCTCTCTACACCTCTAACGCGGACGAACCGGAGCTCCGCCTCATCACACAGCAGCTGTCGGGACCCGAAAATTACTCCATCTGGTCCCGTGAGTTTCGTCGGGCCCTAATCACAAAAGACAAAGAGGGGTTTATAGACGGCACCGTGCCGGTTCCGAGCGACGAACGACTTGCGCGCCACTGGAGAAAATGTAATCAGCTTGTCCGGACATGGATTGGCAACTGCCTCACCCCGGAGGTTGCCGCCGGACTACCCCCGACCGAAGATGCTAAAGGAATATGGGAAAATATACGGGAAATGTATGGCAAACTTGATCAAGCCAAAATTTTCAGCTTGACTCAGGCGTTATCCGAGCTAAAACAGGGAAATCTCTCAATCTCTACCATTTTTAACAAGTTATCAGCATTGTGGAACGAATTGGAGATGGCCGAAGAAAAATTGGAGGGACCCGAAGCAACCCTAGCGCAATACCGAGCGATTAGGGAGAGGGAGAAGGTAACTCGGTTCCTACTCATCCTAAATGAAAGTTACTTACCGTTTCGCAGCCAAATCCTTGCCATGGAACCCGTACCCTCGCTCAGCCGGATTTATCAGCTCGCGGTTCAGGAAGAGTCGCAGCGCCTGGCTTCCTCAGAGTACCTAAAAGTCGGAGATCGCGTTGTTCTTGCTACCAAGGCGACACCGGAGCAAAAGCTGGCCGGAGCGAAGTCCGGCCATGGGAGTCATGGAGGATCGGGAGCTGCGATCGCAGCATTAGGGTTAGCAAATGGAGAAGACAACCCCTTTTATCCATCCGGAATGAGCGGCCAAGATCTAATTGGGCGATCGGACGGTCCAGGGCTCTTGCGGGCTCCTTTTCCAGCGAACGGCGCAGAGATCTCATCTCTGGATCCGACGGCTTCAAGCGCTCGGGCGATCGGACGGTCCAAGATACATCTTGGCGGCGCCCAGATCTAATGGCCCACAATAGGCCACGTTTGCACCGGCTTGGAGAGGATCTAACGGCCATAATTCGGCAAATTTTTCAAATAAATACCATGGCGGAAATTCCAACAAAGGAAAAGGCAAATTCTGTGATTATTGTAAGCGTCCCAATCATACACGGGATAATTGTTGGAAATTGCATGGGAAGCAGGCAGATAAGGAAAGAAAGGAAAAGGAAATTTCCATCGCAGCAAATGCTAAAGCTCACCAACCCGTTAGTAATGATCAGTTCCAGCAAATCATGAGAGCTTTGAGCCAATTGGGATCACAGGATAAAGCAGCAAGTTATACAGGTACTTCTGATTGCTTGAGCTCTATTTCAACTGAAGCATGGATTATTGACTCAGGTGCTAGTGATCACATAGTTTGCGATAAACGTTTCCTTTCTGATGTTAAAGAATCCTCTCATGTTACTTCCGTTCGTCTTCCAAATGGGAATGATACCTCGGTCACCAAAATTGGAACAGTTAATCTCAGTCCATCCATTACCCTGAAAAATGTCCTGTTTATTCCTGAATTTCAATTCAACCTAATCTCTGTCTCAAAACTTTGTGAGGACAATTTCTGTAGAGTCATCTTTGATTCTAATATATGCTTATTTCAGGCCCTTTCGACTGGGAAACTGATGGGCTGGGGTAAAATTCAAGAGGGACTCTATTTTTGGGACACACTTCCCAAAAATCTCAATGTTTCATTTCCTTTCAATAAGGGCATCTTATGTAGCGCCAATTCCAATAAAAATATTTTGTTCCATCAACGTCTAGGCCATAGTGCCTCATTTCCTCATTCAAAATGTCATGTTTGTCCAATAGCTAAACATACTCGATTGCCTTTTTCGCAAAGTACCTCACGAAGCAAAACAGCTTTCTCTCTTATACACATGGACATTTGGGGACCATATCATACGCCACATAGGGATGGATCTCGTTTTTTCCTTACAATTGTGGATGATTATACACGAGCTACCTGGCTTTTCTTGATGCAATCCAAGGCACAAGTATTTTCTCATGTTAGAAATTTCCTTGCATTAATTAAAAATCAGTTTCATAAATCCGTACAACGGATTCGTACTGATAATGCTCGTGAATTCTTTAATCATGAGTGTTCTTCTCTATTTACATCAAATGGCATCATTCATGAGAGTTCCTGTATATATACACCTCAACAAAATGGGGTGGTTGAACGAAAACATCGTCATCTCTTAGAAGTTGCTCGTGCTCTTAAGTATCAAGCCTCAATTCCGGAAACTTTTTGGGGTGACTGTGTGATCACAGCAGCTTATTTGATCAATCGGATGCCATCCCGAGTTCTAAATGGGAAGACTCCATTTGAATTACTTTTTGGGAAGCAGCCGGATATTAGTCATCTGCGTGTTTTTGGATGCTTGTGTTATGTCTCAACAGTGGGCCATCGGGACAAATTAGGTCCCCGCGCTATTAAAGGTGTGTTTATGGGATATCCTGTTTCTCAAAAGGGATACTCGATCTATGATCTATCTACCGGTCGCTTCATCGTTAGCAGAGATGTTATCTTTCATGAGGACATTTTTCCTTTCCAAGAAGAACTTCTTTTAGATCAAGATTCGGGATCAATGGCACATCATCGTCTATTCCTTCATGAAGAAGATTTGTCGCCTTCACAGCAAGTCCTACTTCCTCATATATCATATTCCACACCTGGAAATAATTCGCAATCCTATGCGGAGAATGTTACACCCGGGGAACCACAAGCAGATGTCACACCTGGAGAACCACAAGTAGTGGTATCGGAGGGTTCCGCTTCATCAACAAATCCAAATGAGAACTCTGCTTTGCCACTTGTAAGTGCACCAGATCAACCACGACGATCAGGGCGAAGTACACGCCCGCCCACATGGACAGCAGATTATCTTTGTCCCACTTTAGGGTTATCTGGTACACATCATCCTATCTCATCTTATGTTAGTTTTGCTCGTCTTTCCCCGGAACATATGTGTTGTATTAGTAGAATCTCTGAGGGACAGGAACCATCTACATATGAGGAAGCTGCCAAAGATCCTCATTGGCAACAGGCGATGAAGGATGAATTACAAGCCTTGGTAGAAAATGAGACTTGGGATGTTGTTACCTCACCTCCTCATCGACGACCTATCGGTTGTAAGTGGGTATATAAGATTAAGTACAAGGCAGATGGATCCATTGAACGATATAAAGCAAGACTAGTGGCCAAAGGGTTTACGCAACGGGAAGGATTCGATTATACAGAAACATTCTCTCCAGTAGCCAAGGAAGTCACTGTTCGTTCCTTTCTCTCTATTGCCGCTTTGCGTGATTGGCCTCTTCACCAGATGGATGTTCATAATGCTTTCCTTCATGGAGATCTCGAAGAAGAGATTTACATGGATCTTCCACCAGGTTTACGCAGACAGGGGGAGAATCGAGTATGTCGTCTTCGTAAATCCTTGTATGGACTCAAGCAGGCTTCTCGCCAGTGGTATGCTAAGTTCACTGCTGCACTTACAGCTGCAAGATTCCAACAATCCAAACATGATTATGCCCTCTTCACATGGAGTCAAGGTACGTCATCAATTTACTTACTTATATATGTTGATGATATCCTCATTATGGGAAACAATGAATTTGTCATTCAACGTTTCAAGAAGTACCTACACTCCACATTTCGGATTAAGGATTTGGGACCTCCCAAATATTTTCTCGGAATAGAGATTGCACGATCGGATAAAGGGATTTGCCTCAGTCAACGCAAATTTATCCTAGAAATCATATCAGAAGCAGGATTATCAGGATCCAAGCCAGCTGTCATCCCAATTGAACAAAACGTCAAGTTGACCACGGCTGAGTACGATAAGGGACTTTCACCCCTAAATGAAGATCCTCTACTGAAGGATCCTTCCATTTATCAGAGACTTGTAGGGAAGCTCATTTATCTCACAATGACTAGACCTGACATATGTTATGCAGTGAAAATTCTGAGTCAGTTTATGCACAATCCGAAACAGTCTCACATGAATGCTGCTTTAAAAGTCGTGAAGTACTTGAAAGGATGTCCGGGTTTGGGAATATTGTTGTATCGAGATAATAACATGGAAATGACAGCGTTTTGTGACACAGATTATGCTACTTGCCCCATGAGTAGAAAATCTGTTACGGGATTCTGTATAAAACTGGGGGATTCGTTGCTCTCATGGAAAACTAAAAAACAGTCGACTGTGTCATTATCATCTGCTGAAGCGGAATATCGGACAATGGCAAAGACTAGCTGCGAAATAGTCTGGATAAGAGGCATGCTTCAAGATCTTGGTGTTTGGGTAAAAGAACCAACTGTCTTGTTTTGTGATAATGAAGCTGCACTTAAACTAGCAATGAATCCGGTTTTTCATGAAAGGACGAAACATATAGAAGTTGATTGTCATTTTGTCAGAGACAAGATTCAAGCTGGAGTGATCAAGACAAGAGGGATAAGTACAACAGAACAGCCTGCAGACATATTTACCAAGCCCTTATGTCAAAGGCAACTCGCGCATCTACTAAGCAAGCTTGGTGTCTTTGATGTGTACGTACCACAAGCTTGAGGGGAGTGTTGAAGATAGTGTTGCCTATAATTGATCATAATTGATCCTTATTGATCTCCTTTGTATATTTAGGGAAAATTAGAATTTTGTATATTTGGGAAAATATTCTTGTATATTTATTTTCTCTAATTAGATCAAGCTTACATGTTATTAATAGGGCTGTAAACTGTACAATTGAATTACGAAGAGAAAAACACTTTTCCCAATTCTCGATTCTCGGTTTGTTTCCATCCAATATTCTGACATAATTTCAAAAAAGGCATTACATGGTTGGCCAAAGGGCATTTTCATCTTTTAATTTTTCTTTTATTTCCTATTTCCTTTTTGTTTTCCCCTTAGCTTGCTAAGGCGGAGGTCACTAGACTTAAGCTTGGGTTGCCCTCACGAATCTGGTGAGGGTCACCCCCGCTAGTATCAGGCACTCGATGTTGGCGAGGGTGGCCCTCGCCCAAGGTTGGCAACCTTCGTCAACCATCGACAAGATGTGGTGATGGTTAGGGGAGGGAAAAGGAAAAAAAGGAAAAAAGGAAAGAAAAAGGAAAGAAATTTTTTAAAAAATGCGGTTACAAATTCTTTTTACTAAAATATCCATTTTTCGACGGTCAAAATAGTCACCGACCGTCCAAAGACTTTTATTCGAGATGATTTGGCATTTTCAATTCCTCATTCGATACAATTTGGCTACTTCATATATTTTTTTAAAAATAATGTTCATTTCAGACTTTTATTTGAAAAAATTGCAAATCATCACAAAGCCTAGCAAGCAACAAAACAAAACGAGTTCCAGAGATGAAGATAAATCATTGGAGCTTGATGGGGGTGGGTGACACACATTCATGGGAGCATATACGTGACTACACTACTTCGAATCAAAATTAGCAAACCCATCGCCAAATCTCACACCGTCAGTGAGGAGCACGGGTTGAGACCCCTCTCTCCCTCTCTCTCTCTAGCTTCCTTAGCACTCAACAAGCACTTCTAAAGACTCAATTGAAACTTAATCATCGAGTGTTCACTCAAAACTAAAACTGAGCTGAGGTAATTGGGTTGGGTAGCCCAGAAGATTTTTAATCCATGTGTTGGAAATCAAAATCTCCACATTGGAGATCGGATACAAAGATATAATCCACGAATGAAGAACAACACCCAAATTCCACCACATGCATATATATTGACTTTCTGAAAAAGGGGCAATTATTATTAATACCCACCGAGCCAAAAAAAAAAAAAAAAAAAAGGAAACCAAATGGGGTTCGATCGCCCATCATGGGGCAGAGGGCAAATAAAGGCCCGCAAGGGCAACGGGAGCGTGACGTCACGGTGACGGGTGGGTGACGGCCACGGACGAGAATGCGCCGGGCCCCACCCACGAACTTCCTTGTGCGTCGGACCAACCGACCCGCTTCACCCCAAACCATCTCTCTCTCTCTCTCTCCTTTCGGCCGTTTTCCCATTACTTGCCCGCTCTCCTTTCTTCTTCTTCTTCTTCTTTCCCCTTCGCTTTTCCTTCCGGATGGCCCCCTTATAAATAAAGGCTTTCGAAGTTTCACAACTTCTCACGATTCACGCCCACCCGACACAGAGGAATTTGGCAAAGTGGAATCCTTTTTTTGTCTTTTTATGAGAGCGAGGTGTGATGGGCGGCTACTGCTGATGGTCCTGTTTCTCGGCGTCACCCACAGGCTTCTTCCACTGTTCCATCGTCGCCTCCCTATCCCCTCCCCGGCCCTCATCAGGAGCGCCATGTCCCAGCCCGATTTCAGCACCCCCCGCGCCGTGGTCAAGCGGGTCCTGGCCAAGCAGCAGCACGAGGGCCAGGGCGCCGTCGTCCGCAGAAGCATTGGCAGGTCTTTGACTTTTCCTCTCTTCCTCCTCCTCCTTCCCGCATTTGATCCGGTTCTTGGTGGGGTTCACGGGGCGGGTTTCTTTTCTTCCCTTGTCCTTCTCTTTCGTTCGCGAGATCCGAACGGTTGTAAACTCTGTTGGGTGGTTTGGGTTTTCAGGAATGAATTGAGGAGCTTGGACCCCTTTCTCATGCTCGATGAGTTCTCAGGTTTGTTACCCAAAGACGCCCCCTTTTTTTTTTTTTTCTTTTCTCGTTTTTCTTTATTGGGTGGTTGTCTAGTGCGCTGCTGGTGATGACTAGTGTTCTCCAATTAATTCCGGTTGGCTTGTCGAATTTTGCAGTGTCTCCTCCGGCTGGATTTCCTGACCATCCGCACAGAGGTTCGCACCTTTTTCGTTCGTTTCGTTACTACTCTCTTGGATTGATACGAGAATGTTCAATGTTGTTGACCCGGTTCTCGCTGTTATCCCATCTCTACAGGGTTCGAAACTGTCACTTACATGCTCCAGGTGAGTCCGTCTAATTGAGTGCAGATTATCTGACGAGATGGGTCGAATTTCGCGACGCGAAGAGTGCTGAATCTTTTTTCTTTTTCTCTCTTTTGGGTGTTCAGGGTGCCTTCACCCATCAAGATTTCGCTGGGAACAGGGGAACCATACGAACCGGCGATGTGCAGGTCAACGAACTTCCCTGTGTCTCTCTCCCTCTTGTTCTTTTGCTTTTGTCATCGTTTCCTTTGTTAATCCCACCCAAGCTGGTCCCATGAAATGAAGGGGATTGAGAATCTGATTTTCTTTTTCCACCTTTCTGCAGTGGATGACGGCAGGAAGAGGAATCATCCACTCGGAGATGCCGGCGGGAGAAGGAGTGAACAAGGGGCTCCAGCTCTGGATAAATCTCTCCTCCAGAGACAAAATGTATGAGCATCCATCACTCTTCTCCAACTTCTCCACTCCCAATGACAACTACCAAAACGCGTGTTTATGTGTGCCTATATTGTCCTTAAAACTTTGAAGAGGGACTCACCATATAGATCCCTCATTGAATTTTCCAAACCACTTATCGCCCAAATTTACATGGTGATGCTGTAAAGTTGGGGCATATATCTTCGGATTTCTTGCTCTGAAAAAGAGAAGAAAGAAGGAAAGAAAAAGAGTGAAATTATCTCCTCTTTTAATTTGGAAGTTGGGGTTTAGTTCTTGAATATATGATGACAGTGGGAAGGAGTTACTAGTTCATGTGTTGGTAGGTTGGATTCCAGTATATCCTATGGTAGCGGCTGTTGCCCGCTCCTGTAGATGTTCACGTTTAGTCTCTGCTACACTGGAAAAACGACGACTTCTCTCTTGTCTTTTGTTGGCTGGTTAGTGAAAATATACAAGTGAGATGATGACTTTGGCATTAAACCTTTTTCTTGTTGTCTATTTTTTCGTTCGACTGCAGGATTGAGCCACGGTATCAGGAATTGCTTAGTGAGGACATAGGCACAGCAGAGGATGATGGGGTCGAAGTCCGGGTGATCGCAGGAGAAGCGATGGGAGTGAGGTCTCCGGTCTACACAAGAACTCCAACTATGTACCTTGATTTTACTCTCAAGCCAGGAGCAAGATTGAACCAAAGCATTCACGAGTCATGGACCGCTTTTGTGTACGTCATAGAAGGAGAAGGTGTTTTTGGCTCCGCGGATTCGACTCCTGTGCCAGCGCACAACTTGCTGGTTCTAGGTCCAGGGGATGGGGTGAGCGTGTGGAACGAGTCTTCGAAGCCGTTGAGGTTCGTGCTGATAGGCGGGCAGCCGCTGAATGAGCCGGTGGCGCAACACGGGCCTTTTGTGATGAACACGCCCGCTCAAATTGATCAAGCCATTGAAGACTATCAATATGGCAAGAACGGGTTTGAAATGGCCAGGTACTGGAGGTCTCGATCCGTGGGTTGAAAAAGTCCCAAAATCACGCTAGGCAAAACAAAATAAGGAGGAAATAAAAACAGCACTCTCTCTCTCTCTCTCTCCCCTTCTTCTCTGAAAGTGTCACTGTCTGTGCCCACAAAGAGCGGGAGTTGAAAAGAAAGATGTGTTGCCGATTGAAGCAAAAGGCTTCTAGAAGATTTAAAGTGCAGGTGATACAGCAAATCTAGCGATCATTTGAGTCATGATGATCAAAGCTCATTTTGGTTAAATTACTTCTATTGCTTCCTACCACCAAGATATTTCTCTCTCTCTCTCTCTCTCTCTGTGCACGACACCTGATCCTTTTGGTGGTCAATTTGCAGTCACTAGTGCTTGACAATGTTTTCTTTTTGCCTCCCCTTGCGGCTACGCATATACTACTTTTCTTTGCTTTTTCCCCCCTCTTTAGTGTTGATGGTTGAGAAAATTGTTGTTGGTAGGGTTGGTTTTCCTCTTCTAGTGAGATTGGGTTAGTAATCATCAATACTCATATCAATCCCACAACCACAGTTGACCCTCCACCAAAAACTAAATTGCTCGAACCACTATAAATAAGGAAAAAAAGTTGTTCGAATGACTTGGCAAGAACTGATGTTAACATCGGCTCGGGTATCAACAAATTTACGCTCATAATTCTGGTTAATGTTGATGTATAGTGGGGTCTGTCATTTTGAGAGGAAATTCAATACGGGCAGCCAATGGATCGCGTCGTGTGTACTTTCTCCTTTCGACAAGTTTCCCAACAATCCACCAAACACAAACTATACCCCCATAAAAATGCCATGCGGTAGTTTCCCGTAACAAATCATGTGCCAATTCGTGCCATCGGCAAATTACTAGTCCTGTGATTCCAATATTTGCGCAAACGAAAAAGGAAAGAAGGAATCGGACATAAAATTATAACTTATATTTATCTTGCCTCTGCCATGAACAAAATATGCAAACCTCTCAGCCAAAATATGTAGACATAATTCCCAATCACACAAACGGAACCCAGGTCCACATAATTCTTTGCTATTACATATATCTAGAACTAAAAGAAATCGATAGGTTAATATTCTTCAATAAAATTTGCTATAACAGCATTTAAAAAACCCCTGATATGAAAAAACAAGCAAAAACCAAACAAACAGACAGCTCAACCAATAGAATCGACAATGAAGTTTTCATCATCGGACTTGAAAGAATTACACCTCTACAGAATCACCTGGAACAGCAAGAAAAGCTCTGACTCCGCTTTGATCCATCGGCCCCATTACCAGCCAAGGTTACCCTGTTAACAGAGAGCTCTGCTTTATATGCATCTGAATTTAGAACCTTCCTGCTCACATTGTTATATATTTCTTTTATCACGATCTCGAAGGCTGTCTTCACATTTGTGGCATCCAAAGCGGAGGTCTCCATAAAGAACAACCCTTCTGATTCCGCTAAACTCTTCCCCTCCTCAACTGTCACATCCCTAATACTCTCCAGGTCACATTTGTTCCCAACAAGCATCCTTGCGACTGTTGTGTCTGAGTGAGCTGCAAATGGTTTCACTCCAGTTAATACCCAGGGGAGACTTACAAGCAAATACAAGAATTTCAAGATATGGCAACAGACAAAACCAAGAATTCAGGCCCAAAAAAAAAAAAAAAAAAAAAAAAAAAAAAAGGCTCTAGCTACCAGTTCAAACAAAGATGATCATAGGACTACCGAAGTTGTCATTAATCTGCTAAACAAATTTTTGCTTACCCAAAGCATCTCGCAAATCACACCCATCCCCCCGGGTGGCCTGAACCCTACTTGCCCAATTTTTTGGTTTACTTTTTATTCAAAGAGATGCACTAAGAAGATTAGTAAATAACCAACTCAAAGTAGACTTTATTTGGTAACTTTGAAAGAGGGGGTGACTGGTATATCTATTCTATCATTCATTGCCAATTGTCATACTAAGGGAGAAGCAGAAACAACACAGTTCTGGCCGATGCAAATTTGGAGTGAAGTGTAGGTTTTGCTGTCCTAGAATTCAAGTGGGTTAGCAACAAGGGAGGCCTAAAACGGTCGACAAACATCATGGCAAAAAAGACAACTGCGACATTCGTGTATGGGAACTTCGAATCACTCCTTTGGGCTTGTTAACTACTTTCTACATTGCATGCGCTACACTTTAGCATGAAACTGCCTGGCAGATCGAAACGGCTCTCTCCCTATCCGTCTCTCTCTGTTCAACTGCTCCGCAGTTTCTTTCACAATGATGATGCTGCCCTACCTGCCTTGACATCAACTGCAATCACCCTTCATTTAGTTCAATCATTGACTTCTCTGGACTTCTCTCCGATTCTAATCGATGTGACCCATAACAGCCGCTAAATGGCATTTTCCTTCTGCCGTAGCTGAACGCATACTATGTGCTTCTCGAATTTGTAACTAGACATCCGTTCGGGCAGATTTCTTTGGCTTCCTAGGACACCATTAGTTAAAGTGTCCATATAAAACAGAGCGAGCAGGGGAAATTTGCGAAAATAACGGCGATTCAGGGACTCAATTAGTTTCTTGTTTGCTTTTAGACAATGTTGGATTGGTGTGAGGGGCATGTACCTAAGCGGCGGGCGTGCTAATTCCCCAAAAGCATATAGTCAATTCTCAGTCGGGTGCCCAAAGAGTGAGCTCAAGGGAGGCAGGATTAGATTTGCGCGGTCTCTCGAGGCGAAAACCCACAGATCTACACTAAATATCCACCGCCGCAAACATGGAAAGCGCAAATGACGAAGCGAGGACGGCAATGGGGGGAACGGGGGAAGCAAAGAAAGGAAGAAGAGGAGTACTGACTCTTGAGCTCGTCGAGCCAGCGGGAGACGCTGTCGAAGGTGGAGCGGCGGGTGATGTCGTAGACGACGAGGGCGCCGACGGCGCCGCGGTAGTAGGCGGAGGTGACGGCGCGGAAGCGTTCCTGGCCGGCGGTGTCCCAAATCTGGGCCTTGACCTCCTTGCCGTCGATGTCCATGGACTGGGTCTGGAACTCCACCCCGATGGTGGCCTTGGAGTGGGGGTTGAACTCGTTCCGGGCGTACCGGGACAGCAGGTTCGACTTCCCCACCGCCGAGTCCCCGATGATGACGATCTTGAACAGGTACTCCTCCCCTCCCTCCTCGTCCGACGACGACATCTCTCTCTCGCTTCTTCTGCAGGTTCCTTCAGAGGTCGATCCAATGCAGCGGACGCTTGGAATGCGGAGGAGATTGAAGGAGAAGAGGAGGAGGAGGAGGAGGAAAGAGAAAAAAGACGTGGGAAAGTGGCCTGACCACCGACTGTGCTCGTGCGAGAAAAGAGAGAGATGGTGTGCGGCTACTACTAGCTTGGCTTTGCTGGGATGGCATGGCATGGGGGATGGGGGATGGTACAGACCTTAGCTGGCAAATCATGCCTTCCCCATCGCCATCCACGTCCCACTACTCCTCCTACCCCTTGGATCCCATAAATACGAAATACACCCCCCGAGATCCATGAAATTTTGCGAAATTTGCTCTTCCCACAAAAGTACCTTTATACTGTAATAGAATCTTACTATACCAAGTACCATCGTACATCCCCAAAATTACCCTCTCTCTCTCTCCGCCAAAGTAGACAGACACTACCTAAAATGGATGTTATGTGACTAATGATGCATATGGGCTGATTATAAATGGGGTCGACGCTGATACCAGCCCGCCCTGCCCCGTGTCTTTGTCGAATGACCTGCCGAGCAATTTTCATGGAGGAAGCTTGGGCCCCCACTTTTAGGGCGGTCCCCGATGCCCGTGCCCAGTCCTTGGATGAAAACGAAATGTCACGTTTTGCTTGGGGGGGTAACGTAGTGTTCTCTTTGTTTGGTTCACTTTTACTTTTTATGGTCCGGTCAAAAGACGGGGCTGCCACAACGCACGGCTGATTACACATGGACAGAAGCATCTTTGCCTTTTGCCTAATTGACCGCGGTCTCTCCTCTTCCTCCCATCATTTGTCTCTTGTCCCCTGAATAATCTTTTCCCCTTTCGTTTGAATTAGTACCCTGAAAAGCCGAACCCCCAAAAGTTAAATATATGACAAATTTACAATTTAGTAGTTTTTGTTTAATTCTATTGTCAAATTACCCAATTAAATGACATGCCACGACTAATTGATTGGCTAATTTTGGGCTTTATCCTCTTTTACCAGTTTTTTGATTTTTCAAGATAATAATAAAATTTAATAGAAACTAACGAATAAATTTTTTACCACTTTGCAACCGTCATCTCCATTGAGAGAGGCGGGCAAAGAGAGAGAGAGAGAAGAGAGAGAGAGAGAGAGAGAGATAGCATTTAATTGATCTAAAGAGATAAGCACAATAATTTGTGAGACATTTGGCCCCACTTGTAACATGAGTTGTAACCTCAGTGTCATTTTAATGTGTTGTGTTGGCACAACAAGTACAATCAATATTTTCTCGGCATTAAGTCATGAAAGGCGAGATATTGAAAGCATTTTACTTCCCCCACATCTCTCGTGTTAGGATTAGCGTTTCAATGCATGCCCTCTTCAAAGCTACGCGATCGAAAATCATGTTCACCAATTATAGCTTGTATCTTATAAAAAAGAGAAAAGAAAAAAAATGTGTTCCTATTTTTATGTACTTCGTCGCAAGTGGAAGTTGGGTCCGGCCCACCAAGTAAGGACCGGGGTCGGGTCGGACGGGCTAATCGGGCCACCGTCCCCGTTTAGTTACGGTTAGCGCCACTTCTCTGCTCTCTCGCAGCTCAGCAAATCCCCAAAAACCCCGCCGATACCACGCCTAAAACCCTAGTAACTTCCCCAACCTCCCATCTCTCGTCGCCGCAGGCCGCAGCTCGTCCGATCGTCCCCGGCCGGCCCCCCATGTCGCCGAGCTTCGTGTTCGAACCCCCCAGCGACGAAGATCGTCCGGAGGACCCGGAGGAGGAGGAGGATGAGGACGAGGAGGAGCAGGAGGAGGAGGGCGGCGGAGGTGGAGGTGAGAAGAGGCAGTCCCCCTGGGACTTCGCCGCCTACTCGGAGTCCGTGGCCGAGGAGCACGCCCGTCACAGCACCACCTCCGTCGACCACAAGATCGCCAAGGTCCTCGCCAATCGCTCCCTCCCGGTCCTCCCCGACGACCTCAGCTCCGATTCCGAACCTGACATCCAGGTTGGCCAACTTTTCTAATCATCGTCCCCTTTTTATACCTTCAAAACTCTCTCTCTCTCTCTCTCTCTCTCTCCCCATCACTTATGGCCCTGTTCCGTCATCCGTTGGTAGGAAGATTACAGGCCGGACGATGACGGCGACGGCGGCAGCAATGCTGTCGAAACCAAGCCCTTCTTCGACAAGGCTGAAGGAACCTCCTTTCACGCCAATTCCTTCATGGAGCTCAATCTCTCTCGCCCCCTTCTCAGGGCTTGCGAGGCTTTAGGGTACACCAAGCCCACTCCTATTCAGGTCCCTTCCATAAACTTACTTATCGTTTGCGCGCCCGCCATTGTCGCCATGTTTAGATTGCACTAGTTGGCAAACGCGACTTCTTTTCACGTCTGTATGTTGGGGCCCCTTCTATTTGCAGGCCGCGTGCATTCCCTTAGCACTGACTGGCCGTGATATTTGTGCGAGCGCCATCACTGGTTCTGGGAAGGTATTGACAAACCTCTTTAGTGTTTGTGTACACGAGTTTTTAATACTTGGAACATGACTACGTTTGTGCGGTGGGGGTTAGTATTTCGATTTCAATGTTGGTTTGTGCAGACGGCTGCATTCGCTTTGCCTGCATTGGAGAGGTTGCTGTTCCGACCCAAGAGAGTGAAAGCCGTAAGGGTTCTTATACTTACTCCTACCAGGGAGTTGGCAGTTCAGTAAGTTACCGATACCTTTTTCTCATGTCCACCTATAACTTGTGTGCCCGTAACGGTTCATAGAAAACTTATTGGAACTTCATCTTATCACGGCTTGGGAAATCAATTTCTTCTGCTCACTTTGTATGTCAATGGTCGACCTCTGTAGTTCCTCTTTTCAGTGAGGAAAGTGAGTTAAACAGAATAATGAAAGGTTAATATCATATGGAACACTAATATTACCACTAAACACAGAGAAGTTGCCATGCCTCTCGTTCCTGTCAAATACTCCTGAAGCTGCCCTAGCAAACTTCTGTCCTACAATCTTCAGAGCTAGTTCCGGAATTGAACGGGGGAATTTTAAGTGATTTATAGTCTATATAAGTTATATTTATATTGGAGCCATTACCTCCTGTTGAGAGAGATTTTACAAAGCAGGAATTCCCATTGTGCATGATTACATGTTCCACTTGTTGGCATGTCTTACTGACGGAGTTTGTTCATGGGCCTAACCTAGTAGTGTCATTTATACTTTTTATTTTTTAATCTTTTGTAAGAGAAGCATTGAGAATTTTTATCTATGCTTCTTAGTAGAATTTTGGATAAGAGAATTGGTAAGAAGCTTTTTAATTTCAAATTCTTTTGGTCCAAGAAGTCAGTCTCAAAATGAAGCTGTTAATTTCTCCTGAATGGTTCTTTTGTTTGGTGATTGATGTTAAAACTGATTACTTGTCCTCGTTTCTCTATTACCTAAAATTTTATTCCAGTGATGCTAGGCCGCTAACATCTGATGTGTCTGGTTCAATTCGTTTACTTACATTTTTGCAGGGTTCATAGCATGATAGAAAAAATTGCTCAATTTACCGATATCAGATGTTGCCTTATTGTTGGTGGGCTATCTACAAAGGTTGATTTCATTTTCTGTCCTTACTATTTATGCTTTGAAATTTTTGTTTTTCCTTTTCTGCAAAACATTGAAGCACATCTTGACATGCAAGCTCTGACATGTCAAAGAAGATTTTGGGTTAAAAAGTAGCGTCTTTTCATGCATAGAATGGATATGACGTTGTGAGTTTTGTGACATTCGGAGTCATATCATGTCTTGGGACTGTGATTCTCAATCTGGAAGTTGAAATGTTAATTAAAATCAAGAATGGAGTAAAACTCCTCATAGGTAGACAGCATGTATAGATTGATGTGTGCAGTGCATCTACATTTTTTTTCAGTTGAAAGTAGTTCTTTTACTGCTATTGCTTGTGAAAATGCTGATGAATTTTTGGTCGTAGTATGGAATTTCTGTCTGGGGAAACATTTAACAGTAATGCTTCTTCCATATAGGTTCAAGAAGTGGCCTTGAGATCAATGCCAGATATTGTTGTAGCAACTCCAGGGCGCATGATAGATCACTTGCGCAATTCTATGTCAGTGGACTTTGAAGATCTTGCAGTTCTTATTCTTGATGAGGCAGATCGTCTGCTGGAGCTTGGCTTTAGTGCTGAAATTCATGAGCTGGTATAATCTTTTACAATTACTCTTTCCCATGAGATCTCATTGGAATGGTTAGATTTTGCTGCAGGAAGCGGAACACATAAAGGCATATGATTATTGTATCGGCTCACTTTTTATGTTATTATGGCCATCCATTCAATGACTTTAGACCGACTCATGTCTGTGGATTTTTCAGGTCCGTCTATGTCCTAAAAGGAGGCAGACTATGTTGTTTTCAGCTACAATGACTGAAGAAGTGGATGAGCTTATCCAGCTTTCTCTGGTCAAACCTTTGCGCCTTTCAGCTGACCCATCAGCAAAACGTCCTGCCACATTAACTGAGGAGTAAGTGGTATTTCAGTTATCTGTTGGTTAGTTTGGCTAATATAGATTAGCTAGTACCATTGTATTTCCCTTGCACGATAGCAGCTTCTTGTTCTGAAAAAAATTATTTGGACCACACATGAATCGTGCTATATTATGTTTCTTTTTCCTCCAGTTTTTTCGATCTTTGCTGGATTACTGATGGATTGGGCACATGGCTTAAGCTTCTGTAAATGCATTGAATTGCTTACTTTGTTTAGCTTCTTCCTGAGTACTTTATTTAGAATCTTAATTATCACTTACAGTGATGGCTTCAAGAATTTTGAAACTGTGCTGCATGTTATGGTCTATCCCGTAAGAGGACTAGGTTTTAACTTCTTTTGTTACTAGGTTTATTGCCATTCATGGGCTGATGTTGACAAAGTGAATAGAGACTCATGAATGGAAACTTGCCAATAGTGATTGCAATTTATCAGTCATATTACACTAAGATTTTATTGAAAAGCCCCAACCAAACATTTTCTCCTGCAAGCAATGTTGACTACACTAGATCCGACATGATATCCAAGTATCCAAGGTTTTTTAGCTGTCCATTATTGTTATTTGCTGGCGAGTCTTTCCCTTCTTTTTCCCCTTTATTTTCGTTTTAGGTGAGAACTCTTACAGGAGCATCTGAAGTTTGCCTTTTCATGTTTTCAGACCACCTTAGTACAATTTTTGTCGATCTTAAATTGGCACCATGCCATTTTTTTGCTGAATATACTCATTCGCTGTTATAAGCTTATATATCACAATATTTCCCCTTATTTTACTTTTGTGTCAGTTTGAGTTTCTGGCACAATGTTGTGAGCAAAATGGATTTTCTGGTAACCTCATGCATACCTAGGGCAAAAAAAGACAAGGGCATAAAGCCCAACCTTGATGCATCTCTGTTGCTGTTGAAAGATGCTTTGTTATGCCTCCACGGGTCATTAAAAAAGTCACCAACCCCATCAAACACGTTGTTTTTACTTTCTTACATGTAATACAAACTCCTTTCTTCTCTAAAAACATCCAAAGCACTTCTCTAGGTAACTGTTGTAAGCTTTCTCCATATTGATGAAATCACATGGAAGTCTGGAAGTCCTTTCTTATATTTGTCCTTGTGCTAACTAGTAGACCATGCATAAAATCAAATTGCTTCTCGAAGAATCTTGGTCTCTTCATGAAGGAAGGTCTGGATAGCCATGGAACTCGAATGATTGTATATGATAAAATTATTCACTAGGCTCTTGAACTGGGGGACCTATAGCAATTTTTTGGCCAATGCTCAATTGGTCTTCCTACCCTTCCATTTTGTGAAACATGATCTTCAGTCAATGGTACTGTTCTGAATGCCCCCTCTTAATTGAATGAGCTTTAATCCACTCTTTCTTGACTTTTCTCATATTTGCAGCTCTCCAGTTCTTGTTGAATTGGCCTGTAAACCATGATATGTGTTTCTCTCCCCATAACCTTTGATGCTTCTCTAACTGTGCCTAAGATTATATGGACAGCAGGGGTTTCATTACGTGGAAATATAAACGTTATCCTTGATTATAAAGCAAGGGACATTCTGATCATCCCCATCAATCCTTTGTTCTCCATGGTTATAGCTTGATTTTGTGTTTTGTACTTAGTATTGGTGCTTTTATCTTATATAGGGTGGTCAGAATACGTCGGATGCGTGAGTCGAATCAGGACGCAGTTCTGCTGGCCTTGTGTTCGAAAACTTTCACCTCCAAAGTTATAATCTTCAGGTTACACTCTGAGATTGTACTTAGATAGCAATGGCCTTTTCTGTTCTGTACTTCTCCTACATTTCAGTGGTTTTATGTTGATGCTTGTATGTATTTAAGGCTGCAGATCATAACAGTCTGTGATAGTCACATCACAATATCTTTGATAGATTGGTATAGAGATATGTTCTAGTATCATTCATAGGAGTTTAGGATATGTTCTATTAACCTGGAACTCGAAAAATGATTCTCTCTCTATTGCGCGGGCACACGCGTTGAATGGGGGTAAGGATGTACAAGGAGATTGAGTTGGCAAATTCGGTCTTGATACTGTTAGAGGTGATTGAACGTTTGATCAGTGTCTAATTCTGTGTACAAAATTGGGTGAAAAACATCAAATGTTACGCAGTCTATTACTGAACTTGTAAGGTAGCTTCTCTGCACTTTGTTATTGATTTTCTTGGGTGTGTTTCCTCATTTTCTATAGGTCACAGTCACTATTTCAATATAATTATTGTATTTCAATTTCAGTGGAACAAAGGACGCTGCACATAGGTTGAAGATCATATTTGGTTTAGCTGGTTATAAAGCTGCGGAACTTCATGGAAATCTGACTCAAGTGCAACGCCTTGATGTGAGTTGGTTATTACCCTAAAAATTTCATTCACATTCTGTGGAAAGCTCTTTGATATGGTTTAGTCAGAAAAGCTTGTCCTTTAATGTCATCAATCCTTACATTTCCATGAACCTCATTTGTTAGAGCAAAGTATTGCATATAGACTGCTGTACTGAATTTTGTCCGTTCATTATCAGGATGTCTCAATTGACTTGCTCTCTCTCTCTCTCACACATATGTAGGCATTAGAGCTATTCAGGAGGCAAGAAGTTGATTTTCTGATTGCAACGGATGTAGCTGCCCGTGTAAGTATTCCTACAGGGTTGCCTTATGAGGGTCTCCTTAAAAAAGTCATGCGCATGCATTCATGTAAATCATTCCTCTCTAGCCTAATAATTAGAATAAATTTATGCTTAGGATTCATCAATCGTATATTTTAATGAGGTTTTAGTTTTAAGGTCCCTTCATCTGACCTCTACAACATGTTCTCCTATACTAGGAGTAATTATTTGGTATGATGTTATGTACTGGGCAATCATGCAGGGACTTGATATAATTGGTGTCCAGACGGTTATAAACTATGCTTGTCCCCGTGATCTTACCAGGTAATGACCAAGTCTGTAAATTTGCATATGTACAAATGTCTCTCTCTTCTATCTCTGCTGCATTCTTCCTTGATGAAACTGCTCTTAAGACTATATCCTTTATATTCTCAGTTATGTTCATCGGGTCGGTCGAACAGCCAGAGCGGGTAGGGAAGGATGTGCTGTCACTTTTGTTACTGACAATGACCGGTCCTTACTGAAAGCAATTGTGAGCATCATACTTCCTTCTTGATGGTGGTTTCATGAGCTTTACAGATTGGTTGTCATTGGTAACCAGCCATTTTGTCACCTGTAGAGTTGGTGATTAATTGCTTGAGATTTATCAATGATCTTGAACGGGGCAAAGAAAGAAATAAAAAGTTCTAAAGAACTAATGAATGGTCCATTCAGATTGCATTGACTGCAGATATTTTTAGTACTTGATAAATATTCTTTGTTCTGTAAGTATGAATTTTGACCTTGACAGAGCAAAGAAACTTTTACACTCTGGTCCATTAATTGCATGGGATGTTACCAATGTAGTCTATTAATCAAATAAGCTGGAAATGCCCAAGGTATTATATTATTATCAAGACGGGTGAAAAGATTTGTTCATGCCCTTTTTTTGTGCTCAAAGCCCATGGCCCACATTAGAGTCATCAATTCTAGTACTTCGACTTATTATAGGATTTAACAAGATTTGATTTCAGCCTTTTTAATGAGTCTTCTACCCTAATAGTACTTGGGAAATTGGATTAGAGTTGTTAAAAGAGCAGTGATGTCATCGTAACAAATGCAATTTCTCATTTGCTGAATATAGTCTTTGACATATTTTTGCCCTTTTATGAAAGAAAAATGAGTTTATCTACTGATCTGTTGCTCAATGGGTAGTGGTCTCATTTTGTTTTGTTTTTATTGTGATTTTTTTCCTCTTGTTTGTCTGCAAGCTAGTATTTTCCGGTTATGATTTATCGCATGTGAATTTGTCAAGTGCAGAACTGCAAAACCTAAATAAAAATGGTCGATGAAATTGTGAAAATATACTGGTCGTTTGGAGAATTGACTAATCTCAAGTTCATCTTTCTATTTTAATAGGCTAAGAGAGCTGGCTCCAAGCTGAAGAGCCGAATAGTTGCAGAGCAATCAATAATTAAATGGTCTAAGCTCATTGAGGGGATGGAACGTCAGGTAGCTGCCATTTTAAGAGAAGAGAGGTATGAACTGTATGTCAACTGACATATTAGTGTCTCTAGTGGAATTGCTGATATAACGTATGTGCAGGGAAGAAAGGGCCTTGAGAAAAGCTGAAATGGTGGCCACCAAGGTAAATAATCACTCTCCGCATGTGTCTGGTACCTCTTTTTTCTGAATTATTCAACTGTGATTGCCCAAAAAAAATGGATCAAGGGATGTTGGGATATCCTAGCAACTATACCTTCTGTTTGTGGATCGTTTTGAACTTCTATATGTTGGATCTTCCATTGAACAAATCAGTTTAATGGGGGGTTCTGTGTTGTTGCTGAACCATGTTTTCATGTGAACTTAAAATGGAATCACATTTTGCTGGGGCTACACATCTGGTTGGTAATGTTATATAGCTTTTTATATTTCCATGCAGGCGGAGAATTTGATTGCTCATAAAGATGATATATTCTCACGTCCTAAAAGAACATGGTTTGTGACGGAAAAGGAGAAGAAACTTGCAGCAAAGGCAGCTAAGGTTATATATTTATCTGACCTGCTTGTTAAGTTTTTCTCATTTGTACATGTTGTCCATGAACATGATAGCATCCAATAAGTGAATTCATTTTTTCAGTTAATTACTATTAAACGACTGGATGCAATTGTACTGCAAAATTGATGAGCTGATTACTTGAGGAGATGGGATGAGAGAAATTGCTGACCTAATCTATTGCTGTATGAACAAACTTGATGCTGTTGTGCACATAGACAAGTTTCTTGTGGTATTTGACAAAATTAACTTGGAAAGGTCAAAATAGTTTCCCAGATTGATCTGAAGTTAAAAGTTCATCACTTTGTTCTTTTATTTTTAACTGAATTCTCACCTCTTGGTCAACCTTCTCGGAATTTAGTGAAGCATGTTATAATGCTTCTCTTGATGGTGATTGAATGGTCAACTTCATGGCATATAGGATGTATTGATTAAGAGTGGCAGAGGAGGCAGTGTAATGGTCATTTTAAAAGTTGCTGCTATTGTTTGTCCTTTTGGCAGCAATGATACTATTTAATGAAGAAAGATAACCTATATGTTTCTTGGTGAGATGTGAGTAAGTGATTTAGCCACTTGCTCCTTTGTCTATGAAGTGTTTTGTCTGTATTAAACAATTTCTGTATTTTAGATTGGTTCATTTCCTCTTATCTCTTGCATAGTGAGCAAGTATCAGCATGACTTTTTTTGGACAATCTGTATTACTTTAGACAGGTATCACATCCCTCTGATGCCTCGCTGAAGTGACTGAGAACTATCTTCATTGCCTGCTCTCCAACAATTATATGCCACTTCTCCTTAGACTATTTAAATATTCAAGTCCATCTGGGGTAGCTATATACAGTTTTCCTCACAGATCGCCTTTACTGACATCTTATGTCAGAAGTATTATTTCTGTTGATTGGTATCCAGCCAGCTGTACTAACCAGGGAGCAATTATTCTTTTACCCAAATGTTAGAAGGTTTTCTGTCAGATTGAATACTGGCGCTATTTATTATCTATGCCCGTATTCTTCTATTTGATTCATGTTAAGTTTTTGATACTTGAATTTCTTTTGGTCTATCATCGATTTACAGTGTTGACATTCTTATAATGGATTTTATACTTTTAATTCACCTTAAAGTTGATCTTCTGGCATGTTGAAACTGATATGGTAGGCCTCTTCGGAGAAAGGAAAGAGTTCTGCAGATGCGGTAATCAGTGCCCAACAAGCTGAAGACCTTAAAATGAAAGAGAAAAGAAAGCGAGAACGCGAGGTACGTGCTAATTTTTTCCTCATTTCACGTTAGGATAAGTTTGCTGATTTGTGCTTTGTGTGAGCCTTTTTTCTAATCTTCGAACAGAAAAATCTACCTCGTAAAAAGCGTCGAAGATTGGAGGCAGCTAGAGAGATGTTGGAGGATGAGAATCAGACTGACAAGGTGGAGGTACATCTCTTGTTATCTCTTCCCTGCTTGCAAAGTTTAGGTTCCAATTGGAATTTAATAGAGCTCACAAAGGCTCAGTTGTTTGGGCTCCCGACCAGCTTGTGCTTGAATTTATCAAATGATCATGACATGAAATTTCATTTGGTGCAATATTGTATTCTGCCGGTCAATACAGTCTAAACATGCAGAAGAGAACCAGAATGAATAGCCTCTGTTAATGTTTTTCATTGAGTATGAGCCTCCTGTTTGGGTAGTCCTGTATGAATATCTGTTGTAACTCTCACATGCTTGTGAAAGATGTTTGCATATGGGGACCCACACTGCAATGTTATTCATTTATATCAATTTTATATTCTTATGCGCTACCATAAATGCAAGTGTTCTTTAAAACACTGACTTCTCTATAGGGTGATGGAAGTGGTAAAAAGGAGAAATCTGGATTATCGCTTGTCGAAGTGGCATACCGTCGGGCAAAAGCAGCAAAGTCAGTGAAGAAGGCTCTGGATGCTGGTAAGATTGTCAGAGAACCAGCAAAAAGGCAAAACGAATTTCTGAAAGAACTCCATCAAGAGCAGAAGAGATGAAGGAACTTTTTCAGAGTGATATGAGTGAGCGAAAACTCAAAAAGAGAGGTGCTGTAGCTGGAAAGAAGAAGTCCAAATTTAAAAGCAAGTCAAGGTATGATAACTCCAGAGTTTACCCACCTTGATGTATAATCTATTTGAATAGGAAGCTAAGATTTTTTGTAGGACTTCGGAAGTGCATTGTGATAAAGTTTTTGATAAGTCTAGTTTAGTGGAAACTTTCTTGTGGATGTTAATGCTTTGGTTGATGTTGTGTATGCTTTCACTTGGTTTTGAGCTCTTTTTGGAAGCTTTGCACCACCTCAGTGCCCTATAGTCATTTATTTTTTACCTATGAGTTGAGATTCAGTATAAAAGCATACTAGCATAACTAAATTCATGATAGGCTGGCCTTGTTATTTTTTTACGGTCTTTCTCCTACATATTCATTTTCATTGGCAATCTTATTTTGGGAGCTGTCTCCTTGGACAGCATGTGACAAGTTAATGTTGTGATACATGATTTTTCTCAGCTTCAACATGGCTGGCTCATATGTCCTTGAAGTTTGCTGCACATCTATGTAGTCACCAAATTGGAATGCCTGTCCCTTCTGTTATTTTCAATCTATGTTAGTGGATGTTGAGGATATGGTCTTAGCTGGTCCAGTAAAGCACTGAAATAATTTAATCTTATTTTTCCCCGGGATGAGTGTATTCCTTTTCATCACTCATTGTACTCGATATCCTTTATTATTTTCCTTTATGCAATCGCAAATGTTTCCTGTGTGGCATAAGACTGAATCTCTAATAAATGTTGGTTTAGCTACATATGGTGTAGGTGATGTAGCAACATATGCACAGGTCCCATTTGATTTTGTAGATATCCGGTAGTTCATTCCCTACGTTTCTGTTTTACTTGTTAAATGGCATGACTATTCTCCTCCTGCTTTTTTTTTTTTTTTTTTGCAATAATGATTATGCTTTATATTGTTTTATCTGGACTTGGTTTGGTAGTGCAACTGTTTAAATTTGTTGACAAACCAAGAATCTTCTTTTGCCTTTTGGTGGTTAGAGTGGGCTTGAATGCTTAAAATTTGTGTTATCACCTCATATCCTAGTACTTTCATGTCTTTTGACTTTCCTAAAACTGCTGATGTGTAGATGATTTGTTTGCCATATTTCATTTATATGCTTAATTCCTTACATGTGCTTGTATACTGTCACTTATGACCTTTACAAACTCTCTGGTGCTCTACTGCTTGGGAATTATTGGAGTTCAGATTTAAGAGGAGGAAAACTATATGCTAGTATTGGTGGAGTGTATGGACTGTCACATTTAATAAGATATGGAGGAACTGTTGTGTGAATAATTGCTATCTGTGGAGCTTGAGAGCACCTGATATTTTAGAATGATTCCCGTTTTGTGGGTTTAACAGTAAATTAGAACCATGTTTAAGATTCAATCTTGAGTTTTCAATGGATGAAATCATTTCTTTTAGTAGAATTCTCACTCCGCCCCTTCTCCAGGTACAAGCGGAGGTAGCAGAGGAACCCAGCACCCTGAATGTTATAAGATAGCATTCTTTGTACCTTTGAAGAGCACATTTGTGGTGGTAGCCCCTACGTGCTGCTTCTGGAAAGGATACCTGGGCAATGACCAAAGATGTGTGAAGCATGAGCTAAGTCTTTTAACATCTTTAGAGCGCATGGAAATCATCACGGGCTACTATAGAGTGAATAGTTGAACTTGATGGTTCCACGGAGTCCGGTATTTTATCCAGCACTTTGCTTGGTTGGATTTTCTTTTTCCCCTGAAAAGAGCTGAGCTGACTTCATTATATTTGTGGAGGATGGCGTCAAGGCAGAGAAGAGTATTTACTTAGGTCAGGCATTGGGATGGCCAATTCACATGTGCTATACAACCGGATTTTTGCACCTTTATTTAATTGTAAACTGGTTTGGTTTTCTCCTTATTTATAATAAATACAAGTGTATTCTTGCCTTCTATTGTTTTGACTGGTAATTTATGTTGCACAGCAGCACCATCTATTTAAGATATATGATATCTTCTACGTTAATAAAGTTGACACTAACTGAGAATCCTTCCAATCACAGCAAGTTTACCATCGGTCAAGACCGATCCTTATTTTACGATGGTGCTATGCTGCGCTTCGGGATATGTTCGTCCTGTCCTTGACCAATTTTCGCTGTGTGGGTTGCGCCTGCTTAATATAATGACGAGCTTGTTTTAGCATATTGCCTTCAAAAACAATTGTCGTACTTCACTAGTCTCTTTGACCATCATTGAGAGCGTGAATGGGGGCACCTTAATGTTTCTCTCAGATCACGAACATTCTACCCTAAACTGTTATTGAACGTCAAGTAATCAGAATCTTTCATTTTGCAGCTAAATGCAAATTGCGACTCGCTTTCTAATCATCATATGCCTTCTCAAAACCGAAATCTTCCTATAGACTGGAAAGGGAGAGGATGGTTTAGAAAACTCTTTAGGTGTTTGTATTCAAAATTTGGTGTGCCGGATCAATGGACATGCTTGCAGTTCAGAGCGGATGAATTTTTGTTTGCATTGAGGCTAAGAGTTTCTTCAGCTCCTTTCGATTTTTGCTGGAGGATGAAAATCCAGATTAGTGCTTAACTTCTACTTCTACTCGGTTTTTTGGGTTCACGATAGAATAATATGAAATCTTCAAGCGTCTAGCCAATCTCAAGCAGGCATGAACTGAAGCACATGGATTCATGCGTGTGGAATTAGCATTCAGCTGGGAAGGGTTAGTGCAATGATTCCAACCCAGACTTGCGAGAAGACTTCCTTCATCACTAGAGCAACCTCCTGGGTTATTCCTTGTAGATTTACGACTCACATTACAATGAAATGCATTCGATTTCTTGTCTACTTCTAGCTTGGTCTTGTAAAGCAACAAGAATTCTGCGCTTCTCAGCTCATTGGTTCTCCCATACATCCCTGTAACATCGTCATCCTACTTCAAATTCTAACAATCAGGCAAGGAAAGTTAATGTGATTTCAACACAGAAATACATTGTGACCTCTATATATACCCTGCGACAAAACTTCACCGAATTTTATTTAAGGAAAAGGATGCTTTCACCGAAGGCCGAAGATGAAATAAACTCTATTTTACACGATCCGCTAGGAGAAGGAAATTAAAATAGATCAACTTAGTTTCCCAATCGACTACCTTTAAACACTCTAGCTGTAATTTATGTACATGTCTGAGCTCACTAAAATCTGCATTATTATGCCTAACTCGACAGCATGACAAAAATTAGTTCTGCTAGGTTCCAGCAACACCGCCGCCTTTTGCTTTGAAACCTTGCATCATCATCTTCCATCTGCAAATGCTATGAGCTTGGCTTGCACCCGCATGTGCAGTTATCAAGATCATGGTGAAGCTTCTGAAGATGCAAACACCACGCCAAATTAGAGGAATATCAGAAACACAGAAGACTTGGAATAACCATAAGACGAGGTTTATCAGTACCCAGCCTTGAATACAGTATTATTTGAAAATGACTATTAAGTAGATCCATTTTACAATTCAGATTGACATAGAATTATTTTCTTGATTACCACTGGGTAAGAGTAGGCTACAGCCACCCTACCTGATAACTTCAAGTAGGCATGTGAAACTGAATATAACACTTCTGATTTACTCACGACTTACAACTTGTAATTGGAGATCAACTTAACTTTTTTCTAATTATTATCCTCTTCCTTGTCTCTTATGCAAGCCTGTCCTAGTACGTCACTTAAATCTAAATTCTACGCAATTTATTTGCACAACATAGGAGAAATCCATTACAATAGAGTTCACTATGCACAATTTAATAACTGGTGATGAAAAAGTAAAAGGTAGCCTTTTTGGTCGAAGTAGTAAACCCGCAGGCAGACTGCTGGGCTTTGTTGATTATGAAGATCATCAAACAATCCTTGTCTGATCATAGTTAGAAGTAAACAGTTCCTCTCGCTCTAACAATTAAGAAGACATTTAACTTTGTAGTATGACAGTATCTCAACTTAGATTACATGGGGGCAAATTTCTTGACTAGAAACATGTATCCTTAATTCATTTTATCTTTATGATAAAAAAAAATTCATTTCATCTGGACTGTTAAGTCATATTTTATGAGGAGTGGATATTTATTTCATCTGGTGGAGATTTTCCATGTAAGCAGGCAGATATGATGCATCCGTTTTCACTTAAACTTTGAATGACCTTTAACGGTCATTCCTGGGCATATTCACCAGTCAACAAAGAATAGATGAGATTCACACACCTGAACCTGATTCTGAAGGGTTTTGATATGCTGAACAGCCAAATCAAGCATGTCTGAATAGCTTGTTTGCTGCAGAGGGGTTCAAATGCAAACACAATTATGCTTTGTGAACTTTGATGAGCCAAATAACAAATAGCAGCATCATGCGGTATGAGGACTAAAAGAGATGATTAATCAAGTACAACTCCAAACATCAAGACATTAGCTGACATATTCCGGGCAGGAATCCAGATTGCATGCGTTTGCCTAATGTAGTTATGCCAAGCAACTCTTTCAGCAATTCATGCATACCACACTGAAGTACATAGGTGCTTAAATTTAATGCATGACTGCATCAGAAATAAACTGATGATCACCTTATCCATGTTTGGGACAAGCTCCTGCAGTTTCTTCAGCCTCCCACTTATTCTTGTTCTTCTTTCCTGTCACATGCAGAGCCATAAATTGGCATAAGAAATACAATCAGCACAAAGAAATGATGTAGCAAAGATAATATTCACTACATCTGCAGCAATATGGCAAAACTATTAATTTGCATGTTGTCAAACTACTCTAACTGATGGCACTCCATTGAAATTGTAGAAGTGCGAGACGATTATAACACCGTAACATCAGTTTTCTCCATTGTGTGTAAGGAATCATTTCAATGACAGTCATTATCTTAAAACTGACTTTTTATTCTAACAACTAAAGCCTCATCTTTTCATCCTCAAAATGCAAATCCATCAAGTATAACCCTTAATTCTGACACAAATAATACGGAATAACATGAGCTTGGTGCCTTGTAGTGGAGACTAAATCTAGCTATAAAATAAATAGATATATTGAAAATCTAAAAACAATTGAATATTCTAGTTGCAAAAGTAGGCTAATATGTAGATGATAAAAGAGTTAGAAGAGATGTCAAAAGTCACAATGATCTCAACAACCAATATTCCTCTTTGTATTCCATTTCTTCTCCCAATCCGTTGCAGCCTGTTCCCCTACTTCTACCAAACTTGTTCTATGGGTGCACGTCAGGTTCTTCCTCTTGATTCTTGTAGGCCAACAATTCTGGCCAGGTTAACTCACACTAGCATACACTTCCTAAAAGATGCAGAAGATAGGAAATATAAAGACACTAGAGCAAAGTGCTCGGTTTTGCCCATTAACTAGGCCTATGTTACAAAACGATTGAGATCCTAACAGCTGGACTATAATCCATTTTATGCTACTTGGTCTGGTTAATAGGGGCTACAACATAATGCCAAATCTCGATAGCACAGTCATGCCATCCATGAACGTGGAACTTTACCTAAAACGATTGAAGATTTGAAGAAATAAAGATGGTTTCACTCATTCATCTCAAACCAAAATCAGTTTCATAGGGATTTAGGGTGACTAATCCAAATAACCACTTCCAGGCTGCTACCAATACTGATTCAGGAAGACCAGAGATGATATAATTTTGCAGTATTGGGGTTAGCTGACTCCACTTCAAGTGAAAAGCTTCTGTTGGTTGCATATGTGGTTTGTATGTCCTTCGGTGTTAGTTTTTAAAGGCCTGTTTGGTAATCATTCTGTTCTTGGGAACAATTTTTGCTTAGAAACAATTTTTTCCGATTCTATTCCCTAGACAAGTTTCTGATCATCTGTATGCGTTTGGTAATTATACAAAAATTCTATTTCCGAAATAAAAAAAGAATAGGGATGCATTTGGTACGACTCTTAAATTTTTTTTGTGATGAAGAAAATCTTTTAATTTTTAAAAAATTTCTTAGATTTTTTCTTTTCTTTTCTTTCTTCCTTCGTTTCTTCTTCCTCTTGAGGCTTGGCAATGGCAGGCGACTGGCCAGAGATGAATGCTGGCGACCTCGTTGTGACTAGGCGAGGCTCGAAATTGCCAAATCTAGGCGAGGTCGAGCCTCACCGAGGGTTGGTGAGGCTCTGGTGAGATCGCAGACCATTGCCGAGCTTGGTGACCGACTAGAGGAGGAAGAAGAAAATGACAGGAAAAAAAAAAAGGAAAAAGATAAAAACTTTGATTCTAGATTGTTCCTAGGAAAAAAGAAGTGACTTTTCTCTATTACTTGATTATGTTCCAAATCTATTATTAGGAATAGAAAATTAACTAATGTTTCAAAATGGATTTTTGTTCTTTTTTTGTTTTAGGAACAAAAGGACAGCTATAGCAGAGAATTGGTCAATTACCAAATAAGCCCTAAATCACCATGCTACTAATCATCAAATAGGGGGGAAAAACTCCTCCTTCATAGCATAAATGAGAATTATACCGAGCGGTTGCAACAATATGTCCAACCTTGGGAGTAATTTCAACAAGTTTTGTGGCTTGATCAAATAAAGTAGATCTTTCACTAATAGAGAAGGGCCTACAGATATACCATAAACAAAGCTGAATTTTAGTACATACTAAGTACTTAGTATATTACATATTTGCCAAAGGGAAGGATGTCTCTTACAGTCTACCTAGGAGAGGATAATATCTCATATTATTGGAGAATTAACTACCATTATTCCAAGCCACATCTCAGATGCTATTTCAGACTAATGGAAGACCTTAGAATGCAAAGAATGCCTAATGCAGTCCTTACAATGATGTGGTGATAAAAGGCCTGGCTAATTTTAGTAAGGCTACTCACCCGTTCAGCGATACTTCGGGGGTGAGTTGCACAGCCACGCTTTGCACGAATTTTGCAGGGAACTGAGTCTTCAGGAATATGGAGGAGATTCTCTACAGTGGCCATCTCAAGAGTTGTCTGGGGCAAGCTAAACTGAATAAACATCAAATCAGGGAAACAAAATCAGATGAGCTAATAGGTCAATATTTCTGATGCAGATTTGCATGTATGTCATGATTAAAGCAACTAAACGTGTGTTTGAAAACTCATTTTCTGAAGATAAAACCCTCTGAAACTGGGTGAAGCAGTTGGGTTGCTCTAAGGTGCTGCATCTGGAAGTGTTTGCCAAACCCCTCATAAGGCTTTAAGCCCCCCAAAAAGATATACTAGGTCATGAACAAAATGAGTTAGGGAGGGAGATAAAGGAATCAAAATGCAAACCAAAATGATAAATGTTGCCACAAGAAAGTGTGAAGACTTGTTTGAGACATCTTTTTTCTTTTTTCTTTTTAAATGAGAAAAATTTTGCTTGAGACTTTATTCTCATTCAATGAATTGCTGGATATGGATGCATACGTAAAGGTGGAACAGGATGTAAACGAAGAAACAGAAAGTAATGAAAAATGAGTACCTGAGTTTCTAAGGGGTTAAAGCTGTACATATCTCCATCGACATTCTTGGCACGTTTTCCTGAGGGCGGAGAAAAAACGATGGAATTACTGTTCTCCCAGTCTATGCCAAAGCTTGTAGTGGCATAGGAATGTGTAGTGCCTTGGTGGCCATTGTCTGGGCTTACACCTTCGACGGCATTTTCACTTACTTCAGAAATATGAGAAAGTGACTCTTGTCTAGTGAAGCTCAATTGAGGCTTCAACCTGGAAAATCCATGACCACCATTAGAGCTTCCAGCCCCTTGGGTAAGTGAAAATCCTGCTGTTCAATATCATAAAGTTATTTAGTATAATATTAAAATCAGCAATAGCATAGCCAAGTCATAAATACCTATCATCAGAATAGTGGGAAGAGAAGTTCTCGGATGAACACATGATTCAGCCCAACTTTTACAAGAGCGAAATATACTCTTAACACAGCAAAGTAAGGATAAAAAATTGAAAAGAGCATGAAGACACACAAGAAGCACACCAAATTATTCTGGTCCTAGAGGACCGGGGTAATCGTGAAAGTCATCTAGTACCAAGGACTGCCCTAAAATTAAATATAATCCCTTGGAAGCATATTGAGAAATATGTAAGCTCGAGAAATGAGGTGATGCTCTGGAAAACTGAATGGATAAATCAGTGTAAGGTAATCCAGGAGCAGAACATGGAGTGAACTAAGGTTTATTGACGAGACAATGAAGATACATGTTGGTCGACTGTTCAGTCATATCGCCCTTTATCACATAAGTAAATGTAATGATCAACTTCAACAATATCCAGCTGCAAGTTTACCCTTATGAGTCCTTTGATTTTTCATTTCATTATAAACTGGACTCTATTCCATAAGCTCTCTCCCCAGGATTGCAGGGAAAGGAGGGAGGGAAAATAGAAAAGAGCTGGGTAGGCAACAAGTAACAAAAGAAGGAACGACATATAACACCCCAGAACACGATCCCTCCAGCATTCACAGAACAGGACAGCAAGCTCAGGACTTGTTCTGGCCACCACTGGTTGCATCATTTATTAAACACTACTTTACTAATAAAAGAGAAAAACAAAAGGAATTATAAATTAATTAAAGGACGATCCCATCCCATGTTGTTCATAGAATAGATTAGCTATGCCTCCATATATGTACATGTGACTCAGCCACAAGTTGCAGAGATTCCAGCTAGCCCAAAGATGAAACTTTTCCTTGTTAACTTTGGAAACTGAAAGCTTCCACAGTGGTTTTGCCAAGAAGTAGAAGAAACCCGTGGGTTGAGAAGATGCGAACAAGTTGAGAGAACAGGGGAATGGAGGGAGCCAATTTACCATCTCTTGTCTTTACAAGAGATTCGCTGGATGGCTGGAGATAGTCTATCCAACACGTAACGGGTGTTGTCCCTATCAAATCCAAATGCTATAAGAAAACCTGACCACGTTCCATCGACGACATAGTGAAACGGGTCAACGGTGGAAACCATAAATAGCAAAACAAGAAGCATAACAAGTGTCATGTTACTAAAGAAACCCACGCAGCAACATCTGACAGAACAAATTACCGGTATCAGGAAAACAGAAAGTGAACCTCAAAAAAGTACGAGCAGCCCGCTAAAAGTACCACACATCGGACCCCTTGAAAGTAAGAGAGATTGAGAAGCAAGAAAGAGTAGGGACCTGTATCAGGAGTGTGGTGGGACAGGAAGCCAGCAGGGGAGCTTCTCTGCCTCAGCAGAGAGGAAGAGGAAGGACGAGGAGACGCGGAGGAAGACCCAATCCCAACCCCAAAGTCGTTCAACCCGAAGGCCCTCTGCAACCCTGTGGTTTTGTTGTCCTTTGGAGGGTGCTGGTGGTCGCCGTTGGAGGGGTTGACTTTGCAGGTTGACTCGGAGGTCAGAGAAGAAGAGTCCGCGGAGAAGTAGTGGCCCAAGAAGGAAGGCGGGGGAGGTGGATGTGGGTGGTGGCAGCGCGGCGGCTGGACGGAGGAGGAGGAGGATCCGAGGGCGGAGAAGTCGCCGTGGCCGCCGTTGGGGTTGCCAATGACGGAATCGACGGCGTTGGCCAAGAGAGACCCTGGAGCTGAGCTGTAGCGGGTTAGACCACCACCCCCACCACTACTACCGCCGCCGCCGCCGCCGCTCGAGCCCATAGATTTCTGGGAGTGGGAGGAGGAAGACGAGGACGATGGGTGATGATGATACATACTTTAACCAACCAACCAACCAATCTCTGTTGCTTTTCCCTTCTCTCCCTCTGTGCTCCAATCGATAAAGAAGAAAAGAACACCGGCGGCTGCAGCTGAAGCAGGAAGCAGGAAGCAGCAGCCACTTGCTAAGAGCAAGATCTCTGAAAACGGACGTTGTCGTTCTTGTGGTGGCTGATGTTAGAGAGAGAGAGAGAGAGAGGATAACAGGGGAAGTTCACTGTCCTTGGCCTATCTCTTTCCTTTCTTTGTTCTTTTGTCGTGAAGATAGAGATACACAGATGCCTGAATGCGGAAAAAGTCTTAGGAGTGGTTATAGCCTCACCCGTTGGTGACTTTTATTACGTCACCCCCCCTCCCCCTCCTGTACTTGGCATGAACTCCCCTAAAATTAATTCACACTAAATACATTAATCCAACCTTCATTTCTCGAATTCAACTACATTCATTTGCAATAATTCATAAAATTTGGAGGAAAAAAAAATCAACATTTCGCTATTAAACTTAGAGATATGTGCACCACAAATATTGTGGTATTTTAAAATCAATTTATTTATCATACGTGGAATTTTTATTACTTTTTTCTTTAAATAAGATTTAAAGAAACAAAACTAGAAAAAGCTAAAATAATTCTATAAAAATACTGGGAAAAAAGACAAAAAAAATTAAGGCCGGGTTGTGGTAGTGGCTTAGCATGCCGCTGCCACTTCCACCATTGGAAGGGGCCAGCAAGGTCATTGGCTCTAGGTGGCAGCTACGACCCTTGCTGGCCCAGTTGAGGTCGCTGGGCAAGGCTCACCTTGGAGCTGAGGCATCACCCAGATTTGTGCGACATTGATCCTCACCTATGGTCGACGAGCCTCCCCAGCACTAGGCAAGGGTCGGTGACCCTTGCTAGGCTCGAGCGAGGATGCGGTGTCACCCAGATCTAGGCGAGCCTCGCTGACCCTTACCCAGCTGGCGATGGCCTCACCCAAGCCAACGAGGGCCGCCTCCCTCCAGCACCTATGACCTTGCCTTGTCAAGCCCCCTTCAACAATGGCAACGACGACAATAGCAGCCCTAACCATAATTCCTACCCTTTTTTTTCTCTCTTTTTTCTTCATATGTTTATATTTTAACTCTTCAAGTATTGAAAATTTTTAAAATTGATCATGTGTATGTTAGAATTACAAGTCGGAATTCCGAACTCGTGTTTTGAGGAGAGTTGATCATGCGTTGGATTTACCGACACTCGTTGACGTCGTGTCAAAGCATATCAGATACATGTCAAAGTGTTAGACATGACGCGAAAGCTTTCGGAGAGAGTTAATACTTCTTAGCCAATAATTTCTCCACCTATAAAAAATATGAGTGTTCCAATCTTTAGAGCATCCAATCTATTCATTACACAATACAAATACTTTACTGGTCTTGTTATAATTAAATGATTGCCGAGACAGAGAGTTCTTTCATGGTTTGCCAAGACAAAGTCACCTCAAAATTTGATTGGAGGGGAACTTATTTGAAACTTTCCGAAAGTATGACTTTATTAGGCGAATTCAAGATTAGCGAACTTGATCAGAAAAGGGTGAAAGCATAAGGGCGAAAAATTAACTTGTCTCCATGTTAAAATTCGTTAGGTGATGGAAATAAAGAGACCCCCTCGTTCTCCCTAACTGTATGGGTGGTGTACGTACTCTTGAGCTGGGAGCGAGTCTTGTCGGCGCCGGTGAGAATGAATGAAAAATTAGGGTTTGGGATGTGCTTTGTCAGAAAAATCATCTTTTTAATCTCAGCTTGTGGGGGTCGTGTGGTCGAGAAAGGGACGTGACAAGCCAAGCCAACCACTAGTCGGTGAAATAGTTTATTAATCGTGCTCTGAGATTCTCTTTTTGAAATAATTTTGTGTTGAATACAATATTCCATCTTTTTAGTGGGCAAAGGCATGATAATTTTGACTTTTTATCGGTTACCTCTCTCTCCGTGGCTTGAAATGAATGTGGCTATTCCTCTTCACTTTATTCCGCAATGATACAAAGATGCAAAAATATGCGGTTTAAAGCTTTCTGTTGTTGAGAGAGTAAGAAATTAACCAATCAACAATGAGGAGGTTTAGCATTATTGTTTTGAACAAATTAAATTATTATTTTTATTTTACAATAAAACTTCAAATTTTTTCCTTTTATCCTAGTATACTCGGGTCATGGCTTAAAAATATACGTGTGATATTGTATCACGGGTAATCACGTTCGAGATTTAAGTATTTATTATCCATATGTTGTGAATCTAGATTAACATTGACAAACTACACAATATGATTATCCATTTTGGAGTGGATGTTCCATTGCGATTCAATTATGGGACCTCTCTCATTTGATTCGAGACCTTAGTGTTCATAAGGTGAGATTTAACATTCTCATTGCTTTTCATCATATGCCGTCAACAATACTCTCTATCTATTTAATGTGTGATCTAAAGTATTTCCATCTCCTCCGCCACTCTTGGAAGTTTGTTAGGAGTCATATATTTTTTGAATTTTCTCATCTCAACGGTCATTTTTTGGCATCGTCCTTTCAGGTGTAGGCCTTGTCCATCCACAAACCAAGCATATACTAGAGGAGTCTTACTCTGATATCATTATATAACGACTAACGAGACAGCTAGTTCCACACAAGCCGAACTTCCCAAAGGACAACCCTAAATAACCTCACAAGTTGGCAACTATTGAGTAGTGGAGACCTTAAGATATTACATGTTGTTCAGCGTAATGGAGTAGAAATAGGTATAAACAAATCGAAAACTAAATTAAATTCACAAATTGGGACCGCACATGGTGCCAAAAATCCGTTTTTCGGGGCATTTTAGTTGGGACGATAGAGGGAAATCAAGTCTCGCATGCCTCTTCCTTTGAGCCCTCCTCTCCTTTGCCGTTCCGCTATGTATGTAAAAGTGAACTCTATGGGGGATTGGTCTCGTCCCTCAAGAGGGTTTTAGTCAGAGAATAGTATTCTTAGGGGAATGTGTAACCCACGAATCCGAGAACAACACTCAAGACATGTGGCTCCACAGTGTGATCTGCTGTCGTCAGTGGAGAGAAGGGAGAGGAGAGGAGGAGGAGCAGGTATTCCTCCCCCCTCCTTGATTGGTCAGCAACTCCAAGTGACTCCACCTCAACTCAGATTCAGAAGCGCAGCGCAGCACTCTCGCTCTCCATCAATATCCACGGCCACCATCTAAAATCAAAGCGATGGATTACCGGAGGACCCACCGTTCACTAGACCCCAGCCAATGACCTCGCTCGTCTCGTGGACATGTCCCTCGGTTCTGATTGGACAGTGAGAGGCAAAGGATGAAGAGATCTGATTGGTCTGTCAGCTTCCCAGCCGGTGACACACCAATCATTCAAGTGTATGCCCAAAAAGAAAAGTAATGTAATAGTCATTCCCGTGAATCTTTCTGATCCGTCACTGTCTCCAACCAATAAGAGTGATGGGTTAGCATTATAATATTTGTTATATGTATATTATATATTTTAGGGTTCGAGGTTAGCTGAATTTTTCCTTGGCCAAAAGTTTTGTCGCAAAAGGTTCAATGTATTGGGTTGGGAACATTGTGGGATGTGATCTGCTTTAATAATGTCATTGACCCACCGGGAAGAGTGACCCACCCACACCCACGAGACTCTCTGTCTCCGGTACTAGTTTCTCCCAATTACTATATCTGCTTGGTATTCTTCTTGAGCTCATCCATCTTACGTCTCTTGCGTTGATCATACGTATCTTGCGTAAAATCTATCAAAATTGAAAAAATAAATAAATATGAGATGCATTGAGTAGGTCATTTCTCTATCCATTTCTTGTTCTACCATTCATTGGCTAATTGCTTTGATTGATATATCTTCATTCCATATTTGCAATGACAAGGACAACATTTCATGGAAAGTTTCCTCTCGAAGATGAATCGAGTTAATCGGAAATATACAGTAAGTCACTTCAGGTAAAAAGACATCGCCCATCACTTTAGTATTGAAATTACTACTATCCTAAGGAATTGTGTAATTAATTAAAGGTATGTGTGCATGCTTTTTTCCTGAACTTGATAAAATTGAAGTGCCAAAGGGTTTCGTCCATGGATATGTGTAAGTATATGCACTTGCGGGACCATGTACCAATTAATGCTATACACCGAAAGATCCCTTTTAAAAGGGTGTTCATCCAAAGTAGTCTATTCATCGGGAAAGAATGGTTAAATATCACTTGGCATTTCGTTTTCTTTTTCGACTTGATATTAGGTTGAACCATTTGATCCTACGTCCACTGTGATTTTCAACTGTTATATCATTTGGCATAGAAAAAGAGTCAATTAAGTAATATCTGCAAGGAACTAATGAACTGAATCCTTATCACTCATGGGTAGGATTAGGACATCTGAGATTGCTGTTCGGAAAGCGACAACGCCTTGCCGGCAACAACTCCAGTCTTTGGACCAGGAGTAGGCCTCACAATCGGGTCCATTCACCACATTTGGAGATCACAATCAAAGACAGCCTTAGAAAATTTGGGCCGAGAGACGGGCCTTTTTGAAAAAAGGGCCCGGTCCGGTCATCGCGGGAGGTCTCTTGGCCCAAACTGCTGGCCCGGCCACATTCAAAACCCAAAAAGGACCGAGCGTGAGCTCACAAATGTGAAGAATTTCACTTGAGTGAGAAAGCTCAAGACCTCCACAAGAGAGGATGCAAGGTGACGCAAAATCCTTCATTTAATGACGCAAATGGATGATCAACAAAGAAAGGAAAATAATAAAAAAAGAAAGGGAAATTTCTACACCACATTTATGTGGAATGGACCTAAAATCCAACATATGTATTAAGTTGGAAGATATAGAACAGCTCTAAGAGAACACTACTGTAACAGCAGGACCTTTTGGCATGCTACCACATAGTCTTGTTAGGTCCTCGCACGTAATACAGAGACGCGTAAGTGACTTGAATACGCGCCTTCGAGTACCAAATTTTTAAATTAGAATTTCCATATGACAGTACAGTTCAAGGTCTAGGATTCAAGAGTCATGTTGTTTGGGACTCCTCCCCAATCTTAGTCCCTTCATCAAGTTACTTGCGAAGCTTCTGAATCTATTAATGAGGGCAGCTAATTCGATATCCTCTTCATGTTGTGTTGCGTCAGGATACGCGAGCAAGCTGATGTAGGTCTCCATGTCATGAACCCACGAAGGGTTTCGCATGTCCAAGAACGAGCGCTGCCTGTGTTCAAGAGCTAACTCAACACCCACATGAGCATAAAACGAGCAGCTCCATGGGGATTCAGCACATGTCTTGCCCAAAAGCCTGAAATTCTCATTCAACAATACGCCAGGTAGTTTTGTCACCGGGTCATTACCATTCGCGATCCTCAGCACTTTGAGCCCCAACTCTTCACAACGTTTCTTGAAGCCCAAGTTGCCAACTCTTGGGCCTCCAAACGAGAAGACCGTCAGTGGTATATCTCGATGATCCCGTTTACCCACAATTCCAAGCTCGGCGATATCGTATGCGAGAAGAAGAGCAAGTGCACCCCCCAAGCTGTGACCGGCCAATGTTATGCTTATCTCGTCCTCTTTGTGCTTGTTAACAAGTCGGGATACCTCGGATAGGAGCTGTTCACGACAACTCCCCAATCCGAACTTACCACTTCTCTCTTTCGATGTGTACATACTGAGGAACCCGGACTCCACCTTCACTTCTGGCCGACAGTTACGAGGGTCGAGTCGTGCTGGTGTAAGCGAGCTCATCAAGTTTGCAATCCACTCATAGTTCGTCACGGTTCCACGGAAGGCTATCAGCAAATCTCTCCTTCCATGCTTCTTGACCACTTCATCGTCGGATGATATCGCTACGTATCCAACCCAACGGCCGCGAGGAACCCCATTTTGGATGGGGAGGTTTATGTCTGGGGTGGCGTAGATGTACTTGGTAACTTGGTAGCCAGAATCCTCCAAGCCAACCTGTCCAAGCATGTTCGCCTTCCCATATTTGCAGTTCAAGTGGCGTTTGGAGGTGGGGTCGAGATCAAAAGCCTTGTAACAGGCGTTGACAAAATCGGCGTAGCGGAGGATCTCGTGACGGAGAAGAGGGTGTAAGGGATTCAGGAGGTTCTCCCAGTGGGTGGAGCCTTGCAAATCTCTCCAGGTGCATGCATGTTGGGATAAGATCAAGGGGTCTGCAACTGCATTCAATTTAGGTGAAGAAGCAGAAGCTATAGGAGAATATGGCGTAGGAGGAGCCCGAGAAAGTTTCATGATTGGAGATTTATTGCCCAATGACTGACATCTGGCCATTATAATGTCCCATGAGAATGCACCAAGATTCATACCTGGGTTGAGACTAGAGAGAGAGAGAGAGAGAGAGAGAGAGAGAGAGAGAGAGAGATCTGTTGGACATATCCAGATCACGCATGCATGCTTTTATATATGAAGCCACTTTAAATAAGAAGTTGAGGATTTTGGTTAGACCAATAGCAAATGGACTCGAGGCAAAGGTAACGCTGCCTCTCGGTGGAAGTTTCTTGATTATAAAAATCAATCGAAGCCTTGTCAAAAAGAAGAGAATATAAAATATATTATGTACTGAGACTACAGCCCTTCACTGGAGCTGGAAATGGACCGAATTAGTTCATTATTTGAGGCACAAAATGTTAGCAAAGTGACCCCACGATTGAAGAAGGTATCAAACCCGGGAGCAAACTTACGGGATCAGCGCCAGATGATTGAATCAGAGTGTGGATTCTGTGTTCTTTCATGAGACCAAGCAATTGTGTTACTTTATCAATGTCTTCTTGGATCTATGAAGAACTGATCAAGAAGAGATAAAGAAAACTGCATAACGATCTAGAAGTATGAGGGACAAGTACGATGCTAATATTACATACACCCTCCAGACAAATCTTATGTTGGACAAGTTCGGCGAGGAATTGACGGAGCTTTCAAAGCTGGAAGGGGTTATTTTATGTGGTCGGTTGGGTAAGGACCATTCTTGCGGGCCCCTTCTGAGTGTTTAAACGAAGACATGATGCTGAAAAGAACGCCGCGAGGATACTTTTGAAATGTCTGTTGCCTTCCATGCAGAGGACAGCATAGGCATTCTCTTTGGTCGTGCAGTCTATAGTCTATATGCGCATGAGGATGCAGACGTAGCGGAGGGAATTGACAAAAGCATTCTTGTTCGTGGTGGAGAATATGTAACTAATAAAACGGTACGCAGTTTTCAGTTCCTTATTGCTTAAAATCTTTTATATTCATACCACTTGACCTATAGAATGGTCTTTTTAGAGTAGGGTTTTGTTACTTTCTCCGCTCATTAAGGCAGTTGGACATTCTAAACACATTCAATTTGGATGGCTCTGTCTTTGTCTTGATATGTTTGTGTGCTTAACGTTGTGAACGCACTTAGGGTTTTTTTTCTAAGAAAAGTAGCTGAGTGGAATCTTGCATGTTTGCCAAACATGTAAGGCGGTTGGACATTCCAAACACATTCAATTTGGATGGCTCGTCTCAATATGTTTTTGTGCATCATCATACATGCTAGCTAGCTTCAGTTCCAATGTAGGCTTCTAGCGTGCCTACCTTTCTACACTTTAACCATTTTTATTATTTATTCCTTTTATGATATACATCTAAATCAAACATCATTTTGCTCGCTCTTTTGTGATTTTAATAATGAATAGGAACTATTTGGTTCTTAACATGGCCGATTCTGATTTACACAAAGTAAAAACTCACCACCTCTTGTTAAATTAAGTTCTTATCTTATGTGAAATAGTAATGATGTAATTAAGATTTGATGTCTTTGAAAAGATGAAACTCCACAATTAAATTTATATGCTCCACTTAAAGAAGTTTATTTCAATAACACTTTTTTTTAATCTAGATAAAACATAAGAATATATTTTATCATTTCACTTGCTATGCAATAAAGATAAATATTAGATAAACTTCTTAAGACGAGAAAATACAATATTTTTTTTAACCCAAATCCATTAATAGCCGGCTCACCATCTCGTTTTATCCAAAACAGAGAAATTATATATAGTCGATTGTGGGGGAGGGGGAACCTAGAGTCTTAGCCCTAGGCCGGAGGAGATTTCTCATTAATAAAGTAGTGATTTTGCACACATGTTGCTAAAGTTGTGCTGTGATTATTGCATACGTGTCCCTCATGTACATAAAGAAATCCATTTCATTTTCCTCCGTCCACGGCATATGCCACAAGCTTATGAAGATTCTTCCCACGTCCCTTGTCCATTTTCAAGGAGGAACTTGATCGAACAATTAAAAAAGGGATTGAAATTTGGTAGAAGAACATCCCAAATGTCAAAACTTGGCATAATTGGACACTTAAATGCCAAAAATCAGGAAAGTGATACTTAAGTACTACTTTATATATATAAATGACATTTGAATGACACATTTGGCAAACTTCAGTTGAAATCTCACGTGACAATTTTTTATTAATTTTGTTCGTTTATGTGGCGAAAGGATCACTCAGTAAAGAAACACAAAAATGCGGCACAATTCAAATTTTAATATAAAAATTAATTAATTATTTAAAAAAAATGGAGGAGGAAGATGAATAGTAGCTGGTGGCTAAGGACTCAGCCCTTGCCATCGCTGCCTTGCCGTCGGGAAGGTGGGGGGAGGGTTGACTGAGGTCGCTAAGTCCTGGCTAGGAGCCAGCAAACCTAGCCAACTGATAGCGAGGGCCTGCGAGCCTTTGTCTAGATCTAGGGCGAGAGTCGCGGTCTTCCCCTAGATCTAGCAAGGGTCGCCGACCCTCACCCAACTGAGCCAAGGGCCATCGTCAATTGGGGCTTGGCCGATCCTCCCCCCACCTTCCTGGCGATGGTGGGGGGCAGCGGAGGTGAGGGCTAAGCCCTCAACCGTTGGTTGCTATTCATTTTCATCTTCCATTTTTCTTTTTAAATTATAAATTTGGTTTTAAATTAAATTTAATTAATTTTTATATTAATTATTTACTCAAGTTAGTAGCAAAATGACATCGTTTTGGCACTTGTCTAGCCATGTTAGTGTGCAAAATGACATCATTTTGCACTTGGGTCACCGAAAAAAGCCAGGTCAGTGTTTGGCCACGTCAGCGTTTGATTAGATTTTCTCATCATTGGCACTTAATTGATCTATTTTTGCTCTTATTTTGGCATTTAATTATCACTTTCCTAACTTTTAATACTTAAGTGCTCATTTGTGTCATGTTTTGGTACTCCGAGTGTCCTTTATGAGAGTAGGCACTGCAATAATAAATATTATAGGTACCCTCTTTTGAGAGCCGACGGGATCAACCCACTTTTATGTCAAAGAGTTCCGAGTCGAGTTTCTAGGAAAAAAGATATTTATTGTTTAGGATGGACGATTCTGATACTTTGCAAGGCAAAAATTAGAACACTGATTTAATAATAAGAAAAAATAAGTTAAATTGGATAAAGTCAAAAGAATGATTTAATTGCACTTTTAATTTTTAAAATTTAATTTAATAAGTTTTAGGATTTGATTGTATTTTAAAAACAAATTTAAGACTTAATTGCACTTTTTTGACAAGTTTTAAAATTTCCTATGCACTTATTCCTTTTTTTTTTTTTTTGAAAATGAATATCTCATTTATATCTTATTATGCATGAGAAGTCAAAATAAATTATATGCTGAACAACAAAGTAGTACAACAAAGCACAAATTGTTGTGATAAGGATTATTTCATCTTATAAGAACATATTTGTCCTAGTATCAAAAGAGAACAAATGACAGCTGATCACCGCATTTTGCACCATCATCAATGATAAGCAACCACCGCCATCTCATTCTCCAATAGCTACAACTTACCCAATGGGCCATGTTAGCCTACATTCAGTATCCCAATACCATCACCACACAGAAACACCAAAAAATAGGTTAAATAGGGTTACAAATCTAGATCTAGATCGGATGAGGCTGGACGAGCATAGAAACATCTCTAAGTAACTTCCAAATCTAAATCTAGATTAAAAGAAAAGAGCTTCTAGATCTAGATCTAGTTTGGGAGATGAGAGTTTCCAAACTTGGAGAAGTTGTAGAAACGCTTCCAGTGCAACATGAACTCACTGTATATCTTGTCGATTCTGTTGAACTTTTTGGTTTGGAGAATCTGAAGCAGCAGGTTGATTCCTAATGATAGGAGTAGAAAATACTCCTAACAAGCGAAGAAGAGCATTTACCAATGAGCAAAGAAAACCAAAAAAATAAAAAGGACGAAAACAACAAAATGCTCCCAGATCAGATTAAGGGAGCTAAGAATGGTAGGAAAAAGGGGAACCGCAAAGATCAGAAATACAAATTGTTTTCCGAAATAGAAGCGCTATCAAATGGACACTAAGATTAGATAATTTTATTGAGGTTTTATAACTTGTTTAGTTCTTAACATGTTGGCAAATACAAATGATTACTAGATTGTTTGAAATTATCGACTATTTTAATAATTCACTAATGTTTACTTATGGTATTTATCAATGTCTTATACTAACTTTTTTAGAAAATTAGATTGTCCTACACATGAATTGCACTTCTAAAAGACGCTTTCCGAAATTGACTTATGGTGCACTGATCACACAAATCTTCAAGAACAAAGGCATTCATATTCCTGATGACATCGAGGAGAAGATGATCAGCCTAAAAATTAAAGAGATACTACGCACAAAATGCATCTATAGGTTGTAAAGATTGGAGACGCAGACAATGAAAATTTCAATTAATTTTGAGATATAAGTCGCAAGAGATGAGTATAGGCACGAAAAGGAAGGCACCTGTGCCTATATCAACTGCTGATAAGAAGAAAAAGGAGGAGGAAGAAAAGAGCTGAGGCGGCAATGGTTCAGGGGGAGCCTTCGAGAAGAATCGATGTAGAGGAAAGCATGTATGAAATTGCCGAACTGAAGGAGGATATCAAGGGCTTGAAGGACACAATCAAACCTTGACTACTAATATAGCTGAAAGATCAAACAGAAGAACGAGCATTTCATTTGAGAAGAACGTGCATTTCATTTAAATTAATAATAGCAAAACAACAAAGTTCAAAAGGAGCCCCAAGACAAGTTTGGCCTATGGATGGTTGTGCACAAACTCGAAGGGGCCGAAGACAATAAGTGAAAGAAATGCCAACCGATAGTCGAAAAGAATGAGGAGATATTGTTGCACTAGGGTCCCCATCATCAGTGCTGCCTCAAGCAAACATCCGTAAAGATTTGAATGATCCTTCTTGGCAAGAGATACATATTTTGAAGGTGGAAAACATCGTTAGAAACAAAGATAAAAATAAAGGTAAAGTTGTTAATTTTTATTCTAAGGGATTGTTCACATAAGTTTGAGACTGTCTCAACCTCATGAGAAACCCTGGGAGATAAAAGACCCCCATCCAAAAAAGGCAAAATGGTTTGGCCTAGTGCCCTCAAAAGTCAAAGAAATATCTCGGATGATATGAGCATGCACAATCCAATTCACCTGGGTTATGAAAATGGGCCTGGTCCGTCGGCCAAACCCACCAAATGACTGTTGTGGATCACCATGCAATTTGGAGGGAGTGAATAGGTTGACTTATAATAACTTAATACCATGGTTCACTGTTCATATTTTTTTTCAGCTTGAGCGTGCAATGGAGAGGGGAAAAAACAGTCAAAGAAGTAGACAAGAAGAGGAAGAGGCGGGGAGAGAGAGATGGGAATCTTACGTATAGGACGGCCTTTATTTATACCACCAATGTTCTATCTTCTATTAGTAACAGTACTCATTTCACATTTTTGTCCATTATATTAAGAATTTAGCATAATGAACTTGAAGGGAATATGTTTTCTCATTGGAAGAACATGAAAATAACGTTTATACCATGAACTTTACCCAAAAAAAAAAAACGTTTATACGATGACAAAAAGAATGACAATAACAGAATGATCTAACAATTTCCATATGCTCCACATGACCCTAATATTCATAGCCAGCGATCTTCTGGTCATGGGATCCGCAATGTTCACCATCCACTTCATGCTTCCTATCGTGATCGCTGACAAGATACTTCTTGTTGATACACTTGCACCTTCAATAGCTTTCCAAATGGCAAAATCCCGTCCAAAAAAAAGAAACTTCGATTGTTAAACTTGACTTGAACTTCTAACAATTGCTTATAAAAAGGAAAGGCCTAAACAATTGACAAACACAGATTGTCACCCGTTATGGAGCCTCTAAAACTTATTATAGAGGCCGAAAGGACCACTTATTTTAAATTCTTTAGGGTTGGAAATACGACCAAACCCCCCATAATTACATGTTAAGGCGAGGCCATTCTCTTTAGCTTTTTCAACTATTTTTGTTATATATTCTTTTTATTATGCATTTGTCAATCAAACGTCAATTTATTCACTTTTTTTGTCATTTTAATGATAAATGGTAGCTGTCATTTTTATAATACGATGAATTCTGATTTACACAAGGAATAACTCACCGCGTAAGTTCAACTTAAGTAAACGGTAATGAAATACTTTACTTTTGTTGTCTTCAAAAAAGATGAAACTTCACACATTAATTTCAAAATGCTTTACTCATAAAAAGTTATTTAAAAAACAATCTTCGTTTTTTTTAATATCTAAGAAAAAAAAGTATGCTTTATCATTGCACTTTAACAGAAAAAGAGTTACCTCTTTCGTATGTTTCGAAATCATGCTATATCATTTACCCATAGCTAGTTAATACGACATACACGCCTCGCATATAATATATGCTTTAATTATTCAATTTGATTATAATTTTCTTAATGCCACAATACATAAGTGAGGCATTAGCCTACAACCTATTTGTTGAGGGTCAAGTAACTACCTAGTGGAAACTTCCTCCAACTAATCTTTTGATTAGCAGATCGTAAATATCGACGTCACCCATATTTATATTTTGTCAATTTTATATATTGGTAATATCCATAACTCGTAAACTGCTGATAGCAATTGAAGTTGAGAGCAAAGGAATTTTAGCAGCATACATCATACTTCAGGTCACTGTTTTTCTTCTATGAAAGCAACTGGCAACTGACACTTCACTAGCACATTCACCAGATAGCAAGTTTCCTAATTCAAATAATTCATCGAGGAGAGGCAATTTTCTTAGTTCTATATAGAAGAAATCAGATGACTGGAATCTGCACGGATAATTCTTTTGAAGTGTGTGAAGCTTACTTCCAGAAATCCTCTAGGTCAACTTGTGTACTTACCAGGAATGACATGGCTTCGTCCAGAGGTCTTGAAAGCAAACACTGCGGCCTATGGACATAAAAACCCATGTCTTCGTTGGTCTGACAAACGTTCCCCACAAGACTTGCCAATTCATAAATTAGAGTCTTGAGCAGCCAATATGTTTTGCAGAGCATTGTGGCATCTGGTATACATATACTCAGTCAAAATGATAGCAACATACCACAATCCCATTGAGAAGGAAAAAACGCATGCAAGTACCTCCAAGGAAGATGGTCAAGAAACATTGAGGGGGAGACCACAAAATCTTTGAAAGTCTCTCTGTCTGCTATATATGCTTTAAATTTCTGTGGCATCTCGTTGATTGTCAAAGCTTTCCAAATGGGAGAGAGCAAGCTCCTCTTGTCAGGCACTATATGGACAATGAGACCTGGTAGAAACATCTCTTTTGGATCATCAGCTGAAACATGGTTAGAATTTGGGACGGTCTCCATGAATTCAGTCACAGGATCATCCAATGAATTTGCAATTGAAATCTCATCTTTAAAAGGGCTGGTGAGATTGTCTTGCTCAACATCAACAACCATTTCCTCCACAACTGGCCTGCCTAAGAGGAACAAATCACTGAAACGTTCCTCCTTTCCTGCAACAAACTGATCATGTATGATTGAAAAAAATAAAACAAAAAGAATTGATATTTATACTGAATTCAAACTGCACTGATTAGTTATGCTATTGTTAACAGGAACCACCTCAGTTTTCGGATTTATGTCTAAAATAAGTAATCAGTGCTCCACTTCAATCTCAACAAGGAATGCACAAAGGATATACCATGAACTAAGAACATCTGGTTTAGATTGGAGTTCACACATGTGACTCTGCAATGTAGTAAAACTTTAACAATCAGTTTCAATTATTTTTCTGTCAATTATCACATATTTTTTGGCGAACAACATATGCTAATCTTGAGTAATCATGTTTGCTGCTCATTTGTTTCCTTTGAATCAGCAATTCTTGAATGAATATGGCATATTACAAGCATCGGGGTTAAGGACGAATAGTTCAGCTGGGCTACTATTAGAGTTCACAGAAACAAAAGAACAGCTTTTGCTTTATTCCTATCCTCCAACAATTTCTTACTAGTAGGAACTTCAGGATTTCGAGAAAGGGGAAGTAAAGACAGTGTTAAGAGACAATTACAGTTCATTTTCTTTTTTGCACCATAGCACCAAATCTTCATGCTCCTCATGTTGAATTTAGCGGAGTCCTAAGACAATCCTCTATAGAACAGTCTCCCCTTAGACCCTCTCAACACATAGTTCTCACTCCTTCTCAAAGAAATAAACCAATTACCTTAAGGATCTCTCCCAGAACTATAAATTCACGGATTTTAAAACCAAATTAAGGGTAATAAGATAGGAGAGATACAGCAACAGTGCCATGTCCTATTCATGTTGACACCACATAGTTTTGAAGGATGAAAGAACCATACCTTTATCCTTATTAGAATATTGGTCCCCACCAACATTTTGACCATATTCTCCAGATGAGACTGGATCAGAGTTAAAGCCAGGAGCCAGTTTTTTAATTCCCCATGATTGATACTGGCCAAGATATAAAAATCGACGGGCAAGTCTATAGATCAATGCTGTATCAGTTTTTGAATCTTGAGAAAGTGTCATAATGGCAGCTGCACGAAGTCGGAGGATCGATCCCACTGAAAGGCGCGCAGAAAATTCATTGTTGTATACAATGCTGTAAAAAGCTCAAACCCTCAAAACAGAAAGTCAAAGGAAAACAAAGAAACATGTTTTGCAGATTATGAGATTACCCTGTCACAAAATCTGAACAGGCTTCTGCCACCACTGAATCAACACATGGAAGGCTTCCATATGCATACACATGGAGATTTGGATAGCGATTATACAGCTGCAGTATGAACAGGAGTTATCAGCAAAATCTGATGACTCTCGTCTCTTTTTAAAACACTACACAATATGTATTCTAACCAACCCATATTTATATTTTCTTTGGCTCCAAACCTAGATAAAAGGGGAGACAAATCAGGTGATAGTGAAGACCCATCACAAATATGTGAAAAAAACAAGTATCATCTTCTCATGGGAAAGACACCCCTATAACACATTAAATACTTGCACTTTGCCACATAAAACAGTATGTCCCCCTCACTCATTAGTCAAGGAAATTGCACCAAACAAATCACCAAATACTATGAATGCTTTTTAAGTCCTAGGATTTCCTAATTTTTAATTTCATTTCATCAATGCCTTGTATAAGTAATCAACTATATCAAAACATCCACACATGTTAAATTCCACAAAACTGAGCCAAGCACCTCATTATTCAATAGGGTTAATACCCTAAAAAACTCCAAACTGGTATACATGTAACAAATTTATCTCAAACTAATTTTTTGACCACGAAAAACTCCAAATCGGTATACTTGTGACAAATTTATCCTAAACTAATTTATTCAATCATCAAAAACCCTAAATTGGTACATTTGTGACAAATATATCCTCCATTAAATTGAATTAATACCACAAAAAATCACAAAAATTGTATAACTGTAACAAATGGAGAGTAAAATCGCAAATTGATATACCGGTCAACTGTCATGTGTCATTCCACTTAGTAATTTGATGGTAAAATTTAATTAAAACTAACATAGGGTAAATTTGTTACAAGTGTACCAGTTTGGAGTAAATTTATCAAAGGTGTACCGGTTTAGGATTTTTTATGGTAAAAAAATTAGTATATGGTAAGTTTGTCACAAGTGTACCGGTTTGGGGTTTTTTAGAGTATTAACCCTATTCAATAAATAGTCTATGCTTTGTCAAGAGGCATCACATCACTCCAAAATGATACGCTAACTGACACAAACTTTCATTTTCAAGTACCATTAAAAGCAAAAGTGATGTAGGCCATGCATTTATAAAATATGGCTTGTGTATGTTGATCTGATCTATCTAAAGGTAAGTATATAGGTCAGTCATTTAATTTAGCCCTCTTTACATAAGTTGATTCATGCGTTTTAGCAATAAGACAGCATAAGGGGACATTTGTCAATATGGTATATACCGATCATGTAACTTCTATAAATGTGTGTTTCCTTGTTTGTCATATATATGATATGTGCACTCATGTCGACACACATAATTTTCTGTCTAATTCCTACTCTCTATTGTCACATGGTATCAAAATGAGGTTCTGATCCCACAACCTGCAGGTTATGGGAAGTTGTTCAGGATTTTGTCTAAGTGCAGTCATTCTAACCATTCTCTATTCTTCTAACATTATGACATGCAACACATGCCTCTAGTAGCATGTTTTAAGGAAATTTCCATCGCATGATATAGTTGGAATCACTCAGCTTAAAGCCATCTAGATTCAAAATTCCAAACCAAAGATTTGGTGCCTCTAAAGTATATGTTGAGATCGATGAATCTGAATGTGGTATCTATATATCTCAGAAAATACATGTACTAGATATTTTACGGGAGACTGGACTACTTAAATTGAAGCCTGTTGCTGCTCCAATGGCTCCAAATGTTAGGTTATTACCAGGAGAGGGGAAGCCTTTCTCTAATCTGGGTAGTACCACAGGCTGGTCGATTAGCTGAAATATATCAGTGTTACAAGATCAGACATATCTTTTGTTGTAAGTTTTGAGTCAAGTCTTGGACTCACCAAGTAAAACTCTTTGGAATGTAGAGAGCTGAATTGTTGTATGTTAAATGTGCAATCGAGAGAGGCTGCCAGAGAATTGTTATATTAAGATATAGGCCATGCTCAAGTGATTGGTCACATTGATGCTGACAGGGTTGATTCAATGTCTGATCATAGATCTACTATCGGTTAGTGTGTTATCTGGAGGAAATTTGATCTCTTGGAAGAGCAAGAAACAGAATGTTGTAACTCATTTCAATGAAGATGCTGAGTATAGAGCTATGGCTATAACCACTTGTGAATTAAATTGGTGAAACATTTTTCAAATTAGTTGGGCATGACACAAACTCAACTGATGAAGCTATTCTGTGATAATTACTACTTAGGCAGCTATGTACATTGCTTCAAATCCTGTTTTACATAGAAGGACCAAGAAAAAGAGGGAACCACTTTGTTTGAAAAGTTACAATCTCGGGAAGTTATAATAACATTAGTTAGGTCTGGTGGTCAAATAGCAGATATGTTCACTAACGTGCTTAATGGTCCCTGAGTAGAGCAAGTATTTAACAAGCTGACATAAATGAAATCTGTGCCCTACAGCTCAAGGGGTAGTATGAGAAATAGGACATAGCTTGAAGGTAACTCATGAATATGATATATACAGATTATGTAATATTCTATAATGGCAATGTGTAAATAAAATGTAGTATAAGAGATTTTGTGGGTCCATTGCTAAATATTTTAAAAGCTTAAGCTGTTAGATGAATGCGTGATTTATTATTTATATATTCTAGCACTTCCCCTCATGCTTAATCTGGTCTTCTGCCTAGTACTAAGCGTGGAAATTTAATCGGGAAGACAAAATGGGGCCTAAAAAGATTTGAATTCAAGACCTCTAGCTTTGATATTATGTGAGATTTTGTGGGACCATTGCTAACTATTCTAAAAGCTTGAGTTATTAGATGAAGGCGTGGTTTATTATTTAAATATTCTAACATAGTACACATGGTTAATCCTTCGTAATTCTATACTCTATCAATATAATATGTATGAGCCATCTACTTTCATATGCAATCTCTTCAGCATGATTGGAAACAGAATGGGTAAAGCAGTATGAGAGCCAAACAAATAACTTAGTGGAATGTCTTACTCGAAGGCCTAGCATTGCAGCGATGGCACCTCCAAGTGAGTGCCCCACTATCCGTAATTTGTAACCATCACACTCGCATCCTGGACCCATCAATGAGGACAGATAGCTCCTCAATGCGGGCTCCTCGTCTCCTGGTTCACAAATAATGCATGAAAGAAAGGACAAGTTAAATTTATTTTCATATGATTCTTCAATGGAAAAAAAGGACCAGACAAAATTTTGAGTCATCTTTAGGATAGAAGAAATTATTATTCAGCACATACAAGTATGAAATACCGTCACACTTCTTTATGAGAAATGAATTGCAGGAAAACCCCTTGGCTAATCTATGGCCAACATCTTGTTTTCCATGAAATCCATCCATCTTCAATGATTTTATACATAATGAGTACTCAGAAAACATTAAAAAAAATTTCCTGTCTCGAATAAAAAAGTTGACTGACAAACTCAACCTAATCCTTTGTAGGAAACTTTGGAAATCTGTCACAGAATTATAGGCAAAGGAGCTTTCTCGTGGTAGGAGTTGCAGATGACCAAGTACATAAAACAAGGAAAAAGACTTGGCTTACTTTCAGAGCATTTGGTCAGATTTTTAAGAAACACCTCATTGAGTCTATGTCAGGACATAGCTCATGAAACACAACAGTTTGTCACTATGGAAATACAGTCACTGTAGATGATACGGTACAATTATGAAACTATTTATTGTTCTGTTGCTGCATATCAGATAGCCACAACTCCCACACCCCACACAACCCCCCACCCCCCCCCCTTCCAGTGGGGGTGTCTGGACACTGTACATCTACACAGACATACATGCAGATGCCTGCCCACAAATAGCTCTTAGTAGCAGTAACACAGCTAACCATCCAGTGCAGAATATTAGCAGAAAAAGAAAGTAAACTAACCACTGTTTCCACGATTTCCTTCAATTTGCAGAAAAAGTTCTCGTGCAGCCACAGCGATCCCAGAGTGCCCATAATGAGGGAAAGAGGTCTTGATGTTTTGCCTTATGTCAGAGCAAGGATGACTGCAGTTTCAGTTCAGCGTCAGCTTGTTTCACAAGAATGAGAGAAAGAAACCAAGATAGGTTTAGAGCAATCAACATTTTCCATTACAGGCAGAGATTTTGGACCCTAATAGATTTAGAAATATTACTATGGGGCCAAGGACAACCAGGAGTATGCTGTTAGTCTGAATAACGAAAAACCACGTTTCATTTTGTGTTGTTGGGGGGGGTGGTTTGGTGAGGAGGGAGGGTAGACATGAACACTAAATCAATTGGAAGAAAAGAAAAATGCACGACATAGAGATATGCTTTATTGTCACATGATAATGTGTCTGAATGGGTAATATCGTGAGCGTAATTCCACAGTTATCTCTCCAGTTACGCAAACCATCACCAAGTCAAGCTCACTGTGTCCAAATTCTCAAAGGAAAATGGTGTATCCTTCCCACCTTGTCCATAAAGTAATGTGATATCAAATTCAGCAGAGTAGATCATGGGAACTCAGGGCATGGTGACAGATAGCCAAGTGACAGGTCACGTGGAGATGTGATGAGGTTTGGGGTTTTTGTTCAGATGCATGGATTTTCATCAGATGAGGCATTCTACAGGGCTTAGAAGGTTACCGCATGACATAAATGGCTGACTTCGAAATTACATAAGAGAGCTTTATGTATAGATCGTGGAGTGACTCCCAAACTCCTAACCACCTTATTGAAATCCACTACCAACTAATTCCTGAATTACTAAATCTATTTCATGTTTTGACAAGTATTAGTAGAATTGGATATACATAGTAGCAGTACTTTACTACTAAAAACCCAATAGTAGTAGTAGCATTAGTAGGATTGGGTAGACCGCTAAATACATCCAACACTGCTAAATAAGTTCAGTAGTAGTACTTAATAGTTTTGGCAATATTGTTATACTACTAAATTTATCCAACACTACTAGATATTATTCATTACTTTTAGTATATTTTGGGCATATTTGGTTCATGAAAACAATTTCCATTTTCGTCTGCACAGAAAGTGAGAATGACAACAATTTTCATTTCTATTTTGTGTTATCTAAACGTATTTGATATAGGAAAAGCATTATATTCTAAAAGGTAACATTATTAAAACGTGTTTGGTAAATTTTTGAATCATCCCGATATCAATATGATGTACTAATTAACTTAGTGTTAATTCTTCATACACTAATATATTCATCATACACGCATTAAACAAATTTTTTTCACCAACAAAAATAAATTTTTAAAGCAACACCCGCAAATTATTAGTCCTGAGAAGTGTTAACTTATTATTCCCACACTAATGATTCAGATGATAGAAAAAGGGAAGTGTAAAAATTAATTTTATATAGTAAAAACCAAAAACAAACATAAAGATTTTAACGAGGAAACTTTCTCCAATATTCCAGAAAGCTAAAACCATTTCACCCTCATGATGAAGGAACCAAAAGCTTCAAAGCATACTCCTAAGGCTAATAACTCCCCTTTTATTTGCGTGCCCATGTGGACACCATGATCAGATGGTTTTGTGCTTCAGTCACCTAAAAGGACTAATTAATCTTTAGGCTTCAGAGCAGCATATTTTAAGCTCCAACTTTTTACAGAGACAGAGCACCCAGCTGAAGGTGAAGACCGAGTGAGCAAATGCAAAGGAGAATGGTGACTGACAAAAGTAGATCTGTGCAGAACTAAAGATGTGCAGTAAATTAATAATTGCAATGACAATTGGAGGCCCCATGTTTTCAAATGAATTGAAAACACTGAAAAAAGTGATAAGTCTGCAAGCCTAAATTCCAAAACCCATGTTTTCAATTTTGAATCTCAAAAGTATATCCCTTGTGTTTAGTCCAAAAGAAAAGGAAAACAGAATTTTAGAGAATCTTCATCAGATAAACAGACCTTAGCAATTTAGGAATTAGCTGTCAAGTGGTTATTGGTTAAAGTAATTAAGGTTTTGTGGGTGTCTCTGTATGCTCCATAATTAGAGCTCTCTCATGCAATTCTGAAGTAAGCAATTTGCTGCATCACAATGCAAGCCGTTTGAGTCGTAACATAGTTGTTTTGGGTATTTTCCTCGCCTCCTATTGTGACCCTAAAATCTTCACAAGAGATAATGGACATTCTTCTTCATCGCCCCCAATCTTTTCCATTCTTTTTACAATGGTAATTACACTCCTCACATGAGAAATGCAAGTTATTCAGTCACATGCATTGGGAGGAGGGGTGGGGGTGGTTGTGCTTGCCTCATCAATCCATCCAAATCTTCTGCAGAGAGGGTGCATTCTCTGCATAAACCATCTGTTATGAGGTCTTCAGGTGTCTCAGTTCCACGAACAGCAATTACAACCGTCCTTGCATGATGGAGAACAACAATGAAATATGCAGCCTCACATTTTGCCTGGAAGATTTAAGAAAAGAAGAATAAATCACTTGATGGTAGGACACTGTGAACATGATATACAACAGTTAGGCAAAACAATTGAGCTAAACACCAAGCATAAGAAAAAAGAGGAACACCGCTTTTCTCCAAAGACTGGAATTTTTTCTTTAAACATGCAATCAAAATGCCAACACTAACATAACACACCAAATAAATCAAAGGCACCTAGTTATGTTAAAATACCACAATAATGTGATTTCCTTGGTTAGACTTTGAGTATCCAAGTACTAAAAGTGCCAGAAGTCAAGAGCACAGCATACCATATGTTAAGGGGATTAATGCAAGGCATACCCTTTTCCATGCTCATAAATTGTTCTTTTGAGTATTGCCCGCAGAGCAAGCAGCCAAAGTTTCTTTAAGATGGTAATGAGTTGATACGACTAGAGGGAGGCTAGGTGAAGTCATATAACCAATGGACTAAGCACATTTATCTTGTCTAGCATAAACACACTATGCACTAGAAGTTGACGATGTTCGTCTTTCAGAGAATATCAAATCAGACAGCTAGAACAGGATATAAGAATCCATCAAACGAGCCCTACTTATTGACCACAGGCTTAGATGTTCTTGTCGCACTAGCATTAGCATAACCAGACCCCATTCTGTTAATTTTACTATGAGACATGAAAAACATATGCTGCTTCCCATATATGGAGCAGACGGTGTTCATTTTAATGTTATCGTGGAAATAAAATACTTTGTTGGGGGTGAGAATGAATTGGGAATATAACGAATGGAAGCAACTCAGCTGTTAAATAGCCTGATGTCAGTCCAACACCAGATGACACTTGTTGCTCCCACGATTGGTAGGTGACTGCCACCACGACTTTCGCCATCATGTCATTGTCTCCACACAATGTGGTCTGGCTGCTGGCATTTGGTACTCTCAACTATCAACTAATCACTATTACCACCACAACCAGCTTAAACAGCTTTCACAAGAACAATTGACCAAATGCTGCCAGAATTAGGTCCAGCCAAGATTGTCACACCAGGTTTATTATTTATCAACCTGTGTTTCCCCTCATTGTAGGTTACCAAAACCCTAATCATTTATCCAAGTGCTCCCACTGGCTGCCATCACCTCTGTTATTCCAAGAGTGGATGTTATAACCATTGGCACCAGTGAGCACTTAACCAGTCGGTCAGGTCCCCCTTCCCACTGAGGTTAATAAAACAATTAACCAGTCGGTCAGGTCCCCCTTCCCACGGAGGTCAACCAAACAATTAACCAGTCGGTCAGGTCCCCCTTCCCACTGAGGTCAACCAAACAATCCCAACAATTTTGGCCACTACCACACATAGCAAAAGAACAAATGCGTCCACCAAAATCGTTGGCTGGCCAACCGCACCCCTTCCTGTCCCAGCAACCTCTGCCACCAACATCTTGACTAGAGTTGGCACCACCATTACTGAGACCATCAAGGGAAATACTGTCTAGGTATGAGCACAGGGAATGCCCAAACCCGCCCTGTGCCCTGCGGGATAAGAAAGTAAAATCCATGGGCAAGCTGCGCCCAGCTCTGCTCATAGCCATCTCTTTGACTCCTCTCTCTCTCTCTCTCTCTCTCTCTCTCTCTCTCTCTCTAAGGCCACTCATCAACACAGTGCCACTATCCCCATAGTGCCTCGAATTGGTATTGAGCTCTCCCTCTGCCTTTGATTCGGAAACTCAACTTTAAGCTTGGGAAGCAATGCCCACAGAGATGGAGAGTGATTCCCCACCCTATGGGACAGTGATGTGGCATGATTTTCTCCACAAGGTGAGGACTCCAGTTGCAGTCCCAGCCTGAGCCATGCCCATCCCTCACTGTCAAGTTTTGGAGGAAATCTTCACTTGTATTACTTCATAAGCATGATAATGAGCCTCTAAATGGACTTTAGCTGGTGGTGGAAACCAAATTTTAAAAGAAAAGGCAGACCCGGGCGTAGAAGCAAGAAAATTTAATACTGCAGAGAATAATTCAGCTATGTAATGACATCATGCAACATATCCAAGTTCCTTATTCATGCATTTTAATTCGTAATTGGTACAAATCCTCAGAATGTAACAGTCTCACTAAGTATAATAGACTTGGTATTGACAAATAAGACTTGAGTTTGTGCTTCGTGTACTTCCTCATTATCAAATGGCGACAGAACTCGATCAATCACTGCAACAGTAGACGTAAAAATAACACAGGGAACTGTGTGGTCTTCTTCCCTTAGTTACAAACTTGAGAGATTTATCCTAAGCAAATGAGGTATCAAAGATGCAATAGATTTGCATGAGTGAAATGGTATAGTTGTAATTTATTTTCAAGGACAAGAAATAACTTTTGAACTCATCACAAATACATATTAGGGAATTCCTTTCAGAAAACTCAAACTTCCCAGTTGCTAAATGTTTATCAGTTAAACTTACCAATGTATTTGAAGATTCCACTTTAACATGAATGTAGCTAAACTTTGTTTTGAGTAATAATGAGATTAGACTGCTCAATTACAGTTATTTGACTTATGAATTACAGGGATGCTTTCCTCCTTCCAAGAGAACGTTCCATCCTCCGTTCAATAAGCAATTCCCTGGGAAAAATGGCAGATCCACATGATCACCATGTTACCCGAGCGATTTTCCAATAACATGCATACCACAATAAAAACCCTGCTCCCTCTATGACATACCATGCAGGTGCTAATTGTCCATAAATTATTAACCTCATTAAGTACAGATTTCAAATTGAAATATATCTTCCTTGTTGCTGCAGACCTGACAATTCCAAAGTAGCTAAGCAGTTTAAACCAACTATTTTACCTTGGCAACCCAGCTCAATTTTGCCAAGCCCAATAAATTGAAGTTGGTGAAATAAAGCATTATCCTACTATAAATGGCAGCAGGTAAGGATCAGTTGCCATCCAAATCTGCCATAACTGAAGCAAAATGCTGTGTTGCATATCGACAAGTGTCTAGAGAAAATCCAAACTTCAACTCACCTATAATGGTCACATATATCTAGACATTCAATGGTAGTTGGGCAATCACAAATGTACAATTCCAATAATGGAGATATATGCTGCTTTCTTTTCACTAGCATCTTGCCAAAGTTATCTAGATCACTACTTGGTTGACTGAATTTTAAAGCATAGGAAACGATTGATAGATAGAATTCACTTGGCATTAGGCATTAAATCTCATCTTTCAGGTTTCATCAAAGCAAAAGGTAAAGGCTGGTAAGTGTCTTGGGTTAGATTTCTTCATAGTTCCTGGCTATCTTGGTGAAGACACCAGGTGGGATCTTGTAATCTTTGGCCCAAATAATTTGACCATGTCTTGTAATCTCTGGATGTCAAAATACATGACAATGTACATCCATAAAAGGTAGTAGATAACAAAAGAAAGTTTTTATGAACATATTTGGTGCAAAAAAATCAGAGGCCTGTCAAACTAACTTCACTTTTTTGGTGTTTCCATTGTTCTTGCTTTCGTGTCCATACTTAATGTAGCCACCTTTAACTGGAAATGTGTGAAAGCAGCCAAGATTTTGTGTTTTGTCGGGGTTGTGACTTGTGCCCATGCCATGTCGATCTTCTTTTAGACCAAATAGAACCCATGGAGAGGAATACTACATGATTCAGACAAATTACACATACCTGACAGACACGGCCTTGGCGAAGTGCGCCAGGAGGCAGACCAACATACTTCAAGAAGGCAGCTGCATGACCACGCCACCAATTATCGCCATGAAGTTTTGGCCTCCTGGCAAGAATTAAGTTAAAGAGATGAACAGGTGAAACAAGACAACATTAGCCTTGGAGGTAAGAGGCACTATATCCTTAGGCATTAAAAGACAAATGAAATAAGAACCTGTTGCAGGACCAGGGAGTGAAGATCCCCTGCCTGTAGAGCCATGCACATGGAAAGATGAAGGGATTTCTTCCAAAATCGAGCAAAGGACCCTGCATAGTATGGTGATTAGAATTGAAGTGGACATAGCAATATTGATAGAGAGATGATTTAATAAACCAGAAGATCAAATACTGTGTAGGCAGCTTCAGCAAACTTATGAAGAATGGCGGCCTCCTCGATTTGTCCTCTAGGTGCATCCATTAGCTCTTCATGACGTTTTGATGGAAGACTGTTCCTCTGAAACAAAGCTAGGCCTGAATATTGTCATGCAAAATGATATCATTCATACAATGCAAATGTAAACTAAAAGAGAAACACAAAGACAATCACAAAAGTATAAGTAAAAAAACTGACAATCAGAAAAATTGTAAAAAAAAAAAAAAAAAAATGACAATCAGAAAAATTGTAAAAAAAAAAAAAAAAAAAAAAAATGACAATCAGAAAAATATGCGTGAAAGAAATAACCATCAGATAAGCAGAGTGGGGATGAAGTATATCAAACATCTTTTATTCTCCATACAAGATTATAGAAAATGCAGCATAACTAAAACAAGAAAGTTTCCCACTAGTGGAATAAGCATATAAGTATATGCACAAAAAAGGTACTGACAAGAACTACAATATGCAATGCCCAAAGACCTCTTAAATTACTTAAAAACCAGAATTGACGAAAGATGGGTTGGGACAGTGGATGAACCCACATATAATCATCAAAGAGTAGAAGTATGCAAGTTCATAACTAAAATGAGAAAATTTCCCACCAGTGGAATAAGCATATAAGTATATGCACAAAATGTTACTGACAAGAGCTATATGAAATGCCCAAAGACCTCTTAAATTATTTTAAAACCAGAATTGACGAAATACGGGTTGGGACAGTGGATGAACCCTCATATAATCATCAAAGAGTAGAAGTATGCAAGTTCACAATTGCATGCCCCAAAGCAACTGTAGGCGTTGCCTATAATCTTAAATTCTCTATATATAAACCCTTTGAAGTCCTCAACATATTTGAAGTAATCCTAGACAAGAGCTAAACCATTAAAAGAGTTATTTTTTACAATTTTGGAAGAGCTAATCTCAAAATTCAGGTCATCTTCAGTCTCCATCTGATTGTGCCAGTTCCCTATTATGCTACTTCCACCCTTTGCTCTGTTGCCGGGACTTCTATCATAAGTACATGAAACTGTGGGCATCGCAGTTTAAGCTTTCAGCTCTGTTGGCAATGGTCAAGGATTGCAGAAGCAAATTTCCTAACCTAAGTATTCTAGAAGCACAGTGTCATATATGTTCCAGAATCAACACCAAAGCACATACTTTAAATTGCGAAGTATTAGAGCTCCAGAAAACCAACAAATTTTGACATCGTATGAAAAAGGATTGCCCAAAGTAAGTGTACTTTTTCATGAACATCAGGGTTCGCTCATTCATTCCATTGACCAAGAAATTTGAATAAACTAATCTGCAAACCTGCCAAAAGTTCCAGGTGGCCAGTGCCTGATGCACGATAGGCAACAAGATCCCCGAGTAGTCGTGCTACCGAATAAACTTCATCCTCCTCCATAACACTCCTGGAGAGAGAAGCATAGTGAAATAAGAAACCAATCATGCATGAACTAGGGGAATGGCAAATAAATTGGAGAAAAGCCTACAAGTATTTTACACGTCCAAGACAGCATAAAGCCTCGCGCATGCCATGATCAAATACCTCCCTATAATGGGCCTTCCATGCATTGTCCTCAGTTGAATAAAATGATCTCCACCTTAGAACATCGGAGCCCGTAAAACACTGAAGTAGTGCAACAAAACACACCATGACAATGAATAAAACCAGCATATTCCGCTTCCACGTGCTTGCTTTGGAGACAATCCCTACATTTTAATAGCCTTAAAAATTGAGTGAAGATTTGTGGATATGCAAAGCAGAAATCTTTAAATAACTACTAGTAGAAAATAGTCAGATGAACACAAACAAAAGGATGCCCTAGATACCCTTTCTAAGTCGTACTTCAATCAAGAATCAAACACAGAAAGGTTCCATCTAGATTTTACTTCTTTTTTCTCATGATCATAATGGCAAAAAGCAATATGCGATTATACTGCACAAGTTGATTCATAGACAAAAACTAATACCAAGAGGTCAAACAAAGGAAATAAGCATTTTATCTTCAACCAAACAATATTTCGTCAGTCTAGCGAGCAACAGCACTCAAAGACACTTTAAAAAATTGAATTGTGAAAAAAGAAAACTCAATCGTCGGAGATTTAAGCAAGATATTCCCTCACCTAAGACACAGTCACCCGTAGTTTCGTCGTGGGAAGCAGACTTAATTATCTTGAGCAGAAGATAAGTTGCGCCCACAAATTGCACCACCATGACAACTGTTGCGAACCGGGTCCACCAAATCCATTTTTTATACCTCATCTGTCCATGCAGAAGAGAAAGGAAAGATTTAGAATTGCATGGAATGTGCCCACAATTGGGTGAAGTTGATCTCTTCAAATTGCAGGCTGCTTAAAATCTTTGTCACACTGGCTGGATAATGTACAAAAAAAGAAAAAAGAAAAATATAGCATACTTTAGTTTCTTATCAAGATTGGCATGCCCAAACATGAAGGCAACACAAGTGGGTTCTAACTTGAATTGCGAAAGACACAAAGTCAGACACTCATGGAATGGGATACTGGATATCTTCAAATAAATCATCTTCATAATGGAGCTCCGAAATATACGCAACCAGGACAGTCGGAAGAAATCTGCAAGAACATCTGGACCTATAGTCTTAAAGAACTCATTTCAACAAGTTTCCACGTACTCATATTGCATCTCACAAGCCATTCCAAAAGAAAGAAGTTCTTTTAGAGACCAAAATTTATTTCGTGTCTCTACTGAAGATTAAAGTACAGTGGTCCTTGCTTATAACAGGGTCTGGCACACTCCTGTAAGTCAAGTTTAATTTCCCTTGCTTTACAACAGGCTCCCGGAAGCAAGTCCACGAGATTCAAGCATGCTAAACGGAATTTGACAGCATTCCTTGAAATTCTATCTACGTAATTAAATCGAGACCAGGGAAGACCTCCAAAAACAAGTCAGCACATGTCATCCTAGATATCTCTCCCCTGAAGAAGAACGTCAACCCAAAACGCAATTCGTCCAACAATCTTCCATAATAGTCTTCTATTTTCAAAAGGAGAAAACAGAAAAGGAAAGAGAGAAAGAAGCCCACGAGGTAAACAAATTGAAAGAATTCCGAGCAAATGAACCTGTATTCGAGCACCCGATAACGATAAAATTGCGGGCTGAGGTTAAAGACACGAGACAGAAAGGAACGAAGGAGTACCCGTCTCTGATGGCGAATGACGGCGTCGACGACGGCGCTCTCGGAAGACTCAACAACGGTCGTGGCCGTGGCTTGCTGGGCGATCCCCGTATGAACCATGGCGACGATCCTGACGGCGGCGGCCAAGGTGACCACCGCCAAAGGAAGCGTCCGGCGGGGGCCGCAGGGGGGGAAAGACAGGAGCAGGAAGCACCCGCCCAGGATCACCACCGCCGTGTTGGACACGCCCAGCACCATCGTCGAGTACCTCAGGCTCTTCACGCCCCACCGCCATCCCATTGCTCCTCCTCCTCCAGCAGCTTCGATCGGCAACGTCGCTTCCTCCAGGATGGATCGATCGAAGGAGCAATGGAGAAGGGAAGTTGGATGGCGAGACGATGATGGATCGAGAGAGCCTTTCTCTGTCTGCCTGCCTGCCTGCCTGCCTGTAGGCTGTAAGGCTGGCGTAGAGAATAACGGTGAGGGGGGGCCCACCCAGTAAAACTGGTCTTTTTTTTAACTTCATTTTTAATCATTTTACATTACGAATTTCCTACGGTCGACTTGGCTCGGCTTGGATCAAAGTAAAGTAAAGTAGCCCATTCCTGATTTTCTCTTATTTCATTTTTCCTTTAAGCGACTTTTGATTTGATCGATACTAAAATCTCCACTTCTTTTAATTCAAATTTTGCAAGTCTCATGGAGCCTGACGAATGGGATTCCAACGCTTCCATAGAAAAGCCTCGATGGTATTGTCTATTATTTTCCTATTTCATAACAACTTGTTAGAATAAATAGCATTCGATCAACTTGATCTTGGGGAAGAATCCACTCCTTTTTATTAGTAAAAAGGGTTATTGCTTCAATCACTTTATATGGCAATTCTCTTCTCATTTGAAGTTAGCATTATTAGAACTATTATCAGACTCTTGTTTTGACAAATTATCTCGATTTTAATTTACATTCGATGAATAAAGTAGAAATCACCGGTTTTTATTATTCTACCCTACATCTGCTAAAGAAAATTTCATTTCGTCCGACTAATTTTGCGTGTCTTGATCTACGTCTAAATCATTGAAGGTGATGTTGTGATTATTCACAACGCACTATTATATATTTGGGTTATTCAATACTAAGTAAAATTCAAATCTTAAATGTTAAAAGACAAGATTTTAGGTTAATTTTTTTTTTTAAAAGTCACCATATAAAGCCGCGATTGTTTTTGTTGTTTTACCATTTGGACCTCCGCATTGGCCTAGTTTCTTCAATAAAAACATACATGTATGGCCCGATTTATTGAATCCTATTTTTGAATAAAAAGTTTTTTCAAACACGTCCATCTTAAAATGTTATCAAAACATATTGCAAATTCCTATTTACATAGTTGAAAAAAATTTACTCCCTCTATTTGATATTTTTATCTCTTTCTAACCATCGGGGTTTGCCCCCTTCTAACATGGAAGATGAGAATGTTGGGGTTCGAATCCCCACCTTTTAAGAGTTTGGAGTGAGAATGATTTAGTTTCAAATAAGGAATTCGACTCCTATAGCTTGTAAGGAGGTGGACACGGACAAAAGTCTAAGACTGAGAGTTAGAGCAGGAATAAAAGGACCGACAAAAAAAATAATAATTCTTTCTCCCATTTTTTCCAAAATTTCCTAAAATAGCATTAATACGAAGTTAATTAGGTTCCCATCTACGCTCCCATTTTCTTTTAAGCGTGGGAAAGAGAGGAAGAGGGGGGTGCCTCTCCCAGTTTCCCACGTGGCCTCCACGAATACCGCCATGCTCATGTTCATAGGTGCGTTTGGGAAGATTTTTGGGAAAAGTCATTGAGAAAATGTAAAAGTGTTTGAGTTAAAGAAGTTTTTCAAAATATAAAGTGTGTTTGGTAAATCTATTTGTGAAAGTTGATTGTGAAGTATGTTTGTGCAAAATAGTGTTTGGTTAAATTAAATTTGCAAAAGACTTTTATTATTAAAAAAAAGGAAAAAAAAAAAGAGAGTTGGCCGGCCAAGGGCTTCGCCGGTTATCGCTGGCTAAGGGCTTCATTGGTTACCGCCAGCAAAGAGCTAATAGTTTCCGGAGAAGGGTAGGCGGTTCGGCGAGGGGAATGCGGTGTGGTGAAGGGCAGCGTTCGGCTAGGGTCATCATGGGGAGGACATGGCGACCCTCGCCGCGCCGTCGTGCGACCCACCGCGCCACAGAGGTTGCCGGCAACCCAAGCGACCTCCGCGATCTCCGTGACTCAAATCTGGGTCACGGCGAGGTCGTGGACAAGGTCGCACGCCACGACCCAGGCGACCTCCGCAACCCAGATCTGGGTCGTGGCGACGTTGTGGGTGGCCTAGGTCACCGCGACCTTCGGTGACCTTCGCGACCCAAATCTGGGTTGTAACGAGGTCGTGGGTTGCTAGAGGTCGCGGCCCAGATTTGGGTCGCGTGACTGGCCAGCAACGGTTGTCGGGGTGCCACGACCACGCCAGCCTCTCTCTAGCCCGTCGCTGACCCATTGCAATCTCGCCGGCCGACATCAGAGAATCTGATGAAGAGGAAGATAAATAATGTGACCGACTCTTCCGAAAATGCTGAAAGCCCAAGACAGGCATTTCTTCAAAGAAAGTTTCAAAAATGTTCCCAAACACCCGATACTTGAGTAAATGGGTTTTGGACACCAAAGGTACTTGGCAAAGCTGGCCCCAAACGCAACCATAGTCATGATCACCCTTTCCTCTTACAGTAATCGCAGGGATTTTCTCTCTTTATTCTTTCGTTTCTTCCTCTCTCTTTTTTTTTGTTGGGAATGACTGATCCCCGAAAAATCGGATTCGACACTAAATCGAACCCCTAAATCAATGCGGAAGCGAAGCCCGGGAAAAACAACACGTATCACTGATCCTAAAGCACACCACGGATTCGAGCGTACCTTTTAGCCACAGATTAAACACCGACACCGTTAGAGGAAGAAAAACTTGATCTTGTTCGATTCGATGAGGCAAAATCCTTCGAGCGTCTCACTGGTTTCGCTTTGAAGAACAATGAGAGAGAGGGAGAGCGTTGAGAGAAAAACGTACGTCTTTTCTTTTTAAACAAAACGGTGTGTTTTTCTCTCTCTCTCCTCCCTTTTATACCTATCTCCTTCCACGGGCCCTATTCCCGTGGGCCGGGCTTTCTCGGCCCAACTTGGGCGGACGGGCCTTAAGCCCAATACTAATAAAGCCTTCATCTCCCACTCGCACATGGTGGGCCGAACAGAATTCTCTTTACCTCTTTTCAACATTCATACCGGTGAATAATCCGTGCGACCAGCATACTTTGAGAGCTCGTTGCTATACATCTGTTAGGAATATATAGCAGCTCATAATGGGCGTCACACTCTAAGTAGATTTAGTATGCAGTACCTTAGATCGATCGATCACATGTTATATCTCTCTTAATCTCTTTTAAACATGATATGTATATTGTATTCACAATTATGATTATCACAAAGACAGTCATAATTGGTCGACCAGTGAATACAAAACTACAATGTGATTTCTCAAAACCGATATTCCTCTTTCCTTCAAATTCTCAATTTCAGTTCAGCTTGCTTTTCTAGAAATGTCCCATTAGATCGAATCAACTCATGACCATTGGCAACATCCTAAGATAGCAAACACTAAATAGAAACCTTGAGAATAAGTAAAAGTCATGAGAGCACTAAAATTGAGGAACTCTTTTCCTCAAGAGTCTCACACGTCATAAAAGTTGAGATTAAACTTTTTGCCACTCTTATTGGTCGTCTTATGCATACGTAGTATGAAATACGTATTACGGTATTAACTCCTTTCCCATGGAGCGTATGTCTACACCATTCAATACCGTACAGATGATAGTTCAGACATACCCAATGTCTAACTTGAGTTCACGTATCTACTCTTTTACAAAATTCATCGAACTCACATCGGCATCTTAGACGGATAAAGTAAAATATGTTGGGTATTTTACTTACGGACATAGTAAGTATTATGTCCTCATCTTAACACTCGTTAAGGCGACATACGTATTTTAAGCTTGAGCTCTCGATTATCACATAGATAATAAGCTTAAAAATAGTCTCATCTCTATTTATCACACAGTAAATAGAGGCGATTACCCATGTGAGTGCGCTAATCTTTTATCTGTCCGACATACTTCCTCAACTTATAATAATACACTGAGTATTAAGATGCATAAAGATCATACAAAGATTCATAGGCATTAATAATGAAACAACACTAATTCATAAATGTGAACAAATCAGGGAAATTACAATAAAGTACATCGACTCTACGCAATCTTAGAGATTTTACATGACCACAAAACACATCTCTAGGTATTGGCTTTGTCATAGGATCTGCTACCATTCTATGCGTAGATATGTACTGTAAGTTCACATCCTTTCGCGCAACCATATCCTTGACAAAGTTATACTTGGTATCTATATGTTTGGTCTTGCCATGATATTTTGGATCTTTGGTGTACGCTATAGCTGCTTAGCTATCACAGTTAACCAACAATGGATTTGTAGCTTTCTCAATAACACCTAAATGATCCAAAAATCTCTTAAGCCAAACTCCTTCTTGTACTGCTGCTGATAACGCCACGAACTCAGCTTCCATCGTGGATAAGGCTATGCACGTTTGCTTCTTACTACTCCATGATATGGTGCCATTGCTCGTAAGAAAGCAAATCCGAGGTAGATTTCCTTTCATCCAAATCTCCTCCCCAATCGGCATCGAATAGCCTTCAAGTCGCAGATCCTTTCCTTGGTAATTCAACTTGTAATCAGCAGTTCCCTTCGATACCTTAGTATTCTCTTAACGGCTTTCCAATGTCTTTGGACTGGATTGGATTGGTATCTACTCACCATTCCAACTGCAAAACATATGTCAGGTCTTGTACACATCATAGCGTACATCAAGCTCCCAACAGCACTCGCATAAGGAACATGTTTCATTTGTTCCTTCTCTTGTGGAGTCATTGGACACAGTCTATGGCTCAATCCTTCACCTTTTGCAATAGGAGTGTCTATGGGTTTACAATCTTGCATACGAAATCGTTTAAGAACCTTATTTATATAGGTTTCTTGCGAAAGAGATAACGATCTCTTCGAACGATCTCTTGAAATCTTAACTCCAAGAATGTATGCAGCCTCACCCATATCCTTCATCTCAAAGTTGGAAGACAACCAACTCTTAACAGTATGAACAAACTCCATATTACTTCCGGCAATTAGTATATCATCAACATATAATGATATGATCACAAATTGATCCTTGGATATTTTGATATATACATAATGATCCTCATCAATCATTGTAAAATCATATGCCATTATGGCATTATGAAAACGTATATACCATTGTCTTGATGATTGCTTAAGATCATATATCGAGCTCAAAAGTCGACATACTTTTTCTTCTTGGCCTTTCACTATGAAACCAGCAGGTTGTTCCATATATATTTCTTCCTCTAATTCTCCATTGAGGAAAACAGTCTTTACATCCATTTGATGTAATTCAAGATCCAGACTAGCCACTATTGCCAGAATAATGCGAATCGAGGTAAATCTCACTACAGGAGAAAACGTATCTTCATAATCAATTCCTTCCTATTGATTATACCCCTTCGCCACAAGGCGAGCCTTATGCCTTTCAATCGAGCCATCAGCCTTTCGCTTTATTTTGAGAACCCACTTGTTCCCAATAGCTGCGTCCCTTTGGAAGATCAACCAGTTCCCGAGACTTGGTTTGATTTCATTGACTCCATTTCCTCTTCCATTGCATGAATCCATTTTTCCTTACTAGGGCAATTCAGAGCATCATTAATATTTCTTGGCTCATCCTCATTTTGTGGAGCAACCATAAAAGTCTCCCCTTCAATGTCAAAACGTCGACGAGGAATACTTTGGTGACTTGTTCGCCGTATGGGAGATTGTACACTTTGCACATCATTCCCCATTGTGCTCCCACTTGGATGAAGTCCACTAAGGTCATTATCTTGATCCAAGGTTTCAAATAGGGAACAATCTTCCCCTATTTCGCCCTTCTTAGGAAATTCATCCTCTAAGAATGTGACATCTCGTGATTCAAACTCGTTATACTCCCACTTTCCCGCTCACCTATGAACACATACCCTTTCGAGTGTTCTGAGTACCTTATGAAAATACTCTTCTTTCCTCTGGGACCCAGTTTCCCAAACTTGTGAGAGGACTCATGTGTATAGGCAGCACAACCCCATGGCTTAAGAAAACTTAAGTCTGGTTTTCTACCTGTCCATAACTCATATGGAGTGGAAGTAACTGATTTGGAAGGCACACGGTTAAGTATATAGGCAGCAGTTAACAAGGCATCACTCTAAAAGGTAATAGGTAAGTTAGCATGCGCCATCATGGACCTAACCATTTCCAGTAGGGTTCTGTTTTTTCTTTCCGCAACACCATTTTGTTGAGGAGTATATGGAATAGACAACTGTCTTTCTATTCCTTTTTCATCACATAATTTTCTGAACTCATCAGATAAATATTCTCGGCCTCGATCGGATCTCAATGTTTTTATTTTCTTGTCTAATTGATTCTCTACCAGGTTCATAAACCTTTTGAAACAACTTATTGCTTCAGATTTATGAGAAATCAAATAGACATATCCGAATCGAGTATAATCATCTATAAAAGTGATTAAATAAACAGCCCCATGCCTTCCTCTCACATTCATTGGACCACGAGACATCGAATGGATTAAATGCAGAGGAAATTCAGCTCTTTTACCTTTTCCAAATGGTTTCCTTATCGTTTTCCCTTCTAGGCAATGCTTACATATGGGCAAATCAACTTTTTCAATGTTGCCCAACAAGCCCTCTTTGGCTAGTCTATTCATACGTTGTTGGCCAATGTGATCAAGTCTAGCATGCCACACATTCACATCATTATCATATGTATTAGGAGACGTGAGAAGGGAATAACAAACATTTGCATTAACATAATCAATATCTAATACAATGAAACCATCCAGAAAATAACCACAACCATAATAGTTTGTATCCAAATACAAATCTACACCTCTATTATGGAAGTTCATATTAAAACCTAGTCTAACCAACACTAAAACAGACACTAAATTCCGACGAATCTCCAGAGCATACAATACATCATGAAGGAACAAAGTGCGTCCACCACGCATATTCAGTTGGCATGTGCCAATTCCTTTCACTTTAGCTCGGGAGTTGTTTCCCACATAGACCCACTTAGTTCCAGTTGGTACTCGTCGGAATTCCACGAAGGATCCTCTATCCTTCGCTACATGGTCTGTCGCTCCTGAATCTACAGTTCACAAAGGATTAGACTTAGTCAAGAATACAGAACTCGACACAAAAGTAAAGTTCTGAAAAAGTACAAGGGGTGTTTACCTTCTTTGGCTCACGACAATTGCGAGCATAGTGACCCTTCTTGTCACAATTGTAACACCTCACCCTTGACGTTTTCTTCATTTGAGGACGTTTTCCTCTCTTGTGTTGGTTAACTTTTGATTTCTTGCAACAAGGACTTGATCCTTTGCAATCCCACATATTGAACGAATCAATACGCTTGCGCTTAGAGCTCAAAGCCCTTTTCGAGCTAGAACCAGCATTGTAAATGTCTACTTTTGACTCAAATGTTAGACGGTCCTCTACTAGCTCAAGGTGGTGCACGGCATCCTCAAGATCTTCCATAATATGGTCAAGAGCTTCTAGTGCTTCTTGCTTTTCCAGCACATATTGGACTTTCATGTGTCAAATTTCATAGTTGTCACCATTGAGCTTTTCACCTTTGTTCAGCTCGGCAACTATGCTCTTTGTGGTGAAGCCATTGATCCGAACACATCGAGACATATGCACGAATTATTAATGCCTATCATTTATGCATCCCTTTTTACATAGACCCATCATATTAATGAATAATTTCAAGTAAGGCTTCAGAATCAAAAGGTCACTACGTTTCCAATCATCCTCCAAAATCCTAACTTAAAACTATCATTAATAAGATTGTCATATGCAAAATCAATTCTATGAAGTTACAAAACTTCTAAAACTACCTACAACTAATTACCCACAGCAACCAGCAGTAACAGAAAGCAACATATTATAGACATCTAATAAAACAATAATGCTTTCAATTAACACAATTATGTAGTAATCATTACATAATATGTACACAAATCACACTTAACATACATCAGCCAATACAACTAACACCAAGTCAGCACACGAACTGGGAAAGATCCTCTTTTGTTCAATTTCTTGATCTTTTCCCTTGAAACAATACAAAGTAATATTCATTTACAAAATCCATCACAATTTTCTTATAGGAAGCGACTCGTTGACATCCCATATGCGATTCAACACATCTTGCCATTCGGGTGGAAGAGTGTTTATGACAAATCGCACCATCTCTCGATGTGACATAGGACGACCATTCCATATGACCTGTTGAATTTTCCCGTTGACTTCAAGGACATGATCAATTAAGTCACCCCTCTCCCATCGATGATCAGTCAGCTCAGCTATCAACTTAGACAGTCTATCCTTTTGTTCATCGGTAATTGTGCGAATAGGTGTGCGCAATCTCAGAGGAGGCATTGTTCCTGCAACAAATGCAGAACAAATAAGGGATCACATTATAATCCATATAAACTTAATTGAAAAAGAAACACATTCTTTTCCTTTTGTTTTTTTGGTCAACGGTCAACGGTCAACGGTGGTCAACGGTGGTCAACGGTCAATGGTGGTCAACGATCAATGGTCGTCGGTCGTCGGACTGGTCGGACCGGGTCGGGCCGGTCGGGCCGGTCGGGCCGGTCGGAATCGCGGTGGGGGCGGCCGGCGGCCAGACGTCACGGCACGCCGCGCGATGCCGGGTCTCGCGCGGGTTGGGTCGCCGGTCGGGTTGCCGGCCGGTGACCGCCCGGTGAAGCGTCGCCCCGTCGCGTCATCGATGACGTCACCCTAGCGGTTATTGACCATTGGGTGACGTCATCGCCGACGGCACGCGTCGGTCCGCGGACCGGCGTCAGGCCGCTGCGGCCGCCGGCGGGCGAAGACGGGCTGGTTCGCCGTTCGCCGGCGCGTCGCCGCCGCACGCGCTGGGCGAGCCAGCGCTTCCGGGCGCGTCGCGCCCACGCGCAGCCGCTTCTGGCCGCGCGTGTGGGCGCGTGCGGGGCCGCCTGGCGGCGCACGACGCATCGCCAGACTCGTCTCGACGTCGCCTTTCTCCCCATGTGTTCATAAAACGGTTTCGACTTACGAAAACTCAGTAAAATGGCAGAAGAACGCTCGGGTATCGGGATTTCTCGCCTCGATCCGTACGGCCGAATTGTTTTTGCGAAAAATCAATCAAAAATCGTCAAACAAGTCGGGAAAACGTGAACTAGGGCTCTGATACCAATGTTGGGAATGACTGATCCCCGAAAAACCGGATTCAACGCTAAATCGAACCCCTAAATCAATGCGGAAGCGAAGCCCGGGAAAAACAACACGTATCACCGATCCTAAAGCACACCACGGATTCGAGCGTACCTTTTAGCCACAGATTAAACACCGACGCCGTTAGAGGAAGAAAAACTTGATCCTGTTCGATCCGATGAGGCAAAATCCTTCGAGCGTCTCACTGGTTTCGCTTTGAAGAACAACAAGAGAGAGGGAGAGCGTTGAGAGAAAAACGTACGTCTTTTCTTTTTAAACAAAACGGTGTGTTTTTCTCTCTCTCTCCTCCCTTTTATACCTATCTCCTTCCACGGGCCCTATTCCCGTGGGCCGGGCTTTCTCGGCCCAACTTGGGCGGACGGGCCTTAAGCCCAATACTAATAAAGCCTTCATTTTTTAATCTCTGCGGACATGTTTTACTCGCAGACGTTTCTGGGTCGGAAAGGTCCGCTCGGCACAGTCTGGTGCACCGCCCATTTGCAACAGCGCCTCAAGAAATCCCATTACACCTCCACCGATGTCCTCAAAACCGTCGGTTAGTAATCCCCATTCCTTGCTGGTGCTTGTTTCTCAAGATTTCCCTTTTGCCATTTTCCAGAGCTACGGCAAAGTAATTGTTTCGGTTCATCAGTCAACAGGGCGAGGCTTGATGCAGTCAGAATTTAGTTTATCTCTGAACCACAAGTGGGGCATGCGAATCAGTGCGGAAGATTTTTCCTCTCTGTGCTTTAGCGCAGGAAGACTGGTCTTTTTATCCGCTCATCTTCATTTTTTGTGCTGGTTTTGTGTAATTATTTGGATATCTAGCTCGCCAACATCGTCAAATCTGAACAGTTCTTTTTGGTATTCTATAGAATATATCATGTATCCCAAAGTGCCAATTGCTTTGAGGATGTCCGGCCATCTTCGTTCGGACGTTGTTTGGATATATTCGAAGAAAGTGGATTATCTTTTCGACAAGTGTAATATTATCCTCACTAGACCGAGCAAAGTCTCTATCCACTGGAGCTTAATTTGCCAGAGCATGCAAGACAGGCACCGTTACAATCTATCTCTTTGCCCAACACTTTTGAACTTGATACCATGGATTTGAACAACTCATATGAAGAGGGGCATGACTATGATTCATCTCCCGCATTCCTATGGTTTCCACCTTTGGAAATGTCGTATATAGTGGATTTTATTTCAGGATCCAGGATCATCATCTATGAAGTAGCAAGGAGATTACTTTGATAGGTGACTGATTTTTAATTTAACAAACACAGTGTTTAGAACTCATTAGGCTTGAAGCTCACATGCTTAACACGTGAGTTTGTGTACTTTCTGCTTTGGTTCTTAGAACAGATCCCAACTGGAGAAGATCCTTATATTGCTATATCTTTTCATGAGGTTATAATCTCTCACTTGATCATCTTTTCGTTCGGGTGACTTGTGGTTGCTTATCCTTTAATATCTACCAGTTCTTCTGATACCTAACGAGGATGGCTTGCGTCATACTGCATTGGTCACAACACAAGCTGGTACCTATTTCTGTGGTTAGTTTAATGGAGGAGCAGTAAGTGTCCTTACAAGATATTTTTCCCCCCATGTTATGCAGTTTACGGAAAGATATTGTAGTTTTATTATCATTTAACGATAATGTGATTGCTGTGCGTGTCTTGACAGTAGTTGGCATTCTAAGGTCCTAATCGTAGTCACCCAGAATTACGTGGGGATAGAATGCAGGATCTCAGCAGATCATGTGGATGATGGAAACTCTCCCATGACAGATCATGTAGGAATGATCAAAGTGATCCGAAGCTTTTTGGGGCAACGGGAGTTTTATGTATATGCGTTGCTGCAGGCACGTGCATCGATCTTCAGAATGTATTCAGGGAGGATTACGTATCGATAAACCCACATCTTATTGGCCAATACTAAGATATAACTATCTAATCAAGGCCTACCTTTAACCATTTTCCAATTTTTTTTTTCGTTTTCTGATTATTTTTTATTATGCCTTTCTTCTACGCCTAGAAGTTGCCTATATGATCAGGTTATCACTTTTTGCTTTTGTTTTTATTATTTTTTGTTATTTTTATTTTGTTATTTACAAAAGAGGGCACGGGCCAAGTTCATGGGCACCGTCCGCGTATCGATCAGATTTGGACTTCACAGCGCCGATAATGGGCTCATTAATCAAGCCTCTTTCTATTAAAAGCTTCACGAGTCCAATTTCAAATACAGCTACGTTGCCCGCTCCCCATTATACCGAGGCCACACCGTAAGTCCGCAATAAACCCATTTTCAATTATTACTACGTTGAACCCATTTACTATTATCCTCTCTTTTCTCTCTTCTTTAGTATATTGCTCATTATTGCTATTCCTACTTTATTTTACTTTTTGTTCTTATCGATCTTCTTTTAATTATTATTTTATTATACTTTTCTTTTTCTCTCCACTCGGTCTCTTCTTCAACTTGTAAATTAAGCGCATTCATGTTTTAATACATTGAAAACCATAATACACCAATCTCCATCTATATATGTCCAGGTCATCCATATGTGTTAGTTGTGATTGGGCTTTAGTGGAAAATACATACCGCGTTAGCCTATGACGTGGCAATAAGTGACTACTTATGCATAAAAGGAGTGATCTAGATTTAAATTTTGAAATGCAGATAATTCTTTTTAGAAATACTCTATGCATTGATCGGTGAAATAGTATGATGGCATCAAATCTTTACATCATCAAGATCGCATGCAAATAGTATGATTGGTATGATGAGGTTTCGGGGTGTGTCCAAAACTTATTATATTGTTAGTTTGTATGTATAATGCGTTAAAGACGCCATAGACTGCAAGAAAAGTATAATAGGTGCACAACACATTAAGTTAATTTGACATGAAATTAGAGAACGTGAATTTGGACTTACGTCAAGAGATCTCAAAACCATATGCATTTTTGGCTCGATCATCAGTAAACTAGGCGAGAGCTAATCAATACTTACCAATTCATGACTTCTAGCCCTAGTCCCACCCATATACGTGGCTTAAGGTAATAAGAATGTGCAGAATTGAAGACTAAATAAATGACATAGACAAATTTTTTTTTTTTTTTTTTTGCGATAAATAATAGATAACAATATCTCTTCATCACTGTGTTAAGAGGTTAGAGAACATAAAGGGGACATGAAATTCAAAGCTTTTTGCAAACCCAGATATTATGACAAATTGCTTTTTTCCCCTCATCACTACGCGTGCTTCCCGACTACCATGCACGATACAATGAGATACATCCGACTATAACTTGCTGTTTTTTTTTTTTCATATGGTCCATCAAAATCATGCGGTACCGACTCTTTTGCATTAATTTCTTCTTCTTTTTCCTTTATGTTTTTGCTTTGCTTTGTACTGAGAGAATGAATAGAACCTTCGTTCAATTTCATGATTTTAGTAATTGTTGAAAGTCTAATCCCAATTACTTTTTTTTGGTCAGATAATTCTAGTTAGTTATTGTTATAGATAAAACCAAATATTTTTAGGGGCTTTTTTGTCTTTTCAATTAAATTTGCTTTTAGGTTAAAAGCTACACATTTATATTAATGATGGCAAGATGCTAACTATCAAGATGCTAAAAAAGAAAATAGAGAGGCAAGAAAAAGAAAGAAGAAAAAAGTGAATTTTTTTCTTTACGAAGGTTCTCAATTTCTTTGTGTCCTAGATCTTGAGAAAAGATTATCATTATATTCCAAATTTTTTCGAAATCTAGTAGATTCGCACAGTGCCTCTATGTGGAGGCATAGCCCACGTTTGAGTGAACTTCGTTAATAAATTTTCTAGCATGTTTTTCTCATTATGTTATGTTATTATTATATTCTGCTTGGTAAATTATTTACGAGCGTTATTTTTTTGAAATCGACATGCAATTTCACAATAATTGGTATCAGAGCCTAAGTTGGCTAATCGAGAACATCAAAGGTTTTTCGTTTTTCGATGACGTTTGATTGAAAGCAAACAATAGAGTAGAAGATAAAATAAGAATAGATAAGTTTGATGGGCAAGATTTCGGATGGTAGAAACTACAAATTGAGAATTATTTTAATAAAAAAAAATCTCTATGGGATTGGAAACCTGAGATAGCGGAAGTGGATTTGATAGTAGAAGCCAGATGGAAAATTCTTGATCAAAACACATTAGGTGCAATTTGTCTAGGGTTGACGAAAAGACAAGATAACACATCGCAAAAGCAAAAACTACAAAAGAAGCCATGAATATTCTAACGAATATTTATGAAAAGCCGTCTATATCAAATCAGGTATATTTGCTGAAGAAACTAGTTAATATGAAGTTATTTGACAGAGGTTCTGTGGTAAAGCATATTAATAATTTCACGTAGATCACGGGTCAATTGAAATTCGTAGACATAAATTTAGATATGAAACTTCAAGCTTTACTAGAAAGCTACAATACCGCAGTGCAGGGAATTTCGAGCACCATGAAAGATGATTTAACTCTTGATGATGCTGTGAGTAGTATCATGGATGAAGAGATGCAAAAGAAAGTCTTAGGTGGAAATTTTTTTTCAGCATCTACACCTTCAACGGTACTCATAGTGGAAAACCATGAAAGAAGTAAAAGTAGAGGAAAATTTAGCGAGTGTGGCAGATCACAATTAATGGGTAAGAGACGAGTTGCAAAATATGAGTGTTGGTTTTGTCACCAAATCGAATACCGGAGGTTTTAGTGTGAAGCCTACAAAAAGAAGTAGCAAGACGAGAATTAAGGAGTTAATGTGGTTAGCGATGAATCTTTACTAAATAACTTATGCTTGTTTGTAGGGTTTGACTTGATGACAGATAAATGGTTTATTGATTCCGGTGCTTCTTTTCATTGCACCTCGCAAAGAGACATATTTGATGATTATGCTAGTGGAGATTTCGGAGAAGTGGTTGTGGAAAACGGCCACATGTGTCCCATTGTTAGAAAATGAACTGTAACTATGATGATCTCAGGTGAAGAACGTTTAGTTTTGCGTAAAACTATGCATATTCTAGAATTAAAGAAAAATATCATTTCAACCAGTAAACTTGACAAAGAAAGTTTGGTAACAACATTAGATGCGGATAGTGGAAGATAACCTCAGGAATAAGAGTAGTAGCAAAGGGAAAATGTACGGGTGCACTTTACATTCGTGAATGAGACAATATCAGTAATATGGTTGCAACTACAATGGTTACAGGTAATTTGTCTACTCTTTGGCATTATCGTTTAGGATATCTTGGTGAAAATGGTGTAAAGTAGTTATACTTGAATAAATTACTTCCAAGTTTGCAAAAAGTTGAGTTAGATTTTTATGAAAGTTGCATTTTATGAAAAACAGAAGGTTGTTAGTTTTAAATTGAATGGACAACTAAATATAGGCCAAAAGTTAGAATTGGTTCATACTGATGTATAGGGATCTGCTTAGAAACTCTCTTATGACGGTAAGAGATATTTTGTCACATTTATTGATGATTTGACAAAGAAGACTTGGGTTTATACTCTTAGAGAAAAATAACAAGTATTAGGGATATTTAGAATGTGAAAGACCATGGTAAAAAAAAAAAAAAAGACGGGTCATCAGATTAAAACTCTGAAGTTTGATAATGGTGGTGAATACATAAGTAAGGAATTTGCAGAATATTTGAGTTGGGAAGGCATGCACGGGTTAAAGACTGTTCTTAGAACTCTTCAAGAGAATGGAGTATTTGAAAAGATGAACAAAATTATTCTAGAACGTACGAGATGTATGAGGTTATACGCGAATCTCCCGCTACACTTATGGGCTACCACAATTGATGTAGTTGTTTATCTTATCGATAGAAATCCATCTAGTGCGTTGGATGGAGAATATCACAAGAGTAGTGGTCAAGTAAAAAGATTAATTATTCACATCTAAAGGTGTTTGATTATATTGCATATGCTTTGATTGACAGGGAGGATAGGAAAAAACTTGATGCTAAGTCCTAGAAGTGCATCTTTTGTGGCACCCCTCGAACGGCCCTCGATCCGTTAGGGTCGCCGCAGTTCGCTTACCTTTTACTTTCCCTAATCACATGTCACTCTAATACTATTTCAATTGCAGCAGATCCATACAACCTAGGGGTTTACATCTTTTAGATCGGTCCCTTACGCAGCTCATATAACGGAAGCATATCTAACAACTCCCTTCCCTATGTTCAGGAAACGATGCACACCTACTAAACATTTTTAGGTAAAAGCCGAACACTTTTATTTACTTAAACCAGATGGACATCATTCATCGGTACATCAAAATGCCGTAGTCTTTTATACTCAGCTATACTTCAAAAGATTATCGACATCTTCTCCAACGGTCGTATACTTAAAGTCCATCGATCAATGTCGGCGTCCAAAAGTTCCTTTCTTTGCTATCCTTCTCCTCGCAGTCATATCCAATCACTCGATCTATCTACCGGTGGCAGTGACAGCAGATGTATCTTATCTAGTCTAAAATGTTAGTCCCCAAAAGGGGTGAGTACAACCACTCAGTAGGTAAAAGATCCATTAAACTACTAAATGCATCAAACAGAACAATCATGGCATCATAGAGTACATATAGTTCATACATATCAAACGTATCTCACTTTTCAGTCATGCATATTACATCAGAACAGCCATATATATAGGTCACCATGTCATGTGCATATACCACCAATGCACTAGTACATATAACATCATACAATCATGCATACATGTCACCATACCATGTGCACATACCACCATGCACTTATACATGTTACATCATACAGCCATGCATACATGTCACCATACCATGTGCACATACCACCATCCACTTATACGTGTTACATCATACAACCATGCATACATGTCACCATACCATGTGCACATACCACCATGCACTTATACATCTTACATCATACAGCCATGCATACATGTCACCATACCATGTGCACATACCACCATCCACTTATACGTGTTACATCATACAACCATGCATACATGTCACCATACCATGTGCACATACCACCATGCACTTATACATCTTACATCATACAGCCATGCATACATGTCACCACACTATGCATGATTCAATTTCAGCTCTTGTTTTTCAATTGGATCGCCACATTTTTTTTTCCCGGGACCAGTAATTGCATCCCACATTTCTATCACTCGCACCTAACCTGGCATCGTGAGAAACCTCCGGCACACCTCCGGGTATCTCGACACTCCCGGGGCATCGTCGGCTCACACCTCCGATGGCATCCTCATTTATCACAATTCATGTTCACAATTGTGTCTCAATATTAACATGGCACATGATGTGATGGCAACAAGGTCAATTTCAGCTTTTTTATTTTATTTTATATAATGCCATATATCATCACATATGCAGCTAGATCAATTACTATTATTTTAGAAAACAGAATGCATTCTTTTTAATTTACATTTCCTAAAATTTAGTAATTGTCTCTAATAATTTCTCAGAATTTAGTACATCATAGACAAACTCTAGGGGTATTTATCTCATGAAGAACACAACAGCACTAGAATTTCATACAAAATAGGATAGTCCATACATCACAGCTTTTGAAATTTGCACAATCCAGCTAGCACAGTTTTAGAAAACATTTTCATTAAATACCCAAATGACATTAAAAAATTATGAAATTCGAACATGCGATAGTCAAGACATAAAGGCAGATACTGCATGAAGAACACTACACCAAAAGATCCCCATATAGTTCAATACAGACCACGCATCACAGCACTACTAATTATGTCCGTTCTACTTGCACAGTTTTTGAAACATTGTTGGTTAAATAGGCAAATGAATTTCAAAAATTACGAAATTTGAATATGTTGTAGGAAAGACATAAATAAAGATATTTCATGCATAACACTTTTCCAAAAGAATCTCATACAAAACGGTATAGACCATGCATTGCAACATTACCAAGTCCGAACACATCAGATTGCACAGTTTTAGAAACATTTTCGATTAAATACCCAAATGACATTAAAAAATTATGAAATTTGACTATGTGATAGCCAAGACCATAAGGTAAATACTTTATGAAGACATCGAAGTCAGATTCGTCCTAGGTAATTAAATATAGGCGTTAAAACTTATGTTCCTAGTACCGAAATTTCCAGATCTAACCATCTCCAAAAGACCACGATTTCACCTACCTATTCTTGTTTGTTTTCTCTAAACTTTTGATATGTTAAACCTCAGGATGTCCTTTACATCTTTTGTTAAGAATTCAAAGTGAAATTTCAACAAAAAGATTGCCTTACAGTCCATGCATTCATCAAGGGTGGGTACCAAAATCTCCAAATCCAATCTTTTCAAAGAATAACGATTTCACCCACTTATACTTGTTTGTTTTGTCCCAAATTTGAGTATGTTATACTACAAGAAGTCCTTTAAAACTTTCATTTAGAGGTCAAAGCCAAAATTCAACTAGAACATCACATGCAAGTCACTAGAACATCCAAGGTCGAGCTGTTTTTTCTCAAGAACAGTACACTAGACTAGAGCACCACTCTTATAACTTCAATTTTTCACATTCTATACATCCGAAATTATTACCATTCGATCACACACACTAAGCACAGCATGCAAGAGTAGATCAAGGGATCCCACTTGCCTCCAAACCGAGCAAACGGCGTGCACAATGGTGAGACACGGCGACGACTGACGGCGATGCACGGCCCCTCCTCCTTCCTTCTTCCCTTCTTCCTTTCTTCCTTTCTTCATTCTCTTTCTCTCCTCTCTCTCTCTCTCGGATGAACCCTCCTCTCTCTCTCCCTCTCTCTCACTTAAACCGGCCACCCTTTTCCCCCTAATTTCCTTTCCTTCATCATTAGCCATCATCACCTTTTGCATGGGGTGATACTTGGCCATCACCATGGGACAAATGGGGGGAGGCATGCAAACCGGACTCCACCCCCCCCTCCTTCGTGCAACAACAGCCTTTCATGGGCTTATGGGCCGGCCATTAAGGCCCATCTTAGGCCCAACACTCTTGGGCCTAAGACCCAAGCTTAAATAAATCCAGAATTGACCCTTTTAAAAACTAACTAAATCCCTATTAATTCAAAGTACTAAATTGCAAAATAAATGGCTATACACTTGCAAATCATAAATCAATAAGTTCCAATTTATAATACATATGGCCAAAGATAGAACTTTTTTTCCCAAAATTTATCTATTAAAAGCTTGGCCATAAATCTCATTGCGAATCATGGATCAAAAGGCTACAAAAATACAATAAGCGGTGTTTCCATCGCCTATCCATGGCTCATGGCATACTTAGGGATTTTCATGAAATTCTAGGATGCCACATCTTTATCAGATCGGTGGCGACGAGTATAGCTATAGGTTTAGGGATTATGCGAATAACAAAGTCATTCACAGTCGAAATGTGGTATTCTATGAAGAAAAGATGTACAAGGATCATTAGATAGAGCATGAGAATGTAGTAGAACTATAATATGTTGAATTAAACATAATGCATGTGAAAATGTTTCTAGTAGATTAAAGTTCACTTGAAAGAGAGGTTCAAGATGAATCTATTATTAGTGAGGGGTAGTTTAAGAGGAACGCGGTAATTTGGAGCAAACTAACAACCCTGAAGTACCTGTCTTGAGGAGGTCTACACGTGTGAGAAAACCAAAGGTAATTTTTAATCCATCAGCTAATATTGTTCTGAGCCATGTCTTATATATTAATTCAGAGGAACCGAATACTTACGATGAGACAAATATAGACACATCTCACTTGTAGTAGGAGTGTGCTATGAAAGACGAGATGAGTTCGTTATTTCATAACAAAACTCGAGAGTTGACAAAGTTGCCCACGGGTGAAAAAGCATTGTTAAACAAACGGGTGTACCAAATTAATAATGAAGCATATGATAGTATTAGATACAAGGTGAGACTTGTAATCAAAGGCTTTTCTCAAAAATAAGGGATCAACTACTTCGAGATATTTTCACCCGTAGTGAAAATGACATTAGTTAGAGTTATGTTGAGTATAGTTGCAGTAGAGGATCTTTATCTTGAGCAATTAGACGTAAAAATAATGTTTTTACACGGTGACTTAGATGAAGAACTATGTATGGCGCAACTTAAGGATTTTGAAGTCAAAGGTAAATAGCATATGATGTTGCTTGAAGAAAAGTTTGTATGGCTTGAAACAAGCTCCGCGGCAATGGTACCTAAAAAGGGAAAGTGATTTGCACATTGTAAGTTTGATTAATGTGTTTATTTTCACAAGTATGATGATGGTAACATTATGTATCTCTCTTTATATGTGGATGACATACTGGTAGCTAGTTTCAATATGAAGAGAATAGTAGAAGTGAAGAAGATGTTATCATCATAGTTTGCTACGAAAGACTTGGGAGAAGTCAATAATATTTTAGTCATGAAAATCATTAGGGATAGGAAAAATAAGAAATTATGGCTGTCACAAGAAGACTATGTGAACAATGTCTTAAAGAGATTTTACATGAAGAAGGCAAAACCGGTTGCAACTCCTCTAGCGAGTCACTTCAAACTTTCCAAATGTATGTGTTTTAGCATTCATTTTTTGAAAGATGAGATGACGATAGTTCCATATGCATTAGCAGTGGAGAGTTTGTTGTATACCATGATGAGTACAAGACCAAACATTACACAGGCAGTAGGAGTTGTGAGTCAAAGAACATTAGAATGCAATGAAATGAATATTGAGATATCTAGCAAATACTCCAAATTACTCACTTTGTTATAGTGATACATCTCTAGAATTGTATGGTTATGTAGATGCAGATCATTTAGGTGATCAAGATAATGGTAAGAGTACCACTGGATATATCTTTATAATTGCAAGTACAGCAGTGATCTTTATAGTTGCAAGTACAGCAGTGAGTTGAGTATCTTAACTACAAAGAGTAGTGGCTATATCGACAATAGAGGCTAGATACATGGCGATCACAGAAGCCTCCAAAGAAATCATGTGGTTACAAGATTACATGGAGGGGTTACATAAAAAACAACCAGTCAGTACACTATGAAGTAATAGTCAAAGTGCAGTGCACTTAGCAAAGAATGAAGCTTATCACTCAAGGACTAAACATATCAAGAAGCATTATCACTTTATCATATCAGTATTGAAAGATAATGAGTTAAAGTTATAGAAAATTGATGGCTTGAAGAATCCAGTTGACATGTTGACCAATTTAGTAGACAGAGAGAAAAATATTTTATGTACTACTACCATTGACTACTTCATATTTGATTGATGAGGAGTATCGTAAAGGCACAAGTTTTTCAAGTACTAGTTTTTGAAGAAGATGAATACAAAGTTACTTGGTGTTCAGATATATTTATCTTCAAGCAAGAGATTGTTATATATGAAGCCAAATATTTTTAGAAGTTTTTTTTTTTTTTTGTCTTTTTTATTAGATTTGCTTTTATGTTAAAAGCTACACATTTATATTAATGATGACAAGACGCTAGTTGTCAAGATGTTGAAAAAAAAAATAGAGGCAAGAAAAAAATAAAAAATAGAAAGTGAATTTTTTCTTTACGAGAGTTCTTAATCTTTTTGTTCCTTGATCTTATGAGAAGATCATCATTGTATTTCTTTTTTTTTTTCAAAATTTAGTAGATTCGCAAAGTTCCTCTACGTGAAAACATAGGCCAGGTTTGAGTGAACTTCGTTAACAAATTTTCTAGCGTATTCTTCTAATTCTATTATTTTATTATTATATTTTGCTTAGTGAATTGTTTGTGAACGTTATTTTATTAGAATCAACATGCGATTTCATAACACTTTTCCCATCAATCTAGTCAAACTTTCAACACAGCCTTTGATGGTCTTAATATTCATAGACTTGCCTCATATAGGTTCCCCGAGCATGAAAGGGCTGCCTAAATTCAGATTGAATTCCGAATCAACTCTTACGTGATTGAATTAAATCGAAGGATAGACACAGCAATTGAGGATTGGCATTATTTAATCGACAGAGGATCATGACCATATGGGGACTCTAGAACATAGGTTTTCTTCTCTATTGCTTCCTGATAGCTCACAATTTTCTTGATGATTGTTATTTAGTAACAAATCATTGGGCGTCATGTTTATAACATGGGTTTAATTTCCATTCGTTTCGCGAAAAATGAATGATTTAAAAAATATTTTCCAAAAAATAATCGCTTACCTCGCTTACAAAAATAAATGAATAAAAAAATTTTCATCACTCACAAAAATAATTAGGCATAGATTGTCATCAATGATGACAACAATTTCCGCCAACTAATTTTTTTAAATGACATAAGTACTTATTTTTTGGAAAATGTTTTCCAAATCACTTATTTTCGATGAAACGAACGCACCCAGCCTAATTTCTTTGCTTAATTAGGACGTGATTTCACATAGTTGCTTCACGACTATAGGGGTGTTTGAATAATTATAATGTCCCATGAATAATTGATTTAGTACACACCATTGACATTTAGACTGCACAATTGTTTAATTGCTCTACTTGCGCTTCTGCAAAGCCTATGTTTTGGTTGGTTTTAGCCTACACTTGGATTACATATGTCAAGTTTTCGAAGCATCTGAGTTCAACTTGGGGTTCATGCATCCTGTAAACACATCAATAATCTACGGCTGTAAAGCGAGGGGCTCAAATATAAATAGGTTGCCCACCCCAATAATCTAGGAATTGAGCAATAGAAATATTCTTGAGAGTTTCTCTCTCCAAACACATTGTAGGGCAATGCGATTCACCCTACGATTCATCATTTCAAGCATCCACTATGATAGCAGCATATCAAATTTAGCATGTTTTTTACATAAAAATGCACAAACAAGTGGCAAGCTTTTCCTTTCCTTTCCTTTCTCAATGTTTGTTTCCAATGGCAAAATTTTCAACTGCATAAACATCAATTGGACTTTAAAGTGGCGATCCATTTTCATCCCATTTATACTTGTAAATGATCAAATATTCATGCTGACATAACAAAATTTATACCTAAGTTGGCAATTTGGATACTGACTTTTGAGGCTTCCATTGCTCTTAGCATATGAGATCAACTCTTCATTTTCTTCAATCTGCGGGGAATTCCCCCACCAGATAATCAAATGTGAACTCTCCTCAATTCATGTCTAAAAGTAATTGCCAAGAGTACAAAATATGCTACCTGAGCTTCTATTGTACATAAAAGGCGTGTCCGCTGAGTGGGTTGTGAACATTTTGACTTGAAGAAATATCCTCTCGTGATTACATCCGACTCGCCTAAACCTTAGGGAATTGTTGGCTCAAGTATTTCATTGTAATACCTCAAATATTGCAATAAAAAGAACCCTGCAAAGTTTGACTGGATTGACAAATTCATTTTCAAGCGAGTGCAAGAGGACAATGGCAAATGAAAAAGACTAGAAGACACTTTGGCTTGCTTAAGAACAATATGCCATGTACATAATGACGCAATTGTGAACCCAAATCGCAGAGAGACCAGGGAGTTCAGAAGCAAGAAATGGAACGGCAGTTTGCTTGATCGAAAAAACGACTGAGAATATGACGATTTATGATGATATTGTATAGTTTTCTGCTTTTGACAATTCACATGCTTCAAATCACCGAGCTCAATTATGTAGGCAAGGAGGCTCTGTAGTCTGGTGAGATAGCATTGGCAATCTCTGAGAGACTGGTCTTAATCTCTGAGATTTTGCATTCCATATACTCTTTTTATGCTTTGACACCAGTGAATAGAGCTCGAAGGCAAACTTCTGAATTTTCTTCTTCGCCTTCTCTAATGGCTTCCTACAGCTTTATTTCAGATGTCTACAGAACAAGTTGTATAAATGTACCATGCCGCGTGAAACTATACCTGCTTACTTTGCAAGAATAAGCACAAGAGATTTCTTGCAGAGTAAGCATGTTTAGTTTCACGCGGCATCGTATATTTATACAACTTGTTCTGCAGACATCTGAAATAAAGCTGCAGGAAGCCATTAAAGAAGGCGAAGAAGAAATCCAGAAGTGTGCCTTCGAGTTCTATTCACTTGTTGATATGGTGTCAAAGCATAAAGAGTATATGGAATGCAAAATCTCGGAGATGAAGATCAGTCTCTCAGAGATTGTCAATGCTATCTCACCAGACTACAAAGCCTCCTTGCCTACACAATTGAGCTCGGTGATTTGAAGCATGTGAATTGTCAAAAGCAGAAAGCTATACAATATCATCATAAATCCTCATATTCTCGATCGAAAAAATTCTCGGTCGTTTTTTCAAATCTATTGTGCTGCTTACTTAGTGCAGGTTGTATCGACAGACTCGGCAAGAGGTTGGCAATGTAGGCTTTTGGCCAGGGGGGATTGAGTAGCAATAGCTTGTTCTGGGTAGTCAACAACAGTTGAAACAATTGTTCGATTTCAATATCGAAGATCAATCGATGACAATCCTAAAGGAGGGATCCTACTGATTGCATGATATGACTTAAATTCTATTTATCTACAGCACAAGAGATTTCTAGCCATCTATTTCAGTGCTAAAATTCAAATGATTAGACCATAACACACCTTCAGGGCCTCTGCGGCTTCTCTTTCCTGAATGTTCAACTTATGAGCTGCTACTTTGACGTCCTCCCCAATCCTTTGCGCCTCCACTGCACATCTATCAATATAGTCTCGCGTTTCTTGCTTCAGTAGATTTGTTTGACCCTCAAGCTGAGCAAAATTCTTGTATTAGAGCTTTTGCCAATACGAGGAAAGAGCAGAAAAGTAGACCACAAATTCTTGTGTTATGCTAACTCTCATGATGCAATATACCGCTATCGTCCTTCAGATGTTACAGATGAAGCACTTCTGCGTGTACTTCTACAGAAACAAAATAAAACATGCATTAGCCTATGGTATTTTTCCTGACATTAGTAATAACTTTTAGCTAGTTTTGTTAAAAAAAGACACCCATGACATATGCTTCCACAGCTCCTAAATTATGTTTGGCATTGACAGAGAAAAAAAAATTGAAAACATTAATAGAATTCCTAACTCGTGTCTGCAATGATGAATTGAATGAACTGTTTTGTTCTAAAAGTATATCAAGCACCGTATCATAACTCTTCGATACTGAAATTGAACAATTGTTTCAACTGCTGTTGACTACCCAGAACAAGCTATTGCTACTCAATTCCCCCTGGCCAAAAGCCTAAATTGCCAACCTCTTGCCGAGTCTGTCAATACACCCCGCACTAAGTAAGCTGGAAGTCATCGCCAGTTTCTCTTTCCAATTGCCAACAGATCAGTAATTTCATTGGTATCATAGTTTTCATCAGAAAGGCAAAAGCTTTCAGTTCTAAGAGAAAAGACAGTCTGAACAAATTGTGTGTTGGTACTTAATCTAAGTACTTACCTGATCAACACGCGAATAGAGTTGCACAAGACGATCTTTCTTCTCCTCAATCCTAGCAGCAGTTTCTTTGGACTGTTGCTGAAGGATGATTAACTCTTCAAGCTTCTCCACCGACTTTTTGTTAATGTCATCGGCATGCGAGTCGAGTGCCGGCTTTAGTGTTGCTTTGTAGTCAATGCCCATCACCTCAGCAGGTGTAGACCCTTTTGCATTCAGCACATACTGGTAATGTGGACCAAGCTTCAACCTAGAATCACAAAACCAAAAAGAGTAGTTGAAGGAGAAGGACTACAGAAAATCACTCAAAAAGAAAGAAATTAATCGATGGGATGATAACATGGCAATTCGACCATTCCTCAAGCACGGCACTTAGATTAACTCAACGCATAGTTTATGGCTATTAACCTCAGAACAACTTAGAACGGAAAGATTAAAAAAAACCCACGGCAGCACTTCTCGATGAGATCAAAACAATTAAACTCATCACATGCCGAATCAGAACAGGCACAAGAACTAGCACTGAAGAGATATAAACACACAAATACATGATAATGTTAGTCTGCTGATGTTGAAGAAGTCCATGAGATATGTATCAACCAGTGTCTAGTATATAACCAAAGCAGCAAGATACCCAGATTGAACCCTGTAAGTACTAGACGATATCCAAGATGGCATCCGAACACCAAAGGCACATGACATAGAAAACGGTGAAACCAACGAAGAAGAACAATTAACAAGATTGCAGCAACTGCAAGAATTAGAAACTTACTTACGGACAGCCTAGTTGCATTCCTTGGCAACTTCCTCCAGCTCTTTGAACTTGAGCACGAGGGCCCTGTCGAGATCCCAACACTTCTCCTCGTACTTGTTCCTCTCGATTTCAGCATCAGCGATCTCCGCCTCCACCGACTGCAACTCCTTCTTCATTCTCTTCGTGTCCCTCGACTGCAGCAGGAACGTCTTCTTCAATTCCCGGTTCTCCTCGCGAAGCCTCCCCTCCTTCTCCTCCTTGGCCCTCAACTCCTCCTCCTTTTCCAATTCCTCCTCCAATGTCAGGATCCACCCCATGATCTCCCCTATGATCGTATTTAACTTCTTCACGTCTTCCTCTAGCACGCTCTTCTCCTTCTCCACTCTCGCCTCGACTTCCGTGGCATTCTTCTCCAGGTTCCTCACATTCTCGGCGAGATCATCTCCACTAATGAAATCCAGATAGGTCTGAAGTGCATTAGCATTGTTATCCCCAAATGAGCCAGGCTTAGTGCTCGCTGTATGATACGATCTGAACCAGCCAGTCGTGGGGAGTGGCCGACGACGATTTGTTGACTCTGAACGGGCAAACCCAGATCTGAGGAAGAGGAAGGAATCGGAGCCGAGGGAGAGGGGCTGAGCGAGAGAGATCGGGAAACGCTCGCAAACCCAGATCTGAGGGAGAGGAAGGAATCGGAGCCGAGGGAGAGGGGCTGAGCGAGAGAGATCGGGAAGTGAGCGAGGTTTTGGGAAGGAGAAATTAGGGTTGAGAGAGGGAGATCTGAGAGATTCGGGACTCATCCCGGCCTTCGTCGCCATTGCGGCGTCGCCCGCCGTCGCCCTGACGACCAGCCGTGGTGCCGCTTGCCGCCTTGACGACCAGCCACAAGCTCGGCCGCCCTGAAGCTCTCTGGCCTGACGTCAGTTGTTGCTGCCGCTCTGTCCCACGACGACGTAGCCGTTCCCCAGCCTCGGCCGAGCCTCGCGCCGTCGAATGCCGTCGTCCTCTACCGCTACTTGCCTCCATCGCTGCTGTGCTAGGCACCTCCGGTCACTCCTCCCTCCTCCTACGCCTTGTTCGGCGTTCTGGGTTTTCCATCCTCGCCGGAGTTGACGTTGCTGCCTGTCCGTGTCACTCCCGTCGCCGTCTGCCATCGTCCGCTGTCGTCTCTGCTGGCGTCGTCCATCAAAACCCTTGTTGCCGCCCCCCAACACAAGTCCACCGTTGTTCTGGAACGCGGAGCCCGCCACGAATGGAGGCTCCTCGTCACGGAGTCGCCTCCATTCGCCGCCGTTCCCCCTGCATCTCAACCCGAGTGGCCGTATGTCGCCGCTACCCACCCCGGACGTCCTCTCAGCCACGGCTGCGGTCGCGTGAGAGCAAGTTTGGAATTGGGTCTGCGAACGTGGAGAGAAAATATTTAGTGGTTTGTGCGCGCCACGTCATCCGCCGACGTGGCGCGCACAAACCACTCACATACCGACACCTGTCCCGAGGGGACCCCCTCGAAAATAAGAAAAGGACTCGTTTTCGGCTGGCTCGGCTCGGCTCGGCTCCTGCAGAAGAAAGGACGGTCAGCGATTCCTCCCGCTCAAAATTTCTCTCTCCTCACTTCAATGAGCAGGTTCTCTGTGAACGCTAGAGCCTTCCTCTGTTTCTTCTCCGCGCATCCCACCTCTCTCCGCCTCCGCCTCCGCCTCCGCCTCCGCCTGTTCAAAAGCCTCACTCATCTGCCTCTGGCATCTCGGTCTCGTTCCCGAGCGGCACCAGGCTCCCCGCCGCTGACCGGGCGTTGTCCCTGACGCTGGCCCGCTCGGTCGCGAGGGAGAACTCGGCAGACTTGGGCGGGGTCGACGGCGTGGCGAAGAAGGAGAGGCGCGGGCTGGAGAAGGATTCCCGCCGGCCTCCGCCACGAAGCCTTCGGCCTCCAGCAAGAGGGAGGCGGCCTCGGTCTCGTTCCCGAGCGGCACCAGGCTCCCCGCCGCTGACTGGCCGTTGTTTCTGACGCTGACCCGCTCGGTTGCGAGGGAGATCTCGGCAGACCTGGGTGGGGTCGACGGCGTGGAGAAGAAGGAGAGGCGCGGGCTGGAGAAGGATTGCCGCTTGCTGTGGAGGAGGTACGTGAACCGGCTGTACCAGCACCGGGAGCAAGGGCTTTTCCTGGACGTGAGCCGGATCGGCTTCACGGACGAGTTCATGGAGGAGATGGAGCCCCAGTTCCAAGTCGGGTTCAAGGAGATGGAGGAGCTGGAGAAGGGTGCGATGGCGAACCCGGACGAGGGCCCATGGTCGGGCACCACTGGTTGAGGAAGTCGGACCTCGCGCTGACTGGATCCTGAAGGCGCAGTTGAGAGCACGCTCGACGCCGTCTGTAATTTCGCTGCCGACGTGGTCAACGGTAAGGTCAGTTCTGGAATTCCGTTCATTGTTGCTCTCCGTATGGTAAGAGAGGCTGTAGTTCGTTTTTTTTCCTTTTTTTTTTTTTTTAGTTTGCTATCATAGTTGCTTGTGTCAGATTTCTGGTAAATGTGAACATTGTCTTAGCCGCTCCAGAAAGCGCCGCTCCATAAAGCGTGAGCTGAGGAATCAACAATACTCTTCCCTTAGTAGCTTCAGATTTCTGGTAAATGTGGTCTGACAGGCAAAATAATCCATAGAACTTAGTCAGATTCTCACATTGTTTCCCATCTTGAACAGCTCCTCCAGATAGTTTTTTTCAAGTAAGAGATCTGTATTTTTTGATGCAAAGGTAACACATGTTAAGAAATCAATAATAATCTTCCCTGGCCTGGAACAGATATTGCACACGGAATGTGATATCTTAGAATTCTTTAGAAAACACATGTTCTTTATATCACTTTTTCTAGTTTCTGTAGTTTGAATGGGTTCCCAAGTCTATTATGCAATTTGCTATATATTCTGAGCAATTTTCTGCTGGGATATTCTTAGGATTGTGGGGTTCGTTGCCATGGTTCTTGTTCTCTGGTCGCCTGTTGTTGTTCCTCTATTTCCAACGCTTGTGCAGAGTTGGATGTCGCATAGCTCCTCCGGAATTGCTGATTTTGCTTGCATTTTTGGCCTTTACATTGCTGTTACGATACTTGTTATGTTTTGGGGCAAGCGAATCCGTGGGTATGAATATCCCCTTAAGCAATATGGGCTGGATTTGATGTCAATGCAGAAGCTATGGATTCAATCAAGTTCATATGTTTGACAAACATAGACCAGATGTTAGGCAGGTGCATTAACTGTGTATTGCATGTCACATGTCTTTGTCCCACACTTGCATCTCGGTTTCCCTATTGGTATGTGCATACACTCAACTTATTATTAGCACTGTCATTTTTAGATTCAGTGATGACCCTGCATCGGAGAAGAAAATACTACCACAATATGAGGATCCGGCTCAAGATGAGGTTAGTTTTTTTTCTCTTTTCTGATTACAAGTGTCATATCTAGCTATTGCGTTCCCACTTCTTTTGATGGTTTCAGGGGTAACTCTTGACTCAAGTGGATGTTTGACCTATGAAGCTGAAAGGAAATTGGAAGAGGTAACTAGTTTTTCTGCATATTTTGGTTCAGCATTAGTTAGAATAGGAATGAGGTCTGCTTGGTCGTTCTAAAAAAGTTTCATGTACTTCATATACAGCTAAGAAGGAGGCTACAGGGTGTTTCTTCAAATAGTCATTGTAAAGATCTCACCTCATCTGCCAAGACCTCGTCCGATTAATACACTTAAGAAGAATTGCTTCAATTTAGAAAGCCCAAGAAAAAGAAATCCTTACAGAAGAAAGAGAAGCTGGACTTAGATGCCCTTGAAGTGGAAGCAGTTTTAGCAGGGTTGGGTGTTGGAGATCTTGGATCACGTAAGGATGGGAGGAGGCAGGCTAGCAGAGAGGAACAAGAGAAAATCGAGGTTGAGATGAGAAAGAATGCCTACCAATTGGCCTATGCTAAAGCAGAGGAGGCATCTAGGTTACTGCGGGTGGAGCAATCTCTTCCTGTTAAGACAGAGAATGACGAAAACATGGTCGTTGCTGATGACGATGAAGATCTTTATAAATCTCTAGAGAGAGCTAGGAAATTGGCTCTAAAGAAGCAAGAAGAGGAGGGGGCTTCTGGTCCTAAAGTGATAGCTCTTCGTGCCAGTAGTATTCCCAGCGCACACAATGCAGAAAATCAGAGTGTCGCGATTGGAGAATCACAGGAAAGCAGGGTTGTCATGACAAAAATAGAAGGTTTTGTTTCAGGCCTCGAGGTTGATGAAGGTATACATTCGATTAATTCTGTGTTGGCCTGGACAATTTGCGATCATATTTTCTTTCTGAACTGTGGAACCCTTATTTTGTTCTCCAGATTTTTCAGATTACTGCCTTTTGCTGATTTGGGTAGCATTGCTGCTTATTGGGTCAAAACTAGTTTAAGTTGGCTGTTTAGTTTAGAATCCTGTATTGTTTGGATGGTCAATGAGCAACATTTCTTGTTCTTTCACTGTATGCTTACTGAAAGATTGTTTGTGACTTATTTTAGAATTTGCCTTCTGTGTATGTGCGAACAAGCAGTGCACTTGATGCGCCTCATTGAACAACATCCTGGACAACTTGCAGTCTGTTGCTCATGCAGTCACAGTAGCTTGTTTATTTGGGATGCATTTTAACTTCCAATCTAAATTCCTAATCGCTGGTCGAGGGGATTGCTGTCTTGAAGAGTGGTGGACTTATTCAACTATTTTGGCCATATTGGAGTTGCTTAGTTTTCAGGATATATGCTGGCTAAGAATGATGTTGGTTCTACTGAGAAGGGGAGAGGGACATGCATATTGGGCTTGCATTGCAATTTTGAGATTTCATTCATGTAATTGAAATTACTTCCTCTTCAAATCGGTGTTATATCCACCAATTGCTTGATATGGTCTTTGGTGTTTGAAAGAATATGTGATGTTATTTTCTTATCAAGTGAGTTACTGAAATTGTGCCATTACCCCTCGTTCCAGTTTCTCATAAGCGACGACATTTAAGATGTCTTCATGGATGAAGACGAAGCAGATAATGAAGTATAAGATGAGCCCGGACGCTGGACAAAATTTAAAGAATTTGGTAATGATGAAGGTCCTGTTAATGAGGGTGAGGAGGAAGTTGTTCTGGATGAGACAATTCATGAAGCTGCAGTGGGGAAAGGGCTGTCGGGTGCCCTAAAGTTGCTCAAGGAATGGGGAACACTTAAAGAAACTGTTGAGTGGGGTGGTAGAAACATGGATAAGAAGAAAAGCAAGCTCGTAGGCACTATGCTCTGCTCAGTATTTGGAGTTCTTGCAGTTTGTCAGATGCCAAGAGGTAAGTGATGAGGGACTGCAGCATGTTATATACTTTCCTTCTTTGTGGACCTTGCGATTGGTAAAGTGCCTAGGAGTCACCGATGATGGCCTGAAGCCACTTGTGGGATCACAAAAGTTAGAGTTGCTTGTGGTAAAAGATTGTCCTCAGATTTCAGAAAGGGGCCTTCAAGGTGCTGCAGAATCTGTTTCTTTCAGGCAAGACTTGTCATGGATGTATTGAAGCCACAGGGGCACCCATTCCATCCTTGTGTCTATTGGATTGAGTAGTAAAAATATGTTTTCTCGTAGTTGTTCAATAGATTTTTATATGATTCAAAAAATCGTGCTGTTAGTGGTTAGAGGAAAAACAATCGTGCTGTCATTAGTTGCTGGACTGGTGTTGTATGTCCATGCCAAGGCATATGCCTTGCCTTCTTTTTCATTGCTTAAGCAAAGCCCCTGTTAATGATGTACAGTATGTTAATTCATTATTAGGCTGTGTGAGTTTTTTCTTAGCCTCCAAGTCTTCATTCATCGTCATTAGATGCCATGACAAGGCTCAAGTCATATGGGCAAATTCTCATCTTGGTCGGTCAAGGTGCTGTTACAGCAACTTCTGTTGCCCTTGTGGAAGAGTTGCTTTTCAGATCATGGTTAACTGAAGACATTGCTGCTGATCTTGGATATCACCCGGGAATTATTTTGTCAGGGCTTGCATTCTCCCTGTTCCGGAGGTACATTGCTTTAATTAAGTCATGTTCCTTCCAACTTTTTGACTCATTTTTGTCCTTGGATTTTCTCCTTCAGTTTTCTGTTCTTCATTTGTTGCGGGAAAATGTCTATTGGGGCCAGGAAAAGGATGTTACTCAAAATATGACAAGTAAATCAGCACTCCTGGAAATCAGGTTTTAACTTGGTGACCACCCTTTTCTATTTTAAAGTAATCATGCAACACCGCTAACTTTGTTCTTACTGAAATCTTGGTTCTAGATTGAACATGCTTGCAAATTTTTTGTTTTTTATCGAGAGAAGTTTACATAATAAACATTCTGACGATGAAGGCAAACTTATGACTTGCCAAACTTGCCTTCTTGAAAGAGGCTTAGATCTATTAGTGTCATGTCACATTCTTTAGCAGCTACAATGAGGACAACATTCTTTCTTCTTAGCTTGATCTTTCATCCTTTCTCTTTTAGGTTGAAGCATCTGCTTGGAACCTGGTTCATGTTTCCGTCATGCACTTGATCAATTTGCTTCTGACCTGATCTTCCCTTTGAGTCAACATCAAAGATACTTGACTTATCCGCCGCATTTCAGGTCTCCATGGGCACACTGGGCTGTGGCTCTTATCACTAAGCTTGGCCGGGCTTCGACAAATCGGTGAAGGTAGCCTCTGTGTTCCAATTGGGCTCCGCGCAAGGATATTAGTCTCAAGTTGCACTCTCCAATCAAGTGGCTTTTTGATCTACAACCCCAGCTTCCCCCTTTGGATAACGGGGACTCATCCTTTCCAACCATTCGGCGGGATAGTTGGCCTTACATTCTCTTTGGTGCTGGCAATTATGTTCTATCCAAGAGAAGCCGCCATGAAAAAGGAACTTACAAGTTACAAGACCCATACGGGAGTAGCTACATGACTAGTGGATTGATGCATGATTTGGAGGGTATGGAACTCTCTGCATTCTATTTCTGGGTAGGTGCATCGGTAATGGGAGATGGTTTTAGCCTTCGCCGGTTTTTTTCTTCTTTTACTCATGAAGGTGTAGATAGAAATAGAATACCTCAGAAATAGAAGGCAATTTTGACAGTGTGTGTTGTGTCGATACGTGTATAAATAACGGAATCAATATTAAATTGTACAGTACGAGCTCTCTCCACCTCCTGTTCTTTTGTATTGATTGTCCTCTCTCCATACGTCAGATGTGTACAACTTACTGGAACAGTCAATTTCGGTATACAAGTTTTCCTTGTGATTTATTTTAAAAGACTTGTTTTGCCTCGGCAAAATTTTTTTTTTTTTGGATAGTTTTGTGCTATATCCAAGGGACTCGCTACCATCGTTGATCTGAGTAACACATTTGGATGCACATTGCTAGCTTAAAAGTGAAGGAAAAATGGTTGAACGTGAACTTACAAGTGGAAGACGACAGGTAAATTGAGGGGACACTGGGGAAACGAAAAAGGAAATTTCGGCAAAAGAACGTTTCAAGTGCCATAACTTTGCCCAAAGGGACACTTAAGTGTCATAACTTACGAAATGTACACTTAAGTGCCACATTTTAAGAAAAGTGGGACACCTGAGTGCCATCTCTGGCGAAGCTGGTCGGAAATCATACGTGGCATTAAAATATTAATATTTCTCGCCGATGTATCTCGGCGGAGAGCTGAGTCAGCTCGAATTCATTCCAAACGATGTCATTTCGGGTGTTGGCCCAAAATAGAACCCTTAAATCAACGAAAATGCTATCGTCTTCCCCATTTGCCCTAAATCTAAAACCCTAAATCAGGCAAAATGCCATTGAAGCGCTGGAGCCCTAATCCCGCACCCTAATTCGATTTGCCCCAAATTCTACCACCGAATATTGGAAATGGAGAGTAGGACTTTTAGTAGCGGCTCAAATTTCTCTCGCCGAAGCGAAGGAGAAGGCAAGCGTTTATGTTTTTGTGGGTTACCAAGTTCAAGAAGAATATCGTGGACTTGAACAAATCCCGGGAGAAGATTCTATGGATATGCCCGATACAAAGAAGGCTCGAAGTGCAAATACTTCAAATGGGTCGATGCGAAATTCTCTCACCGAGCCACAAAGGTGATATTGGACCTACTTGATGGATGTCATCAACCTCCATGTACGCTTGTGGACGACTTGGACGATGTTGACTCAATGCAAGCTCAAGCTCAAGCATCTTCTATTAACCATTTGAAGAACGAAGTTTCAAAAATGAAAATTGAATGGAAGTGTTACCAAGTGTTTATTGTGTTGTTGTTTTTTTGTCTATCTTACTTTATGATGAAATGTAAAGTACTGGAAGATGAGAAGAAGTTTCTCCGATTGTCATAGTTGTAAATGTGTGGAGAAATATACTTGTTTTGAATAAATGAATGAATGATTTTGACAAATACTGTTTGTACAATGTTTTTGCTTATTCTTATATATAAATCAGTAATGATGGAATGTATATTAGGTCGATGTGTTGTGGTGACTATTTTATTTGAATTGAATGTAAACCAGCAACAAATGTGTAAACTAGCAGCAAATATATAAACCAACAGCTTCTCTGTTTTGCAGCAAACCACCATATACATAGAACAGACATGAGTGATTACTCGAGTGCTATAAGTTATATCTAGTGATCACTTAAGTGCCAGTCGTGATAGAAAAAGAGTCATTTAAGTGTCAAGTTATTATTAAAAGGATCACTTAAGTGCCACTTGTTAAAAGTGAACACTTAAGTGCTAGGTTTTTTAGAATGTGATCAGTTAAGTGTCATTTTTTTTTGTACACATCAGCTACTACCAGCCACCACCACCACCCACCACTGGCCACCATCGGCCTCCAGCCATAATTACTACCAGCCACACCAAGCATCCAGGCATCCACTTGAGCCACCACCACTTGCACCAAGTGTAAGGTATCTTACACTAGCTTGCACCAACACTACCTGGTGCAAGCTGTGCATATTGCACACTAACATCTTGCACCAGGTGCAGCAAAAACAAAAACCTCCAACCCAACCCACCACCACCAGGCTTCACTAGCCGCCACCACCAACCACACGAGCATCCCAGTCACCACCACATATCCACCACTAGAAGCAACAATAAGTAAAAGTAAAAACAAAATTAAAAAAAAAAAATGAAAAAGGCATGCCAAAAATGACAAGCAACAACCGTTCCATTGATTATGGATGTTTACAACTGACTCCGCAGCCCCACAACCATATCACATCTCATTTCATCAATCAACATGGACAATGTCTCATGTTCGTGCTCGTTTTGATGGACCTCGCACTTGATTCATAATTCTTGCACTTTTTCTAACTTGACGTGAGACTTCTTCTTCAACTGTCTTGGGATGCGTTGATTTTGATGGAGCTGCAATTGTCCTAGGCTAAATTGATTCAGAAGGAGCTGCAATTGTTGTAGGCTGAACTGATTCGGATGGTCCTACAACTGGGTTCTTCTTACTCTTCTTTCTTGTTGGCACAGGCAATGTCTTCTTCTTTGTTGGCGCAGTCGTTGATTCTTGAGTTCGGCCTTGAGAGATAAGAACCTCTAAACTTCTCCCAAGCTTCAAAAAGAAAACTCAATTATCAACAAAAGTTTGCGCTATAAATTAAATTAAATGCAGCCTATAAAACTTACATTAAGAATAACTGTTCCAGAACGGTCATCTGTATAAAGGCCATAACCATATTGTTTTAGCCTCTTCCCAAGAGCCCCTCTTATTCGAAGGGGAGCGTCACTTTCAGGTACTTGTGATTGGTTGCCTCTTCCTCTCGCATGTGATTTCTTGGGCTCTTGTGGCTGTTCAGCTATAGTATGGGCTTCTTCGGCCAATTCTTCAGCTAGGCGTCTTGTAGATGGCCTTTTTGTAGTTGGCTCTTGATTTGGCTTTCTTCTAGTTGTTTTTTTAGTTACGCCTTTAGCTTCAGTGACACCTTCAGTTGGCTTTGGTGGTGACCCTTGTGATGACCCTTCTAGTGGCCTTTGTGATGACCTTAATGATGGATCTTATGGTGGCCCTTCAGTTTGGCCATCTATTAGCAGCTGAGCTCTAGCTTGCCTTCTTCGAACCTGAGAAAAAGACAAATGACATCATAAATATAACATCAGGCCATATTAGAACATAAATGAAAAGTAAACTCAAATCATTTAATTGACCGGGTATTTTTTTCTCTATTGCTGCTGAAGAATAGTCGACTTAACTAGCCCTCCAATTACTTTAGCCAATCCTGCAGCTGGCTGTCTTCCACCTTCCCTTCTTTGAACGGCCCTTCATTTTCAAGCATAGCAGGGGCTTCGGCCAATTCTTCACGCGTCACGGTGACTTGACAAAGACAAAAACATTACATACATGTCACTTATATCTATGTACATATTCATAACAAACCATAAAACAACATAAACACAATTGTCATGACTTACTGGGTTTATTGTCGTCGACTGAAGAATAGTCGACTTATTTTGCCTTTCTATTTCTCCTTCTCCAACTGTCCCTTCACTAGGCCCTTCAGCTAGCCTCAATTGTTCCTGCTGCTTCTTTAATTGACAACCCTTAATATTGTGCCCTGCTATGTGGCAAAAAGAGCACTTTATCGGTACACATGTCCTATTCATCCTACGGTGACATGAGTCATCTCCCTCCATCATTTTTCTTTTTTTCTTTGGTCTTCCCATTCTCTTCTTTAGTAGTAAAGGTTGAGGTGTTTCACGATCTGTTGGCTCCTAGAACTTGCTTCTTCTAATTGGCTGTAACATGAATTGATACAAAGCAAGATATTTCGGTTTCTTATACCAATCATCAAGGTAGTCTTCTGTGTTGTGGCCCTTCAATTGAATTGCACATATGGCATGTACACAAGGAATTTCACTTAGTTGCCATGCTCTACATGAACACTTCATCGTACCTAAATGGACAACATACTTATCGGAATCCTTCATTATCTCATATCCTTCATCCCCATTCCAAATGGAATGACAATACCTACTTGCAGCCAAGTTGTCATCCAATTTCTTAGCAATCCTAGGACCATATTGCTTAGTCCACTTTGCAGTGTCATCTCTTTGTCTGTGCAGCCGAGTCATGACCAAAACCCGTATGTCTTCAAGCATCGAGATAATTGATTTACATCTGGCATCTATTATCCTCCCATTGAATGCTTCGCAGATGTTGTTATCAATGTTTTTGCACTTGAATTCCTCGCTGAAGAACGCCCTACACCAATGCTTCGGGTCTGTTTGGAATAGTGCATCATAACCATCCTTTGTCAATTGACGCATCTCTTCTTTGGCCATCCTAAAGTCAGCCATATTCGTGCTCTTTGCTAACTGCCAAAATTGCGACTGCAACTTGTCCTCTTTATAGGTCTTTGCCCAATTTGCGTATATGTGCCGCGCACACATTCGATGTTCAGCATAATGCAACAATTCAGCTATTGCTAGAATAAGTCCCTGCAATAATTCATGTAAGCAAATGACATGTTGATATCAAAAAGCAAACAAGTGACCAAATTTTTTAAAACGCAAACATTACCTTTTGTTGGTCGCTCATAAACGCCCACCCTACCCCATTTGTTATTTCCAAATCAGTCATCAATTTTTTGAGGAACCAGGACCAATTGTCATTATTCTCTACTTTCACAACAGCCCAAGCCAGGGGAAACATTTGGTTGTTTGCATCTCTTCCAATTGCGGCCAGCAATTCTCCATTGCATAAGCCCTTCAAAAAACACCCCGTCCAATCCTATAATCCGTTTACAACCAGATAAAAATCCTCGTTTGCATGCATCGAAACAAATATAGAATTTATCAAACTTCGTCTCAATATCAGGAAGTGGTCTCTCAATGACCTCTATATACACTCTACTTCCAGGATTTTGCAGCCTACACTCCCAAGCATAGTCCCACAACTGTCCATATTCACCGCTGTACTGACTAATGAGTATCTTCATCACCTTTTGCTTTGATCTTTTACATTGATTCCTGGATATATTGATGCCTACCTGCTCCTTCACCAACATTTTGAACTAAGTAGTATTCATCTAAAGCATTAGCTTAATTAATTCAAAGAAGTACTTCGATAACCATGCACTTGTTACCATTTTATTCTCAAAATTAATGGAACAAGCATATGTTCCTCTTGATAGGCTCTAATCTGGAAAGATCCACTTCTCCTAACAAATGCGCCATAGATCTTCCATGGACAATTTTGCTGCGAACACCTAGCTCTTACAAATGTCTTAGTGTTTCTAATGAAGTCAATGTTCCTTTGTGCAGCAATGGAGTTCTTCAGTATAGCTTCTCTAAATTGTTTCGCATCATAAAATTTCATGCCTACTGACAAAGTAGAAGAGGCAACGAATGGATCATAAGAAGGAAACTTACTTTTCCTTTTCCTTCTATGCACAGGTCCTTCATCTTCTTCAAGCTCATCCTGGGAAGTAGCATTCTCGACGCTTTCTTCATAGTCGGTCTCTCGCCAAAAAGCACCAAAGATCTCGTAGGGCCTTCGGGTCTGTTTAGAACTTCATCGGCTACTTGCAAAGCTACAAACTTAGCTGTCAAAAAATCCCTTCGCTGTATTCTTGACTGTACAAGCTCCTCATCGTCGTCATTACTTATAAAATTTTCAGCAGGCAACCCTCCATCATCATCATCAGTTGATTTAGCTACTTCCCAATCTAATCCAGAAATTGTGACATGTCATCATCACTTTGGTGAACTGCATCTGCACTTCTCTCATGTCCATCATATCTATCCTACCCTCCTTCGACCCTAATATCAACACTACCTTGAATACCATCTCCTTCTTATCCTACTTCGGCGCTCTCTCCATCATCATCTTCATCCTCACTTTCACTATTGTACTCAACAAATATTTTTACCTCTTCACCATGAAGATAATGGTATAGAACATCCCTAAGACCATTATCATCTTCTAAGCATCTCAAACCATCTCTTAAGTCTTTCCCAGGAATACAATACAGTAGCTTATGAACTTTACAAGGCAAATAAGTTTTTATATCCCTAAGAAATCCTATATAAGATGCCATCTTTATATCCACAAAGATGGTGCCCTCATTTCCACCCTCATACTCCCACTCATCCTCCCCAATCACAAATTCCCCATCATAACAAACTATGACAGCGACATAATCCTTGTCATGCGCCATTACTGCACCAAGAACAAGAAAAAGAATTATTAGTTTTTGGGATCATTAGACAATTGCATATGGGAGTCCCCCCACTCTCATGGACTTTAGGAAATAAAGGTCCCCACACTGATAATATGCCCCTACATGACAGCCAAAAAAGAGGTCGGCACTTTAATTATTTGCCTTCCATTCCCTTAAAATATTAACTAAAAACAGAGGTCCCCACAGCAATCACAACCCAAGCAATTTTGTCTACTGCACTAAACGTGCGATGTGAGAGAATGTACATCAACTTAAGCAAATCAAAGCATACTCTGACATCAACTTAATCAAATCACAGCCGCTGACTCCTACAAATTCCTTTAAAAGTTTAAACTAAAATTAGAACAACTAAACTTTGATGCATTTTATGTCGCTAAAGCTAAAGAAAAACAAAGAGAAAATGAAACACAGACAGATCACTCCAAATTCTTAGACTATCATAAACCATAACAAATTTGGACAAGTAGGCAACACCTTTCTTGACGATTGAGCCAATTCCGGAAATAGCTTCACCACAACATGCTTCTTTCAAGTTCTTATTCTTACTGCTTGAAACTTTTTCTTAGTTTGTAACTTTACCAATAAAATTCTAACTACAGTTGTTATGTTCTCATTCAGGATTTTGGATTGATAAACATACCCTATACAACAATCACAGCAGGGTGGTTCAAGGACATACCATATACAGCCTCACAAGCAGGGTGATTCAATGACATACCCTATACACTCTCACAAGCAGGGTGGTTGAAGAACTTAGTTTTCTTCTCAGAATGGCATGGTCACCTGCTTTACTAGGATGCTCTTAAGGAGATGCATAGACAGTGATTCAACAATCAAAACATACTCTGACATTGGCTTGAAAGACAAATTCACCAAAAAAATGAGAAATCTGATTTCTTTGTGTAATGTCAGCAAATTTTAGTTGAAGTGTATCAACACAAATTCCAACGGAGCTGTAATAAAATAATCGAACGAGCCCTAATTAAATAATCAAGCCCTAATTTCATCACAGGGGAGGGGGAGAAGGGGCCGAGCTTGGACGAGCGACGATGGTGAGCGGTGAGTGACGATGGTGACCAACAACGGTGACTGACGACGGCGACCGATGACCAGCTTTGGGCGTGAATGGCGACGGAGAGAAGGGCCTGAGATCTACTATGAATGCGGACGGGGAGGAACGGCGTTTAGGTCAGCGAGCCCTAATTAAATAATCGAGCCCTAATTTCATCACAGGGAAGGGGGAGAAGGAATCGAACCTAGACGAGCGACGATGGTGAGCGGTGACGACGACCAACGATGGTGAGCAATGAGCGGCGACGGCAACCAACAACGGCAACTGACGACGACGACCGATGACCAGCTCTGGGCGTGGACGGCTATAGAGAGAAGGGCCTGAGATCTACTATGAACGCGGATGGGGAGGAACGGCGTTTAGGTCAGCGCACAATGACCTAAATGACGTCGTTTAGATCAGCGCACTCAATGTGGATGGACGACGTCGTTTTTGTCGTCCACATCGGCTTTTTTTATAAAAAAAAAACATTTGTCACATCGGTAAAAGAAGTCGCCGAAAATCATCGGAAAATGCCACATATGCAATTTAGCCGAATTTTGGCCGGATTGGCACTCAAATGATTCATTTTGCTCCGATTTTGGCACTTAAATGTACCTTTCGTAAGTTATGGCACTTAAGTGTCCCTTTAGGCAAAGTTAAGGCACTTGAGGGGTCCGCACGTCAGGAAATTTCATTAAATTGACTTTTTGAAGAACCTAACCCAACGTACATTCACAGCAAAAAAGAAGCAAAAGAAAGATTGACGAAAGCAGTTGCAAAAAGAAAAGCAAAAGAAAAGGCTCTCTTCCAATCCAATGCAATGGCAATTATTCCTCAACTCTCAAGAGAATTTGGAGCTGTCTGCCTCTTGAGATCTGCCCTTTTGTTCACCTCTAACTCACTCAACAGCAAGGGGAACCGATTCGGCCTGTCAAGACAAAGGAGTAGTGTGTGAATATACGAACAAGGAGTCAAAATATGCGTGCAGATTGTCGTGCTCATGATCTGATGAGAAGTCGAGTCTCTTACCAATTTCCGATACTTGAGGGCATAGAACATTTCCATGTAGCGGCGGCTCTCGAGACGGTCAAGATTCAAGACGTGCTTCCAGAAGCCGTACAGCGCCGTCAAGTTGAGCAACCTCTCGGAGTAAATTTGCCATGCATATCTGCCAAAAGCAAAGCACCACATGTTACCCACTTGTTTCTTGAACAAGTTGAAATGTGCTCTTTTTTCCTATCAAAGACTGAACCTAACAAGAATCTCGGTCCTTACTTCTCCTCAATTCTCTGCATCGCCCCCTGTGAGATCTTGTCCTAGTATCTCAGGTCCACCTTGCACTTCTCGAAGAAGTCCGCGAGGATCTCCGTTGCCTGATCCCCGTGATAAGGATCAATGTGGAATCCAGACTTGCCGTGCGCAATGATCTGACTGCCTTTGCAAGTTGCAAAGGTCGGCAATCCACATGTCATGGCCTCCACCACGGTCAGTCCAAAAGCCTCGTAGAGAGCGGGCTGCACAAATGCTCCCCTCATGTCGCAGATGTACCGATAAAGCTCTCCATTCCTCACCCGATTCATCTGGGAGGAGATCCACCTGAACTGGCCATTCAAATTGTACGTCTCAATCAGCCCGTACATCTTTTTCATCTTGGCTTGCTCTTCCAAGTCCTAAGATTCCTTCCTCCGATCACCACCGACCACAACCAGTCTTGCCATGGTGAACAAGATTGGCTTGTTCCGGTCCTTCAATACGCATCTGTTTTGACATTAACCAACACATCCATGTCAGCTTTTGTTTGAGCTTGAACATTATCATTCAAAACACAGGATGCTAATGTAGGTCCAAGTCCAGTATGGGAGGGGAAAAAACTGCAAAAACTCACAGGTGTTCCTTGTTCTCCACATCACTGAACATAAGTTCTTCGATCTCAGCATGGAAAGATTTCAACCTCCGCTCTCCTCCGTGTAGGAGAAATAAATGCTCATATTAGCTCCTGGCGACACGATGTTGAATTTGGGATCGAAAACAACAATGCCATGGACGACTCGGTACAGTCCAGGAAGTGTAAAAGCGGTGTGACTTTCATATTGCCCAACCGTGTCCTTGCTGAAAACATATAATTATATGAGCAGTTTAGCACATTGCGGTGGATGGAGGAGCATTTTAGCATGAATCCACATCCGAAAGAAAGATCGTTACCTTCGGCAATCTCCTGGAAGGTGCTGGTGATTATAAAGTCGGTGTGGTTCATGGCTATGAGATCTGCTGTAAACTGGCAAGAGAAATGATATTTTTCCTCGAACTTTTTCCAGTAGATGTGAGATTCCGGGTATTTGGTCTTCTCAAGGGCATGAGCTATCGTGCACTGCATAATAAATCAGAAGAAACTAATATTTAGCATTTGGTCTTTGATTAATCATAGTGCCACTATAGAAAGTAAAACTAGGAAGGGACAAACCTGCGTAACGCCCAACTTATGGGCCAGCAAAGAAGCAACAATGTTACCATCACCGGAATTGCCGATGATCGATTGGGCTTGCCTTGTAGTTCTCCAAAGCAATTTCATTGGCGACATCCCGATGAGAGAAGATAAGGTTAGTCTTCATATTACGAAAGATTGGAATGTCAACAAGAAATCCTCGCAAAGTATAATCTTATGAGCTAATATACCTCGGTGTATGTTTCCAAGTAAGACCACACTTCAAATCGTGAAATCCACTTTCACACCATCCCTTTCTCCATTCTAAAGGGAACTGGAAGAATGTGGGAGTATTCTGTTCCAAAAACCTTTTCAAGACACTGGTTGCACGTGGTTCCTGCTGCATCAGGAAGAAGACGAGTGACCTGCAGCCAAGAGGGGCAGGACACAAAACAAACATAACGAGTTAGTTGGATTGGCCAGCAAAAAACTATTCCAAGATCAGTAAAAAAGCAAGAACCTATGATGAGGATCCGAGGAGTAATATCCAGCCCTTGTTGTTTGATACGATGAAGCATCTCACTCTCCAATGCACGAACTTGGTCCAAGATGTACACAACCTACAAAATGTGAACAACGCATGATGATGGAATTGCATGTAGAAATACTGGCAAGAGATGCTAAATCAATATTTGAGACAATTAATGACCTGGCCACCGGTATTAGGATATCCAAGGACATCGTTTTGGGCAAAGTAACCGTGAGGCGACATGATAACAACGTTAAAGACCATGGGGATTCTTCCCAAGAAATTCTCGAGGGTGCATGGATCGGGAGCCTCAAGTAGATCCAGAAGAAGCCAAATCATTTCAAGCACAAGCTCAGCGGTGTCACCCCAACCCCTCTCTAGCCTAATTTCCTGAAACTTGTGCTCGAACTGAGAGTGAGGTGTCTCAGGTTTGAGGGCAGAGAGGTACTCCTCTGCCTTCCTCAGGACATGTTGGAGCGAGAAGACATTTTGAATTCTTGTGTTGACCATCACGTTCTGCATCACAGATCAGCATAAATGAGTCTCAAGTAATTGTTTGTGAAAAAGGATTCAGTCCATGCATCTAAAATATGAGCAACTCTGAACTGTCCTTTCAACAGTCATGAAGTTATGTGAATGTTGCAATGTTTCCTCTGAGTTGTCATTTACACAATCTTGTTAATACAATTGAGTGATACACGTGGCGCATAAGAAGTAGATCCGAGAGAGTGAGATGAGTGTTATTTGCCCATGGGCTTACCTTTCCTTTGTAGCAATGAACTTGAAGGAACTCAAGCAGAGGGTGCAAGCTCTCCTTGTCATGGAAGAGCTTTGCCGAAAGGTGGCGGTTGAGGAACTCCACTCCATTTCCAATGGACTTCAAAAGAGTTGGGCGGGGAAATTGGGCGGTGAATGGCTCAAAGTCCAATTCAAGCACAAAGTTTCCATTCAAACTGCAACAGAGTAAGTGGCATTCATTTGCATATTATAGATCTCATAATGTAATGCCGTGACTGCCAACAATCCACAAATTCGAGTAACCTACAGTCCTTCCGCCAAAAGCAAAGCATGCTAGCATCCATGTGGTGCTAAAAGCCAAAAATGCAAAAAAGAAAGACTTACTTTCCATCGACAAGTTCTTCCTTGAAATGAAGGAACTCGGTCACTTGCAACTCCTCAACAACCAGGGCATGGATATTTACCCTAATGTACTCCCACACACCGGGCCTGGGACGCACAGCAAGGGCAATCCATGGAGGCAAGACTATTGCTTCCTAAAGAACAAAATCATATCGATAGAATAATAAGAGAGATCAAACGGAAAAAAGATATTTTTCATACACAATAATGCATACTAGAAGGCTAATACCCTGGTGGGGGAAAACTAGAAAACCAAGAAGGCACTAAACTTGCCACACCGATAATTTAGTAAATTTAGTTCATGCTAATGCAGAGGAGAACACACATACAAGCAGAAATGTCACATATAAAAGTTTAAATCAATAATAGGTCATTACAGCTACTCTTAGGCATGTATTATTATATTCTTTGTTACGAGTACTTAGGAATTGAATTCAAAAAATGTTTTGGAATTGATTCAAGTTGATCAACTGTATTAAGTATGAACACCTTATGTATGCCCAAACGTATTTATATCAAGAGGAAAAATTGGTCCAAGTTCTTGCAGTTCTACTGTAATTTTTTCTTGAAGAGGTGATCTAACCATTGTAGCTAACAATGTTTAAGAAAATATTCTACCAAAGAAAAATTTAATCTACAACCTACGCACATGATTACTCTGCCCAGCTAGTGATAATTTTTTTTTTCTATTTACTTGGATTAGGCAATCTCCAGAGCATGCTAGTACTGCTTAACATATTAATGAGATGCTACTATCAATTACCCCATGCCATCTACTTTTCGTGTATACAGTCCTACTCAAATATATGGAAACAAACTGCAGGCCACTAATGCAATCTTTAATTCAGATCACAAGCTATCATTAGCGTAATACAAATCACCCAACCAACATCTACCTGAGATATCTTGAGCTTAAAAGAAGCGCGGCCATGCAATAATTTGCTAGGTTTCTCATAGGAATCGAATTCGATTCCATCATAACTTGTCAACGGCGGGGCTTCATCATCACTAGTTTTCTCCACTAGTGACCCACTGTTAGCATACAAAAGTGAAGCAACAACCTACCAAAAAAAAAAAACACAAAAAAGTCAATTATTAACAGCACCTTATCTATGATTTTTTTCTTTTTCCTTTTTTTCTCATATGATAGTTGTTTTTAGGTGGGGTTGGTGAGAGAGAGAGAGCCACAGTAAGAATCAAGAAGAAGCAAACCTCCATTTCCTTATTCACAATCTGGCCAAAGGCATCTAGCAAGACAACATCCAACGCAAAGTTCCTCCGACGCGATGCCTGCAATTCAGTAAACCAATTGTCACTGCATATTGGAAGAAGGCCGTAGCTAGAGCATGGCACCTGACTTTTAAGGAGCAAATTGAACATTACATATAAGGAGCCTATTGGGTTTCAAAGAAGGAAGAACAGACTCATACAACCACGCTGAATGTAAAACACCATTGAGTAAGCTTTCTCCGCCCGTCTCATTTCCCAGACACACTTGCAAGGAAAGCTATGACCCAGTCAGTCAATCATTAATATAAATTCATTTTGGATAGACAATTACAAGGAATCTCCAATTCGCAATCTTGCTTTGGAAGCACAACGGGAAACAATTGGAAAAGCTGAAATTGCAAATACTTAAGCCATATCAGAAATTGATACTTTTTCCAAAGAGGCAAGCTTTAGAGCCAACTTTTTTCTATTGAAAGAAAAACAAAAAAAGTCGGAAGCTATTAACATAGAAATATCGCTTCCTGACGTCACAGAAAAAAGATTCAACTTCATCAAGGCAGTTCAACGACAAATGCTCAACACTGGAGGTGACACTCAATTAGATTTTGTCAAAAAAAATTAAAAGAAAAATGTAGTGGTGATAGGATTAAAAGGAAGATACAACGACTTACCTTTCCACCCACAATACTCCAGATACCATCACTACCTTCTTCTATGTCAGAAGCAGATGACTTGTCAATAGCTAAGTGTACAGGTGAGTCCTGGCATTACAGGAAAATATTCATTAAAGAAATCATATCCACATGAATAAGGTCAAACAAACTCGACAGAATGTACCTTATAATGATCCTCAATGGATGAAGAAGGGTGCAAGACCTTTGGACGGTACAAATAACCTTCTATACCATCATCAGTTCCACTGGTACTAACCAAACTTATTTTCCTTAAAGGGCTAGATTCTCCATCTTCTGAGGCACTTAGGGGCTTCTCATCCACCACTTCCCCGTCAATGTGAAGCCGTAAAATTTCACTTGAGACCTGCCATGAAGATAGAACTTTGAGCAATTTACAAAGGGAAAAAGGCCCTGAGAGTAAGAAACCTAGGAAAGACAATGACATCATAAGATTGACAAGAGACTTTCGGTTGAGCACCATTTATGCAATCTAAAATTCTACTTTATCTCTTTCATCAGAACAACAATGAGACATAGACTTACATGAAATTTTGCAGATAACAATTCTTGTCGAAGATCCTCCGGATAATGCATGCAATTAGTTAATCACAGGCACTCCAATGAATATGAATAGAATCATACTCCATGTATGTACTCTATAAACGCTTGTTCTTTTCATTCACATTGAAAGTGCAATAGTTCTACGTGCTATATGAATATCCATCCAATACGCCTTACTGTTATATATTTGTAGATCATGCACCATTCATACAATTCCAATTACATCTGAAAATGATTGGTTAAAGGCAAAACAGACAGATAAAATGTTTAGTAACAACTTGCTTCAGCTCGAAAGCTCGAACCAATAAGTGGTAAACATGATAGACATTAATGTGCTCAGCTATAGCCATAAAAATTTCAGCAGTTATCAACTCAAAAGGAACGAGCAGTTTAAAAACCATGTGTAGAAAGAGTAATTCAGACACTTGATATACATACCTGACAGCCAACATGGACCCATTTTCCAAATGGAAACTCGCTATCTGAAGAAGCGTACGATTTTTCACTTGAAAAAGGAGAAACCTCAGAATCAGGAGATTCTTTTTGTGGAGTAAGCAGTGGCAGAAGCGTGAGTCTCTTATCTCCATTCAAAACGAGAATTGGAAAACCATCCTTGACATCTGAGTTCACCTGTGTGAAAGAATATTTTTAACCCCATTAACCATAGAACTTTGAGCTGGAAAGAGAAGTGACAGGCAGCACTATTTGTGATTATCGTATACATCATCCCTTAATCACCATTTTCGACTAGTCCCTTGTGTCACAAACCAAGATAGATCGCGATAGGGGACGGAAAAAAAAAAAAACAAGACTTGATGCATTACAAAGGATTGATCCCAGACAAATCCACAAAAATCAATAAGCTTTGGTTCCACCAACAGGCATTGACACTCAGTATACCATCTAACAGGAACAACACAGCAATAGACTTCAGTGAATGTGAAAAGACACTCTTGGGAAAATTCCACAATAATTCAAACTCATTGTAATCAGACCGACAGACACAACCCGAGAGCCAAGCAATGGTGATCGATCCAAACCAACGCAAAGCATCCCTTCAAATCACAAAATCCAACAACCGGTGAGTGATCAATCGCTAAAACAACCGCCAAACAAGCAACTCATAACACCCAACCTCTCCAAACATAAAAAAATTCACATAATTGAGAAACGAACACCGTCCCTCCCATCAAAAACCAACGAACCAAAAAGGGACGAAAAAAAGATGGAAAAATGGCAGCTTTCCTCTACCTGACGGAAAATGGCGGACTTCAAGAGATAAACCCAGAAGCAGAAAAGCAAGGACCCATCTTCTCCTTCTTCTCCTTCATCTCGTTCTTGTTCTTCCTCCTTCTCTGCTTCGACGTCGAGCCAGAAATCACCGAGCGAAGAGTAACGACTCAGGTCGATCGTGCTCTCGCCGTCCGCCACAAGTATATCTAGCCTCACAAACCTCTTTTGCTTCAAAATCCTTGGCTATGTACTCGAGCCCGAAATCGAGACCGAATAAGGAGTAGAAAACAAAGAAGCTCGAGAGGCCAGTCGGCAGCCGACGATTTCTGGAGCCGTTGCTGGAAAGTCGATGACAGCGACGAGGACAGAGGCGAGGAGGGAAGCACTTAGGGTGAGTGAGAGAGCTTGAGACAGAGAGGAGGGGGCGCTCGGGATGAGTGAGAGGGCTCGGGACAGAGAGGAGAGGAGTGCTTGAGGAAGAGAGAGGCAGAAGCGGGAAGAAAATACCGCAAGCTCCATTGAAAAAAAGAGAGAGAAAATGTAGCAGACCTCTCCTTCTTCGCTCCGCCGTCGACCCCGCCCAAGTCTGCCGAGTTCTCCCTCGCGACCGAGCGGGCCAGCGTCAGGGACAATGCCCGGTCAGCGGCGGGGAGCCTGGTGCCGCTCAGGAGTGAGACCGAGATGCCAGAGGCAGATGAGCAAGGCTTTTGGACAGGCGGAGTCCGAGGTGGAGGCCGAGAGAGGTGGGATGCGCAGAGAAGAAACAGAGGAAGGCTCTGAGCGTTCTTGTTTATTTTACAAGGAGAGAAAGAACCTGCCCATTCAAGTGAGGAGAGAAAAAAATTTTGAGCGGGAGGAATCGCTAACTGTCCTTTCTTCTGCAGGAGCCGAGCCGAGCCACCCGAAAACGAGCCATTTTCTCATTTTCGAGGGGGTCCCGCTCGGGATAGGTGTCGATATGTGAGTGGTTTGTGCGCGCCACGTTAGCGGATGACGTGGCATGCACAAACCACTGAATATTTTCTCACTAACGTGACACCGGGTCAAGATTTGGGTCAGATGCGGGTTACAGACGTGTTGGGTTCAGTTCGAGCAGGGTCACCAACCGGGTCGAGCGTGGGTCGCCGCTCGGGCTAGGGCCAACTGGGCCCGTTTACATGTGGGGCCGATCTGGCGCGGGCTTGGAGGACGTGGGCCCGTTTAGTCTTTAAAATTGTGGGTTTCAATTATAAAAAAAAAAAGGAGAGAAAGAAAAGGGTTCTAGGCAGAGCCTGCGCTCCAGGCCTGTGGTTAGTGAACCGGGTTGGACCCAATCGGGATTTGACCTGGATCATTTTTAATAATATATTATTATAAAAAAATAAAAATAATTTATTTAAAAAAATAGAAAAACCCAAAAATATTCTATGTTTTCTCGAAAATCAGAAAAACCCAAAAATATCCTATATTTTCCCGAAAATCAGAAAAACCCAAAAATATCCTATGTTTTCTTGAAAATAAAAAAAAGCCAAAAATATTCTATGTTTTCCCAAAAATCAGAAAACGCCTAACAAAAATTATAAATATTTTAAAAAAAGATCAAAAATCCAAAAAATGCCTTTGTGCGTTCAAAAAAGAACAAAAGAAAAAAGACAAAAATATGTTTTCCTCCAAAAATGCATGAAAAATCCTTTGAAAATCCAAAAAACCTTAGGGTTTAAACAATATTAGATACTGAAAAAACATTAGTGATTAACTTGTGTAATTAAGTCCCAAATCCTAATTTTTCTAGTTGCGCAGGAGCAAATATTTCTCCCAATATTTTATTTGGGTTTCTAATTGACCCACCCCAAATTGACTTATAGGTTAAAAAACCTAAACTATAAATTATGAATTGGTGGGATTAGGAGAGCACAGGCTAAGCCTAATAGATTTGACGCTCGCGCATATTGAGCGCCGAAAAAAGAGGTCGCGACAAGCTCGCCCTCTACCAAGTTTACGAATTTTAGCAACAATGGTGGGGACATCATTTGACGTTTTTTTGGGAATGTCTACGGTTACGTTCCATCCAAATGCAATTATGGTTGCTAAGAATGTAACCTTGAGAAGCCTTGCTGCTAGGTCTTTGCCTTTGGTAGCCCTGATCAGCCATTGGAATTCATCATTCCATCCTCCCAAAGAACGACGGATTCCATATTGTGCGAGAATAATACGTCATATGCTTCCAGTCCACGTGCATTGAAAGAATAGATGATCTCGATTTTCCGGACCAACCAAATAGAAATTATTTAAAGTTGATTATTTAGCCCACCGCTTTGATAATTTTCGCATTTCCAACCCTGTCAATCCTCCTTTGAAAACACACAATTGCGATTGATAAAAAAATCATGAAAATTTAGGTGGAAAATAGGGGGAAATTTTAATTGTTTTTGGGTATTTTCTGCTCCAATTTACCACACCGAGCCCTTCCGAACAAAGCCTAGAAGTTCCATTGAAACCTGCGAAGAGAAATGTTTAGTTTATACGTCATGAATTAAGGTGATTTTCTTTTGTGGGGTAGATCGAGAAAATAACTAGTGCGATTTGGTTGTTCCTCATTGAGAATGGGCCCATGGATTATTTGAGATGAGCAACAAAGTTGGTAGATGGTGACTAGAACGGTCGACGGGACAAGGCGGCTTTTGCAACCTTTGTGCAAGTGGGCCACAGGCATGGCCAGTCCAAAACCATACGTAGAACATCCAAATTGGGAGATGAATAGGTGATATCACGAAACTTGACAAAAAAAATGTGGAATTATATAAGCGTAATATAGAATATAAGCAATAAGTGATATACACAGGATCGTGTAATATCAGGGTGTGCAGTGCAATTCCATCAAGCAAAAGATTAATATGAGCAAAGAGAGAAGATTTTAAACATGGATCTTTATAGTGGTTTGGTTTATTGCAAACTTGCATTCCTTTTAATATTTGCTTATTTCGTGACATTATTACAATAGATTTAACACTTTTTCATGGTAATTTTCTCGATCTTTTGTAAATCTAGATGAAAATGTGAACTTGCAGAATTTAGCCTTTGGCCTGTTTTGCAATTTCATTGTGGTCATTGAAATGCAATATTATGTAATGTAAAGACCTGGTCATGACTATAATCGCCTGCCTAGAGCCAATGGGAGAACCTAAGTTTTGTTACTTTATGTGGGGTGAGAGCCTAGTCAATGTGCTTCCATCGGACTTTCAGCGATCTTCTGAAAAAGGGTTCTCCGATTGTAACTGTGTTTTTAATTTAGTTATTTAGAATATCAGTAACAAATAACTTATACCTACTTTTGTCATTGAATGAGTATTGATCTTTCTGCAAAATAGTTTCTTGAGTGATCGTTCGGTTTTGGAGAATTATCTTTACTTTTGTCTTGGAAAAAGGCAAAGAAGAAGAGACATGATCGATTTGCCCATCTTAAAGAGCCGTCGACCTCAAGCAGTTTTTAACAATACTTACATGTCAAACGAGCTCTCATGACGTAAACCTAAATACAATATTTGTTTAATTATAATCTAGACAGAGGAAAGTGGGATCTGTTTGTTCACTCAATGTTGCTTTGTAAGTTCAAGGTAAGCCGATTCTCTCTTGCCTCATTAATGCCAGTTGGTTATCAAGGTACAACTAGGTCCGTTGGCGCAATAATTTTCGAATCTACATGAAACCATGGCTCGATATTTATTAAACAAGATGGATGATGGTGTGATGTAAATCGACTCTTTTACACAAGCAGTTTCAATAAATGTAAGGCTACTTTCCACTTTACTACTACCCAAGAATGGAATGGAACGAGAATTGAATGGCAATTAAGTTTTATAGAAGAAGCACATAAACTTTTGCATGTAATGCTCTAGAATTTTTTTCACTTTGCCCTCTCTTCTTCAAAGTTCCTTTCTAATCCCGGCCTTTCCTCCTATACCTCCTCCCCCCCTCTTGTCTTGACTCTCCAAAACACTCTTGCCCTTCTCACATGACCACCGTGAGCTACTCTCTAACCACTGCGCAAGATTGCTCTGGCCTCGAGGCTCCGTGAAGCATGAGCAAGACGGTTGAGCTCACACATCTCTCTCTCTCTCTCTTTCTCTGCCTGTGACGATCCAGACCCGAGGCAGTACGGAGGGATGGACTGAGATCACCTTGGCAGTACGCGGGTGAAGCTAAGGGCATGTCTTCTGTCCCACATCGCTTAGGGAGGAGTCATGGGCTAGTTTATAAAGGCTTTGGTTCCTTTAATCTGTATAACGCGTTTTAAAGCCGTGATGACTCAATGTCCATAGCGGACAATATTATACAGTGGGGCTGCCCTGTCTTGAAACTCTTGGCATCTCATAGCCATGAGTGACGCTCTGACCTCCAAGGCTACTCGACTGGCAACTGAGGTTGGTTTCTCTCTTTGCAAGAGAAATTATATGTAACAACTCGAGATCACCTTAATCGATTTTGTCCAACGGGTAGATTGTAAGAATTCCTTTGGAAAGTGCCAACAGTCGTGAAGGCATGGAGGAGTATTTAAGGGGAACTCTCTATTTATTCGTAGTAGTGTGTGAAAGAAAAAATTCAAAGTCTAAAGCTTCCTAGTTCTTTGCTATTTTGATTTTCGAGCTTAATTTGTATTCAAAAGAGAGAGCAAACACTTGTGAGACTTCGGAAGAGTGTGATAGAGTTTCTTCACTGTGAAGTCAAGATCGTGAGACTGTAAAACCTCTTTTGATTCAAAGTGAAATCCAGCCAGTGGGCTGTCAGTGCGGGAGAGTGGACGTAGGTTTGATCTAAGCCGAACCACTATAAACCTTATGTTTCTATTCTCTTTCCCTGAATTTCTTACTTTAATTTGTGGCTTTATGTGGCATCCCAAAAATTCAAGACAACCTCTAGAGGAATTAAAGCCCGAATTAGGTAATGAAATTACCTATGGTTTATGTTTTAGCCATTAGTTTTCTCTTAAGGCTATGTGTTATGTGCTTGTGTTCATGAGTTTTTAAATTAGTACTATAGGATAAATTAATGAGGATGATTTATTCTTGGCCATGTGAATTTAAAAATTTAAAAATCTATAAAAGAAATAATTAAAGAGGAATAATTGAAAGTGAAATTGTGGGTTTAATTAGGTTGGGCCTTAGGCCCAATGGCTTGAGCTCTTGGTGGGCCGAATGGCCGGCCCATTGAAGCCCAAGGAAGAGTGATCGTCGACCAAGGGGGGAGGAGGAGTGGCCGGCCCACTTCTTCCAAGCCCAATCCAAGCCCAATTGCTCCAAAGCCCATCTTGCATGTGGCATGCCAAGTGGCAAAAAGGAGGATTGCATGCATTGGCTTGTGGAGAGGCAAGTGATGATTGCCAATGATGGAGGTTTGGGGAAACAAAAGGGGAGAGAGAGAGGTGGCCGGTTGGTTTCTGTCCAAGCCAAAGGGAGAGAGAGAATTGCAAGAGAGAGTGAGTTGCGAGAGAGAGTGAGGCCGAGAGGAGAGGAACCGAGGAGGAGGAGGAGCCGTCGCCGCCCGTTTGCCGCCCATTCGTCCTCTGTGTGCCGTCGTTCTCTTGAGTTTAGAGGCAAGTTGGGATCCGCTTTCTACTCTTGCATGTGTGCCTTGCATGTGTGATTTTTTGGTGGTAGGTTTCGGATCATAGGGAAGGCAAAACCGAAGCTAGGATGTGACTTGTTCTTGAGTTTGCATGCTGTTTTCGTATGAACCGCCTGAATCAGAATCTTGTGAGAGCTTGCATGTGTGTTTCGAGTTGGATTTTGATCTTGATTCTTTCATGAAAGTTGTAGCCAACATCGTAAAATATAACATACTAAAATTTGGGACAAAATGGTGGAGATTTAAGGGGTGAAAATCTCATCCTACGAAGACACTAGATCTGGAACTGTTTCACTGACCTTTTAGTAGTTCGTGGGTTGCATGTTGATTTTTATCAAGAATCTCTCTTCGACTTCTTCATGAAAATTATATAGAACATCCTAAGGACTAACATACTCAAATTTGAAGTAAAATGAACAAGTGTAGCCTAGTGAATCGACTTACTCTTGAAGACGGTAAATCTGGAGACACGGTACGGGACACCCGAGACTTATTGGACCAATATGGTGACTATTATTTGGAAATTTGACTTAGATTCCTTAATGAAAGTTGTAGGAGACCTCTTGAAGTAAGACATATCCAAATTTCAGAGGAAATGAAGAAGAATAAGTAGGTGAAAACTCGATATTTCGGTGATAGCTATACTGGACGTTTCGATGCGAGAACCAGGAGCTTCGTACGTACATAGAAAATTATCTAGGACGAATATAGCCTAGATGTCTTCATAAAAAATATAATTTAGTGTCTTAAATATAACCTGGTAAAATTTCATAATTTTCGGAGGTCATTCGGGTATTTTAATCGAATTATTTCAGAAACTGCACATTCTGTTTTATCCGAATTTGCATGCTGAAATCGTGTGGATTATATCTTCTTGTGTGGAACTCTATTGGGAATGTGTTTCTCATGAAATTACTATCTTATTGTCTTGTCTATCATGTGCCTTGATTTCATAATTTTTGAGAAGCATATGGATATTTAATTTGAATATTTTCTAAAAAATGGTACATGCTGGAATTTTGTAAAAGGCATGAAATATGGACCATTTTAAATTGCATGGACTCCATGAATTGTATTGTTATGGATGATTGTGTCTTGCTGTATTGTATGATGATGATTAGAGATGCATGTATGAATCAAAGGATGAAAGTGATCTTGTTTGCCATTATATTGTGTGCCATGCTGAGTTGAGGCATGAATTGGTAAACATGAACAATGATAAATGAGGAAACTGTTTGAGGCGGATGATAATGCCCTGGGAGTATCAGGATGCCTGGGATGGGGGGTGCTGGATGACCGGAATGTATAGAGATACATGGCCGAATGTCCTCGGGAGTTTCGAGATGCCCGGAATGGTTGGGTGCCGGAAGTCTCGAAGGTCTTTGCCCGAGGGGATGCCTCGTGATGCCAGTTGGGATGCGAGATGCCCAGAGAGTGGGGTTGCCGGATGCCCGGTGGCCTTAAATGGTTGAATGCCAGAGGTTTTTCTCGCGATGCCAGGTTGGGGTGCGAGTGGTAAAGTATGGGATGAAATTGCTGATCCCGAGAAGAAGAGATGTGATGACTAAATTGAAAGATAAAAGTGGAAATTGAATCATGTACATGTGATATGATGACATGTGTATGGATGTGTGACATGATGATGATATGTTTATGAAATGATGATGATACATGTGTATAACATGATGATGATATGTTTATGACATGATGATGATACATGTGTATGACATGATGATGATAACCTATGACATGATGACATGTATGTGATATGGTTGTGATGAGGATGTATGATGGTATATGCATGGCTTCAAGGTAAGTGATGCCTGGAATGCATGTATGACATGTATTATGCTATGATTGTATTGTATGATGCCTTGAGTGGTTACCGGATCTTTTACCTGCTGAGTGGCTGTACTCACCCCTTTGGGGACCAACATTCCATATTAGTAGGATGTCGCTCCCTGCTGTCACACGGGGCGTATTTTACGGCCTTCCTTCCGATGTAGAGGTCGAGTGCGAGGAGTTTGACTGTCCCTCCGTTCCTGGACTGACGTATATTCGAGTGCGCGCCTTAGTTATGTACGATGTGGGCCTGGCTAGGGGCCCTATTATCCAGCAGTTCATATCTGTCCATGTTCGTCGGAACGGAGTGATGCATGGGATGTTACCGCCGCCACCGCCTAATGCACCGGGATGGGTGTGAGGGCCCGTGCGTGAGAAGTAGGAGCTGAAACTTTTTGGGATGATTAGCCGATGCTTGTGATGGGGGATCTTGCACGATAGACGTAGTGGGTCGAGTGTTTCTTTTTGGGGTTTAGGCCGAGTGTGGCTTCATGTTCTGGCCTTTCTTTTGATGTACCAACCCAAGGAAACCCATCTTGAAAAATATGTAAATAAAGTGTCGTGGCTTTGTCTTTTATTATGATGTTTAGTGGTGTGCAATTGTATTATGGTTGATGGAGAGGGAGATGGCGATATTATATTTTGCTTCCGCTAATGAGTCGCGCTGGGACCGTTTTCAAAAAAAAAATGTCTATGATTTACGACACTTCTTCTAAGAGTTGTAATTAGGTGTAACGTTTGGTGCCTGTGGCGACCTAAGGGGATTCGGGGTGCCACACTTTATATAATTGTTTAAACCTAGTTACGTCCTTAGTCTATTATCCTTTGACAGCAATTTACTTTTACTAAGTCTTGCGAAAATTTCTTTTAACACATATTCACCCCTCTCTAGGTGTTTATACTAGCCATTTCAATTGGTATCAGAGCTTGTGTGCTCATTTTATTGAAGTGTATTTACTTCTAAGTTAAAAATCTATGGCTAGTACTTTGACTCCAGGATTGGTTGAAGGCCAAAGCAACACCAAACCTCTTTACTTTGATGGGAAGGAATACAACATATGAAAAAACAAGATGAAGGCATTTCTAAGATCGAAAGATCTCCTGAAATGGGATGTAGTAGAAAAAGGAATTATTCCCAAAGCTACATCAATCTCAGAGAGAAGAAAAGAAGTTGCAGACGCTGGAGAAATGGCACAAGAAGAATTAACCAAGAGACAAGCTCTTGATGCTAAAGCTATCTACTCTTTATACTGTGCTTTATCTCCTATTGAGTATAATCGAATTCCTTCCTATGAAACAACGAAAGAAGTTTAGGATAGATTACATGTTACCTATGAAGGAACTGATCGAGTAAAAGAAATAAAAATCAACATTCTACTTGGACATAATGAAGCCTTCAAGATGAAGCTTGGATAATCTATCACTGATATGTTCAATCATTTCACTGAAATCATTAATGGATTAGCATATTAATGATAACCAATCTCAGGAGCAATGAAGGTTAATAAACTGCTACGTGGACTCTCCAAAGAATGGAATCACGTGAAGACTTCAATAAGAGAAACTTAGAGGATCATGCCTCTTTCAGTAGACGAATTAGTTGGCACACTTCAATCATATGAAGTAATGATTTCTTACTTCGAGACAGGTTTGTTGAAGGCATGATTTCTTACTCTAGAATGAATGCTTCCAATATCTTGCTTCACAAGATTGTGATTAACTGCATTAGACCCAAATCCACTTCAAAAACTGATATCTCTCATTCAGAAGCAAAGCCGATGTATGCAATCAACATCGAATTCAAGTTTTCACTGCCTCACACTATCCTAATGCACATGTATAGGACAGTTGTGAAGAACAAGGGGCAAATCCCTTACTCTACGCTTGTTACTCAATTGTTTAGACATTTCAACATTTAGCTTCCTACTACTATGTGTGTTTGAACCATTGCTCCAATGGTGGTTGGATTGAAGATGGTTTAAAAAATGAGACTGAAGGAGTTGAATAAGGCATTGGAGAGTCTGAAGGAGAAATCCCCTGCCAAAACTAAACAAGACTTTGTAGTGAAGAAGAGGAAAGACAAAGAACCAATGAGTGCACCAATCAAGAAAAGGAGAGCCTTATATTGCAAGATGAAGAAGATGAGGATGATATCACTCTCTCCGCTTTTGTCTTAAGAAATTTAAGGAGTTTTGTTAGTTTTGAGAAGCCAGAGGACAGAGAGAACAGAGAAAGATAAGAGACAAAGAAGAGAGGAGAACAAAGAGAAGGGAGGAGAACAGAGGAAGAAGAAAGAGGAAGAGAAGAAGAAGAAGAAGAGGGTCAAGATGAATCTTTTGAGCCAATATTCGTTGTATCCTTGTTAGATGATTCTGACAAAACAAGGAGTGGAAATGCTGGAGAAGAAAGAGAAAAACATCACCTTGGTGCTGAAGAAGAGCAAGAACAGTAAGATGAATTCTTTTCTCCACCTGAAGGCACGAAAACAAGAGGAGTAGCTGAGAAAAGAGGTACTTCTTCACTTGTTTTAAGCAGTGATGTTAGTAGATCTTTAGCATATCCAAATGATATCTATGCCTCTCAATACCCTGAAATAGATGTTAAGGCATCCACTTCAAGTCCTGGTGATCAAACTGCTGATGTTCTCTCACATTTCAAGACTCATGGATTTGATTCGGCTGGACCCAGTGCTACATTAGAACCAACAACAAACTTTCAAAGGCTGCTGGATCTCCTTTTGGAATTGAAGGGTTAGCAATATGGCTTTGAGTTTGAGATGAAGAATCTTATCACAACTCTAGAGTCGACTTTAGACTCTCTACAAGAGCAGATACAAGCCTTGAAGTTTCAAGTGCAAGAAAAGGCAAAAGGTGAGGATATTCAAAAGCTGAAGGAGACTCTGAAGAAGTTGGAGGAGACTGTCAAGTCTATGGGGGCTTTCTAGATCGTTCGCATCCCCAAACAACCATGATTTTACCCAACTCTTTTTAAAGTTTTGCTCCATTTTTTGCTATTGACAAAAAGGGGGAGAGTTTGTGTAGATTTGACCTGATTATCTTTTGGGTACTCTTTGGTATTTTTTGCTTGGTTTGACCTTGATGACTTTTTGGTTTGGTTTTGGACTAGTATACTTTGGACTTTTGACTGCTATTTGATTTTGAATCTTTTTTACGCTTATAGTAACTAAGTTTGTGATATTAATTATGGCTGGATAGTTATTTATCTTGTAGGATTAACATGTTTTCTGTGGATGTAGAATCGATGCTATCTAGGTCCTAATCAACTTATTTTATAAGATATCACGTTTTGCTTAAGTGTTGTTTTGCAAGTTAATTTTTTTTTTCAAATCTGCAGGAAAGTTTTGTCATTATCAAAAAATGGGAGATTGTTAGAGAAAACTCCTTTATTATTTTGAAACTGACAAAACCTTTCCAAAAGTCTAATATGAAGACTTGCAGACTCAAATGTTATAGTTTGAAGAACTCTAGACTCTATTGTCAAAGTCTAAAGACTACTAGATTTTATTCTTAAAGTCTGCCCTCATTAACAGTTTCCAGACTGAAGAATGAAGACTTGTCCAGATGCGGGATTATGTTCAAAGATTCGATTTGTATGATTTTTGGAAGACCTTATGGCTGGATATAGCATTTGCTTGATTGATGATTCTTATTGGAATCAATTCCGATACGAAGATCTTTTTGAAGGCAAACAAACTTGGAAGGTTTTACTTATGAAAACCAAATATCTTGATTATATGGGCAAACAGGATTTATGGGCTTTGTGACAGCCTGAATTTTCATAATTTGTTTTCGATTAAATAAATCGGGTCTTTCATCGAAACGCTAATAGTGCTATTTTTTGAGCTGATCACTCATGAGATAACTAGACTATCTGGGCAAGCAATTAGGGAATTTAACTGCAATTGGACTTGAGAATTCGACCAAGATCGACTGCTCGACCATGTTGATCTGCAAGGGTCATTACGGCACCGTCAGAGATCGATCAGAAATCAGAGATACGGCACCGTCAGAGATCGATCAGAAATCAGAGATAGGTCCATTCGACTGAGATATGTGATCAAATTGTGGGTGATTCCACTTGATTGAAAAATTCTCATCAATCGGCACTAAATTGATTTTCTGTCGTTTTGGTACCCAGTGTCCGTAATTGAAACCTCGAGATTTTCATGGCAATTGAGAGTCGCTAATGTGTCGAAGATGTACTTTGTGACTCGAGATAAATCGATCACAGGTCAATTGCACTAAAAATTCCTAAAAGGTACCCGGTAGACTAGGTCACACTAAAAGTGCATCGGACTAAAAATAACCGCAAATTTGAACCTGATTTCAGAAATTGAAAGTTCTGAGGTGTCACAAGCTATTTTAGGAACGTCGACTCATTCTCCGAGAAATTTTTAGAGATTTTGGGATTTTTGCGGAAAATTGATACGGACGTTGCGAAAAATCCACGGAAATTCAGATGGGCTAAATCGATGGAAATTGGGACTTCTAAACTGAGCATGTGAGCATCAGGGACTTACAGAAAATTGTTCGGGATTTTTCCTTGGCGAAATTGGACCTTGACTTAGAGAATTGGTGAAGAAATTGAGTGGAGAGATTGAAGCTCATTTTTAGTGAAATTCGGATTAAGTTTGGGGGGCTGTATTTTAGACTTTAATTTGAGCCATTATGGAAAATTGGCTAGAAAGTATTATGAAGGGGACAAGCAATTAAGGCAATGGCTAAGGGTTGAGGATATTGGGCCCCTCCTTGTCTTCCTTCGCACACCTCTCCACCGCCTCTCTCCCTTCGTGCGACGTTCGTCTGAGCTGAAGACCGATTGCATCTGTCCTTTTCTTTCTTTCGTTTTTGTCGAAGCTCCCTTCCCACGCTCTCTGCCATCCCCACCATCTCTTGTTCTCCACGTCCGCGAGCCCTGCTTCCTTCTGCCGAGTGTTGACCAGCAAGTTCCAGCGCCCACAGTCAATGGAAGACACGAGCAAGCTGCCCGTGTGTTGACTCCAACAAGTGGCCGAAGCTGCTTCTCCATCTGCTTCCATTGACGCCAGCACATGAGTCAACAAATCAGTTCATCTTTCCCTTAACTGACCGCAGCAGTCCACGTTTTCTGCCCCTCCTAGTGTCTTCTCCACCAGCTCGCCAACGAAGCCCCCTCAAATGGAGTCAACAAGCCGGTGAAATCCTCCTCACGGTTGACCACAATCCCACCGAATTCGCTGCTGCTCCACTAATCTTTGTCCCCACCGATTTGGCGCCAGTGAGCTGCTCCCTTCGTCCGCTTCTCCAACGTCCGCAGCGCCAGCTAGTCCCATCTCTCCGCTGCCGCTTGCCAACCGGTCATCTAGAGTTCCTTCAACGCCGCTGCTTGAAGATTCCAGCGAAAACCAGCAATGCCCACAGCCCAATCCAGCGTCTTCAGCCCAACGTCTTCTGACCCAGCAGCTCCTTTGAGCCCATGTGCAGCTCAGCCCAAGGAGGTTTAATTCAATTGAAGCCCAAGTCCAGCAGCTCATCTTGAAGTCAGCTCAGTCCCGTGAAGCCCGGCTCATTTCAGCAACAAATCTCAGTTGGGCTGAGATTTGTTGGGCTAAGTTTAGGCCCGGCCCAAGTTCGTCGACGCCGCCGAAAATTTCGATTTCGGCCGCCGTCGAGTCGTTGTCGCGGTGAACCGGTTTCTGCAATTAACCGGTGAGTTTATACTCTAAACTCTGCTTAGTAGGTTAATGATGTTTAAGGGGTGTTTAGATTTATTTTATTAGGAATTAGGTGGTTAGTTAGATTAAATTAGAAATGTAATTATTTAATTGAGCATGTTAGGTGATTAGCATGGTTTAGCTAAGGCCTAAATAAATTGTACTATTTATCTAGAAGGGTTCGGGAATTTCTCCGAGTCCGTATTGGTTATTAATTTAATGATTCTGGCCTAGGTTAGTATTTTTAGAATTTAAATTGATTTATTTAATTAATTTAAGTAATTATTTAATTATTAATTATTTTTCCGGAAATTAGGCCGGGATAGCCGGTGACCGGAATTTCGTGCTGATTGCAATGGTGTGGTTAATTTCTGCAATTGAATGTTAAATTATGCAAATTGAATGCGGATTGGATTTTGGTATTTAATTCCCAAAATTGTGAATTTCCAATATTTATTCAGAAAACCCCAGGTGTCGGGTTTTGACACCGAAAATGGTTTTTAGTACTATATGAAATAGTGGGATTTCAAAAAGGAAGAATATCAATTTTTCTGGATCAAGTTGACCGTGTGCCCACACACGAGTAATTTCATGTGAATTTCTAATACGAAGAAAAATGCCAGACTCACCATTTTAATTGAAGCATTTGAGTGCAATGCACGGTGCCCTGGGCCATATTTGAGTGATCGTGTGATGGTCAAGAGAAATCATCCCGGGCTGTTGAGCTGGATGTTATCCTTATTTGGGATACCCCTGGACAACGGGAAGTCGGTCGCAGTTGATTCTGGACCCTATGCTCATTCGGGAAAGCCGTCTGATAAAGAGACGTGCCGTGCTCAATGGGGTGAGACGATGCCTGGCAATGCCAGAAGACCGCCGAACAGAGAGTAGGCCGTGCTATATACCGAGATCAAAACTAGGAACGCATGATTAATTGAGTGTGGCGTTTCAGTTATTGGAGCTTATTGTTACTCATGTTCTTATGTTGTCTGTGACATAAATTGTACTGACCTGCAGGGTGGATCTGAGACGAGGTAAGTCTCATTGATTGTGTGATTATGTGATTAGGACACTTTTGGGCGTATTTCCCTCCTAATTGGGATTTAGAGCTTAGACTTGCTGAGATGATATTTCACCCCGTTGTGGGATAACATTTTCAGGGTCGTCGAGTGGAGGACTTGGAGCTGAGAGGAGGTGATCGGAAGTGTAGGTCAGTTAGGACCGCTTCTTTTTGGAAGGCCAGTCTTTTGTAGTCTTTTGGCCATAGACCTGTGTACATGACTCAGTGTATATATAAAAGCATGTTTGTTTGTGAATCTATTGTCCTACTTTTCTATCCCGAGATGATTACTATCAGGGGATTTCTTTTCGCTTCCGCATGTGCAATAAAATGGAAAAGGTCGGCGACTCGTCCTGGGAAGTCACAAATTATGATCGACTAGATAGGGATGGGCACACGCTCGGGGTTCGGGGTGTGACAGGCTTTCATCACAAATCATCTAATGACTTGAGATCACCTTAATCAATTCTGTCCAACGGGTAGATTGAAAGAATTCGTTTGGAAAGCGCCAACAGTTGTGAATGCATGGAGGAGTATTTAAGGGAGACTCTCTAGTTGTTTGTAGTAGTGCGTGAAAGAAAAATTTCAAAGTCTGAAGTTTTCTAGTTCTTTACTATTTCAATTTTCGAGCTTAATTTGTATTCAAAAGAGAGAGCAAACACTTATGAGACTTTAGAAGAGTGTGATAGAGTTTTTACACTGTGAAGTCAAGATCGTGAGACTGTAAAACCTCTTTTGATTCATAGTGAAATCCAGCCAGTGGGCTGTCAGTGCGGGAGAGTAGACGTAAGCTTGATCTAAGCCGAACCACATAAACCTTGTGTTTCTATTCTCTTTCCCTGAATTTCTTACTTTAATTTGTGGCTTTATATAATTGTTTAAAGCTGGTTACGTTCTTAGTCTATTATCCTTTAACGGCAATTTACTTTTACTAAATCTTGCGAAAATTTCTTTTAACACCTATTCACCCTCCTCTAGATGTTTATACTAGCCCTTTCATATATAATTATAATTTGGATAGAACTAAGTAGGATATGTTTATTCATTCAATGTTACTTTATAGGTTCAATGATTGATCACTTTTTAATAGCATTGTCCTGTCACAACTAGACAGTAATGAACTTGTTGCGTTACTGATATTCTTGTCATCATTAATATCGCCTTTAGAATATTAAACAATCCAAGAAATTAGTTAATCACAGATAAATTATGATTTCCATTTTATTTTTTGGATTCCCCCTCTAGAAAAGGATCATGAAAGGCACTTATAATATAACCAATCACTAAAAAAAGTATTATTTTCGAATGATATTAGTGATATTCCCGAAAAAATGGATGTCGCCAATTCATGTTTTTCTTCTGCATGAGCCATCTTCAGGCACCTAATACTCACGACACCACGATCAGGGCAAATCATGCTTTCGGAGGTACTGTGGAGGTTGGCTTGTGATGCAAAGAAATTAAAAATCTTCGATTTTGGTCCAAGCCCTGTTTTGGGGACGTCTGACCACACTTCCGCTCAACTTAGGTCACCCTTTTGACAATTAGATGGCACTTTGGGCCTCGGATGTTGTGTGACTCTGTGAATGGGGCAATAAAATTGGAATGCTTATACCGAGAAAGACAATAACGTAAGGCATAAGTGGGGCAATCCCCACAACCAAGAATCTAAACCGTACGTGAACTATCAAGTTTAAGATTCTACTAACAAGCACGAACTATGGTCATTGCTATCTTGAAATAATTTTATATCTATATCACATTTTCCCGCTTGTAGTTGGGCCAGCATAGCCAGTAGACTTCCGGGAAGGACATACAATGAGATAAATAAATACTGCAATGCTCGCTTGATAAAACGTTTTCTTATGGAAAACTTGCAAGGCCAGCTGCATTCGATGTGAAAGTTAACTCCAATCACATTGCTCCTTAATCTTACCAAGATTCATCAATTGCCCTTACGGATGCTACGAAAGCACACCTTGGGCCTCCCAGTGGAGTTGATCGGGCAACAAAATTGACAAAGAAGAAGAAAACATATGAGAACAATTAGTCACACTGAAAGATCTTCGCAAATTAGAACATTTTGATGGTACGTGATCAAACTCAGGAACTGCATCTCCTGCTTCTGAGTGTATGTACCCCACAATGCTTGGATTTACAAATTAATTACCAAATCACCTTCATTTAATAGCTTAATTATCTTTCCTATGCGAAATTTTTCGGTTGGTGTATCAAAAACCTTGCAATGAGATAATAAGGAGGTCACGAATGAGTCAAAAATTAATTGTGTAAGTTGTAGTTCGGTAGTTCAGTCCCTTTCATATGTAGTGCGAATGGGCATGCCCATCTCCTTTTCTTGATCTCGACAAAAACCTCGCGCGCATCTTCATGCCCCCATCTCAATCCTTTTCCTTTTCTATTTTTTTTTTCACTTTCTGCCAGGTCATGGGCTGACATGGTGTGTACTTTTCGCTAAATCCCAATCACAGCTCGACACTCGTGGATGACCTAGACAAATATAAAAAATAAAAGAAAATCTGGCTAGAATTTTTCTCTCTCCTCCCCGTCTCCTTCATTCACAGCCGCCGACGACCACCGGCGAGCTCCCCATCTCCTCCACTCACAGCCACCGATGACCGCCAGCTAGTTCTCCTCCAGTCCTCAGCCCCGCATTCAGGCCCCCACCATCTCGTTGTACTTGTCAAATTCGTCCAGATTTCCAGATCTGTGGAGAGCAAAGCAACCTCTTCATGTACGTCGCTCGCGCCTAGAGCTCGACGATGGAGCCTTGGCCGCGAGCACCCAGATTTCCAAATTTCTACAGCCTTGGCCGCAAGCGATGACAATGGTTTAGACGACGCTGACGAAACCTTGCCGTAAGTGCCAGATTTCCAGATCTGGAGCCCAAACGACATTGCGCCGGGATCCTTCTCGCCGTCCGGCCACCTCCGCCTCGTATTGCTGCGACAATCAACTCGAACGGCGGAGAGAAGATGAACCCAGATTTCCTCCACTTTCTCTTTTTCATGGTCTGCTCATGATGTCTGCTTGGAGAATTAAGAATTGAGGGAGGTTTGTTATTTTTGCTCTGTCCAGTGAGAATCCCCTCCCACGGGATGTATGGGTTCCAGAGGGAAATCCTGCCTTGCCCATGCTTTCCTTCCTCGTATTGTTCTTGCTTCATGTGCCCATGGCTCTACATCTAGCCACGAACGAGCCGCCGCAAGCGACGTGTGCTCTTGGGCGGCATGGCGTAGTGCCTTGGCCATGGCTACCGCCGGAGTCATCGACAATTGGGAAATTCTGGAAATCAAATCCGAGGTCTATGGCCACTGACGGAGCAAGAGAGAGAGGGAGAAAAAAAACAAAAAGATAGTGAGCTTTTTTTAATGGGTTAATACCCTAAAAAACCCAAACTGGTACAATTGTGACAAATTTATCCCAAACTATTTTTTTGACTACAAAAAACTTTAAACTGGTATATCTTTGACAAATTTACTCCAAACTGATACACTTGTGACAAATTTACCCTATGTTCGTTTTTATTAAATTTTATTGTCAAATTATTATGTTAAATGATACGTGACAGTTGATTGATATACCAATTTGAGATTTTATGCTCAATTTTAATAATTTATAATTTTTGTGATTTTTTTTGTATTAATCCAATTTAACATAGGGTATATTTGTCACAAATTTACCAGTTTGGAGTTTTTTGCGATCGAATAAATTAGTTTGGGGTAAATTTGTCATAAATGTACGAGTTTATGATTTTTTATGGTTAGTCGGGGTAAATTTGTCACAGGTGTAACAGTATGGAGTTTTTCATAGTCAAAAAAATAGTCTTTGGTAAATTTGTTACAAGTGTACCAGTTTGGGGTTTTTCAGGGTATTAACCCTTTTTTAATTTATGTCCAGGTCATCAACAATGGCAATTGTAATTGGCTCTCAACAAAAAAAATATAAAAATAAGGAAAAAGAAAATAAAAATATATATATATATATATACACACACGACGTGTCAGTAAGTGATCCCTGACCACTGAATACTAACATCCCCTTCCTACTTCAGCCTATCTGCCCTACCTAGCTCTACACTTCCTCGGTCTCACTGCATACCACTCGCTTTGGATACAAACGAAACCGACGAGGCGTTTCGCTTCTAGTGAGAGATGTTAAACGACATCATGTTCTTTTGAGGTCAAGAATATCTCGACACCACCCTACTATACGAGTTAGTTTTGATAACTACGTGCTAAATTTTCCTTTTCCAAAAATTATCTTGTTGACCACACATTGTTCATATCCAATATGGCATGACAATGACAATGCATTCGAGACTACATATCATTCGATCAATACTGTTTATGTTAACCGTCTTTATTGTCAATCATTAGTTGTTAAGTATAATTTACAATCGCGTCTAATGAACATTGGTGGTAAGTTAATAATCATTGACTTACCAAGCAGGCGGTGCCTTGTCATCGTCCATGGTCTCCAATTCCTGCAATTATTATTTGTTATTATAGTCACTTCCTCCTTGCTGCAGCCATGGCCAGTTTGATGATTTGAGGCAAAAGAACGCTTCAAGTGCCATAATTTTGCACAAAAGGACACTTAAGTACCATAACTTACGAAAGGTACACCTAAGTGCCACATTTGAAGAAAAACAGATCACTTAAGTGCCACTTCAGCCAAAGTCCGGCCAAAAGGCTGACGTTGCATTTTTCCGGCGAATTTCCGGCGAAGTGAGCCCAAAATGACGCCGTTTTGCACGTTGATGTGGCCAAATAATGCAAAAACGGCGTCGTTTTGAGCCGACGTAGTAAAAAAAAAATAATATAAAATTAAATAAATTAAATTTAGTTAAAATATTAAAAACTAATAATTTTAAAATTAAAAATTTAAAAAAAGGGGGGAGGCGGTGGTTGAGGGCTCAGCCTTGAGCCACCACCGCCGCCTCCTCGCCGTCATCGGGAAGGGCCGGCGACGGAGGGGGAGGGTCGACCGGAGTCGCCGGCCCTAGGCCAGGGGTCGGTGACCCCGGCCGACCGGCGGCGAGGGCTCGCGAGCCCTCACCTAGATCCGGCGAGTGGTGAGGGTCGTGGCGCTCGCCCGGATCCGGCAAGGGTCGGCAGCCCTTGCCCGGCCGAGCCAAGGGCCGCCGCCCGCCGGGGGTTGCCCCGACGAACGGCGGCCCTTGGCCCGGCCGGCGAGGGCCACCGATCCTCGCCGGATCCGGGCGAGGGCTGCGACCCTCACCCCGATCTGGGGCGAGGGCTCGCGTGCCCTCGTCGTCGGTCGGCCGAGGTCGTCGGCCCATGGCCAGGGGCCGGTGACCCCAGTCGACCCTCCCCCCTCCGTCGCCGGCCCTTCCCGGTGACGGCGAGGCGGCGGTGGTGGCTGAGGGCTTTTTTTTTTTTTTTTATAATAGTTTTAATTTTAAAATTATTATATTTTTAATATTTTAACTAAATTTAATTTTAAAATTATTATTTTTAATTAATTTTTATATTTTTTTTACCACGTCGCCCAAAATGACGCCGTTTTTGTATTATTTGGCTACGTCAGCATGCAAAACGGCATCGTTTTGGGCTCGTTTCGCCGGAAAACTGCCACGTCAGCCTTTTGGCCGGATTGGCACTTAAGTAATCTGTTTTTCTTCGAATGTGGCACTTAAGTGTATTTTTCGTAAGTTAAGGCACTTAAGTGTGCCTTTGTGCAAAGTTGTGGCACTTCAGGGGTCCGCACGTCAATGGTTCGATGTGGACGGACAAAGACCAACCCACCATGAATATGACCCTTTTAACAAGAAAAAAGAAAGTGGGAATGAAAGGAAGCTCATGGCGGCAGTGTAGCGATCACAAGTTCATTTGCGGTGTCGCGAAAGGCACAGCAGAGACAAGATCTCTAACTTGCATGGTGTAAGATCTTAATTGGGGTTGATTTATTGATCTTGAGCCTTTGCTATATCAAGTTGGCGTTGGCAGGTTTCTTCTCCGGCTTTTAAGGCGGAAATTCATTTTCACCATATCAACTTGGGACTAAACTCAACGGTCAGTAGAAAAAAACATGCTGCGACGATTGAAAAAAAAAGAAAATGAAAACTAAACTCAATGGTTGGTAGAAATTCATGTTCACTCCGGCGATTGATCATCATCCAACGGCGAACAATGAATTTGTTTCATCTGAAGGCTAACAACACACCAACAAGCTTATTTTGCATAAGAGCACTTTGTTTCATCTGATGGCTAACAACACTTATTTTGCATAAGAGCACGATGGGGGTAGACAAGCCCATCAACATGTGTGACATCTCAGATTTTCACTCCTATTTTCTACTGAATAAATCGGGCATTTCATTAACGCGCCTATAGAGCTGTTCTCAGAGCAGATCACTTTCGAGATAACTAGACTATTCAGGAAGTTATTAAGAAATTTTAATGCAATAGACTTGAGAATTCAACCAAGAATCAGCTTCTCGATCGTGCTCATCTTTAGAGGCCATTACAACACAGTTAAAAAATCAATGTGAGATCAGAGATAGGTCGGTTCAACTAAGATGTGTAACTAATCGTGGGTGACACTAAATTGGGAAATTCTCATCGACCGACATTAATTTGATTTTATCGTCGTTTTGGTACCTTGTGCCCGTAATTGAATCATTGAGATTTTTCCGACAATCGAGAGTTGCCAATGTATCGAGTGGGTTTATTATGGTTTGAAGAAAATCGACCATGGGTCATTTGCACTAAAAATCTCTGAAAACTACCCGAAAGCCTAGGTCACGCTAAAAACGCGCCGAATGGAAATTAACCGTCAATTCAAGTCTGATTTCAGAAATTGAAGATCCTGTCATGTCATAATGAATTCTAAGAATGTCGACTCAATCTTAGAAGATTTTTCTGACAACCGAGACTTTTTGGGAAAAAGTCGTCGCAATGCCGTTTTTATTCAGAAATTGCCAGGGATTATTTTTTATTACAAAATTGAGATATAAGATGGATTCATGGGTGAAGAAAAAATGTCAATTGAAGCATTGAAGTACCAATTGAATTTTTTAGGATCAATTTAGGTGGTATTGAAGTAGATCAAATGTCTAATTGAAGGGAGATTATGCGAAATTCGTAGCCCCCCTTTCCCCTAGCATTTTGGACCATCTCACATGTCCAAGAAAGAGGCATTGGTGGCCTATGGACAGCCAAGGGATGATACTTGGCCTAGGATGAGTGTAAAGATATTTTTGTGGAAAATATTGGCCATATGGACCCCATGCCTCCTCATCTCTATCCTCTCCCTCACTCTCTTCCATTCCCACCGTTCAAGACCCCTCTTCTCTCCCTCAATCGCTCTCTGCTCTGCTTTCATTTCATCTCCCTTACAATCCCATTTCTTTGGTTATTCTTTGCAACCGAAGCTGCCCATCACATGCCCACCTCCACCACCGAATCCTCCATTTAGCCGATCCACCGAAGCTGCTTTCCTCTCTATCACCTTCAGACCATCAACTGACATCTTTCCATGCAAATCAAGCAGCGACTGAAGTTGCTTCTCGTCCCCAGCGAAGCCCATTGATTCTTCTCCACCGTTTCACCAGCCAAAGCCACTTGTCCACGTCCCCCTCTCTCTTGGTCAACCTTGCTGTCCCTCAGCCAGTTTATTGACCCTGCAGCTGCCAGCAACGAAGACGCTGCGCCTCCACTAGCGAGCTTGTCTGCCATCTCCACTTCTTGGCACGTCTAGTGGAGTCCACCGAGGTCCAAACTCCATCGAGTGAAGCCCATCTTTGACCACAAATCTCCACTGCTTCGGTCTTCCTCTGCCTTCACCGCTAGTAGCTGCTTTCCCTCGTGTGCCAGTGAAATCCAAGCGAGGCAGCACCACCGTCCAAGCCAGCAAATTTTGGCCCGTGTCTTCAGCCCAGTGAGTTCATCTCCAGCAACAGCAGCCCACGTGGATTTTTCTTGAGCAGCCTGGCTGCATTTGAAGCCAACGAACCCAGCATTCAGCCCATTTTCAGTGGTTGTCCAGCTCACTTGAAGCCCAAAAAGCAGGCCCAAGCCCATCAATCAAGCCCAGCATTTGTTGTGGGCTTGCAAGGCCTTTTGGGCCAGGCCCAAGTGTCTGTCGAAGCCGCCGAATGTTCAGGTTTCGGCCGCCGTTGCATGGCCATCGCGATGATCCGGTCTCCGCTTTTAACCAAGTGAGTTTTGCTCACTAAGCCCTTCTTAGTTTGCTAATGATGCTTAGGTTGATTAGATTTAATTAAGTGTAATTAGGTGGTTAGATTATATTAGAATAATTAAATTAGGGATTTATCTATGCATGTTAGGCAAATGGTTGCAAGTAGACAAGTCTTATTATTTATTGAATAAGTCTCGGTAATTTTCAAGGCTCGTATCGGCTTCCAATTAGGCATTGCGGTGTGACACCCCCGATTCGCTTGAGGTCGCCACAGGTACCTATTACTCGATCTCCTACAACTTCACAGACCGATACCTTTTAACTAGAGAGATTTAAAATATATATATATATATAGGTCCCAGCACAGCTCATCAGCGGAAGTATGAATGAGTCTCACCATCCCTTAATCCAATAACAATAATGCAGTGCACACCAACTATGCTCCAAATGAAAAGACAAAGCCGTATTTTCACGATGGACATCTCGGGTCGGTACAGCCAAAAGGCCAAGATTTTTAACTACACTTGGCTATAACTCAAGAGAACTCGACCCTACATCGAACATATACACCCCTCCATCAACAAGTGTCGGCTATCCTCCAAAAAGTGTCAGCTTCCATCAGCTATGCATGCCATCACACCCAACTCGGTGCATCGGGCGGCGGTGGTGGCAGCATCCCTAGCATCACTCCACCACGCCGGACATGAACAGACAAAAACTCCTGGATAACTGGGGCATCAGCAAGACCCACATGGTACATCACTAAGACACGGACTTAAACATACACCAGACCAGGTACACTAGTGCAGGAATGCTCAGTGCACTCTACCTCGACATCAGATGGCAACCCATAATAGGTACCGCATGCAACTGGTAGCAAATGCATATTTCTAATTTGAAATGTTAATCCCCAAAGGGGTGAGTACAACTACTCAGCAGTAAAGATCCACCAAACTACACAATGCGTCAAACAGAACAATCAAGGTATCATGAATAAAACACATATCATTCATGCATTCAAGCATACCTCACCTTACAGCCATGCATATATCACCATATGATGTGCATATATCACCATGCACTTGCACTTATATCATCGAACAACCATGCATATATCACCATGCAACGTGCATATACCACCATGCACTTCATGCTTGCATTCCCATGAGGTTCATCCCATGCCATATGTACACATCCATGCGCATGATACGGTCTCAATTTTTTATCTTTCCAGGGACCAGTGTTTGCGTCCCACAATTTATCGCTCGCATCCAACCTAGCATTGCGAGGAGCCTCCGGCACACACCTCAGGGCATCCGGTAAACACACTTCGGGTATCTCGTACCCCAACTGGTATCACGAGGAATTCCCCCAACACACACCTTCAGAGCTTGTGGCACACACCTCTGGGCATCCCAACACTCCCGGGTCATCCGGCACACACACTCCGGGCATCCGGCACCCACACTCCGGGCATCCCGACACTCCCGGGGCATCGTCGGCTCACACCTCCGACGGTCTCATTATTATGTCAATTTATATTCACACATGTATCTCAATTTCAACATGGCATTTGATGCAATAATATCAAGGGTCTCAACCAGCTTTTGATGCCATATAACATGCCATATGTCATCACATATGCAGCAAAATCAACCACTCAAAGCATTACATCACATGGAAAAATTCATTTATTTTTGAAAACGCATCAATTTTCGGATAAAACAGAATGCACTCCTTTAGTTAAAACTCTAAAAAAATTAGTAAATGGTATTAATAAATTCTGAAAACTTGACACATTATAGAAGAGACCTAAATGCAGATATCTCATGAAAAACACCATACCAAAAGAATCTCACACAAAACAGGACGGTCCATGCATCACAGTTTTCAAAATTTCAACACTTCAGGTTGCACAGTTTCGGGAGTAATTTAAATTAAATATGCAAATGAACTCCAAAAATTCTGAAATTTTGATATGTTATATACAAGTCCTAAAGGTAAATATTTCGTGAAGAATTAGAAACCCAAATCGTTCTATATTAATAGATATAGACAATTAATTCTCCCTGTTCTCGGTGTCATTTTTCCAGATTATCTTCTTTCAAAGGAAACTCGTTTCACCAACCTAAATATGTCCGTTTCTTCTAAATTTTCAGTATGTTATACCTCAGAATATTACCTACAACTTCATTAAGGACACACGATCAAATTTTAACGGGATGATTTTATAAAAATCACAGAATCATACTAGGTCGAGGTAGCATTTTCCCAGATCCAGTTTCTTCAAAGGATAACGATTTCACCGACCTATTTTTGTTCATTTCCTCTAAAGTTTTGATATGTTATACCTCAAGAAGTACACTACAACTTTCATTAAGAAATCAAAGTGAGATTTTCTCAAGAAAGCTACTTTACAGTCCACGAAATCACTAAAGGTCAGCACAACACATTCCAGATCTAATTTCTCCAAAGGAAAATCGTTTCACCAGGAAATCCTTGTCCGTTTTATCTCAAATTTTAGTATGTTACTTCTCAAGATGCTCTCTACAACTTTCATTAAGAGATTGAAGCGAGATTCTAACTAAAAGTAGCATGCAGCTCACAAACTAGTGAAGGGTCGGACTGATTTTTCCAGAAAACAGCATGCTAGGCCACAAATTTCTCCCCAAAGCTTCAAAATTTCATCACTTCCACCACAACCGAAGTTCACCATCTTTTACACACACATCACAGCAAGCAAAGGGTAGGTTTTAGGACTCTACTTGCCTCAAATTCGAGCACAAAACATCGACAAAAATGGCGGGGCAAGGCGGCGAATGAACAGCGGCGACTAGGCGGCGAATGAACTCCTCCTTCTTCCTCTTCTTCTCTCGCGCGCTCGCTCTCTTTCTCTCTTCCTTTCTTCCTTTCTTTCTCTCAGACGACCACTCTCTCTCTCTTTCTCTTTCTCTCGTGCGACTCCCTCTCTTTCTCTCCCTTTCCTTGCTTAATCCGCCCCTCCCCCTCTTCTTTCTTCCCCCTCATGATTAGCTTGTAATCATTTATTTGCATGCATGTGACACTTGGTAATTGCCATGCAAGATGGGCTTTATCCGGCTGGGCTTGGGCCAGCTTGGTCGACGGCAGCTCCTCCTCCTCCTTTGGGCTTCACGGGCCAGGCCTAAATGGCCGATTGGTGGGGCTATGGGTTGGTTTGGTTCTTAATTATCCAGCCCACCATTATTCCAATCAATCCCACCTTAATTTCCTACATAGATAAATACCTAATCACAAAATAATATGGCCAAAAACTTGCAACATTAAACCATAAGAATCAGATCTATAAGGTGCATGGTCAAGAACTAAACTCCTCCTTATCAAATTATCCTATAGCACCAACCTTAATTTACCCATGAACACAAGATACATTTCCATTAAAGTACTTAGTCTTAATCTATTACAATTCTTTGGTCTAATGATCACAACATGAATCAATGACACTTCCATCACCTTTCTATAGGTTGTAATGCCTCTAGAAATTGCCATGAAATTTTGGGATGCCACATGCGGGCCTAAATTGGATTTATCATATTTATTTATTAATTTTCGGAATTATTTAATTAATTATTTATTTTCCGAAAATTAGACCGGGATGCTCGACGATCAAAATTTTCTGCTGATTATCGTGGCGTAGTCCGTTTATTTAATTGAGGTTTATTTTGTGCTGAAATGAATTAATTGTGATTATGAGATTATTTTCTTGAATTAATTAATTTGGATTATTAATTGGAAAATAACCGGGTGTCGATTGACAACACCAAAAATGTTTTGGTGGACTACAGATAAGGGTGGGATTTGTGGAAATGAAATTATAATATTTTGGCTAAGGCCGATCGTGTGCCCACGCACGTGTACTTTTGTCGGAAATGAATAAAATGACAAATTTATTTTACATTTGAAGTATCGTGTTATACAATATCGGCTCAGTGACCCTATAGGTCAATGGACGGTATGCAATACCGGCTCGGTGACTCTATATGTCATTTTGTAGAAAGGACAGTATAAAATGTCGACTCGGTGACCCTATAGGTCATTTTGTAGAATTGACGACATGCCATAACGGCTTGGTGACTCAACATGTCATTTTGTAGAATGGATGTTATGATGAATATACTTGGTGACTTATAATGTCACTTCAAAGAATGGATCATTTAAAATATTGGCTCAGTAACCCAATAGGTTATTTCGAAGAATGGACAATATTGATTGAAATGACCAAGGATGGTCTGTCTGACATGTAATCGATTAGGTCGATTGATCGATGTTTCGATCTATTGTGATTGTTTGGGTGCCTATTGATTGTACTAATTTGCAGGTGGAATTTGAGGCCAAGGTAAGTCCTCCAACTTGTGTGTGCTTAGGCAGCCCATAGTGTATTAGTTTACTAATTGGGTCTTAGGGGGGTAGAACTTCCTGAGACGTTGTCTCACTGGTTATCGAATAACCATTTTTAGGTCCTTAGATGGCATTAGTGAAGGACTGGAGACCCAAAATGTGGAAGGGGAAGCCTGAATAATTGATGATCCTATTGGACTAGCTAGTCATAGAGCAATTCTCTTTTGATAGAAGTCGATTCCATTTTGTAGACTCTGTTTTAGAAACTTGTGGTTTAAACTTGACTTAACAATTCGACTTGTATATATTTGCACTATGTTTGGCAATGTATATAAGTGTGCATGCATATATTAAATGAATGGGTCGGCGATGCATCCTGAGACATTGCTATTAATTGACCAAGGTAAGGGATGGGTGCGTACTCGAGGATCGGGGTGTGACATCCCGTTTAAGTGGTATCAGAGCAAAGTTCGAGATTGGAGTGATAAGAAGCGATGGGTCTTGGGATAGTAGTAGGAAAGGCCTTTAAATTCATGCTGGTGCATGTTTGTGTTAGCTGGGTGCTAGAATTGCCTGTTGTTTGGATCACTCTGTTTCTAATTCGGTTTGGAATTGGAAGCAGGCGTCAATAGATAAAGATTGAGCCATGAGTGATCTGGAGCCAAGAACTCCTAGCAAGAGGGCCAGTAGGGCGTGACTCGGGGTAGAGCGTCGACTAGGGTCGGTACCCAAGGAGGCCGTGGTAAAGTGCTAGTTGTAGCTAGCGCTAGTGGTGAAGCACCACATCCCATTGGTGTTGGGGTAGCAAACCCCAGAGATCCTAGAGTGGACGAGATTTTGCAGTCATTGGAAGCAATGGGGGACTTGATTAGGCAGTAGGCCCAGAATCAAGCCGCCGTTGTTGAAGCCGCCGCTCAGGCCGCCGCTATTGCTGTCGTTGCCATTGCTACTGAGGCCGCCCCCATTGTAGCACCTGTCGCTGCACCTGCCGTTGCCCCTGCTGAAGTTCTGCCAGGAGTTGTGGCCGCTGGGAAGTCGATCCACAAGTTAGTGGAACCGTTTCTAAAGCTGAGCCTGCCGAGGTTCATTGGTACTGAAGACCCCAAGGCCACGTCTCTATGGATACAAGACTTGGAGAGCGCATTTACACTTCTGATCTACAATGAAGAGGAAAATGTGGTACTAGCCGTGTACCAACTTCAAGGTAATGCAAACATTTGGTGGAGATCTGCCAAGGACACTGTGTTCCCGGAAGGTGTGGTCCAAGTGTGGGACACATTCCTCAAACCTTTTAATGAGCAGCACTTCTCAGGTACAGCTCGGAAACAAAAGATAGAGGAGTTCCATCGTCTCTGCCAGGGGAGTATGACAGTTGACCAATATGGGGTCAAGTTTGCAGAATTGTCACAGTATGCTCTTAGATTGATAGAAGACCCCGAAGAGAAAGCCTGAAAATTTAGAAGTGGTCTTCGTACTGAATTGAAACAACCTCTACTACCTTTGGACTTGAAAGATTACAAATAGGTCTATCATCGAGCTCAAATGATAGAGCGAGGTTTAAATGAACAAGCTGCCTCATCTGGATCGAGGTTCAGCTCCCATCGAGAAGGGATTCGTCAAGGAAAGAGACCCATGCCTAGAAATAGATTCCAAGTTCCACCTAACAGGAAAGGCATAATTGGAAAGTTAGGATCGAACCTGAATGGTCTGTGTCGTCTGTGTGGAAGACGACATGGTGCAAATTAGTGCCTGCGAAGGACAAGCACTTGTTATGAGTGTGGCCAGCAAGGTCACATAGCCAGAGATTGTCTTAGAAGACTGAGAGGACAACCACAGTTGCCATCGCCGTTGCCGGTGGGTCAGATCAAGGGTTATGCCCCTTATAACGTGCCATAAGGAGGACATATGAGGCGTCTAGTTCAGGGCATAGTTTATGCTATCACACAGGGTCAGGCAAAAGCTGCGCCTAACATGATCACATGTATGGTTTTGCTGAACAACCAACCTGCTTACACTTTATTAGACTCGGGAGCAACTCATTCCTTTATTGTCGAGCAGTAGGTTAAGTTGTTAGGATTAAGTCCTATATTGATGAAGTCAACAGTTTGCATATCTATGCCATTGAAGGATAAAGTGATTGCTGCTTTGGGTTGTTCTGGTTGCAAGTTAGCGATTGGTGAGCGAGTGGGGAAAATAGACTTTTTAGTCTTATCCATGTATGATTTTGATTTGATAATTGGCATGGACTAACTCACCAAGCAACGAGCTATAATGGATTGCTATCGCAAAATGATTCAGTTTGACCCTTTAAAGGGTAAGAGCTTCGAGTTTGTTGGGAATTGAGGAGGACCCTCGATTGTCCTGATCTCGTCGCAAGAGTCAACTCGTCTATTATATGAGGGTTGCCAAGGTTACCTGGCAACTGTCGTGGATACGACAATTGTGGAGCTAAAGATGGAAGATATAGCTGTGGTACAAGAATTTCCAGATGTCTTTCCAAAGGAATTGCCAAGTCTACTGCCAGAAAGAGAGATTAAGTTTGTGATTGAGTTAGCCCCCGGGACAGAGCCAATCTCTAAGGCTCCTTACCAGATGGCGTTATTTGAATTGAAGGAATTGAAGGTGCAGATGCAAGAGTTACTGGATAAAGGATTTATTCACCCCAGTGCATCACCTTGAGGAGCACCAGTTCTGTTTGTAAAGAAGAAAGATGATTCGTTGCGTCTGTGCATCGACTATCGGCAACTCAATCGGGTAACGATCAAGAACAAGTATCTACTCCCAAAGATTGATGATTTGTTTGATCAGTTTCAAGGAGCATCGATTTTCTCAAAGATCGACTTGAGGACAGGATATCATCAGCTGAGAATTAGGAAGGAGGATATTCCTAAGTCAGCATTTCGCACTCGTTATGGTCACTATGAATTCACAGTGATGCCATTTGGGTTGACGAATGCTCCAGCTGCTTTTATGAATTTGATGAATAGGGTATTCAAGGAATACCTAGATCAGTTCGTGATCGTGTTCATTGATGATATTCTGGTTTACTCGAAAGGTGATGAAGAGCATGAGAGTCATCTGAGATTAGTGTTGCATAAGCTAAGAGTTCATCAGTTGTATGCTAAGTTTAGCAAGTGCGAGTTTTGGTTGACTCGTGTTGCTTTCTTAGAGCATGTGATTTCATGCAAAGGAATTTTAGTGGACCCGAGCAAGATTGAAGCCATGATCAACTGGCCAAGACCGACTACAGTGATAGAGATCAGAAGTTTTCTAGGCTTAGCAGGTTATTACAAACGATTTGTGCAACACGACGGGGTGAGATAATATCTCAGCAAATTCACCCCCTAAACTCTGACTAGGAAGGAAATACGCCTAAAGGCGTCTTAACCACACAACCACACGGTCACAGAGACTTACCTCGTCTCAGATCCGTCTTGCATGTCAGCATAGTTTATATCACAGACATAAACAGTATTCATACTCAGACAATTGGAACGCCACCATTCATCTCTCAAACAGCCACATGTGTCCCGATTGTAGGGCCAAATCGTTGTGACACGTCCTATTCTGTGCCACACAATTTTGTCATATAATCCGGCATGTCAATTTCACTTAACATGCGTTCCAATTGTTCATCATGGCCACATACGGGCACGGCCTACTCGAAGTTCGGCGGTCTTCTGGCGTAGCCAGGCATTGTCTCGCCCCATCGATCATAGCAACGTCACTACGTTGACAGCATTCCATAAATGAGCATTGGTCCAGCCTTTACTACAACTGACATCCATTGATAGGGCATCCCATATAGGGGCACGTCCACCTGACTCATTTCGGGGACACCGTGAATTGCACTCAAAAGCCTCAATTAAAATGGTGAACCTGGCCTATTTTCTTCGTATTAAAAATATACGGTAAAATAATCGTGTGTGGGTGCACGGTCAAGTTGAACCAGAAAAGCTGATACCCCTCTTTTTAAAATCCCATTGTTTGATATAATCCTTAAAACAATTTTTGGCGTCAAAACCTGACACCCGAGATTTTCTAGTTAAATATTGAAATTTCACAAATTTTGGAATAAATAACCAAAATTCCAATCACCACTCACTTTGCACAAATTAACACTCAATTAATTAAACCAAGCACACCATTGCAATTAGCATGAAATTCCAGTCACCGGCTATCTTGGTATAATTTTCGGAAAATATTAAATAATTAAATAAATACCAAAATTATTAAATAAATACAATTAAATGCAAAAATAGCAACCTAGGCCGGAAATGGTTAATTAACCACCCAAACGGGCCTAGAAAATTTCCAAACCTATCTAGATAAATAGTACGGCTACTTTAGTTCTTAATCTATCCGTTCTAACCAACTAACATGCACAAATGGATAATTAAATTGCTAATCCATTCTAACTAACCATCTAAACCATAATTAGCCTAAACTAATCAACTCTTCAGCATCATTAACTCCATAAGTAGAGTTTAGCAAGTAAACTTATTGGTTTTGCAATCCGGTGAGTCCATGACGACGGCGACACGGGGATGGGCGATAAACCTCCTTGCGGCAACACTGAACGGAGACTGGGGGGCCTAAAAACGGGCCACAAAGCCTAAAAATGCGATTAAAAAATGGTCCTTTGATTTTCTGGTAAAAAACGGCCCTACTTTGAATTTTCGCCAAAAATCTCGGTTTCTAGAAAAATCTTCGGAAGGTGAGTCAACTTTCCTAAAATGAATCGTGACATGACAGAATTTTCAATTTCTGAAATCGGGTTTAAATTCGCGGTCAATTTCAATTTGGCGCAATTTTAGCGTGACTTAGCCTACCGGGTAGCTTTTAGGAATTTTTAGTGCAATTGACCCGTTGTCGATTATTTTCGAGCCACATTGTATTTCTTCGACTCATTGGCGACTCTTGGTTGTCGTAAAAATCTCGAGGTTTCAAATACGGACATAGGGTACAAAACTGACAAAAAAATCGGTCTAGTGCCGTTCGACATAAATTTTGCAATTAGGTGGAATCACCCACACACTAATCACATACCTCTGTTGAATTAACCTATCTCCGGTCTCTGATCGATTTTGACAGTGCCGTAATGACCCTTGTAGATTAGCACGGTCGAGCAATCGATTCTTGGTCGAATTCTCAAGTCTATTGCGTTTAGATTTCTTAGCGGCTTCACTTGATAGATTAGTTATTTCGTGAGTGGTCAGTTTAGAGAATAGAACTACATGCATGCTGATGAAAAGCCCGATCCATTCAATTGAAAACAAAACCTAAAAATTTAGAATGTCACAACTCATCCCCTCTTATAAAAATTTCGTTCTTGACGTGCTGGGTGTGAGGACGGTCATGGATGGTGGATGGGCTAGTGTGTCTCGCGAGCACGCACACGATGGCGTTGGACGGTGGGGCAAGCAAGCGGTCAATGGTGAGGGGGTGTTGGCCAGTTTCTCTACAAATTCAAGCTCTCAAAACACTCACTAATGGAGAAAGGGGCTGCTGAAGGAAGAAGAAGGTTGCTGAAGCTTGAGGGGGCCACCAAAATATCCAAAATGCTTGAGTGCTTGGCCCTACCGCCTTGGCTAGCATCCTCAACCAAATTGCAGCTCCTTGGCTTCCCAAACAAACCTCTCAAATGGTCCATAATGTTGTAGCACCCCTTAGCTACGACTTTTGGACCTTACCCCTCCAAATTGAATTCAATTTCAACTCGAATCAAGCCCAATTGATGCTCATAAATTCTACCAAGGTGCCCCCACTTCAATTCACATTTTTCCTCACCAATTGAACCAACTTGAATCCCAAAAACGCGATTAACAACGGTCCTCTGATTTTTCCGATAAAAAACGACCATAATTTGAATTTCCGCCAAAAATCTTGGTTTGCAGAAAAATCTTTGGAAGGCGAGTCGACATTCCTAAAATGAATCGTGACATGACAGAACTTTCAATTTCTGAAATCGGGTTTAAATTCGCGGTTAATTTCAATCTGGCGCGATTTTAGCGTGACTTAGCCTACCAGGTAGCTTTTAGGAATTTTTAGTGCAATTGACCCGTGGTCGATTATTTTTGAGCCACATTGTACATCTTCGACTCATTTGCGACTCTCGGTTGTTGTGAAAATCTTGAGATTTCAAATACGGACATAGGGTATAGAACTGACAGAAAAATCGATCTAGTGCCATTCAACAGAAATTTTGCAATTAGGTGGAATTGCCCACACACTAATCACATACCTCTGTTGAATCAACTTATCTTCGGTCTCTGATCAATTTTGACAATGCCGTGATGACCTTTGTAGATTAGCATGGTCAAGCAATTGATTCCTAGTCGAATTCTCAAATCTATTGCGTTTAGATTCCTTAATAGCTTCACCTGATAGACTAGTTATCTCGTGAGTAGTCAACTCAGAGAATAGAACTATAAGCGTGTTGATGAAAAGCTCGATTCATTCAATTGAAAACAGAACTTGAAAATTCAGGATGTCACAAAGCTCGTTCATATGCACTAACTCCTTATCTTTGATTCTTGAAAGCATATAGACGGTTGAAAGCTTTTCATGTGCATAAGCAAGGAAGGCATGAACCTTGCTATTGATTTGCCATCGACAAGTGGATGGTGACCTTGTATTTGACGATCGATGACGAGATGTCTTCTTATAGGAGAATTAGGGAATTCTATTTACTAAGTCTTCGACTCACTATTGTTGTTCCCACCATTCCAGGTGTGTGATGGGCGAACCAAGGTCCGAGAGGGGAATGCACATAGTATGGGGGCTGCTTTTGGGAGCAGCTCGGTAGAGGAGTTAGGCTACCCCAGCCTTTTGATTGACTATATATATGGAAACGAAAATAAGTAGCCCAGGACTAAGATGGGCATGTAATCAAAACAGCTTTTGATATGTGAATATGTGTATGAATATGTTGCTTTTAATTGCTTGGCTTGCATATGTCTTGCCCGACTTCTATGTTTGTTTGTACAGGGATTGTTTATGATCACTTCCGCATGTGCTTAACTAAAGATAAAAGACTTTCGAGACATTCGACGATGCCTAAGGTGTCGATGCTAACCCGCCGGGTCATGCTCTCATGCCAGAGGTGGGGCGGGGGTGTGACATCCTATTTTTGGTATCAGAGCCAGGTTAATTACCTGTAGTGATAAGGTGTGTTGGCAGTTGGGCTAGTTAGTTAGGAAAAATACCATGCATGTGCTTGTTTGAGTGATTTGTTTTTGCTAACCTTAACCCCTCTCACTTTATTATTGCTATAGATGTGCTCATTCTTTTGCATAGGTATTCTTTAGAAATCTAGTTGAACACCATGAGTGCTCGAGACCAGTCGACTTCTAAAGGAAAGTTGAACCAAGATTCCCGACTCAATGGAATACCGTAAGCCTTTGCGACCATAGGAGGTTTTGTGGCATCCTAAAATTTCATAATAACCCCTGGATATACCATGAACCATGAATAGGTGATGGGAGTGTTATTGATTTATGTTATAGCCTTTAGACCAAAGAATTTTAATAGATTAATGCCGAGTATTTTAATGGAGAATTATTTGGGTAGAAATACATCTTATGTTAATGGATGATCAAGGTTGGTGCTATAGGACAATTTGATAAAGAAGACGTTGTTCTTGACTATGCACTTTATAGATTTGATTTTATGGATTAATGTCACAAAGTTTTTTTGGCCATTTTATTATGCAATTAGGTATTTATTTAAATGAGGATTAAGATGTATTATTAAAAATAAACTTGGGCCATTTAAGTTTGGACTTTAGGCCCAAGAGTGTTGGCATAAAGTGGGCCAAGAGGCCCGGCCCAAGGAGCCCATGAAGTGGTCGACCAAGGCTGGCCCAAGCCCGGCCCATTGAAGGCCCATCATGTGCATGGAAAAAATGCCAAGTGGCAAGAAAAGCTTGCCAAGTGTTGCCCCTTTGTAACTAAGTGTCCCTCCATGAAAAAATGGGAGCATGCAAGGGTTTTAATTTGACTAAAAGGAAAAGGGGGAGGGGGATTTCGACCAGAAGAGAGAGAAGAGAGAAAGAGAGTACTGTCCAAAGAGAGAAAGAGAGGAAGAGAGGAAGAGAGGAAGAGGAGACGCCATCGAGCCCGCCTAGTCCCGCCGTCATTCTTGCTGTGTTTTCCTTTGATTTGAGGCAAGTGAAGTCCTAAAACCTACTCTTTGCATTGCTGTGTGTATGTGTAGTAGATGGTAAGTCTTGGTTGTGGTAGATGGGATGAGATTTCGGAGCTTTGAAGAGAGATTCGTTGGTCATGCATGCTGATTTCGGAAAGACCAGTCCGACCGTCCACGAGTTTGTGTGTTGCATGTGAATTTTTAGTTGGAATCTTGTTTCAACCATTTCATGAAAGTTGTAGAGAACATCTTGAAGTATAACATACTAAAATTTGAGATAAAACGAACAATTATTTCTTGGTGAAACGATTTTCCTTTGGAGAGACTAGATCTGGAATTCGTCGTGATGACCTTCAGTGGTTTCGTGGTCTGTATAGTAACTTTCTTGTTGAAATATCACTTTGATCTCTTAAAAAAAGTTGTAGTATACTTCTTGAGGTAGAACATATCAAAAGTTAGAGGAAATGAACGAAAATAGGTCGGTGAAACCGTTGTCTTTTGAAGAAACTGGATCTGGGAAAAAACGCTGCTTCGACCTGGTATGTTTTCGGGATTTTTATAAAATCATACAGTTAATATTTGATCATGTGTCCTTTATGAAAGTTTTAGGTAATATTTTTAGGAACATCATACTGAAATTTCAGAGTAAATAGACCGGTAATGACCAAGGAAACGATTTTTTTTTCAACACGGGGAGATCTGGAAAACGATACCGAGAATAGGAAAAGTAAATCGATTTTATATTTTAATACAGAACGAATTGGGCTACGATTTCTTCATGAAACTTGTAGGTCTAGGTCTTAAATACAGCATGTCCAAATTTCAAAATTTTCTGAGTTTATTTAAGGGTTTAATCGAAATTGTTTTCAAAACTGTGCATGGATGATGTTAAAATCCTCTTTCGGTGATGCATGGACCTGTACGTTTTCTGTGAAGCCCTGTTTGATATAGTGTTCTTCACGAAATGTGTTTTCTTAGATCTTATCTACAATGTGTTAAATTTTCAGAATTAATTTCCATCGTTTACTAATTTTCCATAATTTTTCATAAACAGCACGCATTCTATTTAAGCTGAAAAACTGTTCTATTTACAGGTTATTGAGTTGCTAGATAAATTGTGATATCTTGGATTATCATTCGTGCAATGATGTGGTGACATTCATGCATATCATATGACATCAAAAGATTTATGGATTTTCATGAATTCAATGAAGTTTCTCAAAACCATTGCATCAAATAATATTTTTCCCAATGCATATTATATGATTTTAAAAAGGCTGATTCCAATCATTGGCATTATTACATCATGTGCCATGTTGATATTGAGACACAAATGTGAATGTAAATGATGATGATGATGATACCGTCGGAGGTGTGAGCTGATGATGCCCCGAGAGTGTCGGGATGCCCGGAATGTGGGGGTGCCGAATGCCCGGTGGCCTAGTGCTGTAATTCCGAAGGGTCCTCGGGAGTTTCGAGATGCCCGGTGGTATACGGTACGTAATTCCAGAGGGGGGGAATCCTGGTGGTATGTCGGTACGTAATTCCGGAAGCCCCGGAGGTTTGTGCCCGGGGGGATGCCTCGTGATGCTAGTTGGGATGCGAGATGCCCGGAATGTGGGGGGCTAGATGCCCGGTTGTATTTTGAATACATGCCCGGAGGTTCCTCGCGATGCCTAGTTGGATGCGAGCGATAAATTGTGGGATGCAAACATTGGTCCCTGGAAAGAAAAACTGATGAGATTCTTGTGAAAGATAAGAATTGAAAATGAATCATGTGCATGGGTGTATGTATATGGTATGATGCATGATCTGCTTATGAAAGTAAATTAATGCTATTTGATATTAAAAATGCGATCATGAAGGCATGAATGGATCTCATGGTGATGTATGCTTGATAGCATGGATGGTATGAATCATGGTGGTATATGCACGATGGCATGGTGAGATATGCATGACTACATGGTGGTATATGCACATATGGCATGGATATGCATGAATGCTTGATGATGAGTGCATGGTGGTATGTGCACATATGGCATGGTGATATATGCTTGAATGCTTGATGATGAGTGCATGGTGGTATGTGCACATATGGCATGGTGATATATGCATGAATGATTGATGATGAGTGCATGGTGGTATGTGCACATATGGCATGGTGATATATGCTTGAATGCTTGATGATGAGTGCATGGTGGTATGTGCACATATGGCATGGTGATATATGCATGAATGATTGATGATGAGTGCATGGTGGTATGTGCACATATGGCATGGTGATATATGCATGAATGATTGATGATGAGTGCATGGTGGTATACACATATGGCATGGTGATATATGCATGAATGCTTGATGATGAGTGCATGATGGTATATGCACACATGGTATGATGACATATGCATGGTTGCAAGGTAAGTTATGCTTGAATGAATGAATGATATGTGCTTTGTTATGATGCCTTGATTGTTCTGTTTGACGCAATGAGTAGTTTGGTGGATCTTTACTGCCGAGTGGTTGTACTCACCCCTTTTGGGGATTAACATTTCAGACTAAATAAGATACCTCTATTGCCACTGCCACCGGTAGATGGATCAAGTGGTTGGATATGATCGCGAGGAGGAGGATAGCAAAGGAAGGAACTTTTGGATGCCGACACTGATCGATGGACTTTAAGTATACGACTATTGGAAGATATGTCGGTCATCTTTTGAAGTATAGCCAAGTATAGAAAACATTGGCATTTTGATGTACTGATGAATGATGTCCATCTGGTTTAAGTAAATAAAAGTGTACGGCTTTTACCTATAAATGTTTAATTGGTGTGCATCATTTTCTGAATATAGGGAAGGGAGTTGATGGATGTGCTTCCGTTATATGAATTGCGCAAGGGACTGATCTAAAAGATATAAACCCCTAGGTTGTATGACCCGCTGCAATTGAAATGGTATCAGAGTGACATGTTATTAAGGAAAGTAAAAGGTAAGTGAACTATGGCGACCCTAATGGATCAAGGGCCGTCGAGGGGTGTCACAGGTTTAATGGAACAACAGGCGCAATAGCAAGCTAATGGTGATAGGAATGGTGACCGACCAATGTAAGGACTAGTTGAACAGTTCCTGAAACTTAGGCCATCAAAATTTTTTGGAACTGGAGATCTTGAGGAAGCAGCATCATGGATCAATGAATTAGAAAAGATATATGCACTATTAAAGTGCTTTGATGAGGACAGAGTTACATTGGCGATGTATTAGCTACAAGGCAATGCCAGCCATTGGTGGAAGGCAACTCGGGGTAGGATATTCCATGATGGTGCAGCTATTACCTGGAATGCTTTTGTGGAAGCATTTAATGGCAAATATTTCTCGGAGTGTGCCTGTGACCGAAAGATGGAATAACTTCTACAACTCCACCAGAATAATATGATGGTTGACCAGTATGAGGCAAAGTTCTATGAATTTTCCAGGTACGCTTCCCAATTGGTTGAGCATCCCGTAGATAGGCTAAGCGATTTCGAGATGGATTAAAGCCCGAAATACGAAGCCAACTTGTGCCATTAAATCTCAAAGATTATGGTGAGATATATGAAAGGGCTCAATTGATTGAGAAGGACGTCATAGAGCGACTGGAGGATCAATTTTATTATTCCACCTCGAAGGATAAGGATCAGTGCTTGGGTAAGCGGCTGATGATGGGAGACAAATGTTCCTTTATGCCTTATAAGAGGAATCATAATCAGAAGCCCCATTTTACTTCAAAAGATGGGTGCCGCATTTTTGGAAGACGTCATGGGAACGCTCCCTGTTATGTAAAGACAAGAGCTTGCTTCAGATGTGGCTAGTAGGGTCACCTCCTTAGAAATTGTTCGCGGCGGCAAAAAATACAGCAGCAGTCACCAGTGAGGGTTACGCCTCAAGATAATCCTAATCATTCGTCAGCACCAAGAAGACTGTACGCGATGACCTAAGAGGAAGTAGAGAATTCCTAGACCGTTAACATAGGGACTTGACGAGTCAAATGATCACATTGTACTTGGACCATTTTGTTATAATATTTATGGATGACATTTTGTTGCTCTTAAAAAAGTCTAAGTAAGTATAAACAATATTTAAGAGTGGTGCTGTAGATACTTCGAGAACACACAAAATATGTCAAATCCAGCAAGTGCGAATCTTGGTTAAACTGCATGGTAATTTTAGGCCACGTAGTGATCGGCGGAGAATAATAATCAGAGTAGCGCAACGAAAGAATGGTGGAGCCAAAGAAGACATGTTATGAGCCTATGTCTTGGACTTTTAAAGAAGTTGGAACAAGTGGCTACACCCCATTGAAATTGCCTACAACATTAGTTATCAGAAAAGCATCGGTATGGCACCATTCGAAGCACTCTATGGTCGGGCTTGCAGGACTCTAGTGTGTTGGGATGAAGTTGGGGAAAAGAAGATCATTTATCTAGAGCTAGTTCAACTTGCTATAGATGTCGTTCAGACGATTTGAGATAGAATGAGAGCTGCCCAAAGTCGCCAAAAGAGTTATACTGTTAATAGGCGGAAAACCCTAGAATTTCAGGTTGGCGACCATGTTTTTCTTAAAGTTTTGCCCATGAAAGGTATGTCCCATTTTGGTAGGAAAGGAAAATTCAGTCCTAGATTTATAGGACTCTTTGAGATACTAGAACATATAGGGAATTTGCCTACTAATTAGCTTTGCCACCAAAGCTTGCTCAAGTCCACAATGTTTTACATGTTTCAATGTTAAGAAAGTATGAACCTGATCCATCATATGTGTTAAACTTCGAGGAGATTGAAATAAATGACAAAGTGTCTTATACTAAGGAGCCGGTGTGGATCGTGGATCGAAAGGAGCAAGTTTTGAGAAATAAGGCAATTCCCTTAGTTAAAGTAATATGGCAACACCACATGGTAGAAGAAGTGACCGGGAGAGTGAAGAAAGTATAAGATAGTCATACCCACACCTATTTGAGCCAGGTACATATTTAAATTTTGAGGACGAAATTTTCTTAGGGGAGAAAGTTGTAACATCCTCGATTTTGACCCTTATTTTGGCCTCAACTAGGAGGCTAAGCTAGATAGGCATTGGATTAGTCAAACCTTCCTAGAAAATAAGTGTGAACAAGTGTGGACAAGTGTGAACAAGTGTGAACGTATTAAATAAAGTAAGGAGAAAGCTATCCCTATAGCCTAGGCCATTAATATCCTAGGATCTAAGTGCGAATGGTAGACTTTGAAACCTACAAAGGAGAAGCCACATGCAGAGAGAGAGAGAGAGAGAGAGAGGAGAAGGCCAAAACAAGTCCAACTTTGGACCAAGACAAGTCTACCTTATCTCTTTTGGACATTAGCCAATAAATAACCAAGACAAGTGTCCAAGCTAGTATAGAGCCTACTTAGGATCTTGGGAGATAATATTGTACAGCCACGAATGACCCTTGATTCAAGGCCAAGTGAAAACACTCCCATTTCAACTAGAATTTACCTCATTTAATTTTCGAAACTGCTGGACCTTTCCTACTTTCCAATTTTATAGAGCTCTTTGTGCTTTGAATTTGGAGAAACTTCCTTCATGAAAATTGTTCAAAACATCTTAGTATATAACATAATTAAATTTCATATTTTACTGAGATGAAATGGTTGAGAAGAATGCCTAATCAATTACCTTACAGAACCTAACCAGTATAGTGTAAACGGTAACCAAGTTGCTTTCTTGAATTTTTATAAAATATTCCCCTTCGAATTTGGACATGATTCCTTCACAAAAGTTTTAAATGACATCTGTGAATACAACATATTAAAATTTCAAATAGTTTTGTAAAGATTTGGAATTCGAAATGAGTCTCTCTCTCTCTCTGACCGTTGAATTTGCTCGATGGATGAATTTTTTGGGTTGTGTTCAATGAATTGCTGCTCTTTCCACAGAATGAATTTAGCTTGGATTCCTCATGAAAAATATTTTCTAAGGTCTTCTCTACAACATAGTAAAATTTTATAATTTTCCAAGTCCATTTTGTAAGGTAGTGGCGCTGATTTCGAAAGTTGTTTAGAACTGTTTTTGCCTTAGAATGGGAGAACTACATGCCCAACTTTGAGGGGAAGGGGGTTGCAAGCCCAACTTGAGGAGCAAGCTAATCTAGAGACTTCTTGGCTTGAAGATAAGAATGCATTAAATGCTTTTTGACCTTAGTCTATTAAAGAGAAGAAACTTGGGAGCAAGTTGACTAATATGAATACATCTAAGCTTAATGATTGCATGAAATTTTGGCAATTAATAAGTGAGGTGAGTCACCTACTTAGGTGTCCCCTAGAATCTTAGGTGAATCTTAGATTATAATGGCCCTAGATTGTAGCATTGGTGAACAAGGTAAGCACCAACCAATTAGAAGAAAACATTAGGCATTAAAGGGGCTTATGTGTCCCTTAGGCACTATAGGCAATAATGAGCCTAGATTGAGTCTTGGAGAGCAAGCACATAGGTGGACCAATCACAAGCCAACACCAAAGGACCTAGGTGCCAACCCGGGAAGATAGGTAGGCCAACTCGTCATTTAGGCGTTATCATGAGTTTACAATAAAAATCTAAAAGGAAGAGGCCTATAAATAGGATGAGCCATCCTCACATTTCAAGCCTTGGCCTTTCTCTTTTTTCCTCTCCCTTCCTCCCTTCTCTTTCATGCCTTCTCTTCCAAGCCACCTTACACGCCGATCGACCACCAAAGAAGCATCTTGGAGCTAGGTCCAGAAAGTAGTAAGTAGATTTTCCTAACTCTTTGATAGGGCGATGTGCTACGCTTATCGATTTTAGGATCCTGTCGTTATTTGTTTGTGTTGGCTTTATATTGTTATGCTTATTGTGTTTTTATTGCTTGTTGTTGTATTAAGTAAGTTCATGATTCCGCACGAGTGTCGAGCACACCTGGATGTTGAGGCGAGGTCTCGGTGACTATGGACAATGCTAAAGTCTGAGCGAATGGTTCCAAGTCAAGGTCACAAGCCCGAATCGCATCCGGCATGAGTTTGATTTAATAAAACACAAGAGTTGTTCAGTAGTTAACCTTGCATGGCACGACTTCGGGCCTTTCCTTCTATTAAGAGTTTAAACATGACATGAATCGGTTGATGCTTGAAATGCATAGACACACGATGGACCTATATGTCGACACTGGGGGATGTTGGGTTGTTGCCTGGGGTAAAGCCTTGGATGCCGTTCTGATATTGAGATCGTGGATGATGCCGGCCTGGGTGAGGCCGATGCCTGGGGGTCGCCCTATATGCCATCCTGATAATGAGATTGGGACGATGCCGGTTGCCAAGGAGGGGACGGATGCCCGGTTGTTACCGGAAGAGTCGGTTAAGTTCAGCTAATATGGTATGGAAAAAGAAAAGAAAAGTGAAAGTCCACGTGAGGTCCATGACTAATACACGTGTGATGCTTACAAAAGCTGGGTTTGTTTGATATGCATTGTTAAGTCCTTGCATCAACTTGAGTATATGTTTGAATGGGGTCACTTAGTGCTTGAATGAGTTTCATGAGATGTGAGCATTCCTTTTTATGACTGAAATGATAAGCCACAGATTCTTGGGAAAGCTTGTTCATATGCACTAACTCCCTATCTTTGATTCTTGAAAGCATATAGATGGTTGAATGCCTTTTATGTGCATAAGCAGGCAAGGCACAAACCTTGCTATTGATTTACCATCGACAAGTGGGTGGTGACCTTGTATTCGACGATCGACGGCGAGATGTCCTCCTATAAGAGAATTATGGATTTCTACTTACTGAGTCTTCGACTCATTCTTGTTGCTCCACCATTTCAGGTGTGTGATGGGTGAACTAAGGTCCAAGAGGGGAATGCACATAGTATGGGGGCTGCTTTTGAGAGCAGCTCGGTAGAGGAGTTAGGCTACCCCAGCTTTTTGATTGACTATATATATGGAAACGAAAATAAGTAGCACAAGACTAGGATGGACATGTAATCAAAACAGCTTTTGATATGTGAATATGTGTATGAATATGTTGCTTTTAATTGCTTGGCTTGCATATGTCTTGCCCGGCTTCCATGTTTGTTTGTACGGGGATTGTTTATGATCACTTCTACATGTACTTAACTAAAGATAAAAGACTTTCGGGATGTTTGACGTTGCCTAGGGCGTCGATGCTAACCTGCCGGGTCATGTTCTCATGCTAGAGGTGGGGTGAGGGTGTGACAAATCCTTTGGGAATAAGTAAGATGCGTAACATGTTATGTTGTGTAATCTCTTTAATGAACATGTTGTCGTTGGATTTAAATAAAACACGATTAGCAATGCATTTGGTTTTACATAATGAGATTTATAACGAGTTGGGTGTGAGGCCAACATTAATCTAGTATTCATTCAGCTTCATAGGAAACGATTAACAATGCATTGCCTTTATAACTCAATTCAGCTTTTATCTTTTTTGCTGGAAAGAGATGAAATGACGAAGGTTTTCATTTTGGCGTTTAATGGAATGATTCGACAATGGACTTATACGCCAACAGGCATGCGGTCCTGCTGGTAAAGGGATTGGGGGATGTGGCCACAGAGTATCCGGTCCAGGGTTTGATCCCCATGAGTAACGTACAAACATATGCATAGAAAAGAGGAGTAAGACCAAAAAAGAAAAACAGAAAAACAATGGATTCATGCAAAATTTCCATGTAAGGATATTTACAATAGAGAAATGATTGCGTGACACTCTTTAATAGTTCGTAAGAATAAATTCTTACAGTATGCCAAAAACTGTTATGCTAGCAGGACCCTTTACAATATTGGAACCATTAAAGCCTTCTAAAAAGGTACATTTCAACGGATGTGTGATGGATCAAATCTAAAGTTTTACTTAGGTGGTGTCACTTATCATCATCATCATTTATTAACAAAAATCAGGGAAAACTGCTGAATAACTCCTCAAACATATTATGCCAATGCAGTCCTACACTTTTCAATTTTGTCAATGTAGTGCTAAGCATTTGCATGAAATTTCTTCTGAATCAATTACCACTGAAAATCGCTAACATGGCAGCACACGTAGGACGTTCAATTCTAGTTAAATTATTGATGTCAACATACCACGTTGGACAGTAGATGCTAATTGGACGTCAAGTCAATATAAGAAAAAAATAAAATAAAATAAAAAGATAGGAAACAAACTGAGTCCCACTCATTGCGCTCATGGTAAGATGATAACTTTCGTCGCACTGTGATTAGCTATCATGAACTGATTCATCACGTGACGAGGCATACGGTATTTATATAGTAGCATATACTGCCCGATCGATATCCGAGCTTTTTTTCTTTTGAATCCTTCTATCAACTTCTCTGTGAGTCCTTAAATGATTATTGGTTGGATGATACCCTCTTAGACCCAATTGTCGCACTGTGATGAAATATAGGGTGCGTTTGTTTCAAAAAAAATGAGTGATTCAGAAAATATTTTCAGAAAAATAATTATGTATATAATTTGGAAAAATTAGTTAACAGAAATTTTTTTAACATCAATAACAATTTATATCTAACTATTTTCGTGAGTGATAAAAAAATTTCCATTCATTTATCTTTCTAAATGTTATAAATGATTATTTTTTTTCCACCGCCCGCAGCGACGCAGCTGGTTTGGGGCTCTCTCCCTCTCACGAAGGGGAGGAGTTCGAATCTCAGAGGCGTTGTTAGGGATTCTTACCTGGAGTACTATGGTGGTGGATCCTGCGGTCGCTCCCCCAGGGTTTGCTCTCCGGCTGTCAGCTTACGGGGTTTCCTGGGTTACTAAAAAAAAAAAATAATCATTTTTTAGAAAATATTTTTCAAATCACTCATTTTCTGTAAAATAAGCGCATCTCTAATCAGATGTGCAATTGATCATGGATGTGGAAGCCACATGACGATCCAAATTAATGGGCATGAAGATAAAATCGGATAATTTGGTCGAGGTATCTAAATTTCAAAGCTCGATCAGCTCGAGTAAAGGTGCGTTGTTTGTCCAGATACACTCTTAATTCAAAAAAAAAAAAAATTACTCAATTTAATTCTTATGACAAATTCACTCTGAAATTTTTTTATCCGAAACACCCGCATTATTCACGGTGAGGATCCTTTGCCCCGTGCAGTACTTCCTCGGGTGTCTCTGCTCTGAATTTTGATTTGAAATTTTCCGAACATGATCCCTTCGAGGAAGTTTACAAATCAATTTTTTTATTAATTTGAAGTTTTCCGGACATGATCCCTTCGAGGAAATTTACAAATCTCTCTTCGAGGAAGTTTACAAATCTCATTTTTATTAATTTGAGGTTTTCCGGAAATGATCCCTTCGAGGAAGTTTACAAATCTCCTTTTTAAGTCCAATCTGCACCATTTCTTCAAAATCTGTCAATGACTTATCATGCAAATCCGAATTGACTGACAATCCAGATTTTCTCACAAGTCAAGAACACATTCATTTCCCGTCGCAACTCATCAGAAATTCTATTATTATTATTATTATTATTATTATTATTATTATTATTATTATTATTATTATTATTACTATTATTATTATTATTGTTGTTGTTGTTGTTGTTGTTGTTGTTGTTGTAAGTAACTAACCATTGAAACCATTGCGGCGGCAGCATTGGCTTCGATCTCTCTCCCCTAACGCAAGGGAGATAGTTCGAAACCCCGCGCCGTCGTTAGGGATTTTTAAGTGTGACGTCGTGGTGGTGGGTCTTGCGGTAGCGTCATCCTGAGTTTACCTCGATGGCTACCGGCTATACGGGGGTTCCCAGGTCACAAAAAAGAAAAATTATTGAACTGCGAAGCCAGCAACAACCTGGAGATATGCAGGTCTCTATTTCCCTGAAAAACAACAGAGAAAAGAATTAGTATCCGTTGACACCCAAAATTATTCCGGGTATCACGTGCTGACCATGAGTTATAAGAGCGAAACACCCCATTTTGTTCATAAAGGCTAAGGATAACTAGTTTTTGCGAAGGTCATTTGAGCTTAGCGTCGACGGGATCCTAGACCCAAATTCCAGAGTTGATGGCCAGGAAATTAATTACCACATATCAGACTATGGAAATAGTATGCCAGATTTGAAGGGAAAAGTACCAAAACAGTTCTAAACATTTTGTATTGGTACCAAGTCAGTCCTAAACTTTTTAATTGGACTAATTTAGTCCTAAATCTTTTCATATTGGTACCAATTCAGTCCATCCGGCTAATTTAAAACGGAAATTGCTAATGTGGCCGCCGGCAGGCTTATGTGGCGCCACGTGGACAAATTATATATATATATATATTCTTAGATTTTTAAATTATTATTATTATTTTCTCTTTTTATCTTTTTTTCTCTTTTTCTTTTCTCCTTAGCCCTTAGTCGACGAGGTCGCCAGTCGGCTGACCATCGCTGGCCACAAGCTGGTTGGGGCGAGGGGCCTCGCGCCCTCACTAGCCACTGGCGAGGGCCGCCACGCCCTTGCCGGCCACAAGCGAGGACATTGGCCCCCGCGTAGATCCAGGTGAGGGCCAAAACCCTCGCCTGTTGGCCGGCGAGGGCCGCCGCGCCCTCGCCTGTGGCCGACGAGGGTGTGGTGGCCCTCGCCCTTGCCCGCCATGAGCGAGGGCCGCCATGCCCTCGCCTGTGGCCGACGAGGCCATAGAGGCCCTTGTCAGCCAATGGGCGAGGGTTTCGGCCCTCGCTTGAATTTGGGCGGGGTCGGACGCCATTGCTTGTGGCCAGTGAGGGTGTGGCGGCCCTCGCTAATGGCCGGTGAGGGCGTCGGGCCCCTCGCCCCGACCAGCTTGTGGCCTGCGACCTTGCCGGCCAAGGGTTAAGGAGAAAAGAAAAAGAAAAAAAAAGGAAAATAATAAAATAATAATTTAAAAAATCTGAAAAATATAAAAAAAAATTATAAAATTTGTTCGCGTGGCACCACATAAAAGACTGTTAGCGGCCACATTAGCAATTTTCGGCTTAAATTAACTGGATCGATTGAATTGGTAATGACATGAAAATGTTTAGGACTAAATTTGTCCAATTGAAAAGTTTAGGACTGAATTGGTACCAATACGAAAGGTTTAGGACTATTTTGGTACTTTTTCCCAGATTTGAAGATTAAGTGAAGCTATCATTGAGGCCCAAGCGAGGATAACTGCTGCTAGAAATATGCGTAAAAATAGAGAGTCGTTATTTGCTTGATAAGCAAGCCGCGTGAGCATTGTCAACAAATCATGAAATAGTTGCTAATGGATAAGGTTGTCAAGAAGAAATGAAAAACGTGGGGGAATGCGAAGAGTAGAGCCCGAGGAGGAGTGACCGAGTAAGGACCAAAAGTTTACCTTATAAATACCATAGCCTTTCCATTGAGAACCCCGAACAACACAACTACCTTTACTTTCATTTATACTTTATCACATTTTAGTTATAGTCTTTAAAATTCCTGCGGGTATCTCTATCTAGTCCCGCATTGTCAATTAAATTCCAGTGTCGTTCCATAAGCCCAATATCGTTGATTAATTTCTGGCATTGTGTTTCCTATCCAGGGGTATTGCTGTTAATTAGATTCCAACGTTACGCCTAAAACAAGAATGGGCACGTACAGGAAGGATCCCTGAGGGGGCGGGGGACCAACTGGATATTTACTAGAAGGATCACGGTATATCAAGACCACGGCACAAGTCATGGCAAGCCGACTATGGCGTGTTCGCACCGTCGCGAGCCGATTCCGACGTTGTCTTCTTTCAGGGGAAGAATAATGGTAGTAGGTTAAGCAATTGGGTTTTCTTTAAACTGGCCAGTTGATCATTTAAGGCTAAATATTAGAGCCAACATGTAAATGAGTATCTTCGGGGAAATGCGGCAGACGTGGAGCTTCACTTTACGAGTCAACTTAGGAAAATGAAGTCTTGATAAAGTAATATTTAATGAGTAAAATTCAGCCAAAAGCCTTCGTCAGCGTCAAATAAAAGATGATATATCGCCGCCGCCCACCACTGACTATGGCGTGTTCACACCGTTGCGAGCCGACTTGGACGTATTCTTCTTTCAGGGGAAGAATAATATACTATTCACCCTTTGAATAGTCGATAAGACGACTTAAAGTTGGTCTACGTTTTCACACCGTGGCCCCATATATACAGTATCCACTCTTGAGGGAGCATTGGGAGATTATTATTATTGTTGTTGTAAGTAACTAACCATTGAAACCATTGGTCGCGGCGGCAGCGTTGGCTTCGATCTCTGTCCCCTAACGCAAGGGAGATAGTTCGAATACCCGCGCCATCGTTAGGGATTTTTAAGTGTGACGTCGTGGTGGTGGGTCTTGCCGTAGCGTCACCCTGAGTTTACCTCGCTGGCTACTGGCTATACGGGGGTTCCCGGGTCACAAAAAAAAAAAAAAAAAAAATTATTGAACTGCACAGCCAGCAACAACCTGGAGATATGCAGGTCTCTATTTCCCCGAAAAACGACAGAGAAAAGAATTAGTATCCGTTGTCACCCAAAATTATTCCGGGTATCACGTGCTGACCATGAGTTATAAGAGCGAAACACCCCATTTTGTTCATAAAGGCTAAGGATAACTAGTTTTTGCGAAGGTCATTTGAGCTTAGCGTCGACGGGATCCTAGACCCAAATTCTAGAGTTGATGGCCAGGAAATTAATTACCACATATCAGACTATGGAAATAGTATGCCAGATTTGAAGGGAAAAGTACCAAAACAGTTCTAAACATTTTGTATTGGTTCCAAGTTAGTCATAAACTTTTTAATTGGACCAATTTAGTCCTAAATATTTTCATATTGGTACTAATTCAGTCCATCCGGCTAATTTAAGCCGGAAATTGCTGATGTGGCCGCCGGCAGTCTTATGTGGCACCACGTGGAAAAATTATATATATATTTTTATATTTTTAAAATTTTTTTTCTCTTTTTATCTTTTTTTTTTTTCTATTTTTCTTTTCTCCTTAGCCCTTGGTCGACGAGGTCGCCGGTCGGCTGACCATCGCTGGCCACTAGCTGGTCTGGGCAAGGGCCTCGCGCCCTCACTAGCCACTGGCGAGGGCCACCACGCCCTTGCTGGCCACAAGCGAGGGCGTTGGCCCCTGCCCAGATCCAGGGGGGGGGCAAAACCCTCGCCTGTTGGCCAGCGAGGGCCGCCGCGCCCTCGCCTGTGGCTGACGAGGGTGTGGTGGTCCTCGCCTTTGCCCGCCATGAGCGAGGGCCGCCATGCCCTCGCCTGTGGCCGACGAGGCCGTAGAGGCCCTTGCCGGCCAATGGGTGAGGGTTTCGGCCCTCGCTTGAATTTGGGCGGGGTCAGACGCCCTTGCTTGTGGCCAGTGAGGGCGCGGCGGCCCTCGCCAATGGCCGGTGAGGGCGTGGGGCCCCTCGCCCCGACTAGCTTGTGGCCTGCGACCTTGCCGGCCAAGGGTTAAGGAGAAAAGAAAAAGAAAAAAAAAGGAAAATAATAAAATAATAATTTAAAAAATCTGAAAAATATAAAAAAAATTATAAAATTTGTTCGCGTTGCGCTACATTAAAAACTGTTAGCGGCCACATTAGCAATTTTCGGCTTAAATTAACTGGATCGATTGAATTGGTACGGACATGAAAATGTTTAGGACTAAATTTGTTCAATTGAAAAGTTTAGGACTGAATTGGTACCAATACGAAAGGTTTATGACTGTTTTGGTACTTTTTCCCAGATTTGAAGATTAAGTGAAGCTATCATTGAGGACCAAGCGAGAATAACTGCTGCCAGAAATATGCGTAAAAATAGGGAGTCGTTATTTGCTTGATAAGCAAGCCGCGTGAGCATTGTCAACAAATCATGAAATAGTTGCTAATGGATAAGGTTGTCAAGAAGAAATGAAAAACGTGGGGGAATGCGAAGAGTAGAGCCCGAGGAGGAGTGACCGAGTAAGGACCAAAAGTTTACCTTATAAATACCATAGCCTTTCCATTGAGAACCCCCGAACAACACAACTACCTTTACTTTCATTTATACTTTATCACATTTTAGTTATAGTCTTTAAAATTCCTGCGGGTATCTCTATCTAGTCCCGCATTGTCAATTAAATTCCAGTGTCGTTCCATAAGCCCAATATCGTTGATTAATTTCTGGCATTGTGTTTCCTATCCAGGGGTATTGCTGTTAATTAGATTCCAACGTTACGCCTAAAACAAGAATGGGCACGTACAGGAAGGATCCCTGAGGGGGCGGGGGACCAACTGGATATTTACTAGAAGGATCACGGTATATCAAGACCACGGCACAAGTCATGGCAAGCCGACTATGGCGTGTTCGCACCGTCGCGAGCCGATTCCGACGTTGTCTTCTTTCAGGGGAAGAATAATGGTAGTAGGTTAAGCAATTGGGTTTTCTTTAAACTGGCCAGTTGATCATTTAAGGCTAAATATTAGAGCCAACATGTAAATGAGTATCTTCGGGGAAATGCGGCAGACGTGGAGCTTCACTTTACGAGTCAACTTAGGAAAATGAAGTCTTGATAAAGTAATATTTAATGAGTAAAATTCAGCCAAAAGCCTTCGTCAGCGTCAAATAAAAGATGATATATCGCCGCCGCCCACCACTGACTATGGCGTGTTCACACCGTTGCGAGCCGACTTGGACGTATTCTTCTTTCACGGGAAGAATAATATACTATTCACCCTTTGAATAGTCGAGGAGACGACTTAAAGTTGGTCTACGTTTTCACACCGTGGCCCCCGGGTATATATATATACAGTATCCACTCTTGAGGGAGCATTGAGAGAACACATTGAAAGAAAAGGGTAGTTACGAACAAAGAAGAAGATGAGTCTGGTGAACTTTGACGTGTTCTTGAGCTTTAGAGGCCTAGACACTCGCACCGGCTTTGCCGATTTCCTCTACAACAGCCTGGTGGCTGCTAGCGTCCGCGTGTTCCGGGATAACGAGGAGCTCCCGGTCGGCAGGCAGATAGACTCAGAGCTTTCCCGGGCCGTCAGGAATTGTAAGACTGCAATCCCCATCATCTCCGAACAATATGCGAAGAGTAAATGGTGCCTCCGTGAACTTGCGAAGATTATTGATTGCCACAGAAAGCATGGCATGTTAGTCTTTCCTATATTTTATAAGGTCGATGTTCTTGATGTCTGTAACCGAGGCGGTAAGTTTGGAGAGGCTTTTCGACAACTGGAGACGCAGTGCAGGCGAGAGGAAGTGCAAAAATGGAAGGACGCGTTGAAGTCTGTAACGAATATTAAAGGATGGATATCACAGACCATTGCTAATGGGTATGTGTGTATGCATGTTATTTATTTATTTACGAATCTGAACCAGAAGTACTATGCACTTGGATGGGAATGAGCGATCTGGAATCGCACAGTTAGGGAAGGAAGGAATCCAACTGTACGCCTAACTCTGGTTTTACACAAATAATTTTTGGGCAGGCATGAAGGAGAGCTGGTGAAAGTAGTGGTCGCAAAGGTTTCGAGCGAATTGAGGACTACGTGGATCGAATGGCTCTCCAAGTTTCCTATGGTGATGGCTAATTTCCACGTAAGAGCAGGTATCTCCCATTTCCATCTGGGCCAAGTGCCAACCTTTATTAGTATTCTGTGTGTTCAACATGTGAGCTTTGGCTTCGGCCTCCCCTTAATCCCCACATGGAGAAGACATGTAAGGCTGGCGTAATTCATGACCTAGACTGATTTCGTGGCTTTTATAGTTACCTTGGTCTTTTTGAAATTTTGGGTCAGTTTATTACGTGAAAAAGTTCTTAATGCAGGAAATGTTCTCTGTGAAATTATTTTTTTGTTTGGTGGTGTACTTGTTTTTTTTTTTTTTTTTTGGGGGGGGGGGGGGGGGTGGGTCATTGTTAATGTACATGAAAGTGAGACGGAAAAACTGTCGGAAGTTCAGATCTGACTTTCAAAAATTATTCTCTCCGTTATAATTAGATTTTGTTCCTAATATAAGATATTACAATGATATTCAAATCATTGTCTGAGATACTACTGATACATGAAGTGTAAATTTGAATTTCTTAGATGATAAAAATAAAGACAAATAAATTACTAACAAATTTAATCTCTTAGTGCTCATAAAAATTTTCATGTGAGAATGATTCACCATTGTATGGGAGCGTGCGCATAGAAAATGAGCTTAGGAAAATAAGTTCTTCTTTAGATGGAGAAATAATTTTCCTCAATTTTAATAGCGGCTATCTTCATTGGCCATAAAGTCTTTTTTGTTGATTATCCACTTTCAGCGAGCCAAATACACCAAAGTTTGGAAAATCATTTCGTGGGAATCATTTTTATAAAAACAAGCATAACATATTATCGCTTTGGTTTGTCTTGCTTGATCGCAGCGTTTGATCACTTTGCTAATAACAGAAGATCAGAAGTGTTCTTGGCCTTTCGTAGCTGTGATACTGGAAACGGTTTGGCTGCTTACCTCTACGTCAGCCTTCTAAATGCAGGAATCAAAGTATTTAGTTTTGATGATCCATCCCTCATAGGTAGAGAATTTGCTCAGGAGATTCGCTATGCCATCAACCACTGCAAGATATCCATTCCAATTCTCTCTAAAAATTTTGTCTCCTCTGCTTGGTGTCTTAATGAGCTAACTCAAATGTTTGAAAGTAAGCGAAAAAACGGGCAAAGGATAATGCCCATCTTCTATAAAGTGAATCCCAGGGATGTGCGACATGTATCAGGCTGTTTTAAAGAGAGGATGCGTCAACATAGGGAGCGACCTAATTATAATCTGTGGCAGCAAGCTTTCATGGAGGTTGGGTCGTTCAAAGGATGGGAATCAGAGAGCATTGCCAATGGGTACTTACTTTCATCATTCCCACCAAAATTTAACTAGATCCTATTACTCGGAAATTCTTATACTACTCAAAGCTTACTTCAACTTATTTGACAATTGGCAGGCATGAAGGGGAACTTGTAAAACAGATCGTCAGGGATGTTGTGGATTTGTTGAAGAATCCCAATCACATGATCGCCCCACTCACAGGCACTCGGTTTTTGTATAGATGAAGAATTAGCAACTTGATTCTAGTTTTCCAAGTGGATGTTCTGTTGGAAATTATTCCAGAGAAGACAAACTATTTGTTGTAATCAGAACATCGATGTAAATAAGACAATAACAGTTATATAATATCCTTATTTTTTATGTAAACTTACAAATCTTGGAAACGAATAAAATAAGATATCACTGGAAAAATAACATAAAATTGGAGGTGAGGTACGGATATCCAAATCTCCTTAAGGTGATTAGTTCCTGCCAATGGTGTTTCACAGATTCACGAACTATGTCTCCCAAGATACAACACTTCGAACTTGTTTGGATTAACACTATGCAAACAGGACTCAGTCGAATCGTTCAATTGAATCAGCATACCCAGAAAAATCGGAAGAGTAGAAAAGTATATCAAAGCTCTTTTGGAATCGAGTCAGAAAAACCAAAACTCAATCAAAAAACCATTGAAGCTCCCATCTATTTATAGAGATTTTTCGGTTCATGTACTGAAGAGATACATGAATTAAATAGATACATGCATCCACGAAATTCATGAATCAAGAGATACGTGAATCCAAGAGATTCATGAATCCAAAGACACGTGAATTCAAGAGATTCATGAACTCAATAAATACATGAACTAAAAGATACATGAATCTAGGAAATTCATGAATTCAATAGATACGTGAATAGAAAAGACGTATCTTAATTTACTGGCTTTCGTTGATCCATTAACCATAATTACAACAATCCTGTTGAAGGAATTATTTTTGATTCGAAGGAATCTGAGCATGCCTGTTGAAATACACCACATCAAGATAGGTAGCTTTCGCTTTGAACCTTCTTTAGTGAAAGCCTATCGGACTTACTTTACTAGTCGATGGACTAAGCCTTGAATTGCCAGTTGTTTGTGTAAGCCTAGACAATAAATCTCACATTGAGTATTTCCAATTCAAGATTGGTCCTCGATTGTGTTTGTTCTTTCGGCCCTGAACTTCTCGGGATTCATGCATGCTTTAGAAGATCTAGCCTTTAAAGATTTTCATAGAGTCGACCAGCTCCACGCATATAGGTGCATTCCTATTAAAGATATCCTACCATATCTTACTTGGATGTTACATTCCAAGTTATAGGAATCATTAAACGCATAGTGTACCCTCAATAACGCCGTAGGAAAGTTCTGTTGCATCAGGAATGGGAGACAGTACTTACACTAGAGTTTCCAAAATTTGCGTTGTCCTATTGAATCTAGACCATGGGATCTCCAATCGCATAGGTTAGGTTTCCACCTTGGAATCTCTTTATTAGGTTAAGGCTCTTAAACCCATTCCCCTCGATGCGCAGTTTATCTGCTCTTTTGACAAACCTTTTGTCAGCGGATCCGCAATATTTTTCTTTGACTTTACAAAGTCTAAAGAAATGATTCTATGTGAGAGCAACTGTCTTACGGTATTGTGTCTCTGACGAATGTGTCTAGACTTACCGTTATAAATCACATTATGCACCCCCACACTTTTAGAAAAATGTAGGATGACAACTTTCCATTCCATAACTCGTATGGAGTTTTACCTGTCTTTTTGTGGGGTATTTTATTAAAAATATAATTTGCAGTTAAAACTGTCTCCCCCCCACAAGTTCTGAGGTAAACCTGAACTTAAAAGCATGGCTTTAGCCATCTCCTTTAATGTCTTGTTCAATCGTTCAGCAACTCCAATTTTGTTATGGAGTATAAGGTACAGTCGTTTGGAGAATTATTCCAAAACTAGCACAGAACCCTTTGAAATTGATTTAACTATATTTTCCTCCTCTATCAGACCTAAGTACTTTGATTCATTTATCAAGTTGATTTTCAACTTCATTTTTATACTTGACAAATATGCTCATAGTCTCATCTTTGCTAGTTAGTAAATAAACATAGCAAAATCCAGTATAGTCATCCACAAATGTGATGAAGTACTTCTTTTCACCTCTACCTTCTATAAACTTTAAATCACATAGATCACTAATTTTTTTTTTTTACATTGAGAACCCCCAAACAACACAACTACCTTTAATTTTATTTTTACTTTATCACATTTTAGTTATAGTCTTTAAAATTCTTGCGAGTATCTCTATCTGGTCCCGCATTGTCAATTAAATTCCATTGTTGTTCCATAAGCCCAATATCGTTGATTAATTTCTGGCATTGTGTTTCCTATCCATGAGTATTGCTGTTAATTAGATTCCAGTGTTATGCCTAAAACAAGAATGGGCACGTACAGGAAGGATCCCTGAGGGGGCGGGGGACCAACTGGATATTTACTAGAAGGATCACGGTATATCAAGACCACGGCACAAGTCATGGCAAGCCGACTATGGCATGTTCGCACCGTCGCGAGCCGACTCCGACGTGTTCTTCTTTCAGGGGAAGAATAATGGTAGTAGGTTAAGCAATTGGGTTTGCTTTAAACTGGCCAGTTGATCATTTAAGGCTAAATATTAGAGCCAACATGTAAATGAGTATCTTCGGGGAAATGCGGCAGACGTGGAGCTTCACTTTACGAGTCAACTTAGGAAAATGAAGTCTTGATAAAGTAATATTTAATGAGTAAAATTCAGCCAAAAGCCTTCGTCAGCGTCAAATAAAAGATAATATATCGCCGCCGCCCACCACTGACTATGGCGTGTTCACACCGTTGCGAGCCGACTTGGACGTATTCTTCTTTCAGGGGAAGAATAATATACTATTCACCCTTTGAATAGTCGAGAAGACGACTTAAAAGTTAGTCTACGTTTTCACACCGTGGCCCCCCGGTATATATACAGTATCGACTCTTGAGGGAGCGTTGAGAGAACACATCGAAAGAAAAGGGTAGTTACGAACAAAGAAGAAGATGAGTGGGGTGAACTTCGACGTGTTCTTGAACTTTAGAGGTCTAGACACTCGCACCAGCTTTGCCGATTTCCTCTACAACAGCCTGGTGGCTGCTTGTGTCCGCGTCTTCCGGGATAACGAGGAGCTCCCGGTCGGCAGGCAGATAGACTCAGAGCTTTCCCGGGCCATCAGGAGTTGTAAGACTGCAATCCCCATCATCTCCGGACAGTATGCGGAGAGTAAACGGTGCCTCTGCGAACTTGCGAAGATTATTGATTGCCACAGAAAGCATGGCATGTCAGTCTTTCCTATATTTTATAAGGTCGATGTTCTTGATGTCTGTAACCGAGGCGGTAAGTTTGGAGAGGCTTTTCGACAACTGGAGACGCAGTGCAGGCCAGAAGAAGTGCAAAAATGGAAGGACGCGTTGAAGTATGTAACGAATATTAAAGGATGGATATCACAGACCATTGCTAATGGGTATGTGTGTATGCATGTTATTTATTTATTTACGAATCTGAACCCGAAGTACTATGCACTTGGATGGGAATGACCGATCTGGAATCGCACAGTTAGGGAAGGAAGGAATCCAACTGTACGCCTAACTCTGGTTTTACACAAATAATTTTTGGGCAGGCATGAAGGAGAGCTGGTGAAAGTAGTGGTCGCAAAGGTTTCGAGCGAATTGAGGACTACGTGGATCGAATGGCTCTCCAAGTTTCCTATGGTGATGGCTAATTTCCACGTAAGAGCAGGTATCTCCCATTTCCATCTGGGCCAAGCGCCAACCTTTATTAGTATTCTGTGTGTTCAACATGTGAGCTTTGGCTTCGGCCTCCCCTTAATCCCCACATGGAGAAGACATGTAAGGCTGGCGTAATTCATGACCAAGACTGATTTCGTGGCTTTTAATAGTTACCTTGGTCTTTTTGAAATTTTGGGTCAGTTTATTACGTGAAAAAGTTCTTAATGCAGGAAATGTTCTCTGTGAAATTATTTTTTTCTTTGGTGGTGTACGTGTTTTTTTTTTTTTTTTTTTTTTTTTTTTTTTGGGGGGGGGGGGGGGGGGTCATTGTTAATGTACATGAAAGTGAGACGGAAAAACTGACCATTACCACTAGAGATGCTTCGGACATTACCACAACAGACAATCTCTCAATAGCTGTAACTGGAGGTGTTGCCATCACAGTAGGTAATGTTTGTTGAACTATCCATTCAGAAATGAAGCTAAAAGCCATTTGGCATGTACTGTTATGAAAAACAGTCCTGACATATTAGTCATATGACTTGTACCCGCAGCACCAAAATTGGTGTTGGCCCAAGGGCCCGTCGCATTGGCTTCTACAAATTTAGATCTTGTGGGTTGAACATCTTCCATGGCAGCGGCCGAATCAACCATAGGAACGTCTCTTGAAACATTATGGACATTGAATGGCACTTGATTGTTTTCAACCATTTCAATAATCTGACAAGAACAACAAACAATGAGTGATATATTCGCCTTAAGATTGTTGGAAATTATTCCAAAGAAGACAATCTGTTTGTTGTAATCAGAACATCAATGTAAAAAAGACGATAACAACTATATAATATCCTTATTTTTTATGTCAACTTACAAATCTTGGAGAAGAATAAAATAAGATATCACTGGAAAAATAACATAAAATTGGAGGTGAGGTACGGATATTCGAATCTCCTTAAGGCGATTAGTTCCTGCCAATTGTGCTTCGCAAATTCACGAACTATGCCTCCTAAGATACAACACCTCGAACTTATTTGGATGAGCACTATGCAAATAGGACTTAGTCGAATCGTTCAATTGAATCAGCATATCCAGAAAAATCGGAAGAGTAGAAAAGTATATTAAAGCCCTTTGGCTACGTTTGGTCGTCTGGATTTCTAATCGGATATGATTGGATAGGATAGGATATGAAATCTTGGGATTTTTTTATATCCTGTCAATTGTTTGGTAAATCGCAGTATTAAAGTCGGATATGTTTTCATCATATCATGTACATTTTTTTTTTATATAAATGGCATATCATTATAAATGAACTTAAATATTCATAAACGGAGATTGTGAAAATCTCTCGTAACACTATTTCTTAATTTATTTTTATTTTATTTTTCCTCTTTCTATATTATTTTCTTTATTATTTATTTTTCCCCTTTCATCATTATTTAATAAAATTTTATCAAATAGTAAACTGTAGTAACATACCTAAAATACAAAAATTCATAAAATATATAATAAATATAAATATTTAATTTATAGATTGAATGTTTATTTTAAGATAGAATTCAAATTGAATATATAAATTAAAATAGGATTAATTAAAAATGATTTTTTATTTATTTTTAATTTCTTAAATTATAATTCAAATATTATTTATATTGAAATATAATTTCAATTTTATTAATTTAATAAGTTTGTTATTCGAGAGAAATAACTTTCCTAGTATGGACATTAGAAATCCTATTTACCTTTATCCCATCTCCCCCGTGAGATAATTTTATCCTGTCTATATCCCATTTATATCCGACTTTATTCTATCTTGAGCAAACACCAAACATAGGATAGGATAAATAAAAAAGCCATTGAATCTCTATGCTCCCATCTATTTATAGAGATTTTTTGGTTCAGAGATACATGAATTAAATAGACTCATGTATCCACGAAATTCATGAATCAAGAGACACGTGAATCCAAGAGATTCATGAATCCAAAGACACGTGAATTCAAGAGATTCGTGAACTCAATAAAGACATGAACTAAAAGATACATGAATCTAGGAAATTCATGAATTTAATAGATACGTGAACAAATTTTTTTTATAAATTCATGAATTCAATAGATATGTGAACAGAAAAGATGTATATTAATTTATTGACTTTCGTTGATCCATGGACCATAATTACAACATGTTACTTCGACAATCGAACGTGTCTTTATTTATTATTCATTGGTTGCATTAATTTTCAAAAGACCAGCGAGGAATCCTTTTGGAATTGGTAAGATGCGTAAAATGTTATGTTGTGTAATCTCTTTAATGAACATGTTGTCATTGGATTTAAATAAAACACGATTAGCAATGCATTTGGGTTTACATAATGAGATTTATAACGAGTTGGGTGTGAGGCCAACATTAATCTAGTATTCATTCAGCTTCATGGGAAACGGCTAACAATGCATTGCCTTTATAACTCAATTCAGCTTTTTTCTTTTTTGCTGGAAAGAAATGAAATGACGAAGGTTTTCATTTTGGCGTTTAATGGAATGATTCGACAATGGACTTATACGCCAACAGGCGGTCTTGCTGGTAAAGGGATTGGGGGATGTGGCCACAGAGTATCAGGTCCAGGGTTCGATCCCCATGAGCAACGTACACACATATACATAGAAAAGAGGAGTAAGACCAAAAAAGAAAAACAGAAAAACAATGGATTCGTGCAAAATTTCCATGTAAGGATATTTACAATAGAGAAATGATGTGATAGTCTTTAATATTTCGTAAGAATAAATTCTTATAGTATGCCAAGAACTATTATGCTTGCAAAACCCTTTACAATATTGGAACCATTAAAGCCTTCTAAAAAGGTAAATTTCAACGGATGTGTGATGGATCAAATCTAAAGTTTCTACTTAGGTGGTGTCACTTATCATCATCATCATTTATTAACAAAAATCAGGGAAAATTACTGAATAACTCAAATATATTATGCTAATACAGTCCTACACTTTCCAATTTTGTCAATGTAGTCCTAAGCATTTGGATGAAATTTCTTCCGAATCAATTACCACCGGAAATTGCTAACATGGCAGCTCATGTAGGACATTCAATTCTAGTAAAATTGTTGACGTCAACATACCACGTTGGACACTAGATGCTAATTGGACATCGAGTCAATATAAGAAAAAAATAAAATAAAATAAAAAGATAGGAAACAAACTGAGTCCCAGTCATTGCGCTAATGGTAAGATGATAACTGTCGTCGCACTGTGATTAGCTATCATGAACTGATTCATCACGTGACGAGGCATACGTTATTTATATAGTAGTATATACTACCCGATCGATATCCGAGCTTTTTTTTTTTTTTTTGAATCTTTCTATCAACTTCTCTGTGAGTCCTTAAATGATTATTGGTTGGATGATGCCCTCTTAGACCCAATTGTCGCACTGTGATGAAATATATGGTGTGTTTGTTTCACAAAAAATGAGTGATTTGGAAGATATTTTCAGAAAAATAATTATTTATATAATTTGAAAAAATTAGTTAACGGAAATTTTTTTATCATCGATAACAATTTATATCTAACTATTTTCATGAGAGATGAAAAAATTTCCATTCATTTATCTTTCTAAACGTAATAAATGATCATTTTTTAGAAAATATTTTTCAAATCACTAATTTTTTGCAAAATAAGCGCATCTCTAATCAAATGTGCAATTGATCATGGATGTGGAAGCCACATGACGATCCGAATTTGTTGCGGAATATGGACTAGCGAATTGGATAAAATAGTCTGAATGAAGGAAAGGGAATCGGACACCAGATTTACGTGGTTCAATCCAAATATCGAAACCTATGTCCACGGGGAGAGTAGTATAGAATTCCACTATAGAAACAAGCGATACATCGGCGATTACAATCGCTCGAGCACTCAAACATACTCTAGTGTTTCCTAGCCCCAAATTACACCTAAATAACTCACACAGTGTTTAGCCCATCATAATTTCTAGTGAAGCCTCACTCAAGGAATTAAACAAATTTTAATTACAACAATTTAACTGGCTAAAACACTCGGGTATAATTTGTCACGCCCGGCCCTCGAGCGTGCGCACATCCCATTATGGTTGATACGATTGCGACTTCTTAGGACTAGTCGCCGATCCTTTCATTTTTAATGCACATGCGGAAGCGAAACAATAACCCCTGACAACAAACAACATGGGATAGGAAAGCATGGCAACATTTCACCAAAGCACACTTTTACAAACAATTGGGTTTATATACAAAAAGGTCTACAAAATGATCGACTCTCAAAAGAAATCATCCTAAAACATCCTAGTAGGACACATATGCCGATCCTCCAGACTTCACCTCCATAGACTCTAGGGCTTTAGTCCTCCACAACCACCATTTAAGGACCTGAAAATGGTTATACAATAATCAGTGAGATAATGTCTCAGCAAGTTCACCCTTAAACCCTTATTAGGAAGAAAATACGCCTCAAGGCGCTCTAGCCATACAATCACTCAATGAGAACAAGGAACTTACCTTGCCTCAGTTCCTACCTGCATGTCAGCACAGTTTATATCCCAAATGCATATAATTAATGCATACAATAATTGAAACGTCCCATCAGCTCAATCAATCATGCGTTACGATTGTTAATTTGACCCTTAAGGATACCACCTACTCATAAGTTCGGTGTCTACTGGCATAGCCAGGCATCGCCTCACCGCAATTGAGCACAATGACATCTATATTTTAATAGACGGCTTCCTCAAAGGGGCGTAGGTCCAGAATCTACTACGACCCGCGTATGACCTATTCATAAGTTCGGTGTCTTCTGGCGTAGCCAGGTGTCGTCTCACCACCATTGAGCACGGTGATGTCTATATCTTAATAGACGGCTTCCCCGAAGGGACGTAGGCCCAGAATCTACTGCGACCCGCGATCCAAAGAATGGATATCCCATATAGGGTAATGTCCGGCTTAAAAGCTCGAGACGGGTTCTCTTTAATCAACACACGATCAATCAATACCGGCTCAGGACACCATGCATTGCACTCAAATGTCTCCATTAAAATGGTGATCCTGGCCTATTTTATTCATATTAAAAACGCCCGATGAAAATAGTCGTGTGTGGGTACACGGTCAGATCGAACCCGAAAAATTCATATCCTCCAATTTAAAATCCCACTTCTTTATATAGTATATAAAATTTTTTTCGATGTTAAAGCCTAACACTTGGGATTTTCTGAATAAATATTGAAATCCACAATTTTTGGAATAAATTACCAAAAATCCAATCAGCACTCAATTTGCACAGATTAACATCCAATTGCATAAACTGAACATACCATTGCAATCAACAAGAAATTCTAGTCACCAGTTATCCCGGTCTAATTTCCGGAAAATATTTAGTAGTTAAATAATTACAGAAATTAATTAAATAATTCAACTAAATACCAACATAGCTAATTCAAATTAATAATGAAATCACGAAATTCCGGTCACCGGCGATGGCGGCGCGACGGCAAGCGATAAATTCCAAAACGGCGACGCCAAATGGAGATCGGGTCGGGCCAAAATCGGCCACAAGGCTCGGGGTTGAGGGCTGGAATTTGACCGAGCTTCGTGTGGGCTTGCGGCTTCGAGAGGAGCGGCTAAAGTTGTCCGAAGGAGACAAGACTCGATGGAGTGAGTGGGCTGCGGCGGTAGAGGATAGAGGAGAATGGCCGTATGGCGCTGAACTGGAGGAGAGATGGAGCCGCTTCGGTCAATGAGGGGGAAAGGGGCTTCGCCGGGTTGACCGAGAGGAGAGAAATCGTGGATGTGTGGCACTTGCAGATGGAAAAGAAGCAGCTGGTGGCGAAGATTCGGTGAGGGGAGCAGACGTGGAGAGAGAGAGGCTCGGTGGAAGAGGGAACAACGGCTGGTGGGCTGCAGGGGCTGCATGCCGTCTTCGAGCGGTGCTTCGGCCGAGCAGAAAAATGAAAGGGGAACAGGAGCCGCTGATTTCGGTGAAGGTCGCGTGAAGAAGAGAAGAGGGGGATGATAGAGAGTGAACGGATGAGGGAAAAATTAAAGATAAGGGAGCAGGGGGGGTCTGTCGGCTAAGAGGAGGAGAGAAGAAAGCAACGAGAGAGAGAGAGAGAGAGAGAGAGAGAGAGAGACCGGTAGGGAAGAGGAAGAAAAATCAATATAACAAAATCTAAAAATCAATATCTCTTGGTCCAAAATTCTTCAAGCTTATCTACTTGGTTCCTCCATTACTTTCTTGCAAGTAAATACCCCAAATAATCCAATTTTGAAGCCAAAAATGCTGCCCCCTATAAAGCTCTGAATTTACTCACTTTTGGGACTTCAATTTCTTCAACAAATTTCCCAATTTGATATCCAATTTTGATGAAGATGTGGCACCCCGAACCCCTCGAAGGTCGCCACATGCACCAAACATTGCACCTGATTTCAATTCTTAGAAGAAGCGTTGTAAATCATAGACACATTTTTGTTTTGAAAACGGTCCCAGCGCGACTCATTAGCGGAAGCAAAATATAATATCGCCATCTCACCCTCCATCAACCCATGATACAATTGCACACCACTAATCATCATGAACAAGATAAAGCCATGACACTTTATTTACATATTTTTCAAGATGGGTTTCCTTGGGTCGGTACATCAAAAGAAGGCCAGGACATAAAGCCACACTCGGCCTAAACCCCAAAAAGAAACAGTCGACCCACTACGACAATCGTGAAAGATCCCCCATTTCTCGTGTCGGCTAACCATCCCAACAAGTTTCGACTCCTACTTGTCACGTACGGGCACTCACACCCATCCCGGTGCATCAGGCGGTGGCGGCGGCAACATCCCGCGCATCACTCCGTCTCGGCGAATATGGACGAATATGAACTCCTGGACAACAGGGCCCCCAGCCAGGCCTACGTCGTATATAACTAAACAGCGCACTCGAATATACGTCAGTCCAGGAATGGAGGGACAACCAAACTCCTCGTACTCGACCTCTACATCGGAAGGTAGGCCGTAAAACACGCACCGCGTGACAGCAGGGAGCGGCATCCTACTAATCTGAAATGTTGGTCCCCAAAAGGGGTGAGTACAGCCACTCAGCAGGTAAAAGATCCGATAACCACTCAAGGCATCATACAATACAATCATAGCATAATACATGTCATACATGCATTCCAAGCATCACTTACCTTGAAGCCACGCATATACCATCATACATTCTCATCACAATCATATCACATACATGTCATCATGTCATAGATTATCATCATCATGTCATACACATATCATCATCATCATCATCATGTAGTACACATATCATCATCATCATGACATCATCATATCATACACATGTCATCATATCATACACATGTCATCATCATCATCATGTCGTACACATATCATCATCATCATGACATCATCATATCATACACATGTCATCATCATCATCATGTTGTACACATATCATCATCATCATGTCATACCCATATCATCATCATCATGTCATCATATCATACACATGTCATCATCATCATCATGTCATGACATCATCATATCATATCATATATGCATATCATCATGCCATAAGTGATCATCATCATATCGTATCATATATGCATGATTCAATTTCCACTTTTAACTTTCAATTCGATCTCAACATCACTCTTACTCGGGATCATCAATTTCATCCCATACTTTACACTCGCACCCCATCCTGGCATCGCGAGAAAACCCTCCGGCATTCAGCCATTTAAGGCCACCAGGCATCCGGCAACCCCACTCTCCGGGCATCTCGCATCCCAACCGGCATCACGAGGCATCCCCTCGGGCAAAGACCTCCGAGGCTTCCGGCACCCAACCATTCCGGGCATCTCGAAACTCCCGAGGACATCCGGCCATGTATCTCTATACATTCCGGCCATCCGGCACCCCCCATCCCGGGCATCGTGATACTCCCAGGGCATTATCATCCGCCTCAAACAGTTTCCTCATTTATCATCGTTCTTGTTTACCATTTCATACCTCAACTCAGCATGGCACACAATATAATGGCAAACAAGATCATATTCAGCATTGAATTCATACAAGCATCTCAATTCATTGTTATGCATGCATCAAGACATCATCATCCAATCCATACAAAATTCCAGCAAGTACCATTTTTAGCAAATACTTAAATTAAATATCCATATGCTTCTCAAAAATCATGAAATTAAGACGTGATAGACAACACAATAAGATAGCAATTTCATGAAAAGCACATGCCCAATAGAGTTCCACACAAGAAGGTACAATTCACACAAAACAGCATGCAATTTCGGATAGAAATAGAATGCACAGTTTCCGAAATAATTTGATTAAAATATCCAAACGACCTCCGAAAATTCTGAAATTTCCCCAGGTTATAACCAAGACACTAAAGTAGATTTTTCATGAATACTTATAATCCAAATTCGTTTTAAATATTTTCTATAGCCATACGAACCTTCTGGATCTAGCACCGAAACGTCAAGTGTATGTTTATCCGAAATACTGAGTTTTCAACCACTTATTCTTCTTCGTTTCCACTGAAATTTGGATATGTTTTACTTAAAGAGGTCCCCTACAACTTTCATTAAGGGATCTAAGACAGATTTCCAAGGTATAGTCACCATACGGGTCCATGAAGTCTCGGGTATCCTGTACCGCGTCTCCAGATCTACAGTTTTCAAGAGTAAGTCGATTCACTAAGCTACACTTACTCATTTTACTTCAAATTTGAGTATGTTAGTCTTTAAGATGTTCTCTACAAGTTGAAGAGAGATTCTTAGTAAAAATCAACATGCAACCACAAATCCACCGACAGGTCAATGAAATCGTTCCAGATCTAGCGTCTTCGTAGAACGAGGGTTTGACCCCTTAAATCTCCGTCATGTTGTCTCAAATTTTATTATGTTGTATTTTAAGATATTGGCTACAACTTTCATGAAGAAATCAAAGTCAAAATCGAACTCGAAACATGCATGCAAGCTCTCACAAGATTCTGGGTCAGGCGGATCTCACGAAAACAGCGTGCAAACTCAAGAACAAGTCATTCTAGCTTCGGTTTCTCCCTCCTAATCACCCAAAACTCTACATTACTCCAAGCATACATGCAACACACACATGCAAGAGTAGAAAACGGATCCCAACTTGCCTCTAAACCGAACGAACAGCAGCAAACGGACGGCACACCGGCGATAGACGGACGGCGTGCGGCGGCGACTCCTTCCTCTCCCTCTCGGCTTCTCCTCTCTCGGCCTCACTCTCCCTCTCTCTCGCACGGTTCTCTCTCTCTCTTGGCCGAATGACCCAACCAGCCACCCTCTCTCTCTCCTCTTCCTTTTATTTCCCCATTTCTCCATCATTGGCAATGATTGCTTGCCACCTCCAATGGCCAATGCATGCCATCTTCCTTTTTGCCACTTGGCATGATACATGCATGGGCTTGGGCTTGGATTGGGCTTTGGGAGCAATTGGGCCAGCAAATGGGCCGGCCATTCCTCCCCCCCTGGTTGAGGGCAGCCCTACTTGTGGGCTTTAATGGGCCGGCCAACTTGGCCCATTAAAATCCACCTTTGGGCCTAAGGTCCAAACCTAAATAAAAATCAAATTTTCCCCTTTCTTATTTTTCCTTTTGGAATTTAATTACTAAATTCCATATGGCCATAAATCTTATAACATTTTATTTATAGGACCTTAGTCTATAAAGTGCATAGCCAAGCATAGATTATTATCATCAATTTATCAAATTTAAAATCTCATAAACACAAGCACATATCACTTAGTCTTAAAAAGAGACTAATGGCTAAATCATAAACCATAGGTAATTTTATTACCTAATTACGAGCTTTAATTCCCCTAGAGGTTGTCTTGAATTTTGGGATGCCACATAAGAAAAAACCCACACAATTTCTCAAATTCCCTTTCACCAAGTAGCTCGGTTTGCAAGTAAAAAATCCCTTCAATTCGGCTAATCCGAATTTCCGTTCTTTTTCCGAATCATCCGAATCAATTTTCCGTAAAAATTCCGGAATCGCCGAAAATTATTCAAAGGATGAGTAGACGTGCCTAAATGAATCGTGACATGACATAACTTTCAATTTCTAAAATTGGGTTCAAATTCACGGTTAATTTCAATCGGACGCGATTTTAGCATTATCTAACCTATTGGGTAACTTTTAGGAATTTTTAGTGCAATTGACCCGTGGTCAATTATTTTCGAGCCACAATGTACATTTCGACACATTGACGACTCTCGGTTGTCGTAAAAATCTCAAGGTTTCAAATACAGACACAGGACGAACGACGGAAAAATCAGTCTAGTGCCGATCGACGAGAATTTTGCAATTTGGTGGAATCACTTACGTTTAGCCACACATCTCAGTTAAACCGACCTATCTCCGATCTCTGATCGATTTTTAACTGTGCAATAATGACCCTTGCAGACCAGCATGGTCAAGCAGTCGATTCCTAGTCGAATTCTCAAGTCTTTTGCATTTAAAATCCCTTAATGACTTCCCTAAATAGTCTAGTTATCTTATGAGTGATCAGCTCAGAGAATAACACTATAGGCATGTCGATGAAAGGCTCGATTCATTCAATTGAAAACAAAACTGAAATTTTGAGAATGTCACAACTCTTCCACTCTTATAATAATTTCGTCCTCGAAATTTAAATTATTACACTCTTTAATAAAAAGTGAGGGTACAGTCATCTCATTGGTTTTAACTTTCCCCAGTTACTTCTTCAGCCCTGTGGTGTTGTTAGACCACTTTGACAAAGGGGACCATCTTGGTACGCAGAACCTATTCCTTCCGATCCATCAGTTGAACCGGGTTTCCCACGTACGACACTCTGTCATCCACATCTAAATCTTCAAGATTTAGCACGTGGGTTGGGTCAGGTTCATACATCCTCAACATCGACACGTGAGATATGTCATGCACTTGCGCCAACTTCGGCGGTAATGCAAGATGATACGCTAGAATCCCCATTTTTTTCTAGAATCTCAAATGGACCTATGCACCTCGGACTCAACTTTCCTTTTTTGCCAAAGCGTGGAGTACCCCTCGTTGGTGACACCTTCAGAAAGACGTGATCACCAACTTGGAATTCCAATGGCATTCGACATTTATTTGTGTAGCTTTTCTGGTGGCTCTGAGCAGTTTTCAATCTTTCTCTGATAACGGCAACTGCATCCACTAACTGCTAGACTAAGTCTGGGCCTGTAATCTTTCATTCTCCGACTTCATCCCAACATACTGGAGTTTTGCACACTCTGCTATACAACGTTTCAAAAGGAGTCATCTGAATGCTCTGCAGGTAGCTGTCGTTGTGGGCGAACTCGACAAGATAAAGCTATTTCTCCCAGCTTCCCTTGAAATCCAACACGCAAGCTCGCAACATGTCTTTGACGGTTTGAATCGTCCTCCTAGACTGGTCATCCGTTTGAGGATGATAGGTCGTGCTGTATTGCAGCTTTGTTCTTAAGACACTTTGCAAACTTTTCCAAAAGGTAGCTGTGAACCTCGGGTATTGGTCTGATGTAACCGTCATTGGCACTCCATGCAGACAAACTATTTGACGCTCGTACAGCTCTTCGTACTTATCCAAATCAAGATCCTTTCGTATTGCAATGAAGTGAGCCGACTTCGTCAATCTGTCAACCACTATCCAAATGGAATCATTACCTCTCTGACTCCTTGGTAAGCCCGTGACAAAATCCATTGTGATGTGTTCCCATTTCTACTCGGGAATCTTGAGAGGTTGTAGAAATCCTCTCGGCTTACAATGTTGTGCCTTCACTTGCTGACATGTCAGACACTTCACGACATGCTTGGCGATGTCCGCCTTCATACCAGACTACCAATAGTGTTGACGCAGATTCTGATACATTTTCGTGCTACTAGGATGAATGCTATAACTGCTACGATGAGCTTTTGACAAAATCTCTTCCTTAAGTGCTGCATCGTCAGGTACACACAATCGTCCTCGGAACCTCAGTGTTCCATCATCAAAAGTCTAAAAGTTAGTCTTCCTCTTCTCGGTATTCTCTTGCAGGATTTTATGAATATCTTGATCTGTTGGCTAAAGTGCCTTGATTCTGATCTGAACATTTGGCTCAATTATGAGGGTGGCCGTAAGACTTGAAATGTGGCCTACCTTAAACTTGAAAATCGAATCTTGAGCCTTCTCAAGTAAAGCCCATTCTTTGATCAACATTTGTGCTACTGAAGACTTCTGACTTAGCGCATCAACGACCTTGCTCACTTTTCCAGGGTGATACAGAATATCACAATCATAGTCATTCAGGAGTTCCATCCAGTGACGCTGTTGTGACACCCCGAACCCCCCCTAGGGTCGCCACAGGCACCTGACGTTACACCTAATGGAACACTAGCTATACCTCTTAGAAGAAGCGTCATAAATCATAGACACCTTTTTTTTTTTTTTTTGGAAAATGGTCCCAGCGCAACTCATTAGCGGAAGCAAAATATAACATCGCCATCTCTCCCTCCAGCAACCATGATACAATTGCACACCACTAAACATTTTAATAAAAACAAAGCCATGACACTTTATTTACATATTTTCAAGATGGGCTTCCTTGGGTCGATACATCAAAAGAAAGGCGAGGACATGTAGCCACACTCGGCCTAAACACCAAAAAGAAACAGTCGACCCACTACGATTCACATGCAAGATCCCCCATCACTAGTGTCGGCTAACCATCCCAAAAAGTTTCGGCTCCTACTCGTCACGTACGGGCCCTTACACCCATCCCGGTGCATCAGGCGGTGGCGGCGGTAACATCCCACGCATCTCTCCGTCTCGGCGAACATGGACGGATATGAACTCCTGGACAACAAGGCCCCCAGCCAGGCCTACGTCGTACATAACCAAACAGCGCACTCTAATATACGTCAGTTCGGGAACGGAAGGACAGTGAAACTCCTCGCACTCGACCTCAACATCGGAAGGTAGGCCATAAAATACGCCCCTAGTGACAGCAGGGAGCGGCATCCTACTAATTTGAAATGTTGGTCCCCGAAGGGGTGAGTACAACCACTCAGCAGGTAAAAGAATCCAATAACCACTCAATGCATCATACAATACAATCACAGCATCGTACATGCCATTCGTGCATCCATGCGTGCTTACCTTGAAGCCATGCATATACCATCATACATCTTTCTATCATACACATGTCATCATCATTATGGCATCATCATATCATACATGCATATCATCATGCCATAGGTGATCATTGTAATATCATATCATACATGCATATCATCATGCCATAAGTGATCATCATCATATCATATCATATATCATCATCATCATGCCATAGGTGATTATCATCATATCATATCATATATCATCTTCATGCCATAGGTGATCATCATCATATCATGTCATGTATCATCATCATCATGACATTATCATATCATGTCATGTATCATCATCATCATGACATCATCCTATCATACACATGTCATCATCATCATGGCATCATCATATCATACATGCATATCATCATGCCATAGGTGATCATTGTCATATCAAATCATACATGCATATCATCATGCCATAGGTGATCATCATCATATCATATCATGTATGCATGATTCAATTCCCACTTTTTAACTTTCAATTCGATCACCACCTCACCCTTTCTCAAGATCATCAATTTCATCTCATACTTTACACTCGCACCCCATCCTGGCATCGCGAGAAAAACCTCCGGCATTCAGCCACTTAAGGCCACCGGGCATCCGGCACCCCCACATTCCGGGCATTTCGCATCCCAACTGGCATCACGAGGCATCCCCTCGGGCAAAGACCTCCGAGGCTTCTGGCACCCAACCATTCTGGGCATCCTGATACTCCCAGGGCCATCCGGCTATGTATCTCTATACATTCCGGGCATCCGGCACCCCTCATCCCGGGCATCCTGATACTCCCAGGGTATTATCATCCACCACAAACAGATTCCTCATTTATCATTACTCATGTTCACCAATTTAGGTCTCAATTCAGCATGGCACATGATGTAATGGCAAACAAAATCATATTCAGCATTGAATTCATACATGCATCTCAATTCACTGTCATGCATGCATCAAGACCTCATCATACATGCAGCAAGGTACAATTATTCATAAAATGAAATTTATGGAATTCGTACCAATTAAAATAATCCATTTATCATGCCCTTTTGACACTTATTAAAAATCCAGCTTGTACCACTTTCGAAAATATTTAATTTAAATATCCATATGATTCTCAAAAAGTCATAAAATTAAGGCAAGTGTTAGACAAGACAATAGGATAACGATTTCATGCAAAACACATGGCCAATAGAAATTCCACACAAAATTATAATTCACACAAATACAGCATGTAATTTCGGATAAAAACAGAATGCACAGTTTCCGAAATAATTTGATTAAAATATCCAAACGACCTCTGAAAATTATGAGATTTTACCAGGTTATAGCCAAGACACTAAAGTAGATTTTTCATGCAGACTTCTAAGCCAAATTATTTTTAGATTATTTTCTACAGTCACACGAAGTTTCTGGATCTAACACCGAAACGTCCAGTGCATGCTTCTCCGAAATACTGAGTTTTCACCTACCTATTCTTCTTCGTTTCTTCTGAAATTTGTATTTTTTAATTCAAGATGTTCTCTACAAGTTTCATGAAGGGATCTAAGTCAAATATCCAGAGTATAGTCATCATGTGGGTCCATGAAGTCTCGGGTGTCCAGTACCACGTCTCCAGATTTACCGTCTTCAAGAGTAAGTCGATTCACTAGGTTGTACTTGTTCATTTTACTTTAAATTTGAGTATGTTATAGTTTAAGATGTTATCTACATGTTCCATGAAGAAATTGAACAGAGATTCCTAGTAAAAATCAACATGCAACCACAAATCCACCGAAAGGTCAGTGAAATCGTTCCAGATCTGGTGTCTCCGTAGGATGAGAGTTTTACCCCTCAAATATCTATCATTTTGTACCAAATTTTATTATGTTGTAGTTCTAGATGTTAGTTACAACTTTCATGAAGAGATCAAAGTCAAAATCGAACTCAAAACACGCATGCAAGCTCTCACAAAGTTCTGACTCAGGCGGACTCTTGCGAAAACAGCATGCAATTCAAGAACAAAACACATTGGCTTCACTCCCATGCCTCCAAACGTCCTAGATTCCGACCATACATGCAAGACATTGGTGCAAGAGTAGAAATTGGATTCCCAACTTGCCTATAGAACAAACTAGCGACGAGCACACAGCGGTGAACGAGCGGCAAACGGGCGGCGACGGGCGGACGGACGGCGTGCGACGGCGACTCCTTCCTTTCCCTCTCGGCTTCTCCTCTCTCGGCCTCACTCTCCCTCTCTCTCGCACGGTTTCTCTCTCTCCCTTGGCCGAATGGCTAACAGGCCATTCTCTCTCCTCTTCTTCCTTTTATTTCCCCAATTTGCAATCATCACTTGCCTCACCAATGGCCAATGCATGCCATCTCCCTTTTGCCACTTTTCAAAGCTCATGCATGGGCTTTTGGGCTTGGGGCATTTGGGCCAGCAATGGGCCGGCCACTCCTCCCTCCCCCTTGGTCGACGGCAGCTCACTTGTGGGCTTTAATGGGCCGGCCAACTTGGCCCATTAAAATCCACCTTTTTGGGCCTAAGGTCCAAACCTAATTTAAATCCTAAATTTCACCTTTAAACACTTTTAATTCTTTGTTTTATAGATTTTAAATTTTTAAATTCCTCATGGCCAAAGTCTTGTAACATTTTATTTATAGGAATTTAATTTTATGAGGTGCATAGCTAAGCATAGATCATTCTCATTAATTTATCCTATAGTTCTAATTTAAAAATTCATGAACACAAGCATATAACACATAGCCTTAAGAGAAAACTAATGGCTAAAACATAAACCATAGGTAATTTCATTACCTAATTATAGGCTTTAATTTCCTCTAGGGGATGACTTGAATTTTGGGATGCCATAGCTGTCTCATATTCAACTCCTTATAAGAGAATAAATACTTGAGATTTTCATGGTTTGTGAAGATTTGGAATCTTTCTCCACACAAATAATGTCTCCAAATCTTTAAAGTGAAAATAATCGTGGCGAGTTCTAAGTCATGTGTCAAGTAGTTCAACTCATGAGGTCTCAGCTGACGAGATGCGTATGCAATAACTCTGCCATGCCGCATCAACACGCAATCCAGTCTTCTAAGCGACACATCACTGTAGATCTCATATCCTCCAGGACCAGATGGAATGGTCAGCACAGGTGTGGTAGTTAGCTTTGCTTAAGCTCTTAAAAACTACACTCGCACTTATCTGTCCACACAAATTTCTCTTCTTTTTTTCAATAGTCGAGTCAATGGCGACGTTAATGCTGAAAACCCTTCTACGAACCTTCTGCAATACCCTGTTAAATCCCGAAAACTTCTAATCTCTATCACGGTAGTCGGTCTTGGCCAGTTGATCACTGCTTCAATCTTGGCGAGGTCCATGGAGATTCCTTCTCCTAAAATCATGTGACTTAGAAAAGCAACATGAGCCAACCAAAACTTGCACTTGTTGAACTTAGCATACAACTCATGAGTCCTTAGAGTCTAAAGTACCATCCTCAAATGCCTCTCGTGCTCCTCGAGACTTCTTGAGTACACCAGGATATCGTCGATGAACATGATCACAAACTGATCCAGATATTCCTTGAAAACTCGGTTCATCAGATCCATGAAAGCAACAGGGGCGTTTGTCAAACCAAATGGCATTACAGTGAACTCATATTGTCCGTATTGAGTAAGAAACACTAACTTTGGAATGTCCTCTTTTTTAATCCTCAGCTGATGATATCCCGTCCTCAAGTTGATTTTAGAAAATATCGACGCTCCTTGTAACTGATTAAACAAGTCATCAATCATTGGCAATGGATACTTGTTCTTGATCGTCACTTGATTGAGTTGACGATAGTCGATGCATAAACGCAATGAACCATCCTTCTTCTTTATGAACAAAACTGGTGCTTCCCAAGGTGATGCACTGGGACGTATAAATCCCTTATCCAATAACTCTTGGATCTGCACCTTCAATTCTTTCAATTCTGACAACGCTATCCGATAAGAAGCCTTAGAGAGTGGCTCTGTTCCGGGGGCTAACTCAATTACGAATTCTATCTCTTTCTCTCACGACAAGCTTGACAATTCCTATGGAAACATATCCGGAAATTCTTGAACTATTGTGATATCCTCACTATGTAGTTCCTCAACCGTCTTATCTATGACAATTGCCCAGTAACCTTGACAACCCTTGTCTAACAAACGGGTTAACTTGAGCGACGACACTAAAGGGGTCGAGGGTCCTCCTTGACTTCCGATAAATTCGAAACTTTTCTTCGTCGACAGGTCAAACTGTATCACATTGCGACAGCAATACACTACAACAAAAAGCTCATTGAGCCAAACCTTTTTATACATGACAACAAGGTTATACATAAGCAAGCTAGTCAACTACAACTTTAGTAAGGGATTCTTCTTTCTACTAATTTATTACAACAACAGAAATTCTACAACCTTCACCCAAAATTCTACTGTGCTACTCTGATAAAATCACCTAAAAACATTATTCCTTTGATTGGTGCATGGTCGGTCCATTCATATTCATTTAGCCATCCAAGTGGCGTCCTATCTGCAATAACGGTGCTTATGCTCTCATGGACCTACGCGGACAGTTCCCCACTTGATGGTCGTGCTGGCCACATCCAAAGCACACTCCCGTTAAACTTGGACCCTGGGCTGGTCCATGCTTCTTGCTATAAACTCAACACCTATTTGGTGAGTCCTTTGCCTCTTGTCGGGTGATAGCACGCACCCTTTCTTGTACGGAAGGCCTATTCCAAGTACCCCACTATGCGTCTTGTGGCGCATTCTCTATATTCTGTTCCATTGGCAGCAGTGGCGGCAGCTATTATGATACCTTTGCCTATGCGGATAGTTTCTGGCTAGGTGACCCTGCTGGTCACACACAAAACAAGCACCCACCCTAATAGGACACGAGGCTGATCCATGTTGTCCCCCACAGGAACAACACACTCTAAAATGGTTTGCTGACTTTCCTATCCCACCCTTCGTGTTGGGTGGAATAGGATATCTTCCTCCTGTCATCGGTCTCTTCCCAACCTGATTCCCATCACTATTAGAACCAAACCATGACCTCGATGCAGAGGCTTGTTCCCCGATCACAATTCCAGGTTGGGCCTCAACAAGTGCAGCAACAACGACGGTTACGGCATTGGTGACAGCAATGACAGCGGCAGCTTGATTATGTGCTTGCTAATCCAAAATGCTTTCCAAAGTCCCTAGCTCCTAAACGATCCTGTCGAACCTAGGATTGCTCGGTGCTGCTACATGCTCAGTATCGGCCTGTGGCAGTACTTTTACACTTGTGCTAGCCTTAGCCTATGCTCTGCCTTGGGTACCGATCCTTATCGGCGTCCTAACCCGAGTTACAGGTCCTATTGACCATCTTCAAGGAGTTCTCCACTTCTGGTCACTCATCACACAGATTCTTTATAGAAACCTACTTTCCAATTCCAATATCATATTAGAATTTGAGTGACCCCACAACCAAGCTACCAAATCAGCTATCACTCACATCAACAATTTAAAAGCAGCTTTTCCTACTAACTATCCCATGACTCATCTCACAATATCACTCTAAACACCGACTTGCTCTAATACCACTAAACGGGGATGTCATGCCCCTGGCAACAAACAACATGGGATAGGAAAGTAGGGCAACATTTCACCAAAGCACACTTTTACGAACAATTGGATTTATATACAAAAAGGTCTACAAAATGATCGACTCTAAAAAAAAAGCCATCCTACAACATCCTAGTAGGACACATATGCCGATCCTCCAGACTTCACCTCCATAGACTCCGGGGCTTCGGTCCTCCACAACCACCATTTAAGGACTTGAAAATGTTATACAATAACCAGTGAGATAATGTCTCAGCAAGTCCATCCTCTAAACCCTTATTAGGAAGGAAATACGCCTCAGGGCGCTCTAGCCACACAATCACTTAATGAGAACAGGGAACTTACCTCGCCTCAGTTCCTTCCTACATGTCAGCACAGTTTATATCCCAAATGTATATAATTAATGCACACAACAATTGAAACATCCCATAAGCTCAATTAATCATGCGTTCGAACTGTTAATTTGACCCTTAAGGGTACCACCTACTCATAAGTTCGGTGTCTACTGGCATAGCCAGGCATCACCTCATCGCCATTGAGCACGATGACATCTATATCTTAATAGACGGCTTTCCCGAAGGGGCGTAGGTCCAGAATCTACTGCGACCCACAATCCAAAGAATGGATATCCCATATAGGGTAATGTCCGACTTAAAAGTTCGAGACGGGTTCTCTTTAACCAACACACGATCAATCAATTGGCCCAGGATACCGTGCATTGCACTCAAATGTCTCCATTAAAATAGTGATCCTTGCCTATTTTCTTCATATTAAAAACACTTGGTGAAAATAGTCATGTGTGGGTACACGGTCAGAACGAACCCAAAAAATTCATATCCTCCAATTTAAAATCCTACTATTTTATATAGTGTATAAAACTATTTTCAGTGTTAAAACCCAACACCCGAGATTTTCTGAATAAATATTGAAATCCACAATTTTTAGAATAAATTACCAAAAATCCAATCAGCACTCAATTTGCACAAATTAACATCTAATTGCATAAATTGAACATACTATTGCAATCAGCATGAAATTCCGATCACCGGCTATCCCCATCTAATTTCCGGAAAATATTTAGTAATTACAAAATTACCAAAATTAATTAAATAATTCAATTAAATACCAAAATAGCTAACTTAGGCCGGAATTGCCTAATTATATACCGAGATAGGCCTGGAAAATTCCCGAACCAATCTAGATAATTAGTACAACCTGTTTAGGCCTTAATTAATTTAATCTAACAACCTAACATGCAAAATTGGATAATTAAATCACTAATCTAATCTAACTAACCACATAATCCTTAATTAACTTAATTAATCACCCCCTAAGTGTAATTAACATCCTAAGCGAGGTTTAGTGAGTTAACTCACTGGATTTGCGAGCCGGTGAGTTCACGGCGATGGTGGCGCAACGGTGAGTGATAAATTCCAAAATGGCGACGCCAAACGGAGATTGGGCTGGCCCGAAATCAGCCACAAGGTTCGCAGTTGAGGGCTGGAATTTGACCGAGCTTCGTGTGGGCTTGCGGCTTCGAGAGGGGTGGCTGAAGTTGACCAGAGGAGACAAGACTCGGTGGAGTCAGTGGGCTTTGGCGGCAGAGGATAGAGGAGAATGGCCGTGTGGCGCTGAACTGGAGGAGAGATGGAGCCGCTTCGGTCAATGAGGGGGAAAGGGGCATTGCTGGGTTGACCGAGAGGAGAGAAATCAAGGACGTGTGGCACTTGCAGATGGAAAAGAAGCAGCTGGTGGCGTCGATTCGGTGAGGGGAGCAGACGCGGAGAGAGAGAGGCTCAGTGGAAGAGGGAACAATAGCTGGTGGACTGCAGGGGCTGCACGTGGTCTTCGAGCGGTGCTTCGGCTTAGCTGAAAAATGAAAGGGGAACAGGAGCCATCGATTTTGGTGAAGGTCGCGTGAAGAAGAGAAGAGGGGGAGGAGAGAGAGTGAACGGATGAGGGAAAAATAAAAGATAAGGGAGCAGGGGGGTTTGTCGGCTAAGAGGGGGAGAGAAGAAAGCGATGTGTGAGAGAGAGAGAGAGAGACCGGTAGGGGAGAGGAAGAAAAATCAATAAAACAAAATCTAAAAATCAATATCTCTTGGTCCAAAAGTCTTCGAGCTTATTTACTTGGTCCCTCTATTACTTTCTTGCAAGTAAATACCCCAAATAATCCAATTTTGAAGCAAAAAATGCTGCCCCCTACAAAGCTCCGAATTTACTCACCTTTGGGACTTCAATTTCTTCAATAAATTTCCCAATTTGATATCCAATTTTGATGAAGAAAAAGCCCACACAATTTCTAAAATTCCCTTTCACCAAGTAGCTCGGTTTGCAAGTCAAAAATCCATTCAATTCGGCAAATCCAAATTTCCGTTCGTTTTCTGCATTGTCCGAATAGATTTTTCATAAAAATCTCGGAATCGCCGAAATTTCTTCGAAGGATGAGTAGACGTTCCTAAAATGAATCGTGACATGAAAGAACTTTCAATTTCTGAAATCGGGTTGAAATTCGCGGTTAATTTAAATCGGACGCGATTTTAGTGTGATCTAACCTATCGGGTAACTTTTAGGAATTTTTAGTGCAATTGACCCGTGGTTGATTATTTTTGAGGCACAATGTACATTTTTGACACATTGACAATTCTCGGTTGTCGTGAAAATCTCAAGATTTCAAATATGGACATATGGCACCAAAACGACAGAAAAATCAGTCTAGTGCTGATCAACAAGAATTTTGCAATTTGGTGGAATCACTCATGTTTAGCCACACATCTCAGTCGAACTGACCTATTTCCGATCTCTGATCGATTTTTAACTGTGCAATAATGACCCTTGCAGACCAGCACGGTCAAGCAGTCGATTCCTGGTCGAATTCTCAAGTCAATTGCATTGAAAATCCTTTAATGACTTCCCCAGATAGTCTAGTTATCTCATGAGTGATTAGGTCAAAGAATAGCACTATGGGCGCATTGATGAAAGGCCCGATTCATTCAATTGAAAATAGAACTGAAATTTCAGGATGTCACATAATTACAACGATAAAATCCCTCGTCTAAGAGAACTCTCTGCACTCTTGTTCAAAGCTCTCTCTCGGCCATCGAAATTGTCATGCCCCAACCCTCGAGCGCGCAGCATCCCTCAATCTCTTCGGTCATGGAATTGCGACGTCCCAAAATGCGATGCCGACCCATTCATTTTATCTTTTGATTATACATAAGCGAAAGCAAATCAAACATCTTCCAACCATTAATAAACAACATGGATAGTGAAAGATACCTTGATCGTAGGCAACTGCTTGACAAAATGACCAAGTAGTTGAAAACCTGCTACAGTATTCTTATCTAGCAGGGTAACAGTCATGGTCCCCGAGGAAAAAGGAAATAGTTGATCGAAGTGGACTAGAAGCTAACTGCGGACCCTACCAATCCCCAGTTTATGTCATAAGAAGACATGCTAATTGCAAGCGTCTTCTCAATCCCAACACTCATCCAAGCTAGTTAGGTTGGTTCATAATCCCTCAATCGTTGATACCATCTATGAAAGTCTACTTCAAACGGAGGAAACCCATTAAATCAGGAGAAATTGAAGACTAGAGATCTCAAAAAGAGCTATTTTGTAAGGCCAGAGTCTTATGCTTAGTAGGAAAGCAAGTTTTGAATGAAGGATGGATTTTATTATAGTCAACAATACTGGGACCTAGAAGAAAGCAGCCTATTACATCTTCAACATCATCCAATAAATTAAAATGACAATCGTTAACATGCTCCCCTATTTGGAGAGTGACCAAATTATCGATGTAATTGGATGAGTCATATGCAGAGGTTTTCTTGGGCGCCATGGCAACTGATGAAGCGTAGATGAAAGGAATCATGAAGGAGAAATCTAGAAATGGGGCAAGAATATGAACCGCACTAATAGAATCTCTAAGGAAATACCGGTAGAAGATGAGGGCTTGGTGGAAAAGGAAATAATCACCTACGAAATTAGAGGAGACATGTTGAGACAATACAGGGAATAGAAATTTGTATTGGGGAAAAGATGTTAGAAGACAGAAAGGTATGATCGCCTTGGAAAGTCGCGTAGAGACGAGGTATTCCTTTTAAAGAAATAAATTTAAATTTATTTCTTTAAAATGGGGCATATGTTGTCACGCAAAATTATCCTTGGTATCATGTACTGGCCATGAGGGGTAATAAGAGCAAAACAACCCGTTTTGTTCATAAAGGCTAAGGATTACTAGTGTCCGTGAAGGTCATTTAAGCTGAGCATCAACAGGATCGTGGACCTAGATTCTAGAGTTGACGGCAAGGAAATTAATTGCCATGGGTCAGACTATTGAGATAGTACACTAGATTTGAAGATTAAGTGAAATTATCATTGAGGTCCAAGCAAGAATAAATGCTGCGAGAAATAAGCGCAGAAAAATTTGCTTGATGAGCAAGCTTCGTGAGCATCGTCGACAAATCATGAAGTAGTTATTAATGGATAAGGTTACCTGGCAACTGTCGTGGATACGACAGTTGTGGAGCTAAAGATGGAAGATATAGCTGTGATACAAGAATTTCTAGATGTCTTTCCAAAGGAATTGCAAGGTCTACCGCTAGAAAGAGAGATTGAGTTTGTGATTGAGTTGGCCTCAAGGACAGAGCCAATCTCTAAGGCTCCTTACCGGATGGCGTTATCTGAATTAAAGGAACTGAAGGTGCAGATGCAAGAGTTACTGGATAAAGGATTTATTTGTCCTAGTGCATCATCACCTTGAGGAGCACCAGTTTTGTTTGTAAAGAAGAAAGATGGTTCGTTGCGTCTGTGCATCGACTATCGGCAACTCAATTAGGTAATGATCAAGAACAAGTATTCACTGCCAAAGATTGATGACTTGTTTGATTAGCTTCAAGGAGCGTTGATTTTCTCAAAGATCAACTTAAGGATAGGATATCATCAGCTGAGAATTAGGAATGAGGATATTCCTAAGTCAGCATTTTGCACTCGTTATGGTCACTATGAATTCACAGTGATGCCATTTGGGTTGACGAATGCTCCAGCTGCTTTCATGGATTTGATAAACAAAGTATTCAAGGAATACCTTGATCAGTTCGTGATCGTGTTCATTGATGATATTCTGGTTTACTCGAAAAGTGACTAAGAGCATGAGAGTCATCTGAGATTAGTGTTGCAGAAGCTGAGAGTTCATAAGTTGTATGCTAAGTTCAGCAAGTGCGAGTTTTGGTTGACTTGTATTGCTTTCTTAAGGCATGTGATTTCAGGCAAAGGAATTTCAGTGGACCTGAGCAAGATTGAAGCCGTGATCAACTGGCCAATACCGACTACAGTGACAAATATTAGAAGTTTTCTAGGCTTAGCAGGTTATTACAGACAGTTTGTGCAACATGACGGGGTGAGACAATGTCTCAGTAAGTTCACCCCACTAAACTCCGACTAGGAAGGAAATATGCCTAAAGACGTCTTAACCACACAACCACATGGTCACAGAGACTTACCTCATCTCAGATTCTTCCTGCATGTCAGCACAGTTCATATCACAGACATAAATAGTATTCATACTCAGACAAGTGGAACGCCACCATTTATCTCACAAATAGCCACATGGGTCCCGATTATAGGGCCAAATCGTTATGACACGTCCTATTCCGTGCCACACAATTTTGTCCCATAATTCAGCGCGTCAATTTCATTTAACATGCGTTCCAATTGTTAATCATGGCCACATACGGGCACGGCCTACTCAAAGTTCGGTAGTCTTCTGGGGTAGCCAGGCATTGGCTCGCCCCATTGATCACAGCAATGTCACTACATCGACGGCATTCCATAAAGAAGCATTGGTCCAGCCTTTACTGTAACTGACATCCATTGATAGGGCATCCCATATAGGGGCACGTCCACTTGACTCATTTCGGGGATGGGTTCTCTTAACCAACACACGACCATTCAATCTTGGCCCAGGACATCGTGCATTGCACTCAAATGCTTCAATTAAAATGGTGAACTTGGCATATTTTTTTCATATTAAAAATACACGATAAAATGATCGTGTATGGGTACACGGTCAAGTTGAACCAGAAAAACTGATACCCCTCTTTTTAAAATATCATTGTTTGATATAGTCCTTAAAACCATTTTCGGCGTCAAAACCCGACACCTGGGATTTTCTAGTTAAATATTGAAATTTCACAAATTTTGGAATAAATAACCAAAATTCCAATCACCACTCACTTTGCACAAATTAAAGCTCAATTAATTAAACAAAGCACACCATTGCAATTAGCACGAAATTTCAATAACCGGCTATCCCGGTATAATTTCCAGAAAATATTAAATAATTAAATAAATACCAAAATTATTTAAATAAATACAATTAAATGCCAAAAATAGCAACCTAGGCCGGAAATGCTTAATTAACCTCCCAAACGGGCCTAGAAAATTTCTGAACCTATCTAGATAAATAGTACGGCTACTTTAGTCCCTAATCTATCCGTTCTAACCAACTAACATGTACAAACAGATAATTAAATTGCCAATCCATTCTAACTAACCACCTAAATCATAATTAGCCTAAACTAATCAACCCCTAAGCATCATTAACTTCCTAAGCAGAGTTTAGCAAGTAAACTTATTGGTTTTGCAATCTGGTGAGTCCACGACGACGGCGACACAGGGACGGGCGATAAACCTCCCTGCGGTGGCATTGAACGGAGACTGGGCGAGCCTCAAAACAGGCCACGAAGCCTAAAAATGCAATCAAAAAATGGTCCTTTGATTTTTCCGGTAAAAAACTGCCCTACTTTGAATTTTCGCAAAAAATCTCGGTTTGCAGAAAAATCTTCGGAAGATGAGTCAACTTTCCTAAAATGAATCGTGACATGACAGAACTTTCAATTTCTGAAATCAGGTTTAAATTTGCTGTTAATATTTCAATCTGGCACGATTTTAGCGTGACCTAACCTACTGGGTAGCTTTTAGGAATTTTTAGTACAATTGACCTGTGGTCGATTATTTTCGAGCCACATTGTACATCTTCGACTCATTGGCAACTTTCGGTTGTCATGAAAATCTCGAGATTTCAAATACGGATACAGGGTACAGAACTGACAGAAAAATCGGTCTGATGCCGTTCGGCATAAATTTTGCAATTAGGTGGAATCACCCACACACTAATCACATACGTCTATTGAATCGACTTATCTTCGGTCTCTGATCGATTTTGATAGTGCCGTAATGACCCTTGCAGATTAGCACGGTCGATCAATCGATTCTTGGTCGAATTATCAAGTCTATTGCGTTTAGATTCCTTAACGGCTTCACCCGATAGATTAGTTATCTTGTGAATGGTTAATTCAGAGAATAGAACTACCGGTGTGTCGATGAAAAGCCCGATTAATTCAATTGAAAACATAACCTAAAAATTCAGGATGTCACAACTTTTCCCCTCTTATAAAAATTTCGTCCTCGATGGGCTGGGCGCGAGGACGATCACGGATGGCAGATGAGCTGGTGCGGCTTGTGAGCAATCATGCGATGGCACTGGATGGCGGGGCAAGCAGGCAGTTGACGATGTGGGGGTGCTGGCTGGTTTCTCTACAAATTCAAGCTCTCAAAACACTCACTAATGGAGAATGGGGCTGCTGAAGGAAGAAGAAGGTTGCTGAAGCTTGAGGGGGCCACCAAAATATCCAAAATGCTTGAGTGCTTGGCCCTACTGCCTTGGGTAGCATCCTCAGCAAAATTGCAGCTCATTGGCTTCCTAAACAAGCCTCTCAAATGGTCCTTAATTTTGTAGCACCCCTTAGCTACGAATTTTGGACCTTACCCCTCCAAATCGAATTCAATTTCAAATCGAATCAAGCCCAATTGATGCTCATAAATTCTACCAAGGTGCCCACACTTCAATTCACATTTTTCCTCACCAATTGAACCAACTTGAATCTCAAAAATGCGATTAACAATGGACCTCTGATTTTTCCGATAAAAAACGACCATAATTTGAATTTCCGCCAAAAATCTCAGTTTGCACAAATTTTTTTGGAAGGTGAGTCTATGTTCTTAAAATGAATCGTGACATGACAGAACTTTCAATTTCTGAAATCAAGTTTAAATTTGCGGTTAATTTCAATATGGCATGATTTTAGCGTGACCTAGCCTATCGGGTAGCTTTTAGGAATTTTTAGTGCAATTGACCCGTGGTCGATTATTTTCAAGCCACATTGTACATTTTCGACTCATTGGCGACTCTCAGTTGTTGTGAAAATGTTGAGGTTTCAAATATGGACATAGGGTATAGAACTGACAGAAAAATGGGTCTAGTGCCATTTAACAGAAATTTTACAATTAGGTGGAATTACCCACACACTAATCACATACCTCTGTTGAATCAACCTATCTCTGGTCTCTAATCAATTTTGATAATGCCGTAATGACCCTTGCAGATTAGCACGGTCGAGCAGTTGATTCCTAGTCAAATTCTCAAGTTTATTGCGTTTAGATTCCTTAATAGCTTTAACTGATAGACTAGTTACCTCGTAAGTGGTCAACTCAAAGAATAGAACTATAGGCGCATTGATGAAAAGCTCAATTCATTCAATTGAAAACAGAACTTGAAAATTCAAGATGTCACAAAGCTTGTTCATATGCACTAACTCCTTATCTTTGATTCTTGAAAGCATATAGATGGTTGAAAGCCTTTCATGTGCATAACAGGGAAGGCATGAACCTTGCTATTGATTTGCCATCAACAAGCGGATGGTGACCTTGAATTCGACGATCGACGGCGAGATGTCCTCTTATAGGAGAGTTAGGGATTTCTACTTACTAAGTCTTTGACTCACTATTGTTGTTCCCACCATTCCAGGTGTGCGATGGGCGAACCAAGGTACGAGAGGGGAATGCACATAGTATGGAAGTTGCTTTTGGGAGCAGCTCGATAGAGAAGTTAGGCTACCCCAGCCTTTTGATTGACTATATATATGGAAACAAAAATAAATAGCCCAGGACTAGGATGAACATGTAATCAAAACAGCTTTTGATATGTGAATATGTATATGAATATGTTGCTTTTAATTGCTTGGCTTGCATATGTCTTGCCCGACTTCCATGTTTGTTTGTACGGGATTGTTTATGATCACTTCCGCATGTGCTTAACTAAAGATAAAAGACTTTGGGGACGTTCGACGATGCTTAGGGTGTCGATGCTAACCCGCCGGGTCATGCTCTCATGCTAGAGGTGGGGCGAGGGTGTGACATCCTATTTTTGGCATCAAAGCCAGGTTAATTACCTGGAGTGATAAGGTGTGTTAAAAGTTGGGCTAGTTAGTTAGGAAAAATACCATGCATGTGCTTGTTTGAGTGATTTGTTTTTGCTAACCTTAAGCCTTCTCAATTTATTATTGCTATAGATGTGCTCATTCTTTTGCATAGGTATTCTTTAGAAATCTAGTTGAACACCATGAGTGCTTGAGACCAGTCGACGTCTAAAGGAAGGTCGAACCAAGATTTCCGACTCGATGGAATATTGCAAGCCTTTGCGACCATAGGAGGTTTAATGGAACAACAGGCACAATAGCAAGCTAATGGTGATAGGAATGGTGACCGACCGATGTAGGGACAAGTTGAACAGTTCCTGAAACTTAGTCCATCAAAATTTTCCGGAACTGGAGATCCTGAGGAAGCATTATCATGGATCAATGAATTAGAAAAGATATATGCACTAGTAAAGTGCTCTGATGAGGACCTAGTTACATTGGCGGTGTATCAGCTACAAGGCAATGCCAGCCATTGGTGGAAGGCAACTCAGGGGAGGATATTCCTTGATGGTGCAGCTATTACCTGGAATGCTTTTGTGGAAGCATTTAATGGCAAATATTTCTCGGAGTGTGTCCGTGACTGAAAGATGGAATAATTTCTACAACTCCACCAGAATAATATAACGGTTGGCCAGTATGAGGCAAAGTTCTATGAATTTTTTAGGTACGCTTCCCAATTGGTTGAGCATCCCGTAGATAGGGCTAAGCGATTTTAAGATGGATTAAAGCCCGAAATACAAAGCCAACTTGTGCCATTAAATCTTAAAGATTATGGTCAGATATATGAAAGGGCTCAATTGATTGAGAAGGACGTCATAGAGAGAGCGGAGGATCAATCTTATTATTCCACCTTGAAGGATAAGAATCAGTGCTTGGGTAAGCAGCCGATGATGGGAGACAAATCTTCCTTTATCCCTAATAAGAGGAATCATAATCAGAAGCCCCATTTTACTTCAAAAGATGGGTGCCGCATTTGTGGAAGACGTCATGGGAATGCTCCCTGTTATGTAAAGACAGGAGCTTGCTTCAGATGTGGCCAGCAGGGCCACCTCCTTAGAAATTGTCCGCGGCGGCGAAGAATACAGCAGCATTCACCAGTGAGGGTTATGCCTCAGGATAATCCTAATAATTTGTTAGCACCAAGAAGACTATACGCGATGACCTAAGAGGAAGTAGAGAATTCCTAGACCGTTATCATAGGGACTTGATGAGTCAGATGATCACATTGTACTTGGACCATTTTGTTATAACATTTTGGTGCTCTAAAAAAAGTCTAAGTAAGCATAAACAATATTTAAGACCGGTGCTGCAGATACTTCGAGAACATACAAAATATGTCAAATCCAACAAGTGCGAATCTTGGTTAAACTGCGTGGTAGTTTTAGGCCATGTAGTAATCGACGGAGAATAATAATCAGAGTAGCGCAGCGAAAGAATGGTGGAGCCAAAGAAGACATGTTATGAGCCTGTGTGTTGGACTTTAAAAGAAGTTGGAACAAGTGGCTACACCCCATTGAAATTGCCTACAACATTAATTATCAGTAAAGCATCGTATGGCACCATTCGAAGCACTCTATGGTCGGGCTTGCAGGACTCCAGTGTGTTGGGATGAAGTTGGGGAAAAGAAGATCACTGGTCCGGAGCTAGTTTGACTTGCTATAGACGTTGTTAAGATGATCTGAGATAAAATGAGAGCCGCCCAAAGTCGCCAAAAGAGTTATACTGGTAATAGGCGGAAACCCCTAGAATTTTAGGTTGGTGACCATGTTTTTCTTAAAGTTTTGCCCATGAAAGGTATGTCCCGTTTTGGTAGGAAAGGAAAATTGAGTCCTAGATTTATACAACTCTTTGAGATACTAGAACATATAGGGAATTTGGCCTACTGATTAGCTTTGCCACCAAAGCTTGCTCAGGTCCACAATGTTTTACATGTTTCAATGTTAAGAAAGTACGAACCTGATCCGTCATACGTGTTAAACTTCGAGGAGATTGAAATAAATGACAAAGTGTCTTATACTGAGGAGCCGGTGCGGATCGTGGATCGAAAGGAGCAAGTTTTGAGAAATAAGGCAATTCCCGTAGTTACAGTAATATGGCAACACCACAGGGTAGAAGAAGTGACCGGGAGGGTGAAGAAAGTATGAGACAGTCATACTACATCTATTTGAGCTAGGTACGTATTTAAATTTTGAGGACGAAATTTTCTTAGGAGAGAAAGTTGTAACATCCTCGATTTTGACCCTTATTTTGGCCTCAACTAGGAGGCTAAGCTAGATAGGCATTGGATTATTAGTCAAACCTTCCTAGAAAATAAGTGTGAACAAGTGTGAACGTATTAAATAAAGTAAGGAGAAAGATATCCCTATAGCCTAGGCCATTAATATCCTAGGATCTAAGTGCGAATGGTAGACTTTGAAACCCACAAAGGAGAAGCCACATGCAGAGAGAGAGCAAGAGAGGAGAAGGCAAAGACAAGTCCAACTTTGGACCAAGACAAGTCTACCTTATCTCTTTTGGACATTAGCCAATAAATAACCAAGACAAGGGTCCAAGCTAGTATAGAGCCTACTTAGGATCTTGGGAGATAAGATTGTACAGCCATGGATGACCCTTGATTCAAGGCCAAGTGAAAACACTCCCATTTCAACTAGAATTTACCTCATTTAATTTTTGAAACTGCTGGACCTTTCCTACTTTCCAATTTTATAGAGCTCTTTGTGCTTTGAATTTGGAGAAACTTCATTCATGAAAATTGTTCAAAACATCTTAGTATATAACATACTTAAATTTCATATTTTATTGAGATGAAATGGTTGAGAAGAAGGCCCAATCAATTACCGTAGAAAACCTACCCATTATAGTGAAAACGGTAACCAAGTTGTTTTCTTGAGTTTTTATAATATTCCTCTTCGAATTTGGATATGATTCATTCACAAAAGTTTTAAATGACATCTGTGTACACAACATATTAAAATTTGAAAGAGTTTTGTAAAGATTTAGATTTCGAAATGAGTCTCGCTCTCTCTGATCGTTGAATTTGCTCGATGGATGAATTTTTAGGTTGTATTCAATGAATTGCTGCTCTTTCCACATAATGAATTTAGCTTGGATTCCTCATGAAATTTTTTTTCCAACCGTCCTAATATTGAGATCGTGGACAATGTCGGCCCGGGTGAGGCCGATGCCTGGGGGTCGCCCTATATGCCATCCTAATAAAGAGATTGGGACGATGCCATTTGCCAAGGGGGATGGATGCCCGGTTGTTATTGGAAGAGTCAGTTAAGTTCAGCTAATATTGGAAAAAAAGAAAAGTGAAAGTCCATGTGAGGTCCATGACTAATACACGTGTGATGCTTGCAAAAGCTAGGTTTGCTTGATATGTATTGTTAAGTCCTTGCATCAACTTGAGCATATGTTTGAATGGGGCCACTTAGTGCTTGAATGAGTTTCATGAGATGTGAGCATTCCTTTTTATGACTGAAATGATCATAAGCCACGGATTCTTGGGAAAGCTTGTTCATGTGCACGAAACTCCTTATCTTTTATTCTTGAAAGCATATAGATGGTTGAACGCCTTTCATGTGCATAAGCAGGCAAGGCATGAACCTTGCTATTGATTTTCCATCGACAAGTGGGTGGTGACCTAGTATCCGATGATCAACGGCGAGATGTCCTCCTATGAGAGAATTAGGGATTTCTACTTACTGAGTCTTCAACTCACTCTTGTTGTTCGCACCATTTTAGATATGTGGTGGGCGAACTAAGGTCCAAGAGGGGAATGCACATAGTATGGGGGCCGCTTTTGGGAGCAGCTCGGTAGAGGTGTTAGACTACCCCAGCCTTTTGATTGACTATATATATGGAAAAAAAATAAGTAGCCCAAGACTAGGATGGACATGTAATCAAAACAGCTTTTGATATGTGAATATGTTGCTTTTAATTGCTTGGCTTGCATATGTCTTGCCTGGCTTCCATGTTTGTTTGTATGGGGATTGTTTATGATCACTTCTGCATGTGCTTAACTAATGAGAAAAGACTTCTGGGACATTCGACATTGCCTAGGGCGTCGATGCTAACCTGCCGGGTCATGCTCTCGTGCCAGAGGTGGGGTGGGGGTGTGACAAATCCTTTTGGAATAAGTAAGATGTGTAACATGTTATGTTGTGTAATCTCTTTAATGAACATGTTGTCATTGGATTTAAATAAAACACGATTAGCAATGCATTTGGTTTTACATAATGAGATTTATAACGAGTTGGGTGTGAGGCCAACATTAATCTAGTATTCATTCAGCTTCATGGGAAACGACTAACAATGCATTGCCTTTATAACTCAATTCAGCTTTTTTCTTTTTTGCTGGAAAGAAATGAAATGACGAAGGTCTTCATTTTGGCGTTTAATGGAATGATTCGACAATGGACTTATACGCCAACAGGCATGCAGTCCTGCTGGTAAAGGGATTGGGGGATGTGGCCACAGAGTATCAGGTCCAGGGTTTGATCCCCATGAGTAACGTACAAACATATACATAGAAAAGAGGAGTAAGACCAAAAAAGAAAAATAGAAAAACAAAAACAATGGATTCGTGCAAAATTTCCGATATTTACAATAGAGAAATGATTGCGTGACACTCTTTAATAGTTCGTAAGCATAAATTCTTACAGTATGCCAAAAACTGTTATGCTAGCAGGACCCTTTACAATATTGGAACCATTAAAGCCTTCTAAAAAGGTACATTTCAACGGATGTGTGATGGATCAAATCTAAAGTTTTACTTAGGTGGTGTCACTTATCATCATCATCATTTATTAACAAAAATCAGGGAAAACTGCTGAATAACTCCTCAAACATATTATGCCAATGCAGTCCTACACTTTTCAATTTTGTCAATGTAGTGCTAAGCATTTGCATGAAATTTCTTCCGAATCAATTACCACTGAAAATCACTAACATTGCAGCACACGTAGGACGTTCAATTCTAGTTAAATTATTGACGTCAACATACCACGTTGGACAGTAGATGCTAATTGGACGTCAAGTCAATATAAGAAAAAAATAAAATAAAATAAAAAGATAGGAAACAAACTGAGTCCCACTCATTGCGCTCATGGTAAGATGATAACTTTCGTCGCACTTTGATTAGCTATCATGAACTGATTCATCACGTGACGAGGCATACGGTATTTATATAGTAGTATATACTGCCCGATCGATATCCGAGCTTTTTTTCTTTTGAATCCTTCTATCAACTTCTCTGTGAGTCCTTAAATGATTATTGGTTGGATGATACCCTCTTAGACCCAATTGTCGCACTGTGATGAAATATTGAGTGCGTTTGTTTCACAAAAACGAGTGATTTAGAAAATATTATTAAAAAAATAATATTTATATAATTTGAAAAAATTAGTTAACGGAAATTTTTTTAACATTGATAACAATTTATATCTAACTATTTTCATGAGTGATGAAAAAATTTCCATTCATTTATCTTTCTAAACGTTATAAATGATCATTTTTTAGAAAATATTTTTGAAATCACTCATTTTCTGTAAAATAAGCGCATCTCTAATCAGATGTGCAATTGATCATGGATGTGGAAGCCACATGACGATCCGATTAATGGGCACGAAGATAAAATCGGATAATTTGGACGAGGCATCTAAATTTCAAAGCTCGATCATCTCGAGTAAAGGTGCGTTGTTTGTCCAGATACACTCTTAATTCAAAAAAAAAAAATTACTCAATTTAATTCTTATGACAAATTCACTCTGAAATTTTTTTATCCGAAAGACCCGCATTATTCCAGGTGAGGATCCTTTGCCCCGTGCAGTACTTCCTCAGGTGTCTCTGCTCTGAATTTTGATTTGAAATTTTCCGAACATGATCCCTTCGAGGAAGTTTACAAATCATTTTTTTTTTATTAATTTGAAGTTTTCCGGACATGATCCCTTCGAGGAAGTTTACAAATCTCTCTTCGAGGAAGTTTACAAAACTCCTTTTTAAGTCCAACCTGCACCATTTCTTCAAAATCTGTCAATGACTTGTCGTGCAAATCCGAATTGACTGACAATCCAGATTTTCTAACAAGTCAAGAACGCATTCATTTCCCGTCGCAACTCATCAGAAATTCTATTATTATTATTATTATTATTATTATGTTGTAAAATATTGTTGTGAATATATAATAGAGAAGACATTAAGAAGAGAAAGCAAGTGAGCACTAGAGATAGTAGAGAAAGCCAGATTTTTCACTGTATTGTGATTGTTGTTCTTATTGTCCATCAAAACTAAACTCCTATTTATAAGAGAACAATAATGTACTTATTATTAATATCAATGTATTGAATGATACATGTACTGGATAAGGGAGATGAACATTTATTGTATAAGGAGATGTACTTAAAATATATGATACAAATTTACCATAATAAGTACATTAGATAAGATGTATATAATGAATATTCATTCATGTATTCTATTCATTCATGTATTTCATAACACTCCCCCTTGAATATTCATCATATTCATTACGAATGTGTATCGAATGATATTGCCTCATTAAAAATCTTAAGCCGGAAAAACCCAGTGGGATAAAAACCGGACAAAAGGGAAAAAGAGTGCAGAGCACAAATGTTATGATCTCTCCTTTTTATGAATGCATTAATTGCCTCGTTAAAAACTTTAAGCCAGAAAAACCCTATGGGAAAAAATCGGGCATAAAGAAAAAAGAGTGCAATTCATATATAGCCACTCCTGGGGCTAATCATTATTGCATCTTGTGAACTCGCCGCATATCAATATTAGAACCAAACCAGAGTTAGAAAATGTAGCTACTAGCGATTGTTTCGTAGAACGCCAAGAAATAGCGGTGCCGTTATAACAAAATAAATACCTGGTTTGAGAGCGAGCCTTATGTGGATCGGATCTATATCTAGCATAAGCATATCCAACTAAACCAGAGTTAGTGGAATCCTTGAAATAATATAATCCCAAATCTATGGTTCCTCGGAGATAATGGAAAATATGTTTAACTCCATTCCAATGTCTCCGAGTTGGCTCAAAACTAAAACGTGCCAATAAATTTACCGCAAAAGCGATATCTGGTCTCGTACATTGTGGCAAGTACATCAAAGCCCCAATTGTATTGAGATATGGTACTTCAGGACCATAGGGGTGCTCAATGGGTGAGCTTTGTCCATGTTGAAACGTTTAAGCAATCTTTCAACGTATGCTGATTGATGGACGATTATTCCATTTGCTTTATGCTCAAGCTCTAGACCAAGACAAAGTTTGGTTTTACCAAAATCTTTAACTTCAAACTCCATTTTCAAATATTCAATAGTTTCAGCTAACTCTTTTGGAGTTCCAATTAAATTTATATCGTCAACATAAACTGCTATAATAGCAAATCCGGTTTCTAATTTCTTAATAAACACTCATGGGCAGATAGGAGCATTCTTGTACCTTTCCTTAATTAGGTACTCACTTAGGCGTTGATACCACATGCGATCGGATTGCTTTAACCCGTACAAGGATCTTTGCAATTTTATTGAGAATAAATTGCGGGGAGTACATGCTTTAGGCTTTTTGAATCCCTCAGGAATTTTCATATAAATATCAGAGTCTAATGAGCCATATAGATATGCCATCACAACGTCCATAAGACGCATTTCCAATCTTTCAAAGTTTGCTAGGCTAATGAGAAAACGAAATATAATCATATTCATCACAGGTGAATATGTCTCATTATAATCAATCCCAAGTTTCTGGGAGAATCCTTGGGCAACGAGTCGGGCTTTATACCTGACAACCTTGTTTTTCTCATTTCGTTTTTGGATAAATACCCATTTATATCCAACGGGCTTTACATTATCGGGGATACGAGTTACAAGTCCAAAAACCTCTCGTTAGTTAGGGAAGCTAATTCAACTTTAATTGCTTCCTCCCACTTAGGCCAATCTTGCCTTTGACGACATTCAATAATAGATTGCGGCTTATAATTATCATCCATAATTTTATGAGCAACTAAGAATACAAAAGCATCATCAATGATAATTTCATTTCGATCCCAAATTTCATTCAAATATGTAATGGAATTCTCAGTATTCCCGGGGCTAGTGCTCCTTTCATGGGTTTGTGCCTCTTTAGGGGCAATAAGCTCTTTGGGAGCAAGCACAACACCAGGCTCTTCTAGAGTGGATTCCTGATTCTTTCCCCTTTGTTTTTAAGGAGTAATATCTTTTGATTCTATCGGTATACCACACTTCAAGTGCGCAAGTAAATGTGCAAATGTGGCATTGCGCGTAGATAATAGGCAAACATGGAACCATCTACAGGATGCGTCCACTAATACCATAAAATATCGAAATTGTCCACTTAATGGTTGTATTGGTCCACAAATATCACCCTGAATTATTTGCAAGAATAAAGGAGATTCAAGATTAACCTTTGTTATAGAAGGTTTGATAACGAGCTTTCCTTGTGAGCAAGTCTCACAATTATAATCTTTGGACAACAATACCTTTATATCCTTTAAAGGATGCCCTTTTGTATTTTGAATTATCCTACGCGTCATTGAAGCACCGGGATGACCAAGGCGATCATGCCACAGCCCAAACTAATCAAGGTTTACCAATCTCCAGGATGTGGTGGCGTAGGTTTCAACAGCCTTAGTCATGACACGATACAAACCCATAGAAGAAGCTTCTAGCTTCTCATGGATGGTCTTCAGGCCCATCTTATAAGAGAAAATGCCAATATATTCCCTATCTTGTTCATAAATAGTCTCAACATGGTACTCATTACGGCGTACATCTTTGAAACTGAGCAGATTCCTTTTTGATCTAATGCTCAGAAACGCATTCTCAATATGCAAGATTGTATCATTTGGCAAAATAATTGTTGCATTCCCAAAACCATCAATAATCGGAACAAGACCTGATATTGTATGGATTTGTGCCTTACGCAATGTCATACTCGAGAAAAAGTGTCTATTACAAAATATAGTATGTGTTGTTGCACTATCAAGCAAACAAACATCTTCATTTTTCTCGGTATTTTCCATTTGCATTTATATTTACAACTTCAGGTGTCAAGTATAAAAGTTGCATATTAGTTATATAGTCGAATAAAATTTCAAAAATAAATATTATATAAGGTTCATAAGCATTTCATAAAGAACAATAAAAAGTAATACATTTAAAGCGAAACAACATAAAATTCTAAGTTCAAATTATCATCCACCACTCTAATGTCTCATCAAAATAATCAGAGGTCCTCAAAGAAATCAGAGACATCCAAGGATGCATTTGCTACTTCAGGAGCAAGAGGAGTCCCACCAACGGAGATATTATTGGTCTCAACAATGGTTATGGCAGTATGATTGATTTTAATGGTATGAGATTCACCACGCTTGCCCATATTCTTTAAAGATGCCTAGTATAGATCAACAAAATGTTTTGGCGTATGACAGGTACGTGATCAGTGCCCAATCATGCCATAGCGATGACAAATACTTTCATTGATCACCTTCGTTGGCTTTTTTTCTTTGCCATGATTCAGGCCAAAGTTTGATTTCCTAGGGATGTTAAATTTCTTGCCATCCCTTCTAGGATTATGTTCTTGCCTGCGCTTATAGCCCTTAAAATGGCTAGTATTTTTCTCAAAATTAGCATGTGCTTTAGGCAATGCTTTTGAGCCAGTAGGTCTAAGATCATGATTTTTGAGCAGTAATTCATTGGTTTGCTCAGCAGTAAGAAGCAAAGAAATTAATTCAGAATATGTGGCAAATTGACGTTGCCGGTATTGCTGATGCAATACAATATTCGAAGCATGAAAGGTGGAGAAAGTTTTCTCAAGAAATTCCGCATCAGCGAGTTTGATACTGCATAACTCAAGCTGAGAAAAAATGTCAAATAAAGCGGAATTATAATCAGACATTGATTTAAAATCTTGCAGTTTGAGATTTTGCCAGTCATATTGTGCTTGAGGGAGGATAACAGTTTTGGTATGATCATACCTATCCTTCAACCTTCTTCACAAGATATGAGGGTTTCGAACGGATAAATATTGAGTCTGTAGGCTCTCATGCAAATGATGGCAAATAAAAATCAGCGCATTTGCTTTATCATTTTCATTTGAGGTTCCATCCCCTGTAATTGTATTAGCGAGACCTTGCCCTTGAAGGTGCATTTCTATGTCAAGGCACCATGATAGATAATTCTTTCCACTCACATCCAGGATGTGGAATTTGGGCTTTTTAATATTTGCCATAATCATTGCAAAAATAAATCCTTATAAATTAAAAGGATTTCCAAATATCCACCGCCACTTCAGGAGCAGAAAGATACTATTAGATTTGAAATTTGGCTTCGAGCCAAGAAAAATAAAAATGAAGAATTGATAGAAGAAGATGAAGTATAAGTTGATTAATAAAAAGAATATCCACCTTGCAAAAATTACTTACTCAATCAGTAGATCTTCGTGCTGATAACGTGTTGTAAAATATTGTGTTGCGAATATATAATAGAGAAGAGATTAAGAAGAGAAAGCAAGTGAACACTAGAGATAGTAGAGAAAGCCAGATATTTCACTGTATTGTGATTGTTGTTCTTATTGTCCATCAAAACTAAACTCCTATTTATAGGAGAACAATAATGTGCTTATCATTAATATCAATGTATCGAATGATACATGTACTGGATAAGGGAGATGAACATTCATTATATAGGGAGATGTACTTAAAATATATGATACAAATGTACCATAATAAGTACATTAGATAAGATGTATATAATGAATATTCATTCATGTATTCTATTCATTCATGTATTTCATAACATATTATTATTATTATTATTATTATTATTATTATTATTATTATTATAAGTAACTAACCATTGAAACCACCGCCCACAGCGGCAGCGTTGGCTTCGATCTCTCTCCCCTAACGCAAGGGAGATAGTTCAAATCCCCACGTTATCGTTAGGGATTTTTAAGTGTGATGTCGTGGTGGTGGGTTCTGCGCTAGTGTCACCCTGGGTTTACCTCGTCGGCTACCGGCTGTGTGGGGGTTCTTGGGTCACTAAAAAAAAAAAAAAACCATTGAATTGCAAAGCCAGCAACAACTTGGAGATATGCAATTCTCTATTTCCCTGAAAAACAACGGAGAAAAGAATCAGTATCCGTTGACACCCAAAATTATTCTTGGTATCACGTGCTGACCATGAGTTATAAGAGCGAAACGCCCCATTTTGTTCATAAAGGCTAAGGATAACTAGTTTTTGTTCATAAAGTGTGACGTCGTGGTGGTGGGTCCTGCGCTAGCGTCACCTTGGGTTTACCTCGCCGGCTATCGGCTGTACAGGGGTTCCTGGGTCACCAAAAAAAAAAAAAAAAAAAAAAAAAACCATTGAACTGCAAAGCCAGCAACAACCTGGAGATATGTAGGTAATCAGTATCCGTTGACACCCAAAATTATTCCTTGTATCATGTGCTGACCATGAGTTATAAGAGTGAAACGCCCCATTTTGTTCATAAAGGCTAAGGATAACTAGTTTTTGCGAAGGTCATTTGAGCTTAGCGTCGACGGGATCCTAGGCCCAAATTCCAGAGTTGATGGCTAGGAAATTTTGCCACATATCAGACGATGGAAATAGTATGCTAGATCTGAAGGGAAAAGTACCAAAACAGTCCTAAACCTTTTGTATTGGTACCAAGTTAGTTCTAAACTTTTCAATTGTACCAATTTAGTCCTAAATCTTTTCATATTGGTACCAATTCAGTCCATCCGGCTAATTTAAGCCAAAAATTGTTGATGTGACCGCCGATGGTCTTATGTGGCGTCACGTGGACAAATTATATATTATATATTATATATTTTTTCATATTTTTTAAATTATATATTTTAACTTTTTTCCTTTTTTTCTCCTTTTATTTTCTCCTTAGCCCTTGCCCAGCGGGATCGCCAGTCGGCCGACCATCACAGGCCACAGGTTGGTCGGGGCAGGGGCCCCGCGCCCTCACCAACCACTGGCGAGGGCCGCCACGCCCTCGCTGGCCACAAGCGAGGGCGTTGGCCCCTGCCCAGATCTAGGGGAGGGCGAAAACCCTCGCCCGTTGGCCGACGAGGGCCTCTGCACCCTTACCTGTGGCTGATGAGGGTTTGGCAGCCCTCGCCCAGATTTAGGCGAGGGCCATCGCACCCTCGTCAGCCATAGGTGAGGGCGCGGCGGCCCTTGCCCAGATCCAGGCAAGGGCACGATGTCTTCGCCCTTGCCACGAACGAGGGTTGCCGCGCCCTTGCGAGGGCGTCGTGTCTTTGCCTAGATATGGGTGAGGGCCGTTGCGCCCTAGCCCGCCACGAGCAAGGGCTGCCACGCCCTCGCCTATGGCCGATGAGGTCGTAGAGGCCCTTGCCAGCCAACGGGTGAGGGTTTCGGTCCTCGGTTGAATATGGGCGGGGGCTGACGCGCTCGCTTGTGGCCGGCGAGGGCGCGGCGGCCCTCGCCAGTGGCTGACAAGGGCGCAGGGCCCCTCGCCTTGACCAGCCTGTGGCCAGCGACCTCACCGGCCAAGGGTTAAGGAGAAAAGAAAAAGAAAAAAAAAAGGGAAAAAGGAAAAAATAATTTAAAAAATCTGAAAAAATATAAAAAAATTATAAAATTTGTCCACGTGGCGCCACATAAAACTGTTAGTGGCCACATCAGCAATTCCTTGACAACCGAACGTGTCTTTATTTATTATTCATCAGTTTCATTAATTTTCAAAAGACCGGCGAGGAATTCTTTTGGAATTAGTAAGATGCGTAATATGTTATATTGTGTAATCTCTTTAATGAACATGTTGTCATTGGATTTAAATAAAACACGATTAGCAATGCATTTGGGTTTGCATAATGAGATTTATAACGAGTTGGGTGTGAGGCCAACATTAATCTAGTATTTCATTCAGCTTCATGGGAAACGACTAACAATGCATTGCCTTTATAATTCAATTTAGCTTTTTTCTTTTTGGCTGGAAAGAAATGAAATGACGAAGGTTTTTATTTTGGCGTTTAATGGAATGATTCGACAATGGACTTATACGCCAACAGGCGGTCCTGTTGGTAAAGGGATTGGGGGATGTGGCCACAGAGTATCAGGTCCAGGGTTCGATCCCCATGAGTAACGTACACAAATATACATAGAAAAGAGGAGTAAGACCAAAAAAGAAAAACGGAAAAACAATGGATTCGTGCAAAATTTCCATGTAAGGATATTTACAATAGAGAAATGATTGCGTGATAGTTTTTAATATTTCGTAAGAATAAATTCTTACAGCATGCCGAGAACTGTTATGCTTGCAAAACCCTTTACAATATTGGAACCATTAAAGCCTTCTAAAAAGGTACATTTCAACGGATGTGTGATGGATCAAATCGTGCAAAATTTCCATGTAAGGATATTTACAATAGAGGCCGAGAACTGTTATGCTTGCAAAACCCTTTACAATATTGGAACCATTAAAGCCTTCTAAAAAGGTACATTTCAACGGATGTGTGATGGATCAAATCGTGCAAAATTTCCATGTAAGGATATTTACAATAGAGAAATGATTGCGTGATAGTCTTTAATATTTCGTAAGAATAAATTCTTACAGCATGCCGAGAACTGTTATGCTTGCAAAACCCTTTACAATATTGGAACCATTAAAGCCTTCTAAAAAGGTACATTTCAACGGATGTGTGATGGATCAAATCGAATGTTTCAACGGATGTGTGATGGATCAAATCGAAAGTTTCTACTTAGGTGGTGTCGCTTATCATCATCATCACTTATTAACAAAAATCAGGAAAAAATACTGAATAACTCCTCAAACATATTATGCTAATATTGTCCTACACTTTCCAATTTTGTCAATGTAGTCCTAAGCATTTGGATGAAATTTCTTCCGAATCAATTACCACCGGAAATCGCTAACATGGCAGCTCATATGGGACGTTCAATTCTAGTAAAATTGTTGACGTCAACATACCACGTTGGACACTAGATGCTAATTGGATGTCGAGTCAATATAAGAAAAGAATAAAATAAAATAAAAGATAGGAAACAAACTGAGTCCCACTCATTGCGCTAATGGTAAGATGATAACTTTCGTCGCACTGTGATTAGCTATCATGAACTGATTCATCACGTGATGAGGCATACGTTATTTATATAGTAGTATATACTACCCGATCGATATCCGAGCTTAATTTTTATTTTGAATCCTTTTATCAACTTCTCTGTGATGAAATATAGGATGTGTTTGTTTCACAAAAAATGAGTGATTCGGATAATATTTTTAGAAAAATAATTATTTATATAATTTGGAAAAATTAGTTAACCGAAATTTTTTTATCATGGATAACAATTTATATCTAGCTATTTTCATGAGTGATGAAAAAATTTCCGTTCATTTATCTTTCTAAACGTAATAAATGATCATTTTTTGGAAAATATATTTCAAATTACTTATTTTCTGCAAAATAAGTGTGGCATCCCAAAAATTCAAGACAAGCTCTAAGGTGTATTAAGGCTCATAATTAGGTAATGAAAC